>JASEVX010000003.1:103928893-104441002 GCA_031761405.1 Serripes groenlandicus
AAGTTATCCTATTATCTCAGCGTCACCGTTGGCGTTCAGATTTCACACCTTGGTTAAATTTTTTGTAACATCTCATTTTTTTTCAAAACCGTTAGAGATATCGCTTTGAAACTTACAATACCTGTTCACCATCATTACCTCCTTCAATAGACTATAGAGTACATAACTCTGTCAAGGTTTTTGTAAAAATTATGGCTCTTTTTCCACTTAGAATTTTGGTTAAGATTTTCGCGACACCTCACTTTTTTTTAAAACCATTAGAGATATAGCTTATGCACTGACAGTACTTGTTCACCATCATTACCTCCATCAACAGGCAATATCTCATTTTGTCACAATGTTTTTAATAGTCAGCTGCTGAAGAGATGTACATATATTTGGGAAAGGGTTAAGAATAAAAAAGGTTAGTTCTTGTAACAATGGTTTGCTTTTTTTCATACAAGCTTAATTAAATGATGTATGAAATTAGGCTTTCAGACCTTTTTTCATTTTTAGCTCACCTGAGCTTTGCTCAAGGTGAGTTATTGTGATCGCCTTTTGTCCGGCGTCCGTCGTCCGTCGTGCGTCGTGCGTCAACTTCTTCTCCTCTGTAACCAGTGGGTCAATTTGGATGAAACTTCACAGAAAGCATCCTCTCATTGACCTCACCAGAATTCCTTCAAATTTTTGGGATCCATGCAAAATTCTGGTTTCCATGGCAACGAAACCGAAAAAACTTCAAAATTCTTCTTCTCCCAAATTGGTTGGCAGATTTTCAAATAATTTTGTAGAAATGTTCCTTGGATGACCCTCTATCAGATTCCTTCAAGCCGTGTTGATTGGTCGAAAAACATGGCCGCCAGGGGGGCGGGGCTATTTTGCCTTATATGGCTATAGTGAAAACTTAAAAAATCTTCTCCTCCGAAAGTGTAAGGCCGATTTTCAAATAATTTTGTAGAAATGTTCCTTGGGTGACCCTCTATCAGATTCCTTCAAGCCATGTTGATTGGTCGAAAAACATGGCCGCCAGGGGGGGTGGGGCTATTTTTATGTCAAAAATACATTACCAGTCATTTAATACCTGATATATAATCTCAACACCGTTAATTCATCCAGAAAAGAAGCTCGCGCAGCCATGCATAGCCCTCACGCGTGTGTGATACACACGGCCGCCGGTAATACCGGCGCACGGGCCATGTGACCCCCACTTTTAATTTCTGGACACACCAACTGACAGCTAAGAATTTATTTCATTTTTATATTTTATTTCTTGGTCTGTTTAAGGCATTCGCCTTAAACAAGTTATTTTCATTCAGTTATTCAACTACATTAACAACCTAACAACATAATTGGGTAAATTACTAATTGTAATTAAGTTGTTTTTTGTGAACACAACTAACTGAGAAGTCACGGGTGGGTTACCCCACCCACTATTTCAGTTACGTATCGGGTGCGGTAATGGCCATTCATTCTTTCAACGAAGTTATAGTTACACCGACCCTATTAGCGATAATATATTATTATCGCCTTGTATTACATTATGTATATTAATTAAACATGAACAATTTTGGAAAATATTTGTAAAATCTTTTTCATTGAAATACGTTCCGTGATCAACGGGTATAGTAGAAAATAAAAAATAGAAAAAAATTATATTTTTTGTTGAATCGTATAAATTGTTTTGTTTCATATATATTCTATGTCACATAGTGGTGATCAGAGGCGTGGCTCATAACGGCTGTATGAGACACGCGTCTGTCCTGTTTTGCGTTCACTAAGTACACACAGGATTCACCCTGTGAGTACTTCTCTTCCTGGCCTGCTTCCATTTGGAAACAGTCTGGGTTGAGGAGGACTCACAAAAGCTGGAAGAGTAAGAAGACCCCTAAAAAGGTTTCTCTTAGCTCTACGAGTGAAGCGGAGTTTGAGGGGTTCTCCCAACAATCAGACTCCGCGGCTGTGTTGAGTGAGCAGAAGGTCAGAGCTGTTCCTTCTTCACTCCGCACAACCGCTCAGAGGTCCAGATTAGGAGGTGTAATCAGCTAATTTCCCCACAAATTCCCTCTTAGGAAACAAACCCTATGCTGTGGGTTCTCAATACCCACAGCATAGGGTAAGAGGGTCAAATGAGGATTTTAGACATGCATACGCCCCTTATCTGGAGCTCTGACCGCTCCCCCTCAGCTTCGGCTGGTCCTTCGCGGGACATGGAGGAGCGGATGGCAGCGGCTAATGTCTGTTATTCCGTCGGGAAACAAAGGCCTTCGGGCCAGAAACCGTACGGACACAGTGATGGTTGGCCTCAAGAGTGAGCAACCGTCTGCTGAACGACATTATCTGACGCCAGGTGTTGGGGCTGACCCTTCGGGAGACGCCATGGGTCAATCAAAGGGAAACCTCACTGATTGGCCACCTCTAACACCACACTCTGCAGTAAGCAGTCTTCGGACGCTTACAGAGTGCCAAATTATAATGTCTGCGGACAGAATTCTTTGGAGACCGGTGATAGAGCAGCTTCACAACTGCCTATCATTAGTCAACCGGGTAATGCTTGCGAGCAAAACCTATATGACTCCGGGTAACCGGGTACCGGGCAACCAGTCAGTCATTTCGCCTAGGCGCGACCAGTCACCGGGCAAATCCGGCAGTCATTTAGCGATGACGCGACCGGTCAGTCATTAAGCCATGACGCGACCGGGCAAATTATCAGTCAGTTTAACATGACGCGACCGGGCAGTGGGCAGTCAAGGTAACGAGCAGTCGTTAAGCTAGTACCACTCGTTCTTCGCACAACCGGTCTATACGGATATTCAAAACACTGGTCATTACGCACCAGGCTCAGATATCCAACCGTCTAACATCGGTTATAAGGAGTACAGGACAGATAAATCTTTCCTTTCTCCAAGGGGAATAGTGTTCTTCTGTAGGGATTACACTCCTCAAAAGAATGAGAATAGAAGAGTACGGATATTCAAAACACTGGTCATTACGCACAAGGCCCAGATATCCAGTTATAGGTAGTACAGGACAGAGAAATGTTTCCGTGTCTCCAAGTGGAACATGGTACTTCTCTAGAGATTACACTCCTTCCCCGATACAAAGCTCCGTTTCAAAAGATGTAACGGATCGGTGATAGGCGGGTTAACCAAGCCTACCGGGATCAGCAATACCCACCTGATGGGAATTCACTGTTCCCGGAAGGACACCTCTCGAAGAGGCAGTCCTTAGAAGGAAAACCCCCGATCGGAATAACTCAGGTTTTCCGTGAAAGGGAGGTCGAGACCGTCCCATACGGTTAGTTCGGCGCCGACGATCGATCCAGTGCGACCTCTCTCTACTGCGGAGAGAGGAGGTTCATATCACACGATCGACACCTTAACCCTTTCCCTCATATAGACGCTTTCTGACGCCTCTGCAGCAGACAGCTTTTTGAAAACAGTGACAAAAGAAGAAATTGCACAAAACGTGCAATTTCTCCTTTTGCCACTATGTTTTCCACTTCAAGTCATTGGTTATCCATTCAATTATAGAGATTTTCCATTTTTTGACAAAATATGTTTAAAGTCGTCTGCTGCAAATTAGATGTATGTGGGAAAGGGTTAACACAACAATAAAGTACACCAAGATTGAATATTATTTTCAATCCTTTCTCTTACTTTTATAAGACTGTTGTGTCTTTCAGTTGAAAGACGGATTAGAGTCAAGCATCGTAGGGCTCGACACTCTCCCACCTCCTCGTCTGACGGGCGGGGGCGGGGGGGGGGGGGGGGGGGGGGGGGCAGTCCCCTTCAGATTACGAGCCGGCTGTAGAGCGTTGACCTCTACAGCAGAACATTAAGGAAGTACTTAGGGTGGTGCCTAATACGTTTGCCCGAAGGTTGACGCTTAAACGTCGTTTAAACCTATAATGATTTCGAGCAAAACCTACACTCTGCAGTACAGCAGTCTTCGGACTGCTACAGAGTGCCAAGTTATAATGTCTAAAGTTTTTGGAGACTAGTGATAGAGCAGCCTCACTTCAGCCTATCATTAGTCAACCGGTCAGTAATGGTCAGAGAGAGCTACCATTACTGAACGTTCCCAGAGCTGGGTAACGAGCAGTCGTTAAGTCAAGTTGACTCCAACCGTTTTGTCAATATTATGACATAAGCATTGGACAACCGGGTGTTTTCGAACACAGCCAAGTGAAAATCTCCTTCGCAGAGTTGTCGTTCCTTACACTCATATGAATGTAATGAGTCGATAGTGCTAGAGAATGAGTCAAATGCCTACCGAGTACTCAATTAATCACTGGGCATAAACGGTTGTCGCGTGAACGTTCACAGGGCAGTCAAACTCTTAACTGGGCATAAACGGTTACCGGGCAAACGGTCACCGTGAAAAAAAAAAAAAAAAAAAAAAAAAAAAAAAAAAAAAAAAAAAAAAAAATTCAACTATGAATTCTTCGGAATTCAACAGTATTCCAATTGACAAATGTCCTCGGACACAGTCATTTGGAGATCGGGCAATGTCTTTAGACATAGCCAGTAAGGCACCGGTCAAACGGGTAATGTCTTAAGACATAACCTTTCGGCAGTCAATCGGGCAGTATGCTGAGACATAGCCGATTAAACAGTCGGCCATCGGGTATGGGGAGTACCGGTCAAATAGTTATGTCGGTCCCCAGGGAGGAGAGAGTGCGTCTCTAGGGACTACACTCCTCCCAAGTAATACCCATCGTACCAATTGTTGGGACGAGTCGATGTCCGACGGTATTACATGGGAGAGATTCAGTTGATTTCATAAATCAATCCCCTATGCTGGCCTACCGGGATCAACCGTTCCCAGAGGATAGTCACTCTGTGAACTCTCTCATACGTGAGCTCGGACCGAAGGTTGATTCCATGCGATCTCATTCTTCTTCGGAAAAGGGATAAATTCCTCGATCATGACTCCTTCATAGGATTCCTCCCACCAATGGGCTAAGTTTTGTGGAAAAGTAGCCAGTTGCTTGGGAAGATTGTTGTGTGGAGTACTGGTGTGAGAAAACCAGGAAATACATGAGTAGGTGAACTGGCCGCCGTGATATAACTGAGAAATTGTTAAAACGGCGTTAAACCACAATCAATCGATCATAGGATTCCTCCATGTCGAATCGGACACTGACATTCCGGTCCAGAACCGGCTTTAGTCAATCCGCACGTCGTCGGGTAAAACCCACGACCCCGTCTTGTCTGACGAATAAGAGACATATCGTGTTCAGTGCTCCATCAGATGATTTACAATTTAGAGCTGGACTCTAAATAAACTATCATTAGTGGGAAGTTACTGCATTCACTGCGTCCATAGGCGCATTTCGGCGTATGCGGCAACATTGTTCACAGGGACAGAACGTACAGTGACTTCTGCAAAGGCATTCTTAGAAGCCCAACCTGTGAAGACACAAGGGACAGGCTAAGTTCGAGCCTAGCTTTCTGCTTCCGCTGGCCCTGCCTTATCAAAGCCCCGTACGGGAGCAAAGTTGGCATACAACCAAGTAGAGCACTATCCCTAATCCGCGGCTATAGGGAAGCGCTCCTCTCTATTAAACTAACAGGAATGCCATGGAGTGGGTATCAACCTTCCATTCGGTGGTTTCTACAACCGTCTTTCGTCTGGTTCCGGTGAAGACCGGAATAAGACTTATCGACTCAGATTGCGTCTAGTACGGTCGATTAATAAAATGGAATGTTCCGTTTTATCAAGAACGCAATCCGGAACAGCTGTCTGAGCGATTCTTAGACCAAACAGACACCTGTTACCACGTACCGGTTGCTTTTTCATCGAGGAATGACCGTCGATTCTTTGTAAACGGGGAAATGTTCCTTTCAAACACTTCACTTCGATTACCTGCGTTTAGAATTAATTCCCAAAACGGGCAAGTCGGATCTATTCCCCTCAAGAGACTCGTTGTAGGACGTTTCTCGTTGAGCTGGCCCTTCGGACAGACTCGATTCGCTATAAGAGAATCCGATTACCATGTCCTGGATAAGGATCAGTAATTAAGGGAAACGGTCCGATACATGCTTCATACTACACCCGAATTATTTACAGTTCGGGGCAGTGTGTTAAATACTCATTACAGTACAGGGCTTAACTGACTAGGACATGTACATGATCAATAGAGTAGACAGTAGTCCTTCGATTGGCAATAATTATTACTCCCTGAATTGCCCCCATAATTCAAATGAGTCAACTTCCGGTGTCGTTATTCCTTCCTGACAATGACTTTAGAAACACAGTATTGGCCCAGAGATCGTAGTTCAACGTTCTTCTGGCCTGCCTATCGACATAACCGTTACATCTTCATTAGAAGTAGACAGTTCTTACCGATTGGTGGTTTTTTAAGGTACGTCAATCAGTAATTTATGCTTACATTTGTTGCCGACCTCTCGCATTCAAGATTTGGCGATGAACACAACAATTATTGTTCGATGCTCCAATGCGCTTAACTTCAAAGTTCAGATCCATTTCTCTCCAAACTTTTACGTTCTTCGGAAGCGGCCGCTTCGTAAGTTATAAACTGAGACTTAAATTCGTCTTGCTTGGCGAACACTATCAGGGAAGTGAGTTCTTTGCTTTCAGTAAAAACGAATTTCATCAGGTTTTACAGCCGTATGGTTATTCAACCGTTCTTATAAACCTGTATTCCTACTGAGACCAAGTTGCCTTTGGTGCTTCCTAACCCATCACATTTCACAACCTTTCTGTGAACTGTGTTCCCTTAGATATAACCTGATCTTGTACCCTGTCAAGGGTCTTAAGTTCTATATAAAACATTCGAGGGCTGTAAGAGCCACAGTAGGGGTTATTCAACCTCAGGTAGGAGAAGGATATGTCAGCAGCGTATTCAAACACTGGATATCCTATTCCTTTAATTAGTAATAAGATCCTTCTGATAAAGTCTTAAAACGTTTCAATCAGAAATTATTCCTCTCTGGACACACAAGTGGACTCTCAGCGAGTACTTACCTAATTAATACACAAATTACTAAATACATGAACAGTTGTGTTTATATTTAGTAGTACCGTAGGTACTCTTACCAAGTGCTACGATTTCTCGGGACCGGCATTGTGTTGGACGATCCTCCCGACCGATGCTGCAAAGTCATCAGGTATTAAATGACTGGTAATGTATTTTTGACATAAAAATGAAGTTTTTTAAAGTAAAACATATTTTTATTAGAAAATACTTACCAGTCATTTCAGATTCCCGCCTCCCAACCCCGCGTCGTCACCCAACACTAAACGCTGCAAGTTAACGGTGAAATTAAAAGTGGGGGTCACATGGCCCGTGCGCCGGTATTACCGGCGGCCGTGTGTATCACACACGCGTGAGGGCTATGCATGGCTGCGCGAGCTTCTTTTCTGGATGAATTAACGGTGTTGAGATTATATATCAGGTATTAAATGACTGGTAAGTATTTTCTAATAAAAATATGTTTTACTTTAAAAAACTTCATTTTGCCTTATATGGCTATAGTGCAAACTTAAAAAATCTTCTTCTCCAAAAGTGTCAGGCCGATTTTCAAATAATTTTGTAGAAATGTTCCTTGGGTAATCCTCTATCAGATTCCTTCAAGCCATGTTGATTGGTCAAAAAACATGGCCCCCAGGGGGCGGGGCTATTTTGCCTTATATGGCCAAAGTGAAAACTTAAAAAATCTTCAACATCTTCTCCTCAGTAACCAGTGGGTCAATTGGGATGAAACTTCACAGAAAGCATCCTCTCATTGACCTCACCAGAATTCCTTCAAATTTTTGGGATCCATGCAAAATTCTAGTTTCCATGGCAACGAAACCGAAAAAACTTCAAAATTCTTCTTCTCCCAAATTGGTTGGCAGATTTTCAAATAATTTTGTAGAAATGTTTCTTAAGTGACCCTCTATCAGATTCCTTCAAGCCATGTTGATTGGTCGAAAAACATGGCCGCCATGGGGGGGGCGGGGCTATTTTGCCTTATATGGCTATAGCGCAAACTTAAAAAATCTTCTTCTCCAAAAGTGTCGGCCCGATTTTCAAATAATTTTGTAGAAATGTTCCTTGGATGACCCACTTTCAGATTCCTTCAAGCCATGTTGATTGGTCAAAAAACCTGGCCGCCAGTAGGCAGGGTTATTTTGCATTATATGGCTATAGTGAAAACTTAAAAAATCTTCTCCTCCAAAAGTATCTGGCCGATTTTCAAATAATTTTGTAGAAATGTTCCTAGGGTGACCCTCTATCAGATTCCTTCGAGCCAAGTTGATTGGTCGGAAACTATGGCTGCCAGGGGGCGAGGCTTATATAGCTAAAGTGAAAAAAAATAAAAAATCAGGTGAGCGATTCAAGGGCCATCATGGCCCTCTTGTTATACATGTAGATCCAAATCAGTCTAATCATTCACACAGTCTGATCTTGATCTGTTCAATGGACTATCTAAAACGACTGTCTTACACAACTACCTTACACTACTTGTGTACACTAATGTCTTACACTCTTGTCTTATACAATCATTATACTACAAAAGAGGCAAAAGTTTTGAAGTGTATTTTTCTTTCAAGTTTCATTTAATTTACCCTTTCCCACTTGTTGACACTTTTTGAAGCATTTGCAGCTGACGACTTTTGAAAAAAAATGCCACAATATGGTATACTTTCATTTATAAAGATTTTTTCATAATTTGGCCAGGATGTTTTTAAAGTCATCTGCATCAGATTTGATGCAAATGGGAAAGGGTATAAAAAGTTTTCAGTCAGCTATGATAACCTTCAGAATAGAAAAATGCAGTGGTAGTGTTGTTCGAAACTCCATCATAATATCAAATTGAGTTATTGATAGTTGTTTTAAAACTGGTCTTATACTATTATTTTCCCTTTCTCACATGCAGAAGCATGTTGTGTGAAGCATGTTGAAAATTGTTGTATTCAGAAGATTTGTTGTATGTGGGAAAGGGTTAAGTTACATCACTTATTGAATAAGTCGACCTTTCCAAAAATTAGAAACCGGTCAATTCAGCCACATCAAAATCTAATTTAACTTCAGAAATCAAACTTTTAGTGGCAATCGTCAAAACAAATATTTGTGAAAGGCTTTTATCATCCCCCACTAATCCTACCTTCTTCCAGTGAAGAGTGGACAAGATTTATGACGGGCTTATATTATACAACTTTATCAAAGGTTCGATATTGATGAAGTACTATTTCTTGATACCCGGCATTCAGTATTGGAATTTGATGGAATAACAATGAATTTAATCTAGACACCGTTCAATCCTTCTCTTAATGTTCTTTATCACTCTTGAAATATTGCTTTGAGATCCCTCTCTAACTGTCATTATAGTGTACTGGACTCCCCATGGCAGTCTGGAAGTTGGTTAGTTCATTTAGATTTTGCTGTATGAACGCTATGAGGAAAATTTTATTAAAAGTTACAGTTAATTTATTAAATCATGGCAAACATTAATTGCCATGCATTGTGACAGCCGTAATTTGGAATTATTCAGCGAAATATTTGAGTCTGTGTAATGAGTTTGTACATGTATACATTTCTGTATTTCTTTCCGCCCCTTTTTAATGTCAAGGCTATTTCACAGGTACAATTGGCACGATTTCAAAGACATTTACGTGGGAAGCTTCAGTTCCATTCTGATCAGGAGTTGGACATTCTAACAGCTCTTCATAGATTTTATAAAAATTGTTTCATGAGTTCTGGCCATTTCATATTTTAAAACCACTTCAGTCAGCATTCTGTATCGGTTGTACTGATTTTCCATTTAGTTTTTAATTTTTAGCTCCACTGGCTGAAAGCCAGTCGAGCTTATGTCATGGCGAATTGTCCGTCGTGCGTGCGTAAACTTTTTCCTTTAAACAACTTCTTCTCCCTAACCACTTGGCCAATTTGGTTGAAACTTCATGGGAAGCATCCTCTCAATGTCCTCTACTAAATTCCTTCAATTTTTTTTGATCCATTCGAAATTCTGGTTTCCATGGCAACCGAAAGAAAAAAATAGTGAGAACTTAAAAAATCTTCTTCTCCAAAAGTGTCAGGCCGATTTTCAAATAATTTTGTAGAAATGTTCCTTGGGTGACTCTTTATTAGATTCCTTCAAGAAATGTTGATTGGGCGAAAAACATGGCCGCCAGGGGGGCGGGGCTATTTTGCCTTATATTGCAATAGTGAAAACTTAAAAAATCTTCTTCTCCAAAAGTGTTCAGCAGATTTTCAAAATTGTTTGTAGAAATGTTCCATGGGTGACCCTCTATCAGATTCCTTCAAGCCATGTTGATTGTTAAAAAAACATGGCCGTCACAGGGCGGGGCTATTTTGCCTATATGGCTAAAGAGAAAACTTGAAAAATCTTCTTCTCCGAAAGTGTTCAGCCGATTTTCAAATAATTTTGTAGAAATGTTCATTGGGTGACCCTCTATCAGATTCCTTCAAGTCATGTTGATTGGTCGAAAAACATGGCAGCCAGAGGGCGGGGCTATTTTGCCTTATATGACCATAGTGAAAACTTAAAAAATCTTCTCCTCCGAAAGTGTTTGGCTGATATTCAAATAATTTTGTAGAAATGTTTCTAGGCTTACCCTCTATCAGATTCCTTCAAGCCATGTTGATTGGTTGAAAAATATGGCTGCCAGGGGGTGGGGCTATTTTGCCTTATATGGCTATAGTGAAAACTTAAAATATCCTCTCCTCCGAAAGTGTCAGGCCGATTTTCAAATAATTTTGCAGAAACATTCCTTTAAGCCATGGTGGTTGGTAAAAAAAATAGCCACCAGGGGGCAGGGCTGTTTGGAGATTTTATTTTGCCTTATACCCGTGGAGCGATACTGGCCCTCTTGGGCCTCTTGTTTTGTTGTACAATCACTTTCGAGTAATTTATGTGTCTTAATTATGTGTGGATGTAGGGGGGGTTGATGACCTGTTGCAGAGCTCTAGGAGCGTTGTGGGTACTCATTGAAATGATTCTTTTGAGTACTCTTAACCCTTTCCCTCATATAGACGCTTTCTGACGCCTCTGCAGCAGACGGCCTTTTGAAAACATAGTGACAAAAGAAGAAATTGCACAAAATGTGCAATTTCTCCTTTTGCCACAATGTTTTTCCACTTTTTGTCATAGGTTATCCATTCAACTTTGGAGATTTTCTATGATTTGACAGAATACGTTCAAAATCGTCTGCTGTAGAATTGTCGTATGAGGGAAAGGGTTAACATATGGTTTGGTTGTATAATAAGAAAGACATTGTGTGGAAAAGAGCTGTAAACCCCTCTTCCTTATCTGGACCTCTGCTGTAGCGACAATTGTTATTGTCCATGCAATTGTCCATGAGGCCAGTGTTGTACATGTGTCACCTGTGGAATGTGGCCTTATAGGTTGAGGTATGAGTTCATCTCATGTACTGTAGACAAGGTATTGTTGGCTCCATGTCTCCTATTGTTATGACAGATTGAGGACATATGCTTATGAATGTTAGTAAGACAGGAGGTAACAGCTGTTTGTCAGTCTGTCACCCAGTCCACATTGTATATCTGTCAGACAGTCATGATGTTTCTTACTATATCATTATAGAAGACATCGAGTCCTGCTGCTACTGGAAAGCCAGGTTCCCAAACTATAACATTCTTAAAATGTTCTATATGAACTTGGGTTAACCCTTTCCAACATATCTGCAGCAGATGACTTTTACATTGTGACGAAAGAAAAATTGCTCTTGATGAGTAATGTCACCTTTTGCCACAACGATTAAACTTTTATATATAAAGATATTCCCTATTTATGCCATAATGATTTCAAAGTCATCTGCTTCAGATGTGTTTTATGTGAAAGGGGGTAAACGGGTTTATGCACAAATTGCTTTGGCTCAATATGGTTGTAAGAGTTTCAAATTCAAAATGTTGAAATGTATAGAATTGCTCATATTGAGCAATTTCTACTTTTCACACAATCATTTCAAAAGTGATTTGCTACAAGGGCATCCAATGTCTTCTGTATGAGGGAAAGAGTTAAGTGTTATCTACCTAAAATTGCCACTGAGTATCTTTGCAGCAAAGGTAAACTTAAAGGTAACTTGGTACTAAATTGCCAATTACTAGGTAATCAGTTGTAGATGATGTAGTGAGATACTGGCAGACTTTACCCTGCAGAATGATAATATGTACAGATAGGTTATATCTAGACATGTATCCATCAACACTTAACTTTTACTGGATAGGGTATGTCTCAACATGGAGCAATCAACACTTTGCTGTTGTTACTATGGCCAATCGTTACTGTAAAAAATCAACAGTTTTCAATCAAAGGCCAGATTTGATTATCACATCTGATGTTCTTCTGTCTTTCATCACAATTCCAATAAATCTATTGAAATTACAGTTAACTTTGTTTGGTTTGATGAATGGTAGAGTGATATATATATATATATGTGAGTATATATTCAAGGCAGACAATTTATGTAGAAAGTCATAGCACATAAAATTCCTGAGATCAGTAAAATTTCTTAAACATATGTGTTTGTAACAAAGTGCAGAACACTCAGATGAGAATCAGTCTTCCACAGATCTGAAGTGAAACTCATCAATCAACAGCAAAAGCTTTGCTCTGCATACATTAGGGGTGTAACCTGGCCATTATCCTATGTGAAGCACCATTTCAATCTTCCCCCACATACAGCAAAATCTGCAACAGATCAGTGTGAAAACGTCTGGGCTAATATAATATAAAATTCAGAGAAACTAGTTGAAAGTATTATGGCAAATGGAAAAATAAGTAAAAATGCGCAATTTCTTCTTTTGTCAATATGTTTTCCAAAGTTAATTTTTTTATGCTGATGTTTCAAAATGCATTTGCTTGCACTATGTTTTCAAATATCTGTCTGCTACAGAGGCGTCAGAAAGCGTCTATATGAGGGAAAGGGTTAAATAACCCTTTCCAATAAACATGTCAAAAGAAGAAATTGCTCAAAACGAGCAATTTCTCCTTTTGACACAATGTTTTCCACTTTAAGTCATAGGTTATAATCCATTCAATTATAGAGATTTTCTTTTTTTGACAAAATATGTTCAAAGTCGTCTGCTGCAGAATTGTCGTATGAGGGAAAGGGTTAAGCAATTATGATAGGACTTGCCATGTGCTCTGAAGCTGGCACACTGCACAATGTCATGTGCATGAGAATGTACATGTTCATGTCATGTTAGAATCTTGAAATACATCTAATTGGAAAAATGCAGTTTGAAAAATTGATATTTTAATCATCATGCAGTCATCATTAAATGAAGAAGTGATCTGGAGAAAAAAACTTTACATTGTATACATGCACATAATATTCTGTTCTTTAAGGCTTCAAAACAAGTAAACTTGCAAAATACAGTATATGAAAAGTGTTCAAAGTATAGCAAAGAATATGCATGTATAACAAAAACAGATGAAATCCAAATAATGGTAAGAAAAATACCTTTCTTTACAATAATATAAGCAAGTGCTTTTCTAATATTTTATAGCAAGTAATCCATTCTGAAAAAGTGAGTTATATAAAAAGAAAAGAAACAACACTTTCATTAATCCAATATGAGCAATTTCCCCTTTTGCCACAATATTTTCAAAAGCTGTCTGCTGCAGAGGTGTCAGAGAGTGTGTATATGCAGGAAAGGGTTCATTCTTGGCTGCTATAATGATAACTGTGCACAAGTGTTGGTCTGCGTTTCATGCCGACATATTTTACTGATTGTGTTCTTTCAATCATCGAGTGCTTATTACAGTCAAAGTATTTGATAACATGGGTCTTATTTATGCTTATTCCCTCATTGTGTGGGATATAAATTTTCATTGCTCTCTATGGAGATGATATATTACACTGAAGTAAAATCATTCATAGACATACCATGTTAGTTATGAGATTGTTGAAAGGTAGGCAAATATTGCGAAGTAGAAAACAAATGGTTTCAATTTGTATGAATTATTCAATGCCCCTATAGAAAAGGTTGTTTTCGTCTTAAGAGTAGCAATTGTAGGGGGTTTTATTTTTAGAAAAGAGTTGTATATTTATATATCTTTTGCATGTTTCGGTGTCAGATTGGGTTCCAAGTGGCTGGTGCCATATTGCCCTAAATAGAAACAGACGAAATAAATCTGGAATGTGAACTTCTGATGAAAAACATTTGAGTTCTGTCTGGAGAGAATATATTTCAATGGTAATAAATTATAAGGTAATACAAGTGCAATGGCTTATGTGCTTCACATTGTATTTAGCTTAACCCTTTCCCCCATACGACAATTCTGCAGCAGATGACTTTGAACGTATTTTGTCAAAACATAGAAAATCTCCATACTTGAATGGATAACCTATGACTAAAAGTGGAAAACATTGTTGCAAAAGGAGAAATTGCACGTTTTGTGCAATTTCTTCTTTTGTCACTATGTTTTCAAATAGCCGTCTGCTGCAGAAGCGTCAGAAAGCGTCTATATGAGGGAAAGGGTTAACCCTTTTCCTCATATGACAGTTCTGCAGCAGACGACTTTAAACATATTTTGTCAAAACACGGAAAATCTCTATAATTGAATGGATAACCTATGACTAAAAGTGGAAAACATTGTGGCAATTGAGCAATTTCTTCTTTTGTCACTATGTTTTAAAGAAGCTGTCTGCTGCAAAGGCGTCAGAAAGTGTCTATATGATGGTCTTGTTGCATCTATATGTTGGTATCACATAAAGGTCTGTAGGTGTTAGACTTATAGTATTTTGTCAGAAGTTACATCTTGGAAAGTTTTCATAACATTGTGGCAAAAGGAATATTGCTCAAAATGAGTAGTTTCTCCTTTTGACACAATGTTTTCAACTTTTTTACAAGAATTATACTTTTAATTATAGAGATAATGCTTCCTTATTTTATGTAGATGGTTATCAGGCTTTGTGTTGCAGATCATTTGCTGTTACATCTACATTATATGGCAAACTGACAAAGTTTGATTTTGCAGCCTTGTACACAAAAATTACTGAAAAAATACACTGAATTATGCTTCATTTCTTTGTAAAATATGATTGGTCCAGAAGTACTTTACTGTACCAAGTAAAGTACCCATGGTTAGGACTCATCACAACGTTTGTATATGTTCTTGAACAGACATTTTGCAGGCGAAGTTTACAAACAACTCTCTTGTGATCTCTGTTCTGTTATCATTGGACTTAATGACATTAACAGCAGCGCTTCAGAGCCCACCGTCATGTAAAAAACAACCCTTTCTTACATACAGCAAATCTGAAGCAGACAACTTTAAAAAAACATATTGGCAAGAACATGGAAACTCTCTATAAATGAAGGTATAATTACTGGGGAAAAAATGAAAACATTGCGCCAAAAGAAGAAATTACTACATGTCATGTCGAGCAATTTCTTATGCCACAATGTTTTCAAAAGAAAGCGTCTATATGTGGGAAAGAGTTAACCTTTTCTTACATACAGCTAGGCAAAAATATTGAAAATGGACCACTCCATCTTTCGTCCAACAGCAAATCTGGTATATCTAATGTCTAAATGGCAAACAATGCAGATTTCAGGAGAAATATCTTGTCACATAAGCTGTCTCACTTGAATCCGCATTGTTTGCAAAAGCCTTTAATTTCCTTTGTCAGCGAAAGCATTAACACCAAATGATTGGAAATGGCATTCTCAGACTAGTACACAACTGGGAATTCATGATTGAGGCAATTCCACTCAAATACACAAGTAGAAGATGTTATAAATGTGCCAGCCTAATTAGATTTCTAGACCTGTGAAGTTTCAAAAAATGCAATTTGTAACAATTATTTGTAAATTAAAACCATCTTGCCAAGCTGTTTTAACCCTTTCCCTCGTATAATCAATCTGCAGCAGACGACTTTGAAAACATAGTGACAAAAACCTGAAAACTCTCCATAAAAGATAGCTTAATTGTTAAATAAAGGTGAAAAGATTGTGGGCAAAGATGAAATTGCTCATCATGAGCAATTGCACCTTTGGCCACATGTTTTTAAAAGTCATCTGCTTATCTTGCGTCAAAATGTGTCTGCAGATGAAGGAAGATAAATACAAATGTATAACTTTTACATGATTGTCCCATATGTTAGTGTCGTTTTCCTTGGAACTGCTAGCTTACTGCTCTCTGTTCAATAAACCTCTCCTTTTTATACGACCGTTTCTTAAAAACGGTACGTATTATGGTATGGTCATGTCCGTCCATCCGTCCGTTCGGGTTTTCCGCACTTTTTTCCTACATCCTTTGAGCTATTGAAATTTTGTATATGGCTTTGTAATCATGTGTCACAGATCAAGTTTACATTTCCTCGGATTTCGTCAATTTTTGAATGAGTTATGCCCCTTTTTGGACTTAGAATATTTGTCAATTTCTGCATGAGTTATGCATTTATCTCATTATTCTTTAACAACTTATTCCTGAACGACTTTATTAACTTTTTACAAACAAACAATATATCAAAACAAAGAGGAAACTTACAAAGAAGTTCCTGACGGGCGTATTATGTACCGTTTGCGGTACTCTTGTTTCGCACTGTTTTCAAATATTGTCTGGTGCCAAATAGAGTTAAACCACTTTAAACACTTTCTAATATGTACGTGTTCTTTCTAGGGACCATTTGAAACTGCACCAAAACATTTGATGAAATAAATTTAAATACTACAATGATTCTGTGTAAATGACAAAATTGGTCATGTGATAAGAAAACCAATCTTCAGTACTAGGTAACTAATGCGAACATCCTAATCGGCCTGAGCTTTCGTGCAGGCTGATTTATATCTTCCAATATGTTCTCCTTCTAAATTACATGCATCATAGTAGAATGTGAAGACTGGTGTTGACAAACCAAGAATGCAATTCGACACCATCCCGGTTCTGGTCCAGGTATCTCCCGGTGAAAAATAGCTGCGGCGGTTGATTTCCCGGTTTAAGAAGGTTTCTCCCGAACCATCATCCGACACATACTGGGGGCGCCAATCCAGGACAGTGAGAATGGGGCTTAAAGGATAGTCATGCATTACCTTTGCCTAACGTTCAATGTGCCATGAAATATAAGGATAGCAGATTTTAGCTAGTAATGACTCATGCAAGTTTTCTTTAATGACGTATGTAGGTAACATAACTATTAAATGTTACATGTGTCATTCATTAATTACTGAATACTTTCTAAGACTCAACCCTACCTTTGTGACGCCTTTGCAGCAGATGACATTTAAAACATCCAAGCAAAACTATGAACAATTTCTATAAGAAAAAGTTAAACTATTGAAAAGAGTTCAAACCATTGTGGCAAAAGGAGAAATTGCTCAACACTGTTTTCAAAAGTCTGCTGCGGATGCGTAAAAAGGCCTCTATAAATGGAAAAGTGTTTTAAAAATATTCATTCCAAAATAAATGGTTCTCACCAGGACTTGTGTTTTGCAATTAATTTCAAACCTGTAACTTTTCCTTTGACTTGAATTGAATAATGATAAGTATTTAGCAGATGAAGGTTAAGTTTTTATTTAACTATGGAAATGTTAAGATCTTTATAAAGTAGGTGTTAATAGAGTTTAAGGTCAATTCTCAAATGAAATGGGAATCCTTTAATTATACTGCAAGGGTTACATTACTGAAATCTGTTTACATTCCATAATTACGCTGTTAACAGGGAACCAGATTGACAGGAAACACTTGTTTTTGACCAATCAGAACAAACCTTACATCTTTTTGGACCAGGTAGCTGTAAAACTACATGACAGGTCTGTCAAACATTGGCCTAAACAATGCAGTTACTGCCAACAGCTTATCAAAGTAGACAGTGCTGACCAAAACATTAGGCGGCTGGGGATTCTCATCAGATTCTGTAGTATATAGTACTGGGAAATGGTGTTCTCATTGGGATAGTTCTTGAGATGACTCTCTATAACCCTTGACCATGTATATAGAGAACAACTTAAAGCAACTTTAACAAATGATCTTTGTTAAACATTGTGGCAAAAGGAGAAATTATGCTCATAATAAACTTTTTCATTCTCTTTCCCACACTGATTTCGACTCTGTAAAACTATTCTTTTGGATATTTTATTTTATTCTCTGTTTTCAAAGCAGCCATATAAAGAATACGATAATCATCTGGTGTTCTTAACCCTTTCCCCGTACAACAAACTTTGAAAACAAAATGACGAATACCTGAAAAATCTCCATAAATGATATTTTAATTGTTAAATAAAGTTGAAATCATTGTGGTCAAAGGAGAAATTACTTATCAATTTCACCTTTGGCCAAAATGATTTCAAATGTCGTCTGCTTTTATTCCGTCAAAATGCATCTGCAGGTGGGAAAGGTTTGAGACTTAAAAATGTAATGCAAAAAACCAAGTTTGTTTCAGTGTTGCAGTTTATTCATGAAAACTTAAACTTCCTTTCAATGCAATACAATTGAGATTTCATGTTAACAATATTTAAACAATTTACAGGGTAAGGTAAATAGTAATTCTTTTCTAAACCACTATTGTTGGTACTTATACTGAGATGATTAGAATGAGTACTGACTTAAAAGGACCATGTTAACCCTTTCCCTCATACAACTAATTTGCAGCAGACGACTTTGAACATATTTTGTCAAAAAATGGAAAATCTCTATAATTGAATGGATAACCAATGACTATAAGTGGAAAACATTGTGGCCAAAGGTGAAATTGCTCATCATGAGCAATTTCACCTTTGGCCACAATGTTTTCAAAAGTCGTCTGCTGCTATTGCGTTAAAATGCGTCTGCAGGTGGGAAAGACTTAAAAGGACCATGTTAAGTTTAATCCTTGTTGTAAAGCCTTTGCTAAATAATATATATATATATACATTATTATTTTCTGGTTAGCGAAACGAACCTTCACAATCCAGACAAGCATGGAGGGGGGGCATTTATCCCAATAAAAAGTCATGATCTGTAAACATAATGAGGCCAAGAAGAATCAAACTTTTCATCCATATGAATCCAAATTAGTTTCGGTGAAATTCGTTGTGAGTGAAAACTAGACATTAAATCTTTGTTAATGCACACATGAGCCGTGATTGTCTGTAAGCAGCAACACTGTAAGTCAGTTGGTAGCTACCTCAGAAAATATGATTTTGGTTAACTTTAAAACATACAGACCCAGATCAGCCTGTACTTTTAACCAATCTGGCCAGGCTTTTTTTTTTTTATTAAAGGGGATATTCTGATTGTTTTGTCTTTGTGCCTAAATATGGTGAATTTCATTTGGTAAGCCAATTTGTTAACCTTTTTCCCACATACAACAAATCTGCAGCAGACATCTTACAACTTTGAAAACAATTACGTAAAATATGGTAAACCTCTATGAATGAAACTTTAAACATTGAATTGAGTTGAAAACATTGTGACAAAAGGAGAAGTTGCTCGTTTTGAGCAAATTTCTTCTTTTGTCTCAAAGTTTTCAAAAGATGTCTGCTGTAGAGGCGTCAGAAAGCGTCTATATGTGGGAAAGGCTTAATTAACTTGATCCCGGTGAGATCCAGAGAGAAATCCTTTTTTCTTGTGCACATATTGTATTGAACTGTAACAGATTGGTTTAAAAGTACAACAAAGTTAGGTGTGGCTTGTTAACCCTTATCCACATACAACAAATCTACAGCAGGCGACTTGGACAGCATATAGGCAAAACATCATGGCAAATGTCTGTAAATGAAAGTATAATAAGTGAATATATATAGAGTTGATAACATTGTGGCAAAAGCAGAAATGTTTTTCGACCCTCTTTTTCACATGCTTCAATTTATGCGTCTCTGTCGTTGTCTAAGCCGATAACTCCCAAACATATTGTAAAAAAGTAATTTACCCCCCTTTCCCACATTTTTAAGTGTCTAAGTAATGGCTGTCCTCCTTGGCACTCAGGGTTGCAGAGTTGGCATTACGACTGATTGGCTGGTGTCAGGATAAATGGACCAGTGGACAAGTAGTACTGGTAACTTACCCTGGAAATTACTTGATATAACTGAAAAATTGTTGAAAGGGGTGTAAAAAAACAATCAATCAACCTTTCCTACATGCAGACGCTTTCGGATGGCTGTGCAGCAGACGACTTTTGAAAACATGGTGGCAAAAGGAGAAATTATTCATTTTGTGCTATTTCTCCTTTTGCTACAATGTTTTGAAATTAATATAACAATTGTTCTTTCATTTAGAGTTTCCATATGTTTGTATTGGGGGAAAGAGTTAATGAGTCAGTCGTACTGTAGTCAATTAACCACGAGTGAAGATACAGATCTGTCTGCACATTCCTTCTATCAGATACTTAAATGTTTGTCTGAAGTTTCTTTAAACCTTCTATGAACAATTTTGAACAGTGCATATTCAGATTTAGCTGTTGATGTGCAGGCTGAGTAATTCTGGATCTTAAATATTGGTCACAGACGCAACAAGGTTGGATTTTCTAGAGCACCGTTTAAAATGGATAAATTTGTGAACCTTATTTGGTAAACAAAGGGTGTATGTCCAGACAGTTAAAAAAGAACAGACTGGTGTGATTAAAGGTTTTATAGCTCTATTAAGATGTTTCATGCAGACATTCTTTTCAAGTTCAAACTCCATTGAACATAAATCACTTTTTAATTTCCAAAATAAAGGATCAAATGGCTTGGGACGATTTCCTCCATTATAATCTCTTTTCTTTTGCTTTTTCCAATCACATATATTACGTATATTACTTTAAAAGAAAATTGGTTAAAAAATAAAATAGGAGTTTAAATCAATATGACATATTTTGATTGGCTGCATAATGCTTTAGGAAGTTTGGTTAGTTAACATCTTCTGGATACAAATGTGGTCGTTGTTGCATGCCCTGATATGCCCTTAAAGATGGCCTTGTGGTAACCCGGGTTAATTAGCAGAAATCAGACAGGCTAATTGCAGGAATCACTACATAACGTATCAGTCTGCCTAAAGTGAGAAAGCCAGACACACTTCATTTTGTAGGGTGTTACTCTTTACTTGATACAGGACACTATTCATTCCTCAGCAACTCAAGAATTTTAAAAACTTAAAAAGGAGAAATTCAATTCAGCTACAACTATAGAAATATCATTTCAGGTAAATGCCTGAATTTTGTAACAGCAGATTTTTTGGGGGTTTCATTGAAAAAAATGCTGGCTGCGGTACTGCATTTATGTCTTGTTCCAGATGCAAGCATTCATCATTGTAGCAGTGCATTTATATGAAATTGTTTACATACAGAGATATTTGATAGGATCACCTTAAATATTGGGGATCCTTTAATACCAGAGAACCAATCAAATGGCAAAGAGTCTGTTGGACACATTCAGAATAGATGACACTGACCTCCTTGCAATACAAAATTTAAGTTATAATATTTATGTGTGTTCATTTTCAAAATAATGCAGTCTCTCATTGCCTACTTGTGAGTTATTACCTACTTGTGAGTTATTACCAACTGATAAGCCTCTGGCATTACCAATTAATTCTATTCTCTTGGCCAGTCACTGTGTTGCCAGAACTGTGGTCTGCTACTTCCTCATTTCCAGACCCCTTGTTTAACCCTTCCCAACATACACCACATCTGCAGGAGAGGACTTTGAATTAAGATATTATAACTCTCTCTGTACATGGGAGTGTTTAATTATTGAAAAGAGTTGAAACTGTCTGACAAAAGTAGATATATTGCTCACTATGACCAATTTCTCCTTTTGTCACAATGTTTTCAAATGTCGTCTGCAGCAGAGTCATCAGAGAGCATGGGTATGTAGGAAAGGGATAAAAACACATTAGGCTTTACAACCACTTACCTTATTATAAAGCAATATGACCACAATCCATTATATATATTTATACCTCATAGGCTTTGTCTCACATTTTTTTATGAGTGTAAACTTAGATAGTTAGATCTTTAACCCTTTCTCACATACAACAAATCTGCAGCAGATGACTTTGAACACATTTTATCCTAGCGAGTTTAAGTTCATTGTAAACGTGTATAGGATGCACTGGAAATGATTGATTTGATCATTTTTAGCTCACCAGAGCACAAAGTGCTGAAGGTGAGTTTTTGTGATCGCTTTTTGTCCGTCGTCAACATTTGCTTGCTAACACTCTAGAGGCAACATTTTGCATCCAATCTTCATGAAAGTTTATCAGAAAATACATCTCCATCAAATCTAGCCCAAGGTTGAAACTGGGTCATGTGGTGTCACAAACTAGGTCACTAGATCAAATGAAATGAAAATCTTGTGCATGTTGAAACTTTGTCAGAATGTTTGTCTTAGTGATATCTAGGCCTAGTTTGAATATAGGTAATGTTGGGTCAAAAACTAGGTAACTTGGCAAAATTGATGGAAAATCTTGTTAACACTTGGGAAGCTGTGCTTTTAACGTGAACATGTTGAAACTTCATTAGAATGTTTGTCTTGATGATATCGCTAGATTAAGTTCAAATAATATTAGGTCATATCCAGTCAAATACTAGGTCACTAGAGAAAAATCTTGTTAACATTATAGCTTTTTTGACTTGAGCAGCTTGAAACTTTGTCAGAAAGTTTGTCTTGATGATATCTAGGCCAAGTTAGAATATAGGTAATTTTGGGTCAAAAACTAGGGGGTAAGGCAAAATCTTGTTAACACTCTGGAAGCCACATTTTTGGCTTGAGCATGTCGAAACTTTGTCAGAATATTTGTCTTGATGATAACTATGTCACTAGGCCAAATTGTAGAACAATATTGTTAACAATATAGAGATCGCATTTTGGGCTTGAGCAGCTTGAAATTTTGTCAGAAAGTTTGTCTTGATGATATCTTGGCCAAGTTTGAATATGGGTCATGTGGGGTCAAAAACTAGGGCACTAAGTTAATTGAAGGAAAATCTTGTTAACACTCTGGAAGGTGCATTTTGGTCTTGAGCATGTTGAAACTTTGTCAGAATCTTTGTCTTGATGATATCTAGGCTAAGTTTGAATATGGATCATGTCCGGTCATAAACTAGGGCACTAGGCCATATGGTAGAAAAATCTTGTTAAAACTATAGAGACCACATTTGTTATCTTACAACTAGAAATGAAATAAATTGAAAAGAAAGGCAGGTCCTGTCATCCTGGCAAATAATATGTCTATGCCAACATCCAAACTAGACTTCAACTCTAGTCCAAATCAATTAGTATAGAACACATGCATATTTTCACTTACAGTTGTGTTGAGAAGTATTAACACTTCTTTGTATTTACAAACTGTTATAAATTAATAAGCTTTGTCAAAAAATTTCTTTCAGTCAACAAACATTGCTACCAGGCAATAACCTCATATTGCCATTGGCGCTGATAGAGTTAAGTCTTAAAAAGCTGATCATTCTCAGGTGAGCGATCCAGGGCCTCATGGCCTTCTTGTTAGTATTTTGACCTTGTTTAAAGGTGAATGTAGAGAATGTGATAAACTCTCAATATATGAAAGGATTAACTTTTTAAAAGAGTTGACATGCTCACCATGATCAATTTCTTCTTTTGCCACTATGTTTTCAAAAATTGTCTGCTGCAGAGGCCTCAGAAAGCATATGTATGTGAGAAAGTGTTAAAGTAGGATACCTGCTGGTAATGGATTTGGAAGGGGATTTAATGAGTTTTTGTGGGTGTGTTTATTTTGATCTGCCAATATATATATATGGTTTGAAAATGATCAAAGTCTTTGAATATCTTTGCAAAAGCCCTTTCCCACTTACGAAAAACCTGCACTAGATGACTGAAAACACACAGGCACAATTATGGGAAGTCTCTTTCAAATTAAAAGTATGGATGTTAAAAAGAGTTGCAAACAATGTGACAAAGGAGAAATTATGATAAATTTCTCCTTTAGCCACAATGCTTTTGAAATCTACCCTGCTGCAGATGTGTCAAGATGCGCCTGTAAAATCCAGCTTTGGAAGATGTTCAACAGAGATATAATGCTGCATTATCCGTTTCCCATATACAACAATTCTGTATCAGACGACACATTTAGTCATAGGCAAAAATATGGAAGATTTCTTGAAATGAAAGTGTAAATATTGAATAGAGTTGAAATCTTTTTTCGCAAAATGAGAAATTGTTTTCAAAAGTTGTTTGCTTGAGGGGGGCATCAAAAAGCGTCTGTATGTCACTATGTGCGAAAGAGTTAAGATCAAGTTGATGCCTTCCAACAGCAAATTAAAGCTGTCTGTCACGTCCTTTTACTCAGGTGGAAGATGTGTTCATTCCAACAGTATTGCTATTTTAACCCTTTCCCACATACAACAAATCTGCAGCAGACTACTTTGGAATCATCTAGGCAAAAAGATGGAAAATTTCTTTTAATTAAAGTATTATTATTTAATAGAGATTAAAACATTGTGGCAAAAGGAGAAATTGCTCATTTTGAGCAATTTTTCCTTTTGCCACAATGTTTTCAAAATGTGTATGCTGCAGAGATGTCAGAAATACGTTTATATGTGGGAAAGGGTTTAGAAATACTCATACATTGGAAAACAAACTCCTGTTTAAATTGCTGTTTTGTTGTTGTTGTTGCCACCCATTCTGCTCTCTGGTTTCTGGTAGGTACTAGGGTCACTGACCTTGTTGGAATGGAATCAATTATGGCTTTAATGTTTTCAAAATAATTGTTATGGCTAGAAGCTGTGCTAGAACATTGTTTTGACCTGGCAACTTGCTCAACAAAATATTTACCACTATAATTACTTGGACATGATCCTCTACATCACTTTAGATTATTTATAATTTATAATCTTCTGTTGAAATGCAATGATAGAGTCATTGTCTTACAAAGGATTGGAAAAACAAGTAGCAATCAAGTTTAATTATATTTATTTATCTATGTTATATATATATATATATGTTAACCCTTTCCCTCATACGACAATTCTGTAGCAGACGACTTTGAACATATTTTATCAAAAAATAGAAATCTCTATAATTGAATGGATAACCTATAACTAAAAGTGGATAACATTGTGGCAAAAGGAGAAATTGCTCCTTTTGAGCAATTTCTTCTTTTGTCATTATGTATTCAAAAAGCTGTCTGCTGCAGATGCGTCAGAAAGTGTCTATATGAGGGAAAGGGTTAACAAGTAAATGGTTCAAAGTTGGCTCATGCAAATGAGTCTTAATTCCTTGGCCCTGAATTATCTACAGACACATTATTTAGACATTAATTACAAGTATGGTAGATGACGACTTTGTAAACATCTACAAAAATATAAAAGTTTATTAGATCTACTTATGAAAGTGTAATTAATTAAAATAGTGGAAAACATTGTAGCAAAAGGAGAATTTATGAGCATTTTCGCCTTTTTGACACATTGTTTTCAAAAGTCGTCTGCTGTAAAGGGCGTCGGAAAGTGTGTCAGTATGAGGGAAAGGACTTAAGAAAGGCTATTTACAGTTATGAGAGGAATTCCATGTTCGGGAATTACCTGATGACAAGATAATTGGGGATAACAAGTCTGCATAATGACAGTCATTAGGAGATTATGTCACAGTTACTGTCCAAGGTATCCATTCCCCTAAAAGAAATTACTTTATACACATCCACAGGTCTAGATGAGGATCAGCCTTTATCATGCCCTCACATGAGCCATCTCTATCCCTTTAGAATTTGTATAGACAAATTCTGACATTTCTGTACTAGCTGACGACTATAGTGAAAACATTGTGGCAAAAGAAGAAATTGCTCTTCTCCAATTTACCATAATGTTTTTTTCGTCACTTCAGAAATAAATTATACTGTCATTTATAGAGATTTTCCATATTTTGCCCAGATGTTTTCCAATTCCTCTGCCAGATTTGTTATATGTGGGAACAGGCTACTCAAGAGGATTCTTTGAGTATCCATGACACATAGGGTTTGGTTTGATAACATATGTATGTTAAACATAGTTTGAAAAGAAGAATTGGTTTTGAGCATTTTCTGCTTTACCCTCAATGCTTTCTCTTCTTCTTTGTCCTAAAATTGTTCCATTCTTTTTTGCATGTATTTCAGAGTATGGATAACATAACAAAGTGACATGTGAAAGGTGTTTAATCATTTTCAACCTTTGAAGAAATAAAAATCGCATTGTTGTTGTGATACCTTCCCTTGGCGTCGGCTGTGTTGTCGTCGTCTTTAACCTTACCTCATAAATAAAAGATTATTCAACATTTTCGAATGAAACTTGGTACACAAGTTCCTAGGAACAATAAACATGCCTATACCAAGTTACATAACTCTGGCTTTGATAATTATTTGGTAATGCTCCTTTTTTGACGAGTATTAGTGTTCACCTCACGGTGTTCTTGTTGAGGCAGTAACTCTTACCATTACACCAGCAAGGCTTTTGACATATCATGTAATTTTTTAACCCTTTCCCACATACAACAAATCTGCAGCAGACGACTTTGAAAGTATCTTGGGAAAAGCATGGAAAAGCTCTATAAATGCAGGTATAATTATTGAAAAGAGATGAAAACATTCTGGCAAAAGGAGAAATTGCTCCTTTTGAGCAATTTTTATCTCTACTGGCCGGAGGCCAGAAGAGCTTATTATATGCCATGGCGTGCGTGCGTCCATAAATAATTGCTTGTGAACGCGATACAGTCTTCAGTTTTGATTGTTTCTCAATCAAACTTATACAGTAGTTAGATATCTATGAGAGCTCGGTTCCTTCGCAAACCAGCCAGATCCGCCAATGCAAAACTGGATTATGGCCCTTGAAATTGTAAAAATTGCTATAATAGAGCTTGTGAACCCAATAGAGGCTACATTTACAATCTGATCTTCACCAAACTTACACAGTAGTTAGGTATCTATGAGAGCTTGGTTCCTTTTGCAAACCAGCCAGATCCGGCCATGCAAGACTGGATTATGGCCCTTGAAATTGTCAGAATTGCTATAATAGAGCTTGTGAACGTGCTAAAGTCTTCAGTTTTGATTGTATCTCAATCAAACTTATACAGTAGTTAGATATTCATGAGAGCTTTCCTTTGTTGTCCCCATCCCAGTACAGCATAGGTCCTCATGGGCCTCTTGTTTCTTTTGTCACAATGTTGGACGAGTCGACTTTGTGAAATTCGCCAGTGAAAGGGTTAATGACAATTATCATCACAGACACTGTTAGTATTAGTAGGTTAGATCACAGTCCAATAGCTTAGATCATTGTCCTCTAAGAACCTAAATCTGTACATGTGGTTTGAATCGAGGGTGCTACGTTTAGTTGGTTTGCGAGTGTGCCAATTCTTTAAGAACATGTAAAAATTAAAAAAGTCTTTGCAACTGGTTTCATTTATCTTTGTTACTGATAAACTGAAAAGTTTATGAGGAAAAGCAGCCAATTGCTTTGGTAGATTATTTATTTGTCTGTACTGTTGTAAGAAAGCCAGGAAACAATTGTTTTATGACTTGGAAGTCACGATATGACTGAAACATTCTAAAACTGCATTAAAACCCAGATCATTTCTTTGTACATGGACGTAATTTCAGGAATTGGGTTCAACTTGGTCATGGGAATTAATTTACAACCACTCTTCTAATAGCCAGCATGTTTTTGGAAATCTGTGAAACTCATTATGTGGCATTTTCCACCTAATTCAAATTGAAAATATCAAAAGAAAAAGAAATATTGTCAAATGAACTTCTAAGTTTGAGACCAAGTTAGAAAATATAGTGTTTAAAGATTTATTTGCTTCTAACATAATTCTTTCTCAAAAATGAACTGCTGAAGTTTTAACAAAAGTTAAGTCGGTGAGAGCTAGGGTAAATTTAAATGGATATAAAGATAAAAACAATATTTAATCCCAAACAAACAGTTTTCAAGAGGCAGATAGAATGTTTAAGATGAAATAGAACACATAGCTTTAGATACAAAATAAATGTTTGACTTAGAAAAGTTGTAAATAAAGATAAAGATAATCCGGGATAAGTAAGGTAGTCTGCTTTCCTTTAACATTGGGTTTGTAACAGATTTCAGGCTGTCTGCTTTCCTTTACCATTGGGTTTGAAACAGATTTCAGGCTGTCTGCTTTCTTTTACCATTGGGTTTGTAACAGATTTCAGGCTGTCTGCTTTCCTTTACCATTGGGTTTGTAACAGATTTTTTAGACTGTCTGCTTTCTTTAATCATTGGGTTTGAAACAGATTTCAGACTGTCTGCTTTCCTTTACCATTCGGTTTGAAACATATTTCAGGCTGTCTGCTTTCTTTTACCATTGGGTTTTAAACAGCTTTCAGACTGTCTGCTTTCCTTTACCATTGGGTTTGAAACAGATTTCAGGCTGTCTGCTTTCCTTTACCATAAGGGTTGTAACAGATTTCAGGCTTTCTGCTTTCCTTTACCATTGGGTTTGAAACAGTTAGTTAGGTTTATCATCACTTTCCTTTGCTGTTAGTTTTGAATAAAATACTTTCTGCTTTCCTCTATGTTTTAAGGCTTCTAACAAAGTTGTAACTTTTTTGCTTCAAAATTATGACTTTCTGTGTTGTACTCAACATTGAGGTTTGCAATAACATTGTGATTTTCGTCTATAATCAACAATTTGTTTTACTACAATATCATGATAGCTAGGTTAGCGACAAAATTGTGACTGCTGTTTTCTACAATTTGGTTTGCAACAAAACATTTACTTGAAAATGTTCTACTCTACAATTTGGTTTGCAACACAATTTTGACTTTGTGCTCTTCTCTACAATTTGGTTGGCAATAAAATTGTGAATTTCTGCTTCACTCTATTGTCAGATTTGCAAATGTTCAGCTTTCAGCTGTCCATAACTGTTTAAATATAAGTGTGCCAAGAAATTTCAATGTCTTACTGTCTGTAACCCCTTGGCGTTGTTGTTCAAACAGTTATTTAACTTGGATGTATGTGAATGAGAAGTTTTATTAGACGTAGTGCAAAGTAGTTAAGAAGACCTATGCATGTTTGGGTTAAACATAATCAGTCAGTGGCACATTAAATGAAACAAAGAACAAGTAGATCATTAGTCTAGATTATCTTTTAATGTTTTCACCCTTGTAATACCTGACCTTTTGAATTAACATGTGTACCCTTTTGGTTCATTTAAGTCACCAGGCTGTTAAGGTGCTTTAACACACACAAATGTAAAATACCAGGACATAAAAAGTTGTGAAAGAATGTTTGAACACACTTTTCAAGATTGATGAAATTGGTTTGATTAAAAGATATGAATTATAACCTGATATTCTCTGTTAAGACCCTTTGAATTGTTTCTAACTTTTTATTGCATGATTTGGATCAGCTTATTTTTGTCTAATAGTTCTAAACTTTATTTTAGCAGAATACAGTAATTGGGTATTCAACTTGTTTATTATCTTACCTGTGTTTAATACCTGTATTTTCAGTAAAACAGAAATAGTTGTGTTTGTTTGTTTGTTTATTTTATTGGGGTTTTACTTCATTTTTCAACATTATGAAATTTCAGAAAATAGAAACTGCAAAATGTTTTGCTAAATTAGAACAGCTAATAAAATGGGTCATGTCACACATAAACCATCCTTTCTGCTCAGACTTTGCAACCAGCAAAAGATCCAGATGAGCCTGCATTAATCTGCACAGTTTTACCAGGATTGATCTCTGTTCACCATCAAAGAACATAAGCATCCTGGAAGCTTTTCCACACAAAAAAAAAACCCCAAAAGCTATATATTTTATTTTAATTGCCACAAATTTAAAAACATTGCTGTCTGACATTGCTCAAATTGTAAGTTCACAAATACAAACTGTCAAGGTTACCGTAACCTGCTAAGGTATATTTCTCCTTGAATAACAATTCTTCCTACCAGTCCATAGAAATGACTGTGTATTTGAATGCATTATGTGGAAAAGCAGTTATTCTTGTATTACTAATTGCTTCTTTTCCAATAGTGTTTACCTGTTGTGTCACATGAAATATGTTACATAATAGTACATTTTGCCACTTTTTGTCGGGTTAATCGAGATTTTGATAATTGGTTGAATCTGAGGGCCCATAATAGAGTTTGAAAATAAAAGGGTATAATAAAGATTTAACTATCATTTTGCTAATGATGTACAAAGTATGTAGATCTACCTTTAAACGAATCCTTCACATAATTTTTTCATATTTTAGACGACTGCTTTTAATTGATAGTTGGTTAGTGTCGGGGATTTGAAACCGGGTGTCCCAGGTTCGATTCCCACTCGCAGCATGACGGTCATGGTGGAGTGCCCTTGGGCAAGGCACATTTTCTAGCCTTAGGTACTAGTGAATAAGTGAGCTGTTGCCGTGATATAACTGAAATAATGTTGAAAGTGGCGTAAAACCTCAATCAAACAAACAAAAATTGATAGTTAGTTCAGGTAAATTAAGACCTAAAATTTGTGACAGGTCTTTAGGATCCAAATTTCTTTAATTCTAGCTAGATGATTTAATAGTATCATGGGTGGTGCATAAAAATAAGGCTTACATTAACTGAAAATATTTGCCTTGTTTTTGAAGTTCCAGAAATCAAACATGTGTTTTAACCCTTTCCCTCATTTATAGACAATTTGAGTCATCTGCAGCAGAAGAATTTTGTAAAAAATGTTTGCATTTAAAGAAAAAATTGTTCATAATGAGCAATTTCTCTATTTTCCTTTACAGAGAATTTCTGTATTTTAACCAGTAGATGTTCGCAAAGTCTTCTGCTGCAGATTTTGTTGTATGCAGAAAAGAAAGAACATGAAGGGATGGGATGGCCTATCGATAGATCTATTCATTTGTCATCTTGAATGGTATACAGAGTTGGTTTACTATTGAACCTTTGATACTGAAATTCTTCACACTATTTGTAACAATATAACCAGTGCAACTGCCTTATAGGCACAAGTTCAAACTTGGATGGTGAAATCACCAGGTCAAAGGCAAATAAATTATATTTTACTTATATGCAATGCCTGAAAATTGCTGTCATTTCTTATAACTGAAGTAATATTTGTTGAAAGTAGCTGTGTTTATGGCCCCATGCATGTTGTAAATATGTATCATAATGTTTTTGTATAGATGCAATACATGATGTCATTTCATATGATATGGAAAGTCATTGCGACATGCGTCATTCGTCTTCCACCAATGGGCTAATTAAGTCTATGTGGAAAAGCAGCCGGTTGCTTGGGAAGATTGTTGTGTGGAGTACTGGTGTGCGAAAACCAGGGAACATATGAGTAAGTGAACTGGCCGCCGTGATATGACTGAGAAATTGTTAAAAACGGCGTTGAACCCCAATCAATCATTCAACATATGATATGGACAAGTGATTTTTTTAAATTGGAAATATTTCCTTCAAGGATATATTTTTTCTTCTTCATGATATGTGTAATATAATGAATTAAACTCTTGATGGATCTTTATTAAACCTTTCCCACATGCACTAAATTTGCAGCAGACAACTTTGAAACCATTTAGTTATAAAATATTTGAAATAAGTTGAAAACAAGAGCAATTTCTCCCTTTGCCACAATGTTTTCAAAAGTTTTCTGCTGCAAAGGACTGGTGTCATATGCAGTCTGTACAAGGTAAAGAGTTAAACACCAGACAGATCAGCTTAAGATCAGTTGTGAATTTCAAATTCCAAAATCCTTATTTGCATGACCATTATAAAATCAAACCCTATACAGGTTGATAATCATGTTGTGAGTACCCACAATAGAGGTTTATTTAAGTCTTTAATTGATTTATTTATTTGTTGTTTTACACCAACTTACACTAATTATCACAGCTTTTCCTCTGTATTAGTTACCATTACTACTGGTACATTTGTCCTGCGATACCAGCCAGTCAGTCGTAATCAACCCCACAGTCCTGAAAGCCAAAGAGGGCAGCAATTACTACCATTTTTAAAGTCTTTGGTATGACCTGATAGGGGATCGAACCCAAGACCTCCCACACATTAGGCTAGACTTTACCACTTAAACAACCCAGGGGAGTTTTATTTAAGTCATAAGAGAGATATTGCTTGGAAAAGACCATTTTAATCCTCCTTTTCTAGTTTGTGGAATTGTCATCTTGCTGATTTAGATCTAAGCCTGCTGATTATACGAATTTCATCCGATTCTATAACGCTAGTCGTTTAATCTGCAAGTTTTGATCTATTTTAAAAACTAAAAAAAGGAAAAACTTAAACCTTTCCCACAAACAACAAATCTGCAGCAGACGACTTTGAAAATTTCTACTAAAAAATATGGAAAATCTCTATAATTGGAGGTATAATTACTATAAAAAGTTGAAAACATTGCGGCAAAAGGAGATATTGCTCGTTTTGAGCAATTTCTCCTTTTGTCCCAATGTTTCAAAAGTCGTCTTCTGCAGCTTTGTCAAAATGCATCTATAGGTGGGAAAGGGATAAATATGCAAAATTTAGACCAACTTGGAGATTTAGTTGATATATAAATTAATACTGCTTGCATATTGCCGGTAAATCTTGCCCCCTAAAAACACATTATGGATTTATGTAACAGATGAATATTTATATAATTATCATGTAAAAATATAATAAGATAATTATGAGCAGTTTCTCTCTTTCATACAATGTTTTCTCAGTAAGTTCATCTCAAAATATTGGTTGTTAATTGTCACCATTGAAGGTTTTCAGTTGAACAAAAAAATGACCAGTATAGTTTGTTGTGTGTTTCCTGGCCCTAGCACATGTACGTAACTACACACAATATTCTTAACAGGCAACTCAGGCTCCCTTATTCCACACATTATTTTAGCCATTAAAGCCACTTTTGTCAATCATCTGAAAGAATGAATTGGGCAAGGATTCAAATTCATGAACAAATAAGACTTGTCTGCTTTCTAAGTTAAACAGATATCATGCAAACTTCATATAACTTGGTGAACAATTGTTTATTGGCATAATGTCTGGGCCAAGTTTGATAACCAGCCAAAGTGCCAGTGGCTTTATGGATAATGGCCGCTTCACCTAACTTGGTGAACATGTTTGCGGGCTTAATTTTCTATGCCATGTTTGAAAACCAGCAAACCAAATTGCCCAATGCACTTTTGAATTATGGCCCTTAACCCTTTCCCTCATATGACGTTTCTGCAGCAGACGACTTTGAACATATTTTGTCAAAAAATAGAAAATCTCTAGAATTGAATGGATAACCTATGACTAAAAGTGGAAAAACATTGTTACAAAAGGAGAAATTGCTCGTTTTGAGCAATTTCTTCTTTTGTCACTATGTTTTGAAAAAGTTGTCTGCTGCAGAGGCGTCAGAAAGCGTCTATATGAAGGAAAGGGTTAAATCTTTTCAAAATTGGCCAATAATTAGCCTTTTCAGCTCTCTAAGTCAAACAGTTTTTATCTGATCTAATCATCCATTTTTCTGAACATGTTTATTGGTATAATGTCTAAGCAAAGTTTTATGCAGTTGAATCAGAAAGGCTTTTTGGATTATGGCCGCTTCACCTTACTTGGTGAACATGTTTGTTGGTATAACATCTGGGCCAATTAAGTTTTATAACCAGCCAATTGGCCTAGTGGTTACTAGTGAGAAAAAGTTAAAGCATGCATTGATGCACACACACAGACAATTCTCCATCACATAATCTAGCCGAGCCCCTGTATCTCGATCATTAATCAGTCCGTAGAGATGCGGGCTGTCAATCCAGGGGTTGTGAGTTTGAATCCCAGCTCGGCCAACATTCTTTCTGACGTTTGACAAAAGTCATTGTGACATGCATCATTCGTCTTTCACCAAAGGGCTGTTTAACAGTCTATGTGGAAAAGCAGCCAGTTGCTTGGAAAGTATGTTGTGTGGTGTGCTGGTGTGGGAAAACCAGGAAGCGCATGAGTAGGTGAACTGGCCGCCGTGATATGACTGAAATTTTTAGGAAAATGGCGTTAAACGCCAATCAATCGATCAAACCATGACACAATCTTGACTGGTTAACATCCAGTGTAGCTATAAAAAAAAACTGCTGTAGAGGTATCAAAAGCTTTATATTTGGGTAATTGTGGCAAGTTTAAAGTGTGACAAGACTACATATCTATTATACCCTGTTGGCCAGAGGTTTCTTGAAATTTAAAAGTCTATGAGTAATTTTGAAAAGTGCATGAAGACCAAGAGGCAATAAAAAGCGTCTGTATGTAGAAAATGGTTAAATTGCTTTTTGCTTTAAGGTCATGGACAAATTTTGCTGCCTAACTGGCAGAGGACTTCTGTACTACCAGCAATACTCCAGTAATTTGTTATCGCCCGCTTTTTCGAAGAAAAAAAGGGGGGTTATTAATTTCGGTTTGTCCGTCCGTCCGTCCGTCCGTCCGTCTGTCCGTCCGTCACACTTCTTTTCCGTGCAATAACTGCCGCAAATGTGAACCGTTTCTTTTCAAACTTGGTAACAAGGTTAAATGCCTTAACGGCTAGGCCAAGTTCGAATATCACTTTCGGCGGACTTTATTTGGTGGAGTTATGGCCCCTTATTTAACAAAATATGTTGTTTCTTGCCGTTTCCGTGCAATAACTGCCACAAATGTGAACCTTTTTTTTTCAAACTTGGTAACAACGTTAAATGCCTTAAGGGCTAGGCCAAGTTCGATCGTCACTTTCGGAGGACTTTATTTGGTGGAGTTATGGCCCCTTATTTAACAAAAAATGTCGTTTCTTGCTGTTTCCGTGCAATAACTGCCACAAATGTGAACCTTTTTTTTTCAAACTTGGTAACAACGTTAAATGCCTTAAGGGCTAGGCCAAGTTCGAATATCACTTTCGGCGGACTTTATTCGGTGGAGTTATGGCCCCTTATTTAACAAAAAATGTCGTTTCTTGCTGTTTCCGTGCAATAACTGCCACAAATGTGAACCTTTTTTTTTCAAACTTGGTAACAACGTTAAATGCCTTAAGGGCTAGGCCAAGTTCGAATATCACTTTCGGTGGAGTTATGGCCCCTTATTTAACAAAAAATGTCGTTTCTTGCTGTTTCCGTGCAATAACTGCCACAAATGTGAACCTTTTTTTTTCAAACTTGGTAACAAGGTTAAATGCCTTAAGGGCTAGGCCAACTTCGATCGTCACTTTCGGCAGACTTTATTTGTTGGAGTTATGGCCCCTTATTTAACAAAATATGTCGTTTCTTGCTGTTTCCGTGCAATAACTGCCACAGATGTGAACCTTTTTTTTTCAAACTTGGTAACAAGGTTAAATGCCTTAAGGGCTAGGCCAACTTCGATCATCACTTTCGGCAGACTTTATTTGGTGGAGTTATGGCCCCTTATTTAACAAAATATGTCGTTTCTTGCTGTTTCCGTGCAATAACTGCCACAAATGTGAACCTTTTTTTTTCAAACTTGGTAACAACGTTAAATGCCTTAAGGGCTAGGCCAAGTTCGATCGTCACTTTCGGAGGACTTTATTTGGTGGAGTTATGGCCCCTTATTTAACAAAAAATGTCGTTTCTTGCTGTTTCCGTGCAATAACTGCCACAAATGTGAACCTTTTTTTTTCAAACTTGGTAACAACGTTAAATGCCTTAAGGGCTAGGCCAAGTTCGATCGTCACTTTCGGAGGACTTTATTTGGTGGAGTTATGGCCCCTTATTTAACAAAAAATGTCGTTTCTTGCCGTTTCCGTGCAATAACTGCCACAAATGTGAACCTTTTTTTATACAACCGTTTTATTATGGTATGGTCATGTCCCTTCCTCCCTCCGTCCGTCCCTCCCTCCGTCCGTCCGTTCCGGTTTTCCGCACTTTTTTCCTACAATATTTCCTCCAAGCGGGGGATAGAAATTTCATGAATTTGCTTGTTTTTCTTGTAACACAGCTCATAAATTTGTTTATTGCCTGTTACTGACAACTTCTATCCATCAATCATCAAGGCATATTTCATGTTGAACTTAATTGAATGATGTTTACTCATTTCTAAGCTGTAGATTTTGTATAGCCGCAAACTTCATTACACAAATTAGATTAACTAACCTAATATATATTTGAGCTGACTGCTCTGCAAAAAAACAACCTTAGGTTATTTGGGACCAGTAAAGATCAAGATCTGTCTGAACCCATTTAGACTAATCTTGTTTTGCACTTGGTGGGGAATCTGCAAGTTTTGATCTATTTTAAAAACTAAAAAAAGGAAAAACTTAAACCTTTCCCACAAACAACAAATCTGCAGCAGACGACTTTGAAAATTTCTACTAAAAAATATGGAAAATCTCTATAATTGGAGGTATAATTACTATAAAAAGTTGAAAACATTGCGGCAAAAGGAGATATTGCTCGTTTTGAGCAATTTCTCCTTTTGTCCCAATGTTTCAAAAGTCGTCTTCTGCAGCTTTGTCAAAATGCATCTATAGGTGGGAAAGGGATAAATATGCAAAATTTAGACCAACTTGGAGATTTAGTTGATATATAAATTAATACTGCTTGCATATTGCCGGTAAATCTTGCCCCCTAAAAACACATTATGGATTTATGTAACAGATGAATATTTATATAATTATCATGTAAAAATATAATAAGATAATTATGAGCAGTTTCTCTCTTTCATACAATGTTTTCTCAGTAAGTTCATCTCAAAATATTGGTTGTTAATTGTCACCATTGAAGGTTTTCAGTTGAACAAAAAAATGACCAGTATAGTTTGTTGTGTGTTTCCTGGCCCTAGCACATGTACGTAACTACACACAATATTCTTAACAGGCAACTCAGGCTCCCTTATTCCACACATTATTTTAGCCATTAAAGCCACTTTTGTCAATCATCTGAAAGAATGAATTGGGCAAGGATTCAAATTCATGAACAAATAAGACTTGTCTGCTTTCTAAGTTAAACAGATATCATGCAAACTTCATATAACTTGGTGAACAATTGTTTATTGGCATAATGTCTGGGCCAAGTTTGATAACCAGCCAAAGTGCCAGTGGCTTTATGGATAATGGCCGCTTCACCTAACTTGGTGAACATGTTTGCGGGCTTAATTTTCTATGCCATGTTTGAAAACCAGCAAACCAAATTGCCCAATGCACTTTTGAATTATGGCCCTTAACCCTTTCCCTCATATGACGTTTCTGCAGCAGACGACTTTGAACATATTTTGTCAAAAAATAGAAAATCTCTAGAATTGAATGGATAACCTATGACTAAAAGTGGAAAAACATTGTTACAAAAGGAGAAATTGCTCGTTTTGAGCAATTTCTTCTTTTGTCACTATGTTTTGAAAAAGTTGTCTGCTGCAGAGGCGTCAGAAAGCGTCTATATGAAGGAAAGGGTTAAATCTTTTCAAAATTGGCCAATAATTAGCCTTTTCAGCTCTCTAAGTCAAACAGTTTTTATCTGATCTAATCATCCATTTTTCTGAACATGTTTATTGGTATAATGTCTAAGCAAAGTTTTATGCAGTTGAATCAGAAAGGCTTTTTGGATTATGGCCGCTTCACCTTACTTGGTGAACATGTTTGTTGGTATAACATCTGGGCCAATTAAGTTTTATAACCAGCCAATTGGCCTAGTGGTTACTAGTGAGAAAAAGTTAAAGCATGCATTGATGCACACACACAGACAATTCTCCATCACATAATCTAGCCGAGCCCCTGTATCTCGATCATTAATCAGTCCGTAGAGATGCGGGCTGTCAATCCAGGGGTTGTGAGTTTGAATCCCAGCTCGGCCAACATTCTTTCTGACGTTTGACAAAAGTCATTGTGACATGCATCATTCGTCTTTCACCAAAGGGCTGTTTAACAGTCTATGTGGAAAAGCAGCCAGTTGCTTGGAAAGTATGTTGTGTGGTGTGCTGGTGTGGGAAAACCAGGAAGCGCATGAGTAGGTGAACTGGCCGCCGTGATATGACTGAAATTTTTAGGAAAATGGCGTTAAACCCCAATCAATCGATCAAACCATGACACAATCTTGACTGGTTAACATCCAGTGTAGCTATAAAAAAAAACTGCTGTAGAGGTATCAAAAGCTTTATATTTGGGTAATTGTGGCAAGTTTAAAGTGTGACAAGACTACATATCTATTATACCCTGTTGGCCAGAGGTTTCTTGAAATTTAAAAGTCTATGAGTAATTTTGAAAAGTGCATGAAGACCAAGAGGCAATAAAAAGCGTCTGTATGTAGAAAATGGTTAAATTGCTTTTTGCTTTAAGGTCATGGACAAATTTTGCTGCCTAACTGGCAGAGGACTTCTGTACTACCAGCAATACTCCAGTAATTTGTTTTTCTTGTAACACAGCTCATAAATTTGTTTATTGCCTGTTACTGACAACTTCTATCCATCAATCATCAAGGCATATTTCATGTTGAACTTAATTGAATGATGTTTACTCATTTCTAAGCTGTAGATTTTGTATAGCCGCAAACTTCATTACACAAATTAGATTAACTAACCTAATATATATTTGAGCTGACTGCTCTGCAAAAAAACAACCTTAGGTTATTTGGGACCAGTAAAGATCAAGATCTGTCTGAACCCATTTAGACTAATCTTGTTTTGCACTTGGTGGGGAAGACATTCAAATTTTTTCAAGAAACGTCTGATGAGCAACATACTCTTGAAATCCAAATAACAATTTGATTGGCAAACAGATCTATAGATACTGAACAAAACATTGAGGCAAGCACAGAGATCGATTTTTCTGACAGCAATGGCTCAGCTATCTTTTGCTGAAAGTTGGAAATTAAATGCATTCTAGCATGGAATTGCTTTTTTAGATCACCTGAGCCGAAGGCTCAAGGTGAGCTATTCTGATAACTTTTTGTCCGTCGTCCGTCCGTCTGTCCGTCCGGCGTTAACTTTTAGCTTTAAACATCATCTCCTCCCAAACTCCAAGTACAATTTCCGTGAAACATCACAGGACTGTTCCTCTGGTTGGCCTCTTTCAAAATTGTTCAAAGATTTAAATTCCATTGAGAACTTTGGTTGCTGCGGTATCAGAAAGGGGACAAAATGTCCAAACTTTAAAAATCTTCTTCTCCGAATCTGCCTGTCAGATTCAAATATAATTTGGTAGAAATGTTCCTTGGGTGACCCTCTATAAAAATTGTTCAAGCCATACTGATTGGGCCAAAAACATGGCAGTCAGGCGGCATCAAAAAAGGGGCAAAATGACAAAATTTGAAAATTCCATTTTTATGAAAGTGCTCGTCTGATTTTAAGAAAATATAATATGAATCTTACTGTAATGATCCTCTATTTAATTTGATTAAGCCGTTTTGATTGGTTACACAATCATAGCAACCAGGCGTCATCACAAAAGGGGTAAATTGAACTTTTAGCTACAAATGACAACCTGACTCCTACCATTCCAATAGACCAATTTCCACAAAACATCACAGGAATGTTCCTTTGGTGGTCCTCTTTCAAAATTGTTCAAAGATTTAAATTCCATTGATAACTTTGGTTGCCGCGGCATCAGAAAGTGAGAAAAATACCCAAATTTTAAAATCCTTTTCCTCCATAATCTACTTGTGCGATTGCAAGATAATTTGGTAGAAATGTTCCTTAAGTGACCCTCTAAATAAACTGTTGAAGCCATATTGATTTCGTTGAAAAACAGGGCAGCAAGGCGGCATCAGGAAAGGTGCAAAATGACAAAAACTTTATAATTCCATTCTTATTAAAGTTCTTGTTAGATTTCAAGATATAAATGGCCTTTACTGATAAGCTGTTTCTTGAGAAGTGTCTACTCCTTTGCAGTTTCATTTGCACTCCCTGATAAAATTTTCCCAGATATTTGCAGTTAAATATTTGCTACTAATTTACTATCAATTAGGTGATCGATTTAGGGCCATCTTGGCCCTCTTGTTACAGAGAGCAAGCAGTTATGAATCAAAATCAAGTTTATGGAACTCCATAATTATGTCTTTATATTGACACCTTTGCAGCAGACAGTTTTTAAAAACATTATGACAAAAAGAGAAATTGTTCCTAATGTTTTCAACTCTATTCAATTATCCCTTTCCCTCATACGACAATTCTGCAGCAGACGACTTTGAACATATTTTGTCAAAAAATCGAAAATCTCTATAATTGAATGAATAACCTATGACTAAAAGTGGAAAACATTGTGTCAAAAGGAGAAATTGCTCGATTTGAGCAATTTCTTCGTTTGTCACTATGTTTTCAAAAAGCTGTATGCTGCAGAGGCGTCAGAAAGCGTTTATATGAGGGAAAGGGATAAACTTACGTTTAAAGGAATTTGTTGTAAGTGGGAAAGGATTAATTTTCTTTCTTTTTTAAGGAACAGTGAAAATTCACACACATTCAATCTCCATTATAGACAATCGGGGAAACTTCCTGCCATCAATTTTGAAGACTGGCAACTTTTCATTGTCATGTCTGTAATAATACATGTGAAAACTAATTTCACGTCTGCCACTCAACCCTTTCAAAGACCGATTTAGATGTCTTTTGCAGGTCACACTTTTGAAAACATTGAAAAAGAAAGGGGAAAATCACTGAAAACAAGAAAATTATGAACCTTCTTTGCCCACAATGTTTTCTTCTCTGTAAAAAAGTGATTGAAAAATCTTTGGAAATTATGCCTCCAATCTTTAAGATGTTGCATTTCATTTTCATTACTGTTTTCTGTAGAAATATGACATCAGAAAACCAGCTTAGAGTTTTTTTTTGTCTCAGACACTGGAGTTTCCGTGATGATTATTATTACTCGTGTAATATAACTGCAATAATTGTTTTTAATGATTGCGTCTCACTTGTCTTAACTCTTTTCCACATATAGACCCATTCTGATGCTTCTGCAGCAACCCACTTTTGAAAACATGGTGACAAAAAGGAGAAAAACGCTCATAATGAGCAATTGCGCCTTTTGCCACAATGTTTTTAACTTTATTCAATAATTGTCTTTCATTTATTGAGAACACCCATCCATATATTTGACAATATCTTAACAATGTGGACTTCTTAGTCGGAACCAGTTACTGTAATCAAACACCAACTTAAGTAAAAGGAATAATATCAATTAACTTTTGAACTCGAACATTACAATAGCTATTTCCACACTTTCAGCTTCTGTTATTTCATTATCATTACCTCTTTGTGCTAAATAATTCAATTATGGTAAGATATCTTATAGCTCTAAACCGTTATTTGTTTTTCAATACATCAACCAAAAGGTTACAATCTATTTCATTAGATTTATTGAACACTGGAACAGATTAATAAAATTTTGTAATCTGTTGTGGGGAGATAGGACATATTTCTTATTACATCATATCTGTGTAGAAAACTGTGGTTAGGGGATTTCGACAATTACCTCTTTGATTTGAATTTTCTGTTCCACTTTTTGGTAAACCTCTGAAATGAGAAAACATAATGTAATTATAGAACAGTCAGTGCTCATTTTGAGTAATGGCTTCTCCAGTTTTTCCTACTCTTTCCTTTAATATATTCAAAATATATAATATATAAAGTAATAGAAGTTGGTTTTGAGTTTGAACGGAGCCATTTTGAAGTTAAGCATTCTTAAAGGAAAGTGTTATCCCAATGACTCTTGTGTATCCAAAGATAATGCTATTAAATTTTATGGCTTGAAGAAACTTAATGAAATTTTTCAGTGAACAACGTGAGGAATTGGATGTAAAGATTAGTTTTGATTCATTTGCAGTTGATTTCTTAGTAGTGTGAAAATTATTGGACTATGATAAAACGGATTATTCAATGTCCTTTACAATTTAATTATTTATTATTTTGAAGGTGGATTCTAATAATTGTGATTTCTCATTGCTGCATTCACAATGAAGTTAAAGACTCTTGAAATTACATTATATTATGAAATGAAGAAGTGAATATTTACCTCTTTAAGAGAAGTTGCTTCTCTTCAGAATATTTTTAAAATACAGTAGTATTTTTAAAAATGAGTGTAATTTATAATGTTTGTTTTTATTATAACTTACACCAAGACTGAGGTCTAAACAGACTTCAATTGTTGTGTTGCCCTAAAAATTAAGAAATATTTATCCAAGAGCTGAAATGCATGAAAACAGGACATTGTATGCCGTTTGGTAAGTTCATCTAAATTATATAGTCATGAATAAAATACATCTTCTCTTTTAAAACTATTTCTTTTCCAGTAAATGCAAATTAAATTTTTGTGTATTTTATGGTCAGATATTATTTTTTGCATTTCAATTGCATTATATTGTGCTTTCCATGTAATATTTCAATGCAACAATTCGACATATCATAAGTTCATGACAAATTCTATATTCTTCTTGCAATTAACTCTGTAGGTGTTGGGCAGTACTGTAATATTCAACATTTTGATCATTGAAAGGTTTTTATTAGCTCACCTGAGCACGAAGTGCGAGGTGAGCTTTTAAGATCATATGTCGTTGCCGTTGTCTATCCTTATATGTGTTACAGTCTAAAGTGAAAACTTTAAACATCTTCTTGTCCAAAAGTACTGGCCTAATTTGAAAATAATTTGGCACAGATGCTCCTTGGGTGACCGACGCTCTTTTAAGATTGTTTAAATTATTCTGATCCGTTGAAAAACATGGCCACCAGAAGGTTGAGCTTTTTATCCTTATATGTATATATGGTGAAAACTTAAAAAATCTTCTTGTCCAGTTCTGCCCAATTTGAAAATAATTTGGCACAGAAGTTCATGGATGACCCTCTTTCAGGATTGCTCAAATTATTCTGATCTGTTGAAAAACATGGCCACCAGGGGTCTGATCTTGTTTTCCTTATGTGTGTTATTGAAAACTTAAAAAATCTTCTTGTCCAAAAGTACTTTCCTGATTTGAAAATGTTTTAGCACAAACCCTGTTTAAAGATTCTTCAAATTATGCTTATCCGAAAAACATGGCCAAGGGGGTTTGAGCTTGTATTCCTTATAATATTATGTGAATAGGGAAAACTTAAATCTTCTTGTCAAAAGTATAATAATAGGCCTGATTTTGAAATAGATTGGCACTATTATATGTGCCTTGGGTGACCATTTACGAAGATTATTGAAATTATTCAGATTTGTGGAATTAATTGGCCACCAGGTAGTAAGAACATTAGAAACTCTTTTTTTAAGTTATATTAAATCAATTGAGCTATCCAGGGCCATCATGGCCCTCTTATTTCATTTGTAAACTTGTGTTAGCTGTGGGCTGTTCTATTGAGTATTTATTGCTGTCCTTCAAGGTAGTCAGATGTCTGTTGAAGTGAGGTAATTCTTAGATTGAGATGTCTGAGGCCTTTGGTAAACTATTAAAGGATTTGACATAACAGGCATTGGATTAACCTCCCTAATGTCAAGAGGATCAAGTGGAGAGAAACCTCTTTGGACACAAATAAAGGAGAATATTAAACCTTTCCCACATACAAACGCTTTCTGATGCCTCTGCAGCAGACGACTTTGTGAAAACCTTTTTGCAAGAGAAGAAATTGCTCATTATTGCAAACAGAGAAATTTGTTGCTCATTATGACATTATGAGCAATTCCCCGCTTTGCCTCCATTTGATCAAAATATCTGCAAGTGGGAAAGGGTTTATCCCTTAACATACTATGCACAGTTTATCTGACTTGACAAATGTCAAAGCATGTTTAGCAATTTTGTGAAATTTTAGGTCTTTTAATATTTTTAGAGGACATATAAATGGCATATGCATAAGAATGAAACTTAGTAAAAAACGTGTAGAAAAATTTCATTGCCATTTTATTTTTCGATATAAATAGTTCTGAAAGTGGTCTGCTGTATGTATGTTTTCTGGTGTAAAAGGTGCTGAAAGGTGTCCATATAATAACAACAGGGTTAATTGGGGGTTATGGTAACACACTCAAATGTCACTGGTTGTCACCTATGGGCTTCATGTCATTTTCCTTGACCCCAGAATAAATCCCTCATTAAAATCTTGTAATTTTTTGGTAACCTTAACATCAATGTCTCGCCAACCCATAAAAAAAGATTAAAGAGAATGTTCTTCATGAAGCTTTGTACTATTATACAGAGATAGAAATCTTTTTTTTTTTTTTTTGTTAAACTGAAAAATTGTTTCTATTCTGGAATTAAATTCAGTTGGATATTGGCATACTTCATGGATTACCATTGATCAGTGAACAGAACTCAACTATAACTTGACCCTTTCCCACATACAACAAATCTGCAGCAGACGACTTCGAAAATATAGTGACAAAAACCTGAAAAATCTCCATTAAAGATAGCTTAATTGTTAAATAAAGGTGAAAACATTGTGGCCAAAGGAAAAAATTGCTCATCTTGACAATATAGTGACAAAAACCTGAAAAATCTCCATTAAAGATTGCTCATCTTGAGTAATTTCACCTTTGGCCACTATCTTTTCAAAAGTCGTCTGCTGCTATTAATTGCGTCAAAATGCGTCTGCAGGTGGAAAAGGGTTAATTACTTTTACAAGATAATTCTGACACAAGAAAGCAACCTTTTAAGGGTTTAAAATTGATGTACGGGTCAGATTAGAGTACATAGTTATAATCAGCCTTTGGCTGTAACATTTCTCTGGAAGCTTTAAGAATGCTAGACAGACCATTTTTCCTACAGCGTTTTTAACTCTGTATCATCACTTTACTCTCTGTTTTCGTTGACCCTTTCCCAAATAAAACATATTTGCAGCAGACGACATGCTAGGCAAAACTGTGGAAAATCTCTAAAATAAAAGTACAATTATCAACTGGAGTAGAAATATTGTGGCAAAAGGAAAAATTGCTTATTTGCTTTAGCAATTCCTCAATTTTTCCACAATGTTTTAAACATTTATCTAAGGCTGCAGATGCGTAGAATTGTTTTCTAAAGTGGGAAAAAGTTAAATAGGACGATGGACTGATTTTGTTTACCCTCCCCATGCAGAGTTTACCATTTGGTGGGAATATAATAGGTTTAGAATGAAGGACAACAGCCTATAAATATTAGATTATTATTTCTCCTTACTTAAACAATGATAAGATTAATATTTCATATGTCAAGTTATCTTGGCACAGGGAAACATCTAGGAAGCAATGATTGTCATCAACGAGACAGTTTTAAAGCTGTCCAGTTTTACATTTCAAGTGGCCTGTTTACTCTGTACACTAATAAATAGTTTCGCCACTTTCCTTTGTGGAAATACTTTTGCTATTTAAGATCATTGGGAATGGCATAACCCATACAGGCCTGGCATGCTAAAATAAAGAAAGGAAAATCCATAATACATATATAGACAAGGGCTCCTACTTCTGGTCGGCCAGATTTGACCCATGTTTTGATTTTGGTCCGATACAAATTCAAAAAGTCGATTGAATAAAGTATTATGTGTTAGCATGTAGCTTAATGGTTATCCTAAACACGGGTCACGAGGATTTTATCCCGTGGTTGACGAGGAAGAGTTGCATCTCTTGTCTATATATAATACTAGATTAAAGAACTTTCTTTCCGACGATTGACAAAAGTCAATGCGACATGCATCATTCGTCTTCCACCAATGGGCTAAGTCTATGTGGTAAAGCAGCCAGTTGCTTTGGAAGATTGTTGTGTGGAGTACTGGTGTGAGAAAATCAGCAAATGCATGAGTAGGTGAACTGGCAGCCGTGATATAACTGAGAAATTGTTAAAAAACGGCATTAAACCCCAATCAATCAATCAATCAATAGAGACTTATCAACATGTCTGATGGTTGATAGAGTGAGTGAACATTCCTTAAACCCTTTCCCTCATACGACAATACTGCAGAAGACGACTGAACATATTTTGACTAAAAGTGGAAAACATTGTAGCAAAATTTCTTTTTTTGTCACTATGTTTTCAAAAAGCCGTCTGCTGCAGAGGCGTCAGAAAGCGTCTATATGAGGGAAATGGTTAATAAGTTTATTTTCCCATGTTGACTGGTTGGTTTGAAGCCACTATTTGTAAACCTGTTCTCGTTTACACCGATGAAGATAATTGAGAATGAAAAATTAAGAGTGATGGTTCATTTTGTATCAGATAAACTATTTAAATGTTTGATGAATAACATTTGTATTTAAAACAGACCATATGTATTAAGTTGTTAGACAATTTAAAAGAGATATCCATTACACCTAATGAGTTGTGTTAATAATAAAACAACATCAGTGTGAGTGTTTGTTTGTATTCACCTTTTGACCTAATCATGTATACCCTTAATTTACCATTAATTTCCTAAGATCACTAAAATGCGAAAGATTAACTTTTCAAACTATCGAGCTTGATCAGGCCATTTTTGGCTAAAACATTCCTCCATTTTCCACGATGTTTTCAACTCTTTTCAAGACTTTGACCTTTATTAAGAGACATTATTAATCTTATTTTTACCTAGATGTTTTCAAAGATGTCTATAGCAACTACAGATTTGTCAAATGTGGGAAACGTTAATGTAGTAGTAAGCTCACGGTGTTGGTGCCTAGATTCCCCTGTACTAGTAGTAAAAGGGGTCCTCTATGTAGATAACCGTACTTAACCCTTTCCCACATACAACAAATCTGCAGCAGAAGACTTTGAACAAACCTCTGCTAAAATATAGAAAATCTCTATGAATTAAGGTATATATAATTACTGGAAAAAGTTTAAATTGATCATCACAGTGGCAAACGGAGGAATGGCTTGTTTTGAGAAATTTCTCCTTTTGTCACAACATTTTCAAAAGTCGTCTTGGTATATTCATCAGTTATTCAGACATGGCTGCATTGGCTGAATGGAAACACATTTAGACCCGGATGTAACTCGAGGGCTTGGTGTGAAACGGTTGTAACTGAAATTAGTACTTTTTTACCAAGGTTTAATCACTTCGCCAATGGCACCTAAATTTGCATTGTTTACAAAGGGGGTCAAAATTGCCCCTAAACCAGGGTTTTCAAAATAGGTTTTAAGTTACAACCGTTTCACGCCAAGCCCTCGATTTACTGTTTGTAACAACGTGAGTGACACACTAAGTCTTGTGAGCTAATATTGTAAATATGAATAAGATAATGTGAACAAGTGACTTTACTATGTAAATTTGTCAGTTTGACCTAAATTATTTTAAAGGAAGAAGATCAGTGTTCAAATACATGTTTTAATGCTTTGTAAATATAATATGCATATACACAAATCTGCTGCTCACAACTTGGAAAAACACCTAGACAAAAATATTTTAACTCTTTAATTATAATTGTAAGCATAATTATGAATAGAATTGAAAACATTTTGGCAAAGGGGAAATTTCTCATCATGAGCTTTTTATTTTTTGCCCATTAGTTTTCAAAACGTGCCTACTTGTAACAGATGCATTTCTGGGAATCATTTTAATGTGTGTCTTCTGATTAAATATTAATTACAACTACCATATTTGGACAAGTTAACCCTTTCCTTCATACGACAATTCTGCAGCAGACGACTTTGAACATATTCTTTGGAATCTGTTGAGATCATTTTAGGATTATTAACATTTCTCATGTATGCAGATTCGTCAATCAAGCAGCAGACAACTTGGCAAAAGACTCATTTGCTCCTTTTCCGACTTATGCTTTCATTTCTATTTAATCATAATTCTCAATAAATAAAAGATTTTCCACAAGTTGTGTAGATGCTTTCAAAGTTTGTGATTCTATGCAGTTTAGAAATATGTGGGACTGCATGTATGTATAATATCCCTTTCCCTCATATAGACACTTTCTGAGGCCTCTGCAGCAGGTAGACACTCAAAATCCCCTCAGTCAAAATCCCCTCACCCTGAAAATGATAGGGTAGTCAAAATCCCCTCAAAAAGCTTTTTGAAAACATGGTGACAAAAGAAGAAATTGCTCAAAACAAGCAATTTCTTCTTTTGTCACCATGTTTTCAACACAATTCAATTATTGTACTTTCATTTAAAGGGAGTACTACGTTACCCAATTTTGTTCGGACATGTTTTCAAAGTCATCTGCTGCAGATTTGTTGTACGTGGGAAAGGGATAATGTAGATACAGCAACTTATTGTATTTTCTCTTGTCTATTTCAGGTGATGGGTTCAGTATTAAAATGAAGAGAGGTGGTCTATCCCTACTACATGTAAGGACTTTGCTGCAGTATGTGTGAGACAAGGAGACGTTCTTTGTCCCTTCTTGTTCTTTGTCTGACATTGTGCTACACGGGGGCATCGGAGAGTGAAACAAAAACATTTCCAAGGGAATTTGACTTCAGATTTACAACATATGATGGTAAGCCAATGATTTATCATAATCTTCTTACTTGCAATGAATTTATATTGTCAGTCCCTAAGAATTCTTGAGAAAATGAGGAGGCCTAGATTCCCCTATATTTCATTTATTAAGGCCTAAGCTGATGTTGATTTATTATAGACTTGTTGGTAAAAGTCTCATTTGAAAAATTCAGGGTAATTATATAGCCACCGAATGCAAAAATTGGAAGCAACTTTGGGCTAAGGCTAATTGAATTCTAATTAGAAATATCAGAATGCCATTGCTCATTGTAAATTATTCCTTGGACGTCATTACAATCTTTTCTTCTGAAAGAGTTTTAACAAGCCTACATGATGTTAACAATTCTGTTATTACTTTGCATGGATACTTCTTATGTTTTGAAGCTAATCTGAGTAATTATGTCTCCCCCTGTATACAGGGGAGATATATTGTTTTTGTCCTTGATGTCTGTCTGTCTGTCTGTCTGTTCGTCCCCAAAATCTTGTCCGATCCATATCTCCCAGACGGCTTAAAGGATTTTCATGAAACTTGGGTCACATGTTCACCTCATCAAGGCGACGTGCAGAACCCGCGTCTCGACAATATAGGGTCAAGGTCAAGGTCACGCTTGAAGGTCAAAGGTTTGAGGCTTTTTCGTGTCCGCTCCATATCTCCCAGACGGCTTGAAGGATTTTCATGAAACTTGGGTCACATGTTCACCTCATCAAGGCGACGTGCAGAACCCGCGTCTCGACAATATAGGGTCAAGGTCAAGGTCACGCTTGAAGGTCAAAGGTTTGAGGCTTTATTTCGTGTCCGCTCCATATCTCCGAGACGGCTTGAAGGATTTTCATGAAACTTAGGTCACATGTTCACCTCATCAAGGCGACGTGCAGAACCTGCGTCTCGACAATATAGGGTCAAGGTCACGCTTGAAGGTCAAAGGTTTGAGGCTTTATTTCGTGTCCGCTCCATATCTCCGAGACGGCTTGAAGGATTTTCATGAAACTTGGGTCACATGTTCACCTCATCAAGGCGACGTGCAGAACCCGCGTCTCGACAATATAGGGTCAAGGTCATGGTCACGCTTGAAGGTCAAAGGTTTGAGGCTTTATTTCGTGTCCGCTCCATATCTCCGAGACGGCTTGAAGGATTTTCATGAAACTTAGGTCACATGTTCACCTCATCAAGGCGACGTGCAGAACCTGCGTCTCGACAATATAGGGTCAAGGTCACGCTTGAAGGTCAAAGGTTTGAGGCTTTATTTCGTGTCCGCTCCATATCTCCGAGACGGCTTGAAGGATTTTCATGAAACTTGGGTCACATGTTCACCTCATCAAGGCGACGTGCAGAACCCGCGTCTCGACAATATAGGGTTAAGGTCACGCTTGAAGGTCAAAGGTTTGAGGCTTTATTTCGTGTCCGCTCCATATCTCCCAGACGGCTTGAAGGATTTTCATGAAACTTGGGTCACATGTTCACCTCATCAAGGTGACGTGCAGAACTTGCGTCTCGACAATATAGGGTCAATGTCAAGGTCACGCTTGAAGGTCAAAGGTTTGAGGCTTTATTTTGTGTCCGCTCCATATCTCCCAGACGGCTTGAAGGATTTTAATGAAACTTTGGTCACATGTTCACCTCATCAAGGCGACGTGCAGAACCCGTGTCTCGACAATATAGGGTCAAGGTCACGCTTGAAGGTCAAAGGTTTGAGGCTTTATTTCGTGTCCGCTCCATATCTCCAAGACGGCTTGAAAGATTTTCATGAAACTTGGGTCACATGTTCACCTCATCAAGGCGACGTGCATAACCCGCGTCTCGACCATACCGGGTCAAGGTCAAGGTCACGTTTGAAGGTCAAAGGTTTGAGGCTTTATTTTGTGTCAACTCCATATCTCCAAGACGGTTTGAAGTATTTTCATGAAACTTGGGTCAGATGTTCACCTCATCAAGGCGACGTGCAGAACCCGCGTCTCGACCATACTGGGTCAAGGTCACGCTTGAAGGTCAAAGGTTTGAGGCTTTATTTTGTGTCCACTCCATATCTCCTTAAAGGATTTTCATGATACGTGGGTCACATGTTCACCTCATCAAGGCGACGTGCAGAACCCGCGTCTCGACCATACCGGTTCAAGGTCAAGGTCACGCTTGAAGGTCAAAGGTTTTAGGCTTTATTTCGTGTCCACTCAATATCTCCAAGACGGCTTGAAGGATTTTCATGAAACTTGGGTCAGATGTTCACCTCGTCAAGGCGACGTGCAGAACCCGCGTCTCGACCATACTGGGTCAAGGTCAAGGTCACGCTTGAAGGTCAAATGTTTGAGGCTTTATTTTGTGTCCGCTCCATATCTCCTTAAAGGATTTTCATGAAACTTGGGTCACATGTTCACCTCATCAAGGCGACGTGCAGAACCCGCGTCTCCACCATACCGGTTAAAGGTCAAGGTCACGCTTGAAGGTCAAAGGTTTTAGGCTTTATTTCGTGTCCAGTCAATATCTCCAAGACGGCTTTAAGGATTTTCATGAAAATTTGGTCACATGTTCACCTCACCAAGGCGACGTGCACAACTTGCGTCTCGACAATATAGGTTCAAGACAAAACATTAGTAATTAAAAATTGAGTACTGTCCAACTTGGTCAAATTTTTGTTTGTCTGCTTTATAGGTTGGAATGTTTTGAGAGATTTTGACAGATATTTGAGGGGGAGACATATGTTTTTGTCAAAACAATTCTAGTTTATACTTGTTATCATTGAAGACTCCATATAGCTAAATTCTGTGCAGCACAGTGCATGCATAGTCTTGAATGAGGCTCTCACTGCCTCCCTACCAGTTATCACTTTCTCACATACAACAAACCTGAAGCAGACATATTTGAAAACATCTGGGAAAAATTATAAAAATCCCCATATTTGAAATATGAAGGTATTGTTGAAAACTTTCTGGCAAAACCAGATATTTCATATTAAGAACAATTTCACTGATGGCCAAACTGTTTTCAAAAGTATATTGCTAATTTAAGACTGCAAGAACCTGCAATTTTTAGTTTATGATTGCATAAGATAAGTTATCTGCATAGGAAAATGTCTTTTTTATAAAAGAAACCTGTTTTTAGCAGAAGAGGAAATATTGACAACATAACATATCAGCCTGAGGATTTCCTTGTTTTATTTAACCCAATTTCCCTCATACGACAATTCTGCAGCAGACGACTTTGAACATATTTTGTCAAATAATGGAAAATCTCTATAATTGAATGGATAACCTATGACTAAAAGTGGAAAACATTGTGGCAAAAGGAGAAATTGCACGTTTTGTGCAATTTCTTCTTTTGTCACTATGTTTTCAAAAAGCCGTCTGCTGCAGAGGCGTCAGAAAGCGCCTATATGGGGGAAAGGGTTTATTAACCCAATTTTCCTCATACCACAATTCTGCAGCAGACAACTTTGAACATATTTTGTCAAACAATAGAAATCTCTATAATTGAATGGATAACCTATGACTAAAAGTGGAAAACATTGTGGCAAAAGAAGAAATTGCTTGTTTTGAGTAATTTCTTCCTTTGCCACTGTTTTCAAAAAGCCATCTGCTGCAGAGACGTCGGAAAGCGTTTTTATGAGAGAAAGGGTTAATCAATTCCCACATCTGCTGTAGACTACTTTGAAAATATCTATTCAATAATATGGAAAATATCATTAAAAATGAAATTATAATTATTGATGATTAAAGGAAAACATTTTGGCAAAGGAGATATTGCTCATTATCAGCAATTTCTCCTTTTACCTCCTTATTTTCGAAAGGTGTCTGCTGCAAATGCGTCTGCAAGTGGGAAAAGATTAATTCTTTCTTATTTGACAGTTGAGTAGGTATAAATTTAGCCAAGTACTTGGACTATTTATGTCACTTTGTCTCCCGAATAATCTTTCTTCGTATTGGCATAACAACTTAAACTGAATGATCATAGCCGATATAGTCTAATGATTTATTTCATACCAAATATTGTTTTGACCTTTTCCCACACATATAGACACAAATGCAGCATACATCTTTTGAAAACAAAAGGAGATATTGCTCAATTGATGAGCAACTTTTAGCTCACTAAATTATAGAGCACTAAGTCATGTTCAGCTTAGTAGTCCCCTACTGGTCGAAGACTGGTTTTGGTGACTATAGGTTTGGTCGATTCCGTCTGCCTGTCTGTCAGTCCCACCTAACCTTGTCGGGCCCGCATCTTAACCATGCATCATAGGATTTGAAAGAAACTTTGCACAAACATTCCCCATGATGAGGCGGCATGTCAGGCATCAATACCCAGGCCTGTACCTTAAATGCTGAGGTCATACCTAGAGGTCAAAGGTCAAAATGAGTACTGTTTGATAGGATTACCTTGTCCGGCCCGCATCTAAACAACCATCATAGGATTTCCTAGAAACTTGGCATAAACATTCGACAAGATGAGTTGGCGTGTCGTGCAGAAGACCCAGGCCTGTACCTCGAATATCAAGGTCTCACTTTGAGGTCAAAGGTCAAAATGAGTACTGTTTGATAGGACTGTACCTTGTCCGGCCCGCATCTTAACCATCCATAATAGAATTTCCAAGAAACCTGGCACAAACGTTCACCATTATGAGGCAGCGTGTCAGGCACAAGACCCAGGCCTGTACCTCAAATGTAAAGGTCCCACTTAGAGGTTAAAGTCAAAATGTGCACATATGCAAGTAAATTTCGGAATTTAAGGAAATTTACTCTAAATTAAATCCCAATTAAATCCCAATTTTCGTGCAGTGTTAGAGGTTAAAGGTCGAAATGAGTACGGTTTGATAGGACTGTACCTTGTCTGGCCGGCATCTTAACCATCCATCATAGGATTTCCAAGAAACTTGGCACAAACGTTCACCATGATGAGGCAGCTTGTCGCACACAAGACCCAGGCCTGTACCTCAAATGTCAAGGTCACACTTAGAGGTTAAAGTCAAAATGAGTACTGTTTGATAGGACTGTGCCTTGTCAGGCCCGCATCTTAACCATCCATCATAGGATTTCCAAGAAACTTGGGACAAACGTTAACCATGATAAGGCAGTGTGTCACGCACAAGACCCAGGCCTGTACCTCAAATGTCAAGGACCCACTAAGAGGTCAAAGGTCAACATGTGTACTGTTTGATAGGACTATACCTTGTCCGGCCCGCATCTCCACCATGCATCATAGGATTCCCAAGTTACAAAGCACACATGTTCACCATGATTAGGTGGCGTGTCACACACCAGACCCAGGCCTGTACCTCATAGGTCAAAGGTCAAAATGAGTACTGTTTGATAGGACTGTAGCTTGTCTGGCTAGCATCTCAACCATGCATCATAGGATTCCCAAGTTACAAGGTAAACATGTTCACCATGATTAGGTGGTGTGTCTTGTGCACAAGACCCAGGCCTCTACCTTAAAGGTTAAAGTCACACTTGGAAGTCAAAGGTAAAAATGAGTATTATTTCATAGGACTGTACCTTGTCCGGCTCACTACTCAACCATGCATCATAGGATTCCCAAGTTACTGGGCACACATGTTCACCATGATAAGGTGATATGTGGCACACAAGACACAGGCCTGTACCTCAAAGGTCAAGGTCACACTCCGATGTCAAAATGAGTACTGTTTGATAGGACTGTACCTTGTACCTTGCTCATATCTGAACCATGCATCATAGGATTCCCAAGTTACTGAGCACACATGTTCACCATGATGAGGTGACTTGTGGCACACAAGACCCAGGTTTGTACCTCAAAGGTCAAGGTTACACTTAGAGGTCAATGGTCCGGTAGGGGACTCTTGTATTGCTTGCAATACAACATTAATTCATTTTGCCGCAATGTTTTCAACACTAGTCAATAAATATATATTGTTTTGTTTTTTTCTCAGAAGATTTCAATGTCGTCTACTGCAGATTTGTTGAAAGTGGGAAAGGTTAATGAATCAAATTTGGGTTGAGCATATTTTTTTTTGTAAAATTGAGCTAAGAGATGAGATTGCAAAGAGGGAGTGAACAGGTCTTTTCCCCACAATATATCTTTCTTAATACTCAACCAAATCCTATGTTGTGGGTACTCAAAAGAATCGTCTTACTGAGACGATACTTTTGAGTACCCACAACATTCTAAGGGTTTAAATGTCAAATAAGGATTTTAGAACATGACAAAATGCCCCAGAATCAAATCTATAGCTCTGGATTGCGTTTGTGCAGTTATCTACCACACTTACATGATGCCATTCTGCTTTGAAAACATGTGAGGAATAAACTCTGGTAAAGATGCAGTTAAACTTTAAAAACAGAGTTGAAAATATTGTGGAATTAGTAGGAAATGGCTTGAAACAAAGTATCATACTATGATCAATTTAATTTTTGTATGGAAATAACACACCTTTCGAGGCGAAGTCGGGGTTCCTGTTTTGGTCGATTCCATTAAGCTTCTCTAGGCCCATTATGGCAAAATTTGCGACATCATGAATAGAAGTGTTCAGCCATGGGATCAGACTTGAGAAACCAAAATTTTCTGTTTTTAGACGTGCCTTCTATTGTGACAGTATCATGTCAACTGGTCAGAAACGTACTGTCAGCATGAGACAGTAAGAAATTGCCCATGATGAGTATAATTATGAGAATTTAAATAGACAAATTCATGTGAATTTTAATAATATACTATACAACATTGGTTGGATTGGCTTGACTTTAGAGTCCATGAGATACAGGCAGTCTCGAAAATCTTTTGATCTACCCTTGCACATCAACTTGATGAAGCCTAAATTAGTTTTTAATGATGCCCTATTAATCAGGATTTATTACATAAGAAAGGTTGTCAAGATGATGTATACAATAAGCCTATGACTGTAAGAAGGAAAGAAATCCGTTAACAAAACCATATGGCTTCATACACTTTACGGTTGTGTTATACCTTCATCTTTTTTTTACAAAATGTAAATTGAGTTATAACCGTTTTATTTTGCATGAAGCCTACGGAATCTCTCATAGTTTGTCGAAGTAAAGTGTTACTATCATGTTCAATAAAACTGTAAAACCCTGTAGATTATTTCAAGTGTTTGCCTATATTTTATGCTTACTATGTTATTGAATGCTAGATAAGTTTCATTGCAAAAATAATAAAAGATTGTGATAAGCTTTTGATCTATGTAAACTAACTGCAGGTGCACAGTTCATCTAAAATATTACTGGCATTTTCTTCTGAGGTGGAGTTCATTTACGTATTGATGACTCTTTCCCAACTGCTAGCTCATTTGCAGCAGACGGTTTTTGGAAAACATTGTGGGAAAATATGGAAAGTCCTTATAGATAAAAGCATAAGATCGGATAGAGTGGAAAACATTGATGCAAAAGGAGAATTTTTCAGAAAATGGCTGCAGCAGATTCTTTGAAATGACTCCGCAAGTGGGAAAGGGTTAAAGAACATTGTACATGTATATCCATTCATACATTCTTTATCCCTTTTCCACATACAACAAATCTGCAGCAGACGACTTTGAACACATCTTATCAAAAACATGAACAATGATCTATGTAAAAATTTTATGAAGGTTTACCTACAGACAAAATATGAAAGCATTATGTGGCAAAATGCAACTATTAGGGCTTCAATAACCTAGAAGCCTCATCAATGTTTGGATGACTGTTTATTTATCAGGATAAACAATTTGTTCAGACTGGCATAATGGACTCTTACTCGGGCTACAAAGAGTATAGGTCATAATGTTTATAGATTTTGGGGAAGCTGCTCAGATACCCTACGACAGGGAGTTGTAAATTGCTCTTTTCCCCACAATATATTTTTCTCATTACCAAACAATAACAAGTTTTAAGGTCATTTGAATTGTAGAATATGATATATACTCATTTAACCCTTTCCCTCATACGACAATTCTGCAGCAGACGACTTTGAACGTATTTTGTCAAAACATAGAAAATCTCCATAATTGAATGGATAACCTATGACTAAAAGTGGAAAACATTGTGGCAAAAGGAGAAATTGCACGTATTGTGCAATTTCTTCTTTTGTTACTATGTTTTCAAAAAGCTGTCTGCTGCAGAGGCGCCTTCTTGGTGTTCAGGGTGTGCGGGGTAAGCATTACGACTTACTGGCTGGTGTTAGGATAAATGGACCAGTACTACTGGTAACTTAAATTCCCAGGAAACGCTGTGATATGACTGAAAAATTGTTGAAAGTGGCGTAAAACACCTAACAATCAATTTATCATGATCTAAGATCGTTACAGTTGATGCTCAAACCCTATGTTGTGTAAAAAGAGAGACAGTGTTGCAGGAAGACTAGTTTTCTCCCTCTTATTTATAGTCCTCTGATTTGATGTGTGAGCACAAATGCATGAAACGATGCTTAACCCTTTCCCTCATACGACAATTCTTCAGCAGACGACTTTGAACGTATTTTGTCAAAACATCGTCTGGTGCAGAGATCACAGAATACGTCTTATAAGTGGGAAAGTAGGTTAATACAAAGTTTAGACAGGAAAAGTTTTGTGTGAAAATCAAAATATTTGTTTTGCAACACTGCATACATGTCTGCAAGACATTATGTCTCTCATGAAGATTGACATAAATAAATCATTCTGTTTTGCAGGAGAAGTTCTCTGTGACTTTCTGTTTTAAACATTTACTTTCAAAGTGGAGTATACTAGAGAATTTAGTGTTAATTTTAGTTGCTGCAAATTGTTGTTCTTGGCAGAAAATGTTTGCAAATGTTTGCAAATGTTTGCATATTATAATATTCATATCTCATCATTTTCTCTAAAACTAAATCTCCACGAAGAGAAAATTATTTTTAGCAGTATTGATTCAAATTTGTACAATAATTGCATAATGTGATTAATCCTTTTCCTGTGACATTACAGTAACAACAAACCTGAAGCAGATGGCTTAACCCTTTCCCTCATACCACAATTCTGCAGCAGATGACTGAGCATATTTTGTCAACAAATAGAAAATCTCGATAATTGAATGAATAACCTATGACTTAAAGTGGAAAACATTGTGGCAAAAGGAGAAATTGCTCGTTTTGAGCAATTTCTTCTTTTGTCACTATGGTTTCAAAAAGCCCTCTGCTGCAGAGGCATCAGAAAGCATCTATATGAGAGAAAGGGTTAAAACACATTGAATAAAAGGATAAAAACTCTATAAATGAAAGAACAATTATTGAATGAAGTTGAAAACATTGTGGCAAAAGGAGAAATTGCTCATTTATATAATGAGCAACTTTTGCTCATTTTGCCACAATGTTTTCAAAAGTCGTCTGCTGCAAAGGCATCTATAATAAGAAAAGGGTTAGAGGAAAAATGTCATTTCAATCCATGACTTTTCTGTAGGTTTTAAATGGAAGATCAAGTACAGAAAATTGATTTGTTAAATAGTTTGATGGTTATGATATGAACTTTATTAAAGTTGTATTCATTTTATTGCCACTTTCTTTATGGTTGGTTGACAGTACTTATCTGTCCTAAAATCACTTCTGCACTCCCCATCATCAACCCCATACCTTTTGATTATAACTCTTACCCTTTCCCACATACAAAGGAATCCGCCGTGGCCGAGTGGTTAGCTTTGGGGATTTGGAACCGGGTTTGATCCCCAATCGCGGCGCTGTGGTCATGGTGGTTTACCCAGGGATCATGAATAAGTGAACTGTCGCCGTGATATAACTGAAATAATGTTGAAAACGGCATAAAACTCCATTAAATAAATTCCTCCACATACAATAAATCTGCTGCAGACGATGTTGAAATTAATAGTCCAAAATATAGAAAATCTCTATAAATGAAAGTATGACTATTGAAAAGGGTTGAAAACATGATGGCAAAAGGAGAAATTGCCCGTAGTCTGCTGCAGAGGCGTTAGAAAGCGTCTATATGTGGGAAAGGTTAACCTTTTTTCTCAGACAGATGCATTAACCCTTTCCTTCATATAGACGCTTTCTGACGCCTCTGCAGCAGACGGCTTTTTGAAAACATAGTGACAAAAGAAGAAATTGCACATAACGTGCAATTTCTCCTTTTGCCACAATGTTTTCCACTTTTTGTCATAGGTTATCCATTCAATTATGGAGATTTTCTATTTTTTGACAAAATACGTTCAAAGTCGTCTGCTGCAGAATTGCCGTATGAGGGAAAGGGTTAAGACACAGCAGACAACTTCTTATCCAGATCTGTCTGTGCATTTCTGATCAGAGTTGAGGTTGGTCAAAGATTTCGTGATAGTCCTTATGTCACTCACAGCGTACATTTCAGACCAAGATCAGACATCATAAATAATAAGGTTGGTCTGAATCAAGACTTGTCAAAACTGCCCTATGTTTACAATGTTTTACTAGAGTATGATTCAAATATGAATAAAACTAATTGTAACCATTTGGCTATACAGTTTACCTTACCACCGATTATTCATTATGTATGTCAGAGATCATATTTAATAGTTTAAACAACCTGACAGTTGTAGGTATTTTTGCACCAATTTGATGTCATATGTGGGCAGGATGTGCTAACAGCATGCGGCAGATGTCGTTACACATGGCTGTCACTGTCTTGACACAGTCAGGTAACATACTGCAAAAAAATCTGAAGAAATTAAAACAATGAGTTAATATGTTATGTTCTATGTTTTAGTTTTTTCATTCAAACATTTTTTTCAGTTGCTAAATGTTTTAACCCTTTTCCACAATTGTAGACGATGCAGCAGATGACTTTTGAAAACCTTATGGCATAAAAAGGAATTGCTCATGATGTCAGCCATAAATTCTCTTTTTGCCACAGTGTTTTCAACTCTTTTGTAGTACTAATTGCACTTTAATTTTTAGAGGTTTTTCATATTGTTCCCAAGAGATGGTGTGCTGTAGATTTGTTTTACGTGAGAGAGAGTGAAAGGTTTTTTTGTAAAGGTGAATATTTGGAAGATATTGCTTTGGACAGGTATTGCTGTCACATTGAATTATATTTGGCATTTCTTAACCACACCTGTAAATGAACATCCTAATGTTCCTGTTATATTTTAGTAAATTATAGACTTTGAAATAATTTATGAATACAAAGCAATCAATTAACAGTTTTACAAGTAAATGTTTAATTGGTATCATACAGAGGACTAGATAAAAGGGAGTGAACTGGTCTTTTCCCCACAATATTTCTCTTATTACTCAACAAAATCCTTCGGTGTGGGTACTCAAAAGAATCGTCTCACTGAGACGATTCTTTTGAGTACCCACAACATAGGGTTTGAATGTAAAATAAGGATTTTAGAACTTGAAAAATGCCCCTTATCTAGAGGTCTGCGGTATTGTTAAGTTTGATTTATTATTAAGACAATAAAGCAGTGCACAATTAAATAAAAATCATTGTAAATAATTAACATATTTAATATTTAAGTAATCTGTAATGTTTATAAATAATGTCATTGTTTATTGCTTCAATATGATCTGCTATGAATAATGGGGCAATTTGACCGTTACAGAGTTTACTAGTCAGCGGTCTTCATAATGGTCACTCCAGCTAGATATTGTACTTTATAGAGATATGTCACATAACTGACAACTACATTATTTCCTGTAAGTGGACAAACTCAAGATGCTCACAGGGTCATAGAGTACTTTCAGTTGGTAACCCTTTCCCACATACAGACGTCTTCTGACGCCTCTGCAGCAGACGGCTATTGAAAACAATGTGACAATAGAAGAATTTCTCAATATGAGCAATTTCTCCTTTTGCCACAATGTTTTCATCTGTATTAAGTAATAATATTTTCATTAACAGAGATTTTCAAGATTTTTGTCCAGACCTTATCAAAGTCGTCTGCTGCAAAAATGGTGTATGTTTGAAAGGGTTATCATAATATTATCTCTTTCCCACACATAGACGCCTTATAATGCATCTGCAGCAGACTCCTTTGTGACAAATGGGGAAAGTGCTGATCATCAAAACAAGGAAAATCTCCATTTACCATAATCTTTTCACCTCTGTTCAATTATAATACTTTCGTTTATAAAGATTTTACATATTATCGCCAAGATGCTTTCAAAGTCGTCTGCTACAGATTTGCTGTATGTGGGAAAGGGTTAATAGTGATTTCTAAGCTAATTTGAAATTCTTCTAGCCAATGGTTACAATTAGTTTTATTCATATTTGAATCATATTCTAGTTAAACATTGTAAACATAGGCAATGGAAGAAGATCTTGGACAACTAAAACCTTACCCACAAACAGCAATTCTTCGGCAGAAAACTTTGAAACTATCTAGGCAAAAGTTAAGATTTTTCAAGTTTCTATTCATGAAAGTGTCATTATTCTCCTTTTGCTACAATGAATTCTATAGTGCTGCATGAGAAGCCTTGAAATGCATCAGGGTGAGTAATTCCAATGAGTCCTGGATATTTCCTAGACTACATTGTCTGTCTTACACATTTTAATATTCACTTTAACCCGACGGTCTATTCCCATATGCAACAATTAAATCTGCAGCAGATGACTTTGAAACCATCTTTGCAAATTTCTTGAAAAACTGACTGATAGTATTAAAAAGTCATCTGCAGAGGCTTCCAAAAGTGTCTGTAAGTGGGAAAGGGTTCATGAGCTAACTTATACCAATGGTTTCAATGTTTTGAGTATGATATTGTCTAGAAATTTGTAAATTTGCATGATTTAATTATTATTTCAAAAGGATCAGTGTGCCGGAATTTATGTTTGACAAGGCCAATTTACATAACCTCTGAACCATCTACATCAGAGACTGCCTCAGGTGCAGGAGGTTGGGGGTTCGATCCCTGGCCAGGTTATTCAGGTGCTCAGGGTTGCAGGGTTAGCATAATAACTCAGACTGGCTGGTGTCAGGATAAATGGACCAGGAAACAGACTGTGATATAACTGAAATTTGTTGAAAGCATCGTAAAAACACCAATTTCACAATTAATGATCTGAGCCAAAAAAATGTTCTATTTGCAGAATAATTCTGACACATTTGCAGCAGATGACTTTTTAAAATATTTTTGCAAAATGAGAAAGTGCTCACAATGAACAATTTCTTTTTTTATCACATTATTTTCAACTTGATTCATTTACCGTACCCCCTTTGAAGAAGAGGGGGTATATATATATAGGAGTCACTGTGTCGGGCAGTCTGTCGGTCAGAAGCCATATTTTGTCCGGCCTATTTCTTACAAACCACTGGGTGGAATTCAATCAAATTTTACATGAAGCTTCTATACCAAGATTTTACAGAGTTATGGCCCTTTTACTAATTAAGTTATGGTGTATTCAATGTGCTGTTTAGGGGGTATTTATCATCTTCAATGATAGTTCTAGTTTAAACTGATTTTCAATATATTTGCAAAGACATTTACAGCCTTCTGCTGCAGATTTGCTGTACTAAGGGGAAAAAGGTTCAAAATACTTTTTTGTGGAATGGAAAAATAACTTGTGTTGAGCAATTACTCCTTGTTTGACGTACTGTTTTAACAATTTCCCACATACAACAAAACTGCAGCAGAAGGCTATGGAAACTCTATTATGAAAGAACAATAAATTAATGAAGTTGAAAGAATTGAGGCAAAAGAAGAAATTTGACATTATGAGCAATAGTTTCAAAAGCTGTCTGCTGCAGAGGTGTCAAAATTCTTCTACAAGTAGGAAAGGGTCAGCATTATTTTATCATTATGCTTTGATCTACAGAGATATTTCAATATTTTCTTTTGATGCTTTCAAATTTAAAGAGATTTTAATACTTACAACAGTAAAAATCATGCAGGAAATAGTTTATACAGTAAAATGCAAAAAACTTATGCATAACGCCAATAATTCATAACATTCTGTATGATTTATAGTCATTTATCCCCCCCACAACAGTGCATAAATTCTTGGCTCTAGTTTTTTGTTCTCCCATTTTATAAAATATGTTTTTTTCGCATTCCCCTAACTTACTTTTAACCCTTTCCCTCATATAATTGCTTTCTGACGCCTCTGCAGCAGACAGCTTTTTGAAAACATAGTGACAAAAGAAGAAATTGCTCAAAACGAGCAATTTCTCCTTTTGACACAATGTTTTCCACTTTTAGTCAAAGGTTAACCATTGAATTTTAGAGATATTCTATTTTTTAACGAAATACTTTCAAAGTCGTCTGCTGCAGAATTGTCTTATTTGGGAAAGCGTTACAGGTCAGTTTCTGTGTGTAGCATGGCCGAAATACAAGTAATACGAAAAACATCATTGTCATGTTAGTAATCTAGCTGATATAAGCCATTTTAATAGAAATTTCTAAATTGAACTTGCCAAAAGGACGATTTGAAAGAACAGTCAGGCGTAGTATGCATGTAGGAAAGGATTTTGACAGAGTGGACCAATTTCATTTGGTGGAGCAAATTGATTGCAAAATGTCTATTTACCAACTAGGTGGCTAATTAAAGTCTGAAGAAACCCATCTATATGCCCTTAAATCAATGTTGACCTCCTCGATGGTGTAGTGGTAGAGCGTCCGCCTTTGGTGCAGGAGGTTGCGGGTTAGATCTCTGTCCGAGTCATGGCAAAATCTTCAAAAATGAAAGTAATGGCTGTCCTCCTCAGGGTTTATAGGTTAGCATTACGACTCAGGTTGGTGTCGGGATAATTCGACCAGCAGCAAATGACTTCTGATAGCATTGAGGTAAAAGGAGAAATCCCCCATTATGAGGAATGTCTCCTTTTGCCATAATGTATTCAATTCTACGTAATGATTTGACTTTCTTTTAAAGGAATTTTATTAGTTTAATTTCTTTGATGTTTTCAAAGTCGTCTGCTGCAGATTTGTTGTTTTGTGGAAAGAGTTTAAAACACTCAGACTAGCACGAATTAGGTTAGTGTTTGCAAACTGGTCAGACGTTAATTTGTAATGCATTATTTGCTCCTCAGATTTATTTACCTGCAAAATAAAAACATTGCGAACAAACTGTATATGTCTAGCATATTAGATTTATCTAATTATTGTTTGTCACAGTTGACTGTCATAAATATATGTATTACGGAAAAGAGAAATGTCATAATGACTTTGTACCACTATAAACATGATAAACACAGCAATTTGATACAATAAAAGTAATAATAAATATATATTATTAATAATTAAGTGTGGAAAGAGAACAGCTAGACACAGTAAATCACGCCTCAATGGACTTTAGTAGAGATTTTACCTTACCCCAAAGTGGATGTCATTTAGACTTAAGTATTACGAAATAAATATTTATACATCTTTCAACCTTTCATTTTTACTTCATTGTAGACAAGAAAAATATATAGCACTGGAATGTCTTTCATTTATTATAATGAGCAAAAGGCTTTTATGCCACAATTAATGTTTGAAAATAAAATCGCTTCCTGCTTGTACTTAGATTAAGCCATAGAAAGGTGTTGATCATGAATCTATCATTGTCCAGTGATATATTGGGTTTTTTCTTACAGCCCATGAAAGTCTTTATTTCATGTGACATTAATGCACAATCTATCACTTGTAAATTGCACTAATATGGTAATAATTTCCCAGCTGTTGGTCCCAACCCGCCCCAAAATGGTCTCAAGCTCTACGATCAAAGTTAAATGTTAACTCTTTCCCTTATACCGACAACAGTAACCCTTTCCCTCATATAGACGCTTTCTGACACCTCTGCAGCAGACAGCTTTTTGAAAAATATAGTGACAAAAGAAGAAATTGCTCAAAACAAGCAATTTCTCCTTTTGACACAATGTTTCCCACTTTTAGTCATAGGTTATCCATTCTATTATAGAGATTTTCTATTTTTTGACAAAATATGTTCAAAGTCGTCTGCTGCAGAATTGTCTACAGCAAACGAATAGAAAGCACTGAGGGAAAAGGAGAAATTTTAAATTCTCATCATCATAGATAGCAATTTCTTTTTTCGCCGAAATGTTTTCACCACTATAATATCAAAAAGGATTCTTCCAATTTCGTAGATATGGCATATTATTCTTTCAAGTTTTCAAAGCAGACATCTTAAGATACATATAATTAGGGAAATGGTCAACCCTTTCCCACATACAAAACATCTGCAGCAGACGACTTTGAAAATATCTGGTTAAAAATATGTTTAACCTCTATAAGTCTTAATTAGTATAATCAAGTTAAATCATTGAATGGAGTTGAAAGTATTGTGGCAAAAGAAGAAATTGCTCATCTTGAGCTATTTCTCCTATTGCCACAATGTTGTCAAAAGTCATCTGTCGGCCTGCAGAGGTGTTAGAAAGTGTCTGTATGTGGGAAAGGGTCCAAGTGCATGTAAATGAAAGCAAATAACTTTCTCTAAGAGATACTACTAGGTACGTTGCCCATTCTAAACAGTTTCCTACATGGAACAACATTTTATTGTACAGCAGATATGTCTTTGGAAACTTATAGGAAAAAATATGATATTATAAATATATTATTAAAAATATTAGCTCTTGAACTGTTTTTCAAAGAAGAAAAGTCAGGGTATTGTCATAAAACTTTAACCCTTTCCCTCATATGACAATTCTGCAGCAGACGACTTTGAACTTATTTTGTCAAAACATAGAAAATCTCCATAGTTGAATGGATAACCTATGACAAAAAATGGAAAGCATTGTGGCAAAAGGAGAAATTGCATGTTTTGTGCAATTTCTTCTTTTGTCACTATGTTTTCAAAAAGCTGTCTGCTGCAGAGGCGTCAGAAAGCGTCTATATGAGGTAAAGGGTTAACTTTACCTCATAACTGAAAAAGCGTTCAACATTTTCAAATGAAACTTGGTACACATGTTTCTAGGAATCACACATGTCTATACGAAGTCACTTTCATCTGGCTTTAATAATTGTTCAGAAATGTATGCCCCTTTCTCGACTTAGAAAAAAAGAAAAGAGGGTTTGCGTTCGTTTGCAGCGCTTTTGTTATGAATGAATAATTGATATTAAATTATTAAAAAGAGGTATTTCAAAAGGAGAAATGGCTGACTAGGTATTGTATATGAGAAATTCTATAAGATATTGTAACTGTATTATGACAACTTATAAATATATGTCTATTGAATTTGAAATAAGAGGTCCCTCCCAAAACAAATAAAATAATTTTGCACATTATGAGCAATATCTCCTTTTCCTATAAGGTTTTCAAAAGTTGTCTGCTACAGAGTCGTCAGAAAGATATAAGCCAAACTGTGGAAAAGCTGTTTGATCGAGAGAATGATTATTGAAAACATTGCAGAAAAATTGTAAAAAGTCTCTATTTGTGAAAGTAATTATAGAATAGGGTTGAAAAAGATTGTGGCAAATGGGGATATTTCTCTTTATGATCAATTTCTTGTTATGAGCAATATTTTGTTTGCCGCAATGTTTTCGAAGGCGGTCTGCTGCAGTTGTGTCAGACAGAATCTGTATTGTTATTATCTGGCAGCTCGGCAATTGGCCATATCAGAACAAACCCCTGGTATTCAAACCTATTGACGTCCCACTCCTAGCTGAAGTGAATGGTTTTAATTACCACTTGACTATTGGGACTGATATATTCTATTATACAACAATCAGGTTAACAATTGATTTGGATTTTATGTCAATTTCAACAATTTTTCAGTCATATCACAACTTTCTCACACCAGCACTCCCATAACATTCTTGCCAAGCACATTGCTGCTTTTCCACATTAGACTGCTAGCCCAAAGGTGGAAGATGAATGACTTGTCGCATTGACTTTTGTCAAACGTCGGAAAGAATGATTGCCTAGCTGGGGTTTGAACTCCCAATCATTAGATTGACAGCCCTTGTCGATACAGACTGAGCTATTGATACTGACGGCTATTAGGATTATTCAAGTGGATGAATATAATTGGCCCCTTTTTTGTGTGACATGTGTTCTGATGTCTGCCTAAGTAAGGTCTCTACAGGACTTCTCATTTCTATAATAATGAGAGGAAGTGAGGACTGTTGAATATGTCTACTATATCATATCTCCATAATGGTCAAAATTGCTGTTAAATTACCTAAATATTTGATATACGCCGAAAATTGACCAATTATACCTGGGTTGCTCTCCACAATTCACTATTTCTTTGCTCTTATAGAGAAAATCTTAAATCTATAGAAATATGAAAATATTATGGTATAAGTACCTTTTAGTAAATGAGCCATTTTTTTAAAGCATACATTATTTGTATATTATGAGATTTTTTTAATCTCTAGTAGCGTTACTTAAAACAGATTTGTTATGTGAATTGTGTTATTTTCAATATTATTCCATGTAAAAGGGTAAAAGACAAATATGGACTTTGAAAGATTTATGCTCTTTTGTTGACTTTTTTTGACATATTAGCAGTGGTTTTAATGGACTTTAATATGATTTATTAGTCTTTTATCCTGTAACTAATGTAAGGACAGGAAATATTAACCCTTACTGAAATATCATCAGCCTTTTAGTGGCCTGATAAGGAACTAAATAAATACTTAACCTTTGCCCACTTATAGAAGCTTTCTGGCGCCTCTGCTGCAGATGACTTAAGAAAACATTGTGGCAAATCAAAGAGCAATTTCTCCTTTTCCCACAATGTTTTCAACTCTATGCAATTATTACACTATTATTTACAGAGATTTTCCCGTTTTCAGCGATGTAATTTATTCAAGTTGTCTGCTACAGATTTGAAAGGGCAATCGAATCTTCTCGGCAAAATTTGTAAAACTTCTTTATGAATATTACTAAGCCTAATAGTGGAAAGCTGTTAACCCTTTACTTCACACGGACGACATTTGACACCTGCCATTAAACATGACTTTTGAAAACATTGCAATAAAAGGTGAAATTGCTCAAAACAAGCAATTTCACCATTTATTGCAATATTTTCAACTCTTTATCAATATGAATCTTTAAGTTTTCTAGATTGTTGAAATTGTTCGTCTGATGATTGTTAAGCACACAACCTTTGAAAAGTCATGTGAAGTAATGGGTTCAACTATATATAGTTATAAGGAACTTTGTCTGGCAATTTGGGTCTTATCCCTTTCACATATTCCAACGCCTCTGTACCAGGCGACTTTATAAACATTGTGGCTAAAGGAGATATTTGACACAACTTCCTCATTTTGTCACAGTAATTTCACTTTCCAATATACAATAAATCTGCACTGGACTTTTGGAAACATGGTGCACAAAAATATAGAAAATCCCTATAAATGAGGGTATATTTACTGAACAAATATGAAAACATTGTGGCAAAAGGAGAAAATGCTCGTTTTGGGGAATTTCTTCTTTTGCTGCATGGGCGTCAGTAAACATCTTTATGTTGGAATTAAGGATTGAATTGAAATGGATTACTTGAAATGTCATGTTTAAAAAAAAAAATGAATTTTTGGAAAACATACTCGTTTCTGCAAAATAGACAAACCTATATTAATCTTTCGACAAGATTTTTGTCAAATTTATTTTTTCTCTTATTCTCCAATCTTAATTTTTGGAAAAAACTATTGCAATGACAAACTATTACAATGACAATCATAATAAGGAAGGGATTTCTGTTAAAGGACAAGAGAGGTAACTATGTTTAACAATTGTAGATAATTTGTTTCATGTTTATCTCCCTTTTTTCAGACCTAGTGAAGGTAGCAGACCTGGTTAAAGATGAGAACATTGTGGGTTACACACAGCTGACGTTAGATGAGCAGAATGACCAGATCATTGTTGGGGCTCGGAACAGAATATTCAGGCTGTCCTTGGGTAACCTGACCGTGCTTCAGTATGCTGATGTCAGCGCAAATGAAGAGCAGACCACATCATGTGTACAGAGAGGTCAACCAGAGGTGAGCAACAGCAACTTGTGTAAAATACAGAACTCTAAATAAGAAGCGTTTTGAATGTTCTAGAATCCTTATTTGACCTTCTAACCCTATGTTGTGGGTACTTAAAAACTTCGTCCCAATGAGTTGATTCTTTTGAATAACCCATAGTATAGTGTTTGGTTTGATAATAAGAGAGATATTGTGGGTAAAGAGCTGTATACCCCTCCTTATCTGGACTTCTTAAGATATAACATGAATACATGAGTCCGTCTATGTGGAATCGATTGTTTGGAGTTTGACCCATTTTCAACAATTTCTCAGTTATATCACAGTGTTTCCCTGGGTAAGTAACCAGAACTACTGGTCCGTTTATCTTGCCACCAGCCAGTCAGTCGAAGTGCTTATCCCGCAACCCTGAGTGCAAAGGAGGGCGGTCATTACTACCATTTTTAAAGAATTTTTGTATGACCCAGCCAGGTATCAAATTCACAACCTCTCGAACCTGAGGTATCCATGAGGAAAAAGGTAGGAGTTGGCATTTCTGGACAGTGTCTGTTATGATAACCCTGCTGTCCTAGCTGTCCGTCCGCTCAGTCATATGATAATCTACACAAGTTTACAGAATCATCTAACAGGCTTTTGCAAGTAATATGTGAACAGTGCAGATCGAGATCAGACTGTTGATTCACAGGCTGATTTGGATCTACACTGTTCGTATAAGCCAACTTGAACCTTTGTCAGGGACTGGCTCATACTATCATTCCTGATCAGCCTGCAGTCTCGCCAGGTTGTACCATGATCAACATTTAGCCATCTTATAATTCTAGAAGCATTTGAAGAGCTAGATTAACTAAAAAAGCTTTCCCACCTGCAGATGCATTTTGACGCAATAGCAGCAGTCAAGTTTTGAAAACATTGTGGCCAAAGGTGAAATTGCTCATGATGAGCAATTTCTCCTTTGGCCACAATGTTTTTAACTTTATTTAACAATTTAGCTATCTTTTATGGAGATTTTTGAGGTTTTTGTCACCATGTTTTCTAAGTCGTTCGCTGCAGAATTGTTGTATGTGGAAGTGGTAACATACGAGTTGTGGTCCTGAGGAAAACCGACCTTAACCTGATTAATAGTTACATTAACCCTTTCCCTCATACGACAAGTCTACAGCAGACGACTTGAACATATTTTTTCAAAAAAAGGAAAATCTTTTTAATTGAATGGATGACCTATGACTAAAAGTGGAAAACATTGTGGCAAAAGGAGAAATTGCTCGTTTTGTGCAATTTCTTCTTTTGTCACTATGTTTTCAAAACCTGTCTGCTGCAAAGGCGACAGAAAGCGTCTATGAGGGAAAGGGTTGAACTTATTTATTTATACATCAATTGCAAAATAAGGTTTCCGCTTTCCGCTTAAATTTATCACACTCGATATCTGCTTCCTAGAAACTAAAACAGTACTCAATCTGTTTGTTTGGAAAAACTGTAAAGGCAAAACCAACTCATCACAGGATTCGAACCTGGGACCTTCGGTTTGAGAGGCTGACACTACCACTGCACCACTGTCTCATTATTACACAAGTTGAAAAAAGTTCCTATCTGCACATTCATACTAGGGTTCCAGATAGAAACTGCTTAACCCTTTCCCTCATATAGACGCTTACTGACGCCTCTGCAGCAGACAGCTTTTTGAAAACATTGTGATAAAAGAAGAAATTGCTCAAAACGAGCAATTTCTTCTTTTGCCACAATGTTTTCCACTTTTAGTCATAGATCCATTCAATTAAAGAGATTTTCCATTTTTCGACAAAATATGTTCAAAGTCGTCTGCTGCAGAACTGTTGTATGAGGGAAAGGGTTAACAGAAGTATTTGTTAAACCTTCTATGACTAGTCAATGGACAGTGCAAAGCCAGATCAAACTGTTCATGTGCTGGCTGATCTGGATCTACGCTGTTTGCAAAATCTCTATGGTTGTTTTTTAGATCACCTAGAGCCAAAGGCTCAAGGTGAGCTATTCTGATCACTCTGTGTCCGTCGTCCGTCGTTAACTTTTAGCTTTAAACATCATCTCCTCCTGAACCGCAAGAACAATTTCCACCAAACATCACAGGAATGTTCCTTTGGTGGTCCTCTTTCAAAATTGTTCAAAGATTTAAATTCCATTGAGAACTTTGGTTGCTGCGGCATCAGAAAGGGGACAAAATGTCCAAACTTTAAAAATCTTCTCCTCCGAATCTGCCCGTCAGATTCAAATATAATTTGGTAGAAATGTTCCTTGGGTGACCCTCTATAAAAATTATTCAAGCCATACTGATTGGTCGAAAAACATGGCAGTCAGGCGGCATCAAAAAAGGGGCAAAATGACAATACTTTAATAAAGCATCCTTATAAAAGTGCTTGTCTGATTTAAAGATAGTTTTGTAGAAATGTTCTTTCATTGATCATCTACATACTTTGTCAAGCCATATTGATTTGTTGAAAGGCATAGCAACCAAGCAGCATCAGAAAAGGAGTAATTAAACTTTTTGCTTCAAATGACATATGGTTATTAGATTTATGGTCTAAGGGAGGTAACACTTGGCAGAGTATTATGCAAGGGTTGTCTTCAACAGGAAGTGGAAAGTTAAAATCGCAACATTTCTGGTCTCAACAGCAGATGGAAATAAAAGTTTGTTATTGAAAGTGAACAAGTAATTATGACATGATTTGTCATGGACATGAATGTTCTTTTGTTGATCCTCTTTCAAAATTGTGCAAAGACTTGCATTCTATGTAAAACTTTGGTTGCTGCAGCATCAGCACATGAGTAAAACGACCAAACTTTAAAATCCTTTTCCTCCATAATCTGCTTGTCAGACTCCAAGATAATTCAGTAGAAAGAATCCTTAAGTGACCCTCTAAAAAAACTGTTCAAGCCATATTGGTTTATATTAAAAACAGATCAAGAAAGGTGCAAAATGACAAAAACTTAATAATTCAATTCCAATTGAAGTTCTTGTTAGATTTCAAGATATAAATGACCTTTACTTATAAGCTGTTTCTTGAGAAGTGTTCACTCCTTGAAGTTCTAATTGCACTCCTTGATCTTTTCCCCAGATATTTCTACTAATTTACTATCAATCAGGTGATCGATTTAGGGTCATCTTGGCCCTCTTGTTTTTAACCCTTTCCCTCATATAGACGCTTTCTGACGCCTCTGCAGCAGATGGCTTTTTGAAAATATAGTGACAAAAGAAGAAATTGCTCAAAACAATTTTGTTGTAAAATATGTTCAAAGTCGTCTGCTTAAGAAATTGGCGTATGAGGGAAAGGGTTAAACCTTTTTCAGATCTGTTTTAATTATTGTTTAACTTATACAGATGTGCTTTAACACAAGACACATCATCTTTTCTTGTCATTTGCAGGAGAGCTGTAACAATTTCATCCGAGTGTTGTTGCTTCACAACTACACAAAAACAGATAGTTCATCTGACGTGAAACATGCCATTTATGCTTGTGGGACCAATGCTTTCAAACCAAATTGTGAATGGAGATCAGTAAGTAGTCCTCTTGGGGGAGACACATATTATTTTTGCCCTCTGTCAGTCTATCAGTCCGTGTATCAGTAGGTATTACTCATTGGGGAAACATATTGTACTTGCCCCGTCTGTCAGTCCATTCATATGTAGTCTGCATTCTTCAGTTTTATCTCAATAACAGGAGTTCAATATTACCAAGAGTCTTTAACTCTTTTAGCGCCAAAGGCGATATTGAAGTTTTTGCAAACAATACTGATTCAGGCGAGCCAGCTCGTAACGAGCTGTCTCACCTGTAATCAGCATTGTTTGCCATTTAGTTATCAAAATAGTCCAAACTTTTATTAAATGAGAAATGGACACTCCCGATTTTGAACATGGTCTACTTTAAACAATTCGGCGCTGAAAGAGTTAAACTTCATAGGATGATTGGTATTATTGAGTAGGTGATCCTCATAATTTTTGGGTCATAAGGACCCGTCCGTCATTCTTTAGTTTCCGCTCAATAACACTAGTTCCATAGTACCCGAGTCTTCAAACTTCCTAGGATGATTTGTATTATTGAATAATAATCCCTTTAGTTTTTGGGTCAAAGGTCAAGGTCATATGGACCCGTTCGTCATTCTTCAGTTTTTGCTCAATAACAGGAGTTCCATAGTACCCGAGTCTTCAAACCTGATAGGATAATTTGTATTGAGTAAAATTATCCCTACAATTTTTGGGTCACCGGGTCAAAAATCAAGGTCACAGGGGCATGACTGTCACATTTCGTCTTCTTCTTGTTAACAGGACTTCCATAATACTGATTCTTCAAATGTCAAAGGATGATTGGTCTTATTCAGAAGATGATTCCTATTATTTTTGGAGTCTTCAAACTTCATCCATGAGTATATGACCACTTTTGTTATAAGGGTCATTGTGGTCAAAGGTCAAGGTAACAGGCATTGTAAATGTCAAATTGGATTCTTCTCAATTTCTCAAGATGCCCTTGACCCAGTCTTAAAACTTCATTAGATGATTGGCTTCCATGAGTAGATGATATCTTCTGTTTTTTGGGTCCCTGATCAAAGGTCAATGTCTATTTGGCCGTAAAAATTCAAATTTGTTTCTGCTGAATATATCAAGAATCCAGATATCAAGAATCGGAGTCTTCAAACAACACTGGATGATTGGCCTATGATTGTAAAATGGGGGAGACAAACCTCAGATACAGATGACATTTTGATGCCTCTGTAGAAGATGACTTTTGAAAACACTGCTGGAAAAGGAGACCTTGCTCAAAGAAAGCACTTTCTCTTTTTTTTCCCATCATGTTTTCCATCACCGAGAGTTATGGATTTTGTATTTTAAGTTTTGATACATTTTAACCTTAGCTTTTCAAAGCAAATTGCTGTGAATATTAGACATTTAGTCATAGGATGGTGTTTATGTAAAACCAACCTGGAGTGTAATGTTTGTCAACAATTCTAAATATCAGACCAGATCTTATTGTTTACCCTCTTCAAGCAATGGCATACATGTAGATTTTCAAAATGCATGAACCCTTTCCCACATACAACAAATCTGCAGCAGACTACTTTGAAAACATCTTCACCAAAATATGGAAACTCCCTTTAAATGAAAGTACAATAATTAAATAGTGTTGAAAACATGGTTACAAAAGGTGAAATTGCTCGTTTTGAGCAATTTCTTCTTTTGTCGCCATGTTTTCAAAAAGCTGTTGTCTCACTCACTGCAGCAGAGGTGTCAGAAAGCGTCTATATGAGGGAAAGGGTTAAGGCTGCTTAAACAATTTCTTTCCTTTCAAAACTGTTTAGATGTGTTATATTTGTCCTTAAATTATGTTCAATGCAAACAAATATGAAAATGCCATACTTGGTAGACACTTAATCCTTTCCCACATATAGACGCGTTTCAGGCATCTGCAGCAGACAACTTTTGTCACAATGTTTTCAATAATAATATATTCATCTATAGAGATTTTCCAATTTTTTTGCTAAACAGTTTCAAGGAATCCGCTGTGGTCGGGTGGTTAGCGTCGGGGATTTCGAAACCGGGTGTCCCGGGTTCGATCCCCAGTCACGGCACTACGGTCATGGTGGAGTGCCCTTGGGCAAGGCACGTTTTCTAGCCTAGTACTGGTTTGTTTACCCAGGGATCATGAATAATTAAAATTAATTGCGCGCTAAATGACCTTAGCTGTCGATGCGCTATAAAACAATATACATTCTATTCTATTCTAAACAGTTTCAAAGCCATCTGCCTCAGATTTGTTGTTTATGGGAATTGGTTGAAGTTACACTACTGTTTATCTTTGTGATGACTGTTTTTCAGGCCATTGATTTATCTAATTTAATCGAGAGTGAATCAGGAATAGGGAAAACCCCTTGGAACCCCTACCATAATTCAACCGCCATCATCACGGAGGATGGGGACTTCTATGGGGCAACCATGGTGGGGCCAGACAGGGATCCTGCTATTTATAGAAGTCGAGGGCCAAAATCAGGGGAACTTAGGACAATTCAATCCAATACAAAATGGTTAAACGGTAAGCTTAATAAAATGTATGACATACAATAAGAATGCAGAATGTAATAAAACTACTTAACCCTTTCCCTCATATAAACACTTTCGGACGCCTCTGCAGCAGAAAGCTTTTTGAAAACATAGTGACAAAAGAAGAAATTGCACAAAACGTGCAATTTCTCCTTTTGCCACAATGTTTTCCACTTTTAGTCATAGGTTATCCATTCAATTATGGAGATTTTCTATGTTTTGACAAAATACTTTCAAAGTCGTCTGCTGCAGAATTTTCATATGAGGGAAAGGGTTAAACCTGCCAAACATTTGTAAAGAATAAATAGTTACCTTTTATAACACTTCAGATTGACAAATATGTCTTATTATACCCCCAGATACATAGTATATGGGGGCTATATAGGAGTCACGCTTGTCGGTCGGTCCGTTGGTCTGTGGACATTTCTTGTGAACACTTTCTCAGCAACCCTTCAGAATTCAATATAACTTCACAAGAATGATTGATACCAAGCCTAGTTGTGCATATTGTCGGCGTGTTGCACTGGAATTATTTTTAAATGAGTTATGGCCCCTTGAATTTCTCATACATATGTATATTGTCAGGCACCAGCTGGGGGTATTCATCACCTTCAATGATATTTCTAGTTATAATAGATTTGTCACATTGATAGATACCAACTATTGAACACTAACATAACATATCATTTGTCGTGTAGTATTTCAAAATCAAGAGCACATATTATACTATTTAGTATTGCAGTTGAAAAAACATTTAAGGAAAACACAAGAGCTAAAAGTTGTAAATACGATTTCATACCATACCATTTGTAGAAACGAAAAAATTGTTCTTCATTAAGTGCTTTTAAAGCCACCTGCTGCAGAGGCATCAAATCATGTCTTATGATAAGATGTATATAGCTTATATGTAGTTTAACCCTTTCCCACATACAGATGCTTCTGAAACCTCTGCAGCAGACTACTTTTGAAAAACATTTTGGCAAAAGTAGCAATTGCTCATAATGAGCAATTTCTTCTTTTGCCACTATGTTTTTTACTCTTTTCTTCACATATGATCTCATTTGTAGAGGTTTTTTCATATTTTTGTCTAGATGTTTTCAAGTCATCTACTGGAGAGTTATTGTATGTTGGAAATGGTTGATTGTCTACATACATGTAATAATTTTTATTATTATCAAATTACAGAGCCGGACTTTGTTTCTGCCTTTGAGACCGGGAACTATGTTTATTTCTTGTTTAGAGAAGTGGCCACAGAATATATCAACTGTGGAAAGGTAAGAGGATTATTATCGACTAGGTTGAATTATTCTAATGTAGATCGAACACAGTTCTATATTTTGAAAAGAAATTAGAAGGGCTTATATGATAAAGTTCTAAGTTAGATAAATGTTAATGATTTTATATCTATGAGGATATAATTATAAAACATTATTGAATATTGAAAAGATCGTTTTGATCAAAGTCTCCTTTTCCAAGATTGTTTTCAGAACTTATGTACTGCAGAGGCGTCAGGAGTCATAGGTATCAGGAAAATGATTCAGGGGCATTTTTTAGATTAATTCATACATACATTAACTTTATTGCATAAAACATACTCATGTTTTAAGCAAAATACATTTAACCCTTTCCCACATACAACAAGTCTGCAGCACACGACTTTGAATACTTTCAGGCGAAAATATGGAAAATATTTATAACTGCAGGTATAATTGCTGAAAAAAGTTGAAAACATTTTGGCAAATGGAGGAATTGCTTGTTTTGAGTAGTTTCTTCCTTAGCCACAATGTTTTCAAAAGTCCTCTGCTGCAGAGGCCTCAGAAAGCGTCCATATGTGGGAAAGGGTTAAATTAAAGACAAGAATTTCGTAATGTAAACAAAAAGAAAGCATACACTTTTCGGAATACTGATACATTGTGTAATTCACAGCTATATAGTTTCAAATCTCTTTTACTTTTTCAGCGTATATATTCTCGTGTAGCCAGAGTGTGTAAGACCGACGCTGGTGCGGGTGACATGTTTTTCGATACTTCGTTTACAACGTACCTTAAAGCGAGGCTGAACTGTTCTCTGCCAGGGGAGTACCCGTTCTATTATGATGAAATACAAAGTACCTTCTTCATCGAGGATGATTCCGGAGCATATATTTATGCCGTATTCAACACTCCGTTGTAAGTACTTAACTACTATGACTGGGGCTCATGATGAGCATCATCTGCTTTTATTCCTATGGTCTTTTACTGTGTATCAAAATTATCATGTTGTATTAGGATTTACACTCTGTAAGAAAAAGCAGAATAATGAATTAATCCCTTTCCACATTATAACAGATGACTTCTGATACCTCTGTAGCAGACAACTTTTAAACTCTTTGTGGCAAGAGGAGAAGTTGTTCATAATTAGTAAACTCTAGTCATTTCAACTCGATTCAATAATTATTATTACATTTACGGAGATTTTCCATATTTTTGCTTAGATGTTTTCAATGTCGTCTTATACAGATTTGTTGTAATGGGGGAAAGCATTAAGTTTGTTAGTACATGTATATCCTCTATCTTGAGAGGACAAAATAGTTGTATATGTGATAGACATTGTATGATATAATTGCAGAAACAGTATATCGGGGTCAGCTGTGTGTGTTTACAACATGACATCACTTAATGAAACATTCACTGGACCTTACAAGTACCAAGAGAGTCCAAGGGCTGCGTGGGAGAAGCATGACAATCCACAACCTGTAAAGGTAATAGTCTTCACCCTTTCCCTGATGCCCCTTCAACAGACAAATTTTTGAAAACATTGTAGCCAAAAGAATTGACTTGATTGATTGTATGATGTAATCTGCTTTCAACATTTTTAGTCCCCTACCGGCGTGCCGAAGGGGACTATTAGGTTTGCACTCCGTCCATCTGTCAGTCAGTCCATCTGTCAGTCAGTCCGGCAAATCAGTTTTCCGCACTTTTTTTCTACATGCATTGAGATATTGAGCTGAAATGTGAAATTGTATATGGCTTTGTAATCATGTGTCACAGATCAAGTTCGCGTTTCATGGGATTTCGTCAATTTTTTTATGAGTTATGCCCCTTTTTGGACTTAGAATATTGACAAATCACTTTTCCGCACTTTTTTTCTACATGCATTGAGATATTGAGCTGAAATTTTGTATATGGCTTTGTAATCATGTGTCACAGATCAAGTTCGCGTTTCATGGGATTTCGTCAATTTTTTTATGAGTTATGCCCCTTTTTGGACTTAGAATATTAATAAGTCAAAACGTGCAAACCGGTAGGGGATTATGGTATTGCTTGCAATCCTACAGTTACTTGTTTTATTAGTTATATCATGGCGTTTCCTGGGTAAGTTGCAAGTAGTACTGGTCCATTTATCCTAACACCAGCTAGTCAATCGTAAAGCTAACTCTGAAACCCTTAACCCTTTACCTCATATAGACGCTTTCTGACGGCTCTGCAGCAGACGGCTTTTTGAAAACATAGTGACAAAAGAAGAAATTGCACAAAACGTGCAATTTCTCCTTTTGCCACAATGTTTTCCACTTTTTGTCATAGGTTATCCATTCAATTAAAGAGATTTTCTATTTTTTGACAAAACATGTGCAAAGTCGTCTGATGCAGAATTGCCGTATGAGGGAAAGGGTTAAGGCCAAGGAGGGCAGCAATTAATTTCTACCATTTTTAAAGTCATAATGAGAAATTTCCTTCTGCCACAATGTTTTCAAATCTATTTAATAATGACACTTTCATTTGTAGAGATTTTCCTTACTGATGTCTAGATGTCTTCAAAGTCGTCTGCTCCAGAATTGTTGTATGTAGGATGGGTTAAAGATGTTGTCATCCAAATTGTTATCCTATTTGCCTAGATTGACCTGATATGATATTTTTTAATTTTTCTGCTTTGAATATGAGAACAAATTATTTGAATAACAACATATTTTCTTAAAAAGTTGCAGTACTTTTGATACAGAGTTCTAAAAGCATTGGCATCTGCTTTTGTCAAAACATGTATGTTTCGGAATTTATAGCCAATGATGATAACGATTTGAGCCAACCCCTGAGAAAACCAACATTATGGCCTCTGCGTAATGTATCGACCCAGATCAGCCTGCACAGGCTGATCTGCATTGACACATTCCGTCTCAGGGGGATAGAGGTATAGAGTAATGATTCATGAAACAGAAAATCCACAGGAAGCGAAAAGTATCTATCCGGGTAAGCCTGTGCGGCATACTTAGGCTGATCCGAGTCGTTAATTTATGCAATGTCCACAATGTTGGTTTTCTCGCGAAACGGCTTATTTGTCTGTTCAGTTATAGCTTTCTCATCCAAAGTTACTATGTTTCTCTGTAGTTCTTGAATTTTTCTTTTACTAGTTTGTGAACAATATTGATCCAGATTTGACTATGATAATGTCCATGTTGATCAGGGCTCTACACTGACAGCAAACATGGTTTGTTTTACGGGAGCATGGCTCAAATAAATACAATGATTAAATACATGACTTTCATTCAGTGTCCTGAGAAGAAAGATCTGACAAAGAGAGACAATAAGGAGGCCAAAAAGAGCATGATGGAGACCAAATATCAACTGATGGACAATGCTGTTCAACCTAACACGATATCACCTCTTTTACATGCTCAGAATGAAAGGTATGTGGTCTTCCAGTAAAATATCTGTCAATGGCTCAGTTGAACCAAAATTGGCAGTTTCAGTAAACGACGTCTAAAGCTTATTATAACTCATAAGGAATTTTAATGTGTTTCTTTAACCCTTTCCCTCATACGACAATTCTGCAGCAGACGACTTTGAACATGTTTTGTCTAAAAAATGGAAAATCTCTATAATTGAATGGATAACCTATGACGAAAAGTGGAAAACATTGTGTCAAAAGGAGAAATTGCTCGTTTTGAGCAATTTCTTCTTTTGTCACTATGTTTTCAAAAAGCAGTCTGCTCAGAGGCGTCAGAAAGCGTCTATATGAGGGAAAGGGTTAAAGTTTTTCAACTGTTGGAGACAGAATTGGAACGGCTTACAAATCAAATACATGTTTTTTAAAAAGTAAATCATTGCTCTTAACGGGCAATTTCTCTTCTTTTAATTCCAACTATGTTTTCCAATGCATCTGCTGTAGGGGTTTACAAATATATTTTCTTTGTTTTACTATAGATGGACCCATATTGTCGTGGACAATGTACATGGAAAGAATGGGTTTTACAAAGTGGTGTTTGTAGCTACAGCGGATGGCAAACTTAGAAAGATGGTACAATTACCCTCCACCAATGAAACCTGTCTCATTGAGGAAATCAAAATAGTTCCAAATGGGGAATACAAACCTGTTAAATCGATGAGAATATCAACAAAACAGGTTAGTTTATAAAGTTCCCTTGATAACCCTTTCCCTTTTGTACACACATTCTGACACATCTACAGCGGATAACTTTTGAAAACCTTGTGGCAAATCAAAAAAGTTTGCTCATAATGAGAAATTTTCCCTATTGCCACAATGTTTTTAACTCTATTCAATGATTACACTTTCATTTATTGAGATATACCATTTTATTGCCTAGATATTTTCAAAGTCGTCTGCAACAGATTTGTTGTATGTGGTAATGGGTTAACTAGATATGTTTAAAGTCTTCTGCTACAGATTTGTTGTATGTGGTAAGGGTTTATTCTTGCATGTAACATTGTTTACATCAGGGAAAATGTTTTGGGCATTTTTCAGTTGAATTTAAATAATTGTAAAAAAAGGACTTAATTTAAGTATTGACATTTTGGTGTTGGCTGTCCTGTAAGGCTGGGAGACTCTTGGGGGATTGCTTCTCCATTGTCTGTACATCACATTTTAATTGAATTTATTACAGTTTGCAGGCATACATTTTTTTCAGGTGACACATATATATGCCTTAGATAGCTCTTGTCAATTTTCCCAGGCAGAAGTTCATAAAAATAACCCAAACTGATGAATATTGTTGGTTTATATTAAATTCAAGAATACTAGATCTAACTGCATCTATGTGAAGTCAGTTTTATATTTGCATCTTATTTGTTCCAGAGCGCTATTTATGTTGCAACACATGAACATGTGACCAAGATATCTGTGGAGAGATGTTCTAGATTTAAAAACAGCGAGTAAGTACAATTACATCTTTTACCGGATTCAACTAATTGAACTAGTATTTATAAATGAGTGTGTTTTTTTAGCTCACCTGTGCACGAAGTGCTCAAGGTGAGTTATTGTGATCGCCCTATGTCCGTCGTCCGTCAACATTTTCTCCTCTGTAACCGGTGGGTCAACTGGGATGAAACTTCACAGAAAGCATCCTCTCAATGTCCTCACCAGAATTCCTTAAAATTTTCGGGATCCATGCAGAATTCTGGTTTCCATGGCAACGAAATGAAAAAACTTCAAAATTCTTTAAAAAATTTCTCCTCAGAAAGTGTCAGGCCGATTTTCAAATAATTTTGTAGAAATGTTCCTCGGGTGACCCTCTATCAGATTCCTTCAAGCCATGTTGATTGGTCGAAAAACATGGCCGCCAGGGGGGGGGGGGCGGGGCTATTTTTCCTTATATGGCTATAGTGCAAACTTAAAAAATCTTCTTCTCCAAAAGTGTCAGGCCGATTTTCAAATAAATTTGTAGAAATGTTCCTTGGGTGACCCTCTATCAGATTCCTTCAAGCCATGTTGATTGGTCAAAAACATGGCCGCCAGGGGGCGGGGCTATTTTGCCTTTTATGGTTATAGTGCAAACTTAAAAAATCTTCAACATCTTCTCCTCAGTAACCGGTGGGTCAATTGGGATGAAACTTCACAGAAAGCATCCTCTCAATGACCTCACCAGAATTCCTTCAAATTTTTGGGATCCATGCAGAATTCTGGTTTCCATGGCAACGAAACGAAAAAAAAAATCAAAATTCTACTTCTCCCTAACTGGTTGGCAGATTTTGAACTTTGACTCTCTATCAGATTCCTTGAAGCCATGTTGATTGGTCGAAAAACATGGCCGCCAGGGGGGCGGGGCTTTTTTGCCTTATATGGCTATAGTGAAAACTTAAAAAATCTTCTTCTCCAAAAGTGTCAGGCCGATTTTCAAATAAATTTGTAGAAATGTTCCTTGGGTGACCCTCTATCAGATTCCTTCAAGCCATGTTGATTGGTCAAAAACATGGCCGCCAGGGGGCGGGGCTATTTTGCCTTTTATGGTTATAGTGCAAACTTAAAAAATCTTCAACATCTTCTCCTCAGTAACCGGTGGGTCAATTGGGATGAAACTTCACAGAAAGCATCCTCTCAATGACCTCACCAGAATTCCTTCAAATTTTTGGGATCCATGCAGAATTCTGGTTTCCATGGCAACGAAACGAAAAAAAAAATCAAAATTCTACTTCTCCCTAACTGGTTGGCAGATTTTGAACTTTGACTCTCTATCAGATTCCTTGAAGCCATGTTGATTGGTCGAAAAACATGGCCGCCAGGGGGGGGGGGCTTTTTTGCCTTATATGGCTATAGTGAAAACTTAAAAAATCTTCTCCTCCAAAAGTGTCAGGCCGATTTTCAAATAATTTTGTAGAAATATTCCTTGGATGACCCGCTATCAGATTCCTTTAAGCCATGTTGATTGGTCGAAAATCATGGCCGCCAAGGGGGGCGGGGCTTTTTTGCCTTATATAGCTATAGTGCAAACTTAAAAAATCTTCTCCTCCAAAAGTGTCCGGCCGATTTTCAAATAATTTTGTAGAAATGTTCCTTAGATGACCCTCTATCAGATTCCTTTAAGCCATGTTGATTGGTCAAAAAACATGGCCGCCAGGGGGCGGGGCTATTTTGCCTTTTATTACTATAGTGAAAACTTAAAAAATCTTCTCCTTCAAAAGTGTCAGGCCGATTTTCAAATAATTTTGTAGAAATGTTCCTAGGGTGACCCTCTATCAGATTCCTTAAAGCCAAGTTGATTGGTTGGAAACTATGCCCGCCAGATGGCGGGGCTTATATAGCTAAAGGGAAAAAAAAAATCAGGTGAGCGATTCCAGGGCCATCATGGCCCTCTTGTTTTTTTTTTTTGTAGAAACAGCCTTTGAAACCTTTCCAGCTGTGTTGTTGATTTATTTTTTTAAGACTTTTCCACATATAGATAGCTTTTGATGCCTCTGAAACAGAAGACTCATCATTAGCATTTTTTAGATCACCTAGAGCCGAAGGCTCAAGGTGAGCTATTCTGATCACTTTTTGTCCGTCGTCCGTCCGTCCGTCCGGCGTTAACTTTTAGCTTTAAACATCATCTCCTCCTGAACCGCAAGAACAATTTCCACCAAACATCACAGGAATGTTCCTTTGGTAGTCCTCTTTCAAAATTGTTCAAAGATTTAAATTCCATTGAGAACTTTGGTTGCTGCGGCATCAGAAAGGGGACAAAATGTCCAAACTTTAAAAATCTTCTCCTCCGAATCTGCCTGTCAGATAATTAAATGAAATTCCATTTTTATGAAAGTGTTTGTCTGATTTTAAGAAAATATAATACGAATCTTACTTTAATGATCCTCTATTTAATTTGTTAAAGCCGTTTTGATTGGTTACACAGTCATAGCAACCAGGCGTCATCACAAAAGGGGTAAATTGAACTTTTAGCTACAAATGACAACCAACTTCTACCATTCCAATAGACCAATTTCCACAAAACATCACAGGAATGTTCCTTTGGTGGTCCTCTTTCAAATTTGTTCAAAGATTTAAATTCCATTGAGAACTTTGGTTGCTGCGGCATCAGAAAGGGGACAAAATGTCCAAACTTTAAAAATCTTCTCCTCCGAATCTGCCTGTCAGATTCAAATATAATTTGGTAGAAATGTTTCTTGGGTGACCCTCTATAAAAATTGTTCAAGCCATACTGATTGGTCAAAAAACATGGCAGTCAGGTGGCATCAGAAAAGGGGCAAAATGACAAAATTTGAAAATTACATTTTTATGAAAGTGTTTGTCTGATTTTAAGAAAATATAATACGAATCTTACTGTAATGATCCTCTATTTAATTTGTTTAAGCCGTTTTGATTGGTTACACAATCATATCAACCAGGCGTCATCACAAAAGGGGTAAATTGAACTTTTAGCTACAAATGACAACCAACTCCTACCATTCCAATAGACCAATTTCCACAAAACATCACAGGAATGTTCCTTTGGTGGTCCTCTTTCAAATTTGTTCAAAGATTTAAATTCCATTGAGAACTTTGGTTGCTGCGGCATCAGAAAGGGGACAAAATGTCCAAACTTTAAAAATCTTCTCCTCCGAATCTGCCTGTCAGATTCAAATATAATTTGGTAGAAATGTTTCTTGGGTGACCCTCTATAAAAATTGTTCAAGCCATACTGATTGGTCAAAAAACATGGCAGTCAGGCGGCATCAGAAAAGGGGCAAAATGACAAAAACTTTATAATTCCATTCTTATTAAAGTTCTTGTTAGATTTCAAGATATAAATGGCCTTTACTGATAAGCTGTTTCTTGAGAAGTGTCCACTCCTTGCAGTTTCATTTGCAATCCTTGATCAAATTTTCCCAGATATTTGCAGTTAAATATTTGCTACTAATTTACTATCAATTAGGTGATCGATTTAGGGCCATCTTGGCCCTCTTGTTTCTATGGCCAAGAGATTTTGAACTCTATTCAATAGTGCTACATTAATTTATAGATATTTTCCATATTTTTGTCAAGTTGTTTTCATGAGTGTCTGTTGCAGGATTGTTGTATGGCAAAGATGGTTAATTTAACCCTTTCCCACATATAGACGCTTTCTGACGCTGCCGCAGCAGACAGCTTTTGAAATCATTGTGGCAAAAGGAATAATTTCTCCATTTGCTACAATGATTTCAACTCTATTCAATAATCATAGTATCATTTATAGAGATTTTCTATATTTTTGACTTGATAATTTTTAAGTCGTCTGCTGCAGATTTATTGTATGTGGGAAAGGGTTAATTAAAAAAAATATATTGCTTCCATTTCTATATTTAACAAGCAGTTCATATCTTCTTTCAGCCTATGTTTAAATGCCAATGATCCCTATTGTGGCTGGAATGAGGTAGAGAAAGCCTGTACGACGGCTCCGTCGGGTCAGCCGGAAGTCCATTTTTGGTATCAAAGTATGGTGTCATGCCCCTTCATACAGCATCCAGGTATGTGATCCTGACTTTATGCACTATTTGCATTGTTTACAAAGGGGTCAAAATTGCCCCTAAACTAGGGTTTTCAAAATAGGTTTTTAGTTACAACCGTTTCACACCAAGCTCTCGATTTTCACTGAATTGTATGCATAGCCAAGAAATCGATGCTGAAATTTGATTATGATCATGGTCATTTAGAAATTAATTTCACATGGATGAGATTTTGAAAATTGTTTATAAAAACACTGTTTGGAACAGCACTGAAGTTGGAACATTTCTCTGTAGAGATTGGGAGCCTTGCTGAATTACTGCCTTTCTTTACATGTATGCAGTAGTGTCTTGACTTTCCACATACTGATGCATTTTAACCTTTTCCCTCATGCGACAATTCTGCAGGAGACGACTTTGAACATATTTTGTCAAAAAAATAGAAAATCTCTATAATTGAATGGATAACCTTTGACTAAAAGGGGAAAGCATTGTATCAAAAGGAGAAATTATTGTTTTGAGCAATTTCTTCTTTTGTCTCTCTGTTTTCAAAAAGCCCTCTACTGCAGAGGCATCAGAAAGCGTTTGTATGAGGGAAAGGGTTAATGTATCTGCATGTTTTTTGCTGCAAAGGCATCAAATATTGTCTGTAACAGGGAAAGTATTTGATATTTGTTTTACTATTTCAGTGGATGGAGGCTGGATAGAGTGGTCAGAATGGGACACCTGTTCCCAGGTTGGAGGGGAACCAGCCTTAGGGAACTGTCTGTGTAGGTCAAGGTCATGTACAGACCCGAAACCTTTGTATGGTGGGGCTAAGTGTGTTGGTTCTAATGTACAGGTCGCTAATTGTACAGGTGAGAAACTAGATTATAAACTTGGTGTGTTGTGCAATGTGATAGTTTTTGTGGCATGTCAAAGTAAAAAACAAGACATTTTCTATACAAGCATTTTCAATATTTGTACTTTTTTCCGAAAGTATGTGGGAAAAAGTGTATAAGGTATAAAGATGATTGTAAAGTATTTAGGATTAACCTTAGGATGATGATCTACCAGCCATATTATCCTGTTTTTGAGTTCAGATGCATAGGAAATCTTTACAAGACGCAGAATATCTGAGTGATCCATTCCCCTAAAAGTTTCCATAAGGCTGTATAGGGTTAAATTGTACTCGCTCTTTTGAGCTACCTGAGCACTTCTGAGCACAAAGTGCTCAAGGTGAGTTATTGTGATCGCCTTTTGTCCGGCGTCCTATGTGCGTCCATCAACATCTTGTCTTCAGTAACCAGTGGGTCTATTTGTATGAAACCTCACAGAAAGCATCCTCTCAATGATCTCACCAGAACTCCTTAAAAATTTTTGGATCCATGCAGAAATCTGGTTTCCATGGCAATGAAATGAAAAAAACTTTAAAATTCTTATTCTCCCAAACTGGTCAGCAGATTTTCATTTTTTTTGTGTAGATATGTTCCTTGGTAAGCCTCGATCAAATTCCTTCAAGCCATATTGATTGGTTAAAAATCATGGCTGCCATGGGGTGGGCTATTTTGCCTTATATGGCTAAAGTGAAAACTTATAAAATCTTCTCCCCCGAAAGTGTCAGGCTGATTTTCAAAAAAAATTGTAGAAATGTTCCTTAAGTGACCAACTATCAGATTCCTTCAAGCCATGTTGATTGGTCGAAAAGCATGGCCGCCAGGGGACGGGGCTATTTTGCCTTGTATGGCTATAGTGAAAACTTAAAAAAATCTTATCCTCCGAAAGTGTCAGGCCAATTTTCAAATGATTTTGTTGAAATGTTCCTAGGGTGACCCTCTTTCAGATTCCTTCAAGCCATGTTGATTCGTCTAAAACTATGGCGGCCAGGGGGGGGTGGGAGCGGGGCTTATATGGCTAAAGTGAAAAAATTAAAATCAGGTGAGCGATCCAGGGCCATCATGGCCCACTTGTTTTAAATTGTTTAACACAATTGTTTTATCTTACTCCTGTTATATCTTGTAGCCCATGGTCAGTGGACAGATTGGGCCAAATGGTCAAGTTGTTCCCAAACTTGTGGGTCCACGGCAATAAAGAGAAGACAACGTTACTGTAGTAACCCACCTCCTAGATTTGGCGGTCGACACTGTGTTGGAACAGACAGTGAGGAGGAGTACTGCCAGGGTCATCCCCCTTGCCCATGTAAGAACTATTGATTAACCCTTTTCCACATATAAAACAAATCTGCAGCAGATGACTTTGAAAACATTAACTCAAGATCTGGAAAATCTCTAGAAAAAAAAGTTGTAAACATTAATTGTTAACCCTTTCCCACCTACAGACACATTTTGACGCATCTGCATCAGACGCCTTTTGAAACATCGTGACAATAGGAAAAATTGCTAAAAACAAGCAATTTCTCCTTTTGCTACAATGTTTTCAACTTTTTTCAGTAGTTATAACTACAATTATAGAGATTTTCCATATTTTTGAGTAAACATTTTCTCCTTGAATATAAAGAACAACCCACGTTCCTCTACATTGCAAGTTTTCACATAAAAAAAAATCTCCCTTTGTTCTTTAGAAGAATTATAGTTCATGTTAGAATAATAATTGTTTTATGAAAGCACAATATCACAAAAACCGAGGCTTGGATTATATCAAATAAAGTGGCTACAGACCAGTGACTGTCTTATTTTGTTCTAACATGGTAAAAACAGGGAAATACAGGCACACGTGTAAAACTGGATATCATGCAATAAAACAATTTTTGGTAAATACATGTACTGTTAATATTTTCTCTGCAGAGTAGTTGATGATACCAGAGACATATAAAAGTCTCTGATGATACATATTTACTTAAAAATTGAACATTTGCAAATCACAGTACCAAACATGAAGCATTATGAGATATATACATGTACATTCCATCCAAAAATAAAAGCAAAGTTGACATTTTAAAGAAAGTGATTTAACAAATGAGATAGAAAAAAGAAATTTCAGCCAATTGCAAGATCCTGGTGCCAAATGTTTCCATATATCGACGTCTTCATGCAAAATAATTGTATCAGTATAAATCTATGAGATTAGCTTGCAGTCAAATATAAATGTTCGTGGTATTAGACCAAAATGGGACAATGATACTAATGAAATCAGTAAAGATTTTTGTCTTAACCCTTTCCCTCATATAGACGCTTTCTGACGCCTCTGCAGCAGACAGCTTTTTGAAAACATAGTGACAAAAGAAGAAATTGCTCAAAATGAGCAATTTGCCACAATGTTTTCCACTTTTAGTCATAGGTTATGCACTCAATTATAGAGATTTTCTATGTTTTGACAAAATATGTTCAAAGTCGTCTGCTGCAGAATTGTCGTATGAGGGAAAGGGTTAACATGCTGAACTCCAGAAAATAAATGTTATAGTCAAAATTTTAAAACTGTTCAAAAGTTTTCTTGAAATATTAGAATCATAATTCTGTTATAAAATAAGAGAAATAATATCACTTTAAAGTATCATAAACATCTAAATATGGATCGTTTATGCTTCATTTTTACTGGGTAGACATACGGAATATTACGTTGCGGGAGCGATAAAAGGGTTTGTATTGCACGACAAGTAGCGTGGAAAAATCGATATCTTACGAGACCGAAGGTCGAGTAAGATATGGATTTTCCCACGCTACGAGTCGTGCAATACGTACCCATTTATCGCTCCCGCAACGTAATATTCCTTTTATTATATACCTACGATCTATGAAGAGCGAAAAAACTATTAAATATACAGATTCAATACATTGTTTATTGGGGATACCTCGCTGAAAGTATTCCGCGCACTGTCTGACGTCACAATCTTGTATTTACACCGCATGTAGATACGGAATTTTAATCTGTCGTGGTGTATTTGCGCATGTCAATCTGCATGTATTTCCACCGGAAAATGTACAGGCATATAATAAATATACATATATCCAGTAAGCCAAATTTTGTACATTTTCTTGACTTTCAATGACAGCTTTCAACATTTACTGCCAAATAGTTTTGAACTACTTATATATTACTTACTTTCTTGTCAATGTTAGCAATATTTGCAGAAGTTTCAAAATGTTAACATTTCATTCACCATTTCGAGGGCTTGGTGTGAAACGGTTGTAACTAAAAAACCTATTTTGAAAACACTAGTTTAGGGGCAATTTGGACCCCTTTGTAAACAATGCAAATTTAGGTGCCATTGCTCAGAACGAGCAATGGCACCTAAATTTCCATTGTTTACCAAGACAAATGATTTAACGCTTATAAAGACTTTATGGCTAGGTGATTAACCTTGGTAAAAAAATACCGATTTTAGTTACAACAGTTTCATACCAAGCCCTCGATTTGGAGTTTAGCACCTTTTACATGTAGAAGTACCCCATATGTCACTCCTAATTTATTATCAGAAATGAAGCTCCAGTAGTTGCAAGCCAATTTATTTTCATGTGATTCTAAACCTAAATTGAAAGAAGACCCCCTTTAGTCTAACCCTTTCCCACATACAACTACACAACAGCAGATGATTTTGGAAACATCTAGACAGAAATATGGATAATATCTTTAACCCTTTCCATCATACGACAATTCTGCAGCAGATGACTTTGAACATATTTTGTCAAAAAATAGAAAATCTCTATAATTGAATGGATAACCTATGACTAAAAGTGGAAAACATTGTGGCAAAAGGAGAAATTGCTCGTTTTGTTCAATTTCTTCTTTTGTCACTATGTTTTCAAATAGCCGTCTGCTGCAGAGGCGTCTATATGAGGGAAAGGGTTAAATTAATGTACAAAGTTGGATACATTGTGGCAAAAGGAGAAATTGCTCATCATGAGCAATTTTCTCCCTTTTCCAGATTTTTTTTTTCAAATGACGCCTGTTGCAGAGAGAAAGTGCTGATATGTTAGAAAGGGGGGTTAACACGGGTTATTCTATTTTACAGTGCCCCCTGTGCAGGGTGACTGGATACAGTGGGCGGACTGGAGTGACTGTTCAGCAGGGTGTAACGGGGGTATACAGACCCGTCGACGGTCCTGTCAGGAGCCCCAGGGTAGTGTTGTCGACTTTATTCCCTGTAACGGTAATACTCAAGAATGGAGGATGTGCAATACACAGATTTGTGATGGTAAGATTACTCTGTTTGTCTCTAACTGATACAACAAATCTGCATCAGCAGACGCTTTCTGACACCTCTTTAGCAGACGGCTTTTTGAAAACATAGTGACTAGAAAGAGAATGTCTTAGACAAGCAGGTTGAGAGGTCGGTTTCTAAAGATCTATTGTGACTAATGCATGATCATATCTTTTGTCATTACAACCTGTCCCCAAGTGTAACAAATCTGTAGCAGACAAATTTGAAAATATATCTTGGAAAATATGGAAAATCTATTAATGAAAGTAAGATAAGCCACTGAATAAAGTTGAAAATATTGTGATAAAGGGAGAGCATTGCTCAACTTGTACCATGTTTTCAAAATTCATCTGCTGCAAATGCATAAAAATGCTTCATCATATGGGAAAGAGTATAAATATACTGCATAATTATTCTACCAAAGAGGCAGAGGTCCAGATAAGGAGGAGTAAACATCTCATTTCACCATCACCACAATATCTCTCTTACCATCCAACAAAGCCTATAATGTGGATACTCAAAAGAATCGTCTCATTGAGACGATTCTTTTGAGTACCAACATCATAGGGTTGGAGGGTAAAATAAGGATTTTAAAACGTCAAAAACTCCCCTTATATGGAGGGAGCTCTGAAGAGGGTAGGATATTTCAGTGGGTTTTGTAAATCCAAGTCTCTCATTATTTTTTTTAGAATTAACCCAGTATACTCCTTGGACACCCTGGCAGACTATAAATAGGACAAGAGGAGGTTACTTTGAGGAGAGATTTCGATTTATGTGTGGTGCCAAAGTTCCAAGTCAAAGTATGATTCGAGCGAAACATGCAAAGACTCAGTCTCAATTTTGTGTTGACGGAGGGAAATGCCACAAATCAGGTGAGCTGAAAAGTGAAATAGACACACACTCACCCATAGATCGCATACTTAGACGTTATTGCAAGCATAGACGACGAATCTTTAGAAACTACTGTAAGTGTAGAACGCTTGGGATATTTTTAGTTTGTCAGAAATGTGGGTATGGATGACGCGAAAACGCATGATTAAAACAATAAGGCAGTTAACGTTTACAATATTCAAATACACCACCAAACAAAACAGGAAATGCGAATGAAAAAAAGTGAGATTTGGAAAGATATTTAGTCCCGTGTTTATTAGTGAATTGTTGTGAATAGTGAAGTGATGATCAAATAATACAATAAAGTACATGTATAAAACAGCTGTGATGGTTTTAGTTGCACATAACATAGATCATGGATTCATGAAATGTCATTCAAGAGTTAACTCTCATATTTCATAAAGCTTGTGCATAAGTGGAGACGTTTTAGTGTCTCGAGTTACCATAAGTAAAATTCATTGGAAACCAGTTACATGGTGGAAAACGCAGCTTAATGACTTATCTCTCATTCCTGAATACTGAATACTCTTTTCCCCAACTAAAGTGAATGAAATTCGAGTGTTTATCATGGTGTGTGTGATTTTCACAGTCATTTTTAATCGTGGACATTGATTGGTCGTTAAATCATCTCATTCATATCCACGCGCATTTATGTATGATTATGTTCATTTTTCTGTTTTTACCTGATTGTTTCACCTTTCATTTTTTGTTTTATTTTATTTTGATTTTTTTAACCACCAGTATGTGAGAAAAACCATATAGTTAGCTGTGTTTGTAAACCTTTCCCTCTTGAGTTCTGATTCAGATATTTTTAGCTCACCAGAGCACGAAGTGCTCAAGGTGAGTTATTGTGATCGCCTTTTGTCAGTCGTCCGTCGTCAACATTTTCTTGTTAACATTTTGCATCCAATCATTATGAAAGTTTATCAGATCATACATCTCCATCAAATCTAGGTCAAGTTCGAAACTGGGTCATGTGGGGTCACAAACTAGGTGACTTGATCAAATTAAATGAAAATCTTGTTAACAATCTGGAAGCCGCATTTTAAACTTGAGCATGTTGAAACTTTGTCAGAATGTGTGTCTTAGTGATATCTAGGCCGAGTTCAAATATAGGTCATGTTGGGTCAACAACTAGGTCACAAGGCCAAATTGAAGGAAAATCTTGTTAACACTGTAGAAGAGGCATTAACACTCTGGTGGTGGCATTTTTTACTTCAGCAGTTTAAAATATTTTCAGAATGTTTGTCTTAATGATATGTAGGTCAAATTAAAACATGGGTCATGTCTTTCAAAAAGTAGGTCACTAGGTCAAATTGAAGGACAATCTTGTTAACACTCTAGAGGCCACAATTCTGGCTTCAGCAGCTTGAACTTTTGTCTTGATAATATCTAGGTCAAGTTTGAATATAGGTCATATTGGGTCAGAAACTAGGACACAAGGCCAAATTGAAGAAATCTTGTTAACTCTGTAGAAGCCGCTTTTTTTGCTACAGCAGCTTGAAATTTGGTCAGAATGTTTATCTGAATTGTATCTTGGTCAAGTTCAAATATGGGTCATGCCGTAGAAACTAGGTCACTAGGCCAAATTGAAGGGAAATCTTGTTAACCCTCTGGATGCTGCATTTTTAATTTGAGCATGTTGAAACTTTATCAGAATGTTTGTCTTGATGATATGTAGGCCAAGTTTGAATATTGGTCATGTCTGTTAAAAAGTAGGTCACTCGGCCAAATTGAAGAACAATCTTGTTAACACTCTGGAAGCCGCATTTTTGGCTTGAGCATGTTGAAACTTTGTCAGAATATTTGTATTCAGGATATCTAAGCTAAGTTCGAATATGGGTCAGGTCAGGTCAAAAGATAGGTTACTAGGCCAAATTGTTGAACAATCTTATTAACACTATAGTGATCGCATTTTTGAATTGAGCAGCTTGAAATTTTGTCAGAAAGTTTGTTTTGATGATATTGCCATTGGTGCTGAAAGAGTCTTAACCCATTTTCAGGTGATGCGATCCAGGGCCTCATGGCCCTCTTGTTTTAAAATCTTTTCTACACCTGCAGTAGGAGAAAAAGTTAAAAAATACATATTATTAAACTTATATGGATTCAGCTTTTGACAGAAACATCTCAACTACATCTGTTGACAGTTTTCCACATACAGTCACATCTATTTGCTTCTACAACAGTTGGCTCTTAGCAATTAGTAAATTCTATCTTTGCAACAATGTTTTCAATTCTATTCAATGGTCTCATTTGTTTAGAGATTTTCCATTTTTTATACTTATAAAAGTTTCTACAGCTTTTCTGTATGAGGGAAAGCCAAGTTTACAAGATGTTAACATATTTATTTTGCATTATATGTTATAAATTAAATTAACATTTATGGTCATCACACTTTTCAATTTCCAAAAATGTTTAATAGAATGATTCAGTACAAAATGAAACTTAAAGGATTGCTGTTGTAGACATCATCCACTATAGTAATATGCCTAAAGATACTTTGTACCCTTGACCAGACCAAAACATGGATATACCAAATCCCAAGATAAGGAGAGCTTTCCACCCTAATTTTCTGCTTAAAGCCCTATGGGTACTCATCATAAGGGTCTTGCAAGACATTCTAATTTGTACCCAAAGCAAAGGGTTTTGTTAACCCTTACCCACATACAAAACATCTTCAGCAGACGTTTTTATAAATATCTTGGCAAAAATATGGAAAATCTCTATAAATAAAAGGATGATTATTAAATATAGCTGAAACCATTGAGGGCAAAAGTAGAAATTGCTTGTTTTGAGCAATTCCTCTTTTTTGTCATAGTGTTTTCAAATGTTTTCCACTTTTAGTCATAGGTTATCCATTCAATATTAGAGATTTTCTATTTTTTGACAAAATATGTTCAAAGTCGTCTGCTGCAGAATTGTTGTATGAGGGAAAGGGTTAAGGTCCATGATATCTGGATGCCTGATGCAGATGATATGTCATGATGCCTCTGCTTCACACAACATTTGAAAACATTGTGATAAAAGGATACATCGTTTTCATAACATGCATTTTCTCCTTTTCCCATGATATTTTCAAAATATGTATGCAATTTTGGTTGTTAGATTTATCCTTTTCACAGATGTTACCTTTACCACATACGGCAATTCTGCAGCATACGACTTTGAAAAAGGTCTACACATAAATATTGAACATTTCTATAAATAGATGAATAATTATTGAAAAGAGTTGAAAACATAAAAAGTAATTTCTGCTTTTGTCAAATTGGCTTTTAAAAGTTGTCTGCTCTAGATACGTCGAAATGTGACTGTAAGTTGGAAAGGGTTAATTAAAAAACATAAAGCAGACAACTATAAAAAAGTCACAGCAGTTTGACTGTTATAGACAGAATGGATTTCCCCTTCCCATACTGCATCTGCAATCTTGAAGGTATCATTGAGTCCTGATTCATTTAAACAAATGGGAGAGTCCTGAATCATGTTCACCAGGGAAAGTGTTTCTTCGTTCAGTTGTTACAAATAATCATAAACACTGTCTTATTGTCATGTGGAATGAAATATTTATACAGTATCTAAATACATGTCCTTTCTCAGAGTTGAAGTTCATATAGAAATGTTCTATTAGCAAAGTTATTGGGACATCAAATTGTTGTTTGGAAAAGAGTTGTGGGAAAAAGGTACACAAAAATTATGTCAATCAGATGTTGCTATATTAATTCCTTTGATTAATATTTTGTTGCATGACTGTCTAATTGTTTAAACTGTTTTAGATCTTTAATGACATTGTGAATTGATGAGGATTTTAGATATTATCTTGCACAACATGATATATGATTATGTGGAAGCACAATGCATGGATTAAAAAAAGTGTGATCTTGTTATATACATTTTTTTACAAAACTGGCATGCATTTTAGAAGATAAGAAATGTTATTTAACTTTAACAACTGACATGATCCTAGCTTAGACGTTTCCGTTTATGAAAGTACAATTATTTAATAGAAATGAAAACATTTTAGGAAAAGGATATATTACTTGTTTTTAACCATTTCTCCTTTAAAATTTGCCACAATGTATTTAAAATTCTCTTGCTTCAGTTGATTCAAAATGCATCAGGAAATGGTTTAACGTTTTTATCCTTTTTTTGGTCCTTCAACTATTTATTATCCCCGTCCATTCTTAATCTCAAAATGCGTAGACAGATGATATTTGAAAACATTGTGGCAACTAGACGAATATATGTAGCCATTTCTACTTCTACCACAATGTTTAAAATGTGTCTGCTGTAGATAAATCTTTTGGGTCTGCATGAGGTAAAATGTCAAACTTTGCCCTTGTTAAAAATTTGTTTTAATTAAACCTTTCGCACTTGTAGACACATTTTAATGCCCATTTGCAGAAGACAACTCTTGGACAAAAAATTGTTACAAAAGAAGGAATTGCTCATGATGAGCAATATTGCTTTTGCCACAATGTTTTGAACTTTATTCAATAATAATTCTTTCCTTTGTAAAGAATTTTCATAATTTTGCCCTGATGTTTTCAAAATCGTCTGCTGCAGATTTGTTGTATGTGGAAAAGGAATGATGTTTAAATTTTTTACCTGACCAATATGGCATTTAACGCAGTTGCAGCAGATTACTTTTTAAAGCGTTGTGTGTAAAAGAAAAATTGCTTAAAGTGAGCAATTTCTCCATTTCCCAAGATATAATCATTAATTTGTTTCCTGAACATGTTAACAAAGAAAACAAATATTATAAGTGGTAAATGGGTTAACAGAACCTAAGCTATGTATAACCTTTTCCCACATACAACGGTTCTGCAGCAGACAACTTATAATACACATAGGCTAAACTAGGGAAAATCTCTAGAAATGTAATTTTGATTATTGAATTAAGTTGAAAACATTGTGGTAAAAGTAGAAATAGCTCATAATGAACAATTTTCACCTTTTATTGCAATGTTTTTAAAAGTTGTCTGCTGCAGTGGCGTCAGAAAGCGTCTGTATGTGGGGATGGATAATGTGCTGTGTACTATTCCATTTTGTAAAATGTTTTTTGTTGTTTATTGTTGATAGTGCAATAGTACATGAATCTGTTTTTTAGCTCACCTGAGCTTTGCTCAAGGTGAGTTATTGTGATCGCCTTTTGTCCGGCGTCCGTCGTGCGTCAACTTCTTCTCCTCAGTAACCAGTGGGTCAATTTGGATGAAACTTCACAGAAAGCATCCTCTCAATGACCTCACCAGAATTCCTTCAATTTTTTGGGATCCATGCAAAATTCTGGTTTCCATGGCAACGAAACCGAAAAAACTTCAAAATTCTTCTTCTCCCAAATTGGTTGGCAGATTTTCAAATAATTTTGTAGAAATGTTCCTTGGATGACCCTCTATCAGATTCCTTCAAGCCGTGTTGATTGGTCGAAAAACATGGCCGCCAGGGGGGGGGGGGGGGGGGGGCGGGGCTATTTTGCCTTATATGGCTATAGTGAAAACCTAAAAAATCTTCCCCTCCGAAAGTGTAAGGCCGATTTTCAAATAATTTTGTAGAAATGTTCCTTGGGTGACCCTCTATCAGATTCCTTCAAGCCATGTTGATTGGTCGAAAAACATGGCCGCCAGGGGGGGGGCGGGGCTATTTTGCTTTATATGGCTATAGTGCAAACTTAAAAAATCTTCTCCTCCAAAAGTGTCAGGCCGATTTTCAAATAATATTGTAAAAATGTTTCTTGGGTGATCCTCTATCAGATTCCTTCAAGCCATGTTGATTGGTCAAAAAACATGGCCGCCAAGGGGTGGGGCTATTTTGCCTTTTATGGCTATAGTGAAAACTTAAAAAATCTTCTCCTCCATAAGTGTCAGGCCGATTTTCAAATAATTTTGTAGAAATGTTCCTTGGGTGACCCTCTATCAGATTCCTTCAAGCAATGTTGATTGGTCGAAAAACATGGCCGCCAGGGGGCGGGGGCTATTTTGCCTTATATGGCCAAAGTGAAAACTTAAAAAATCTTCAACATCTTCTCCTCAGTAACCAGTGGGTCAATTGGGATGAAACTTCACAGAAAGCATCCTCTTAATGACCTCACCAGAATTCCTTCAAATTTTAGGGATCCATGCAGAATTCTGGTTTCCATGGCAACGAAACAAAAAAAACTTCAAAATTCTTCTTCTCCCAAACTGGTTGGCAGATTTTCAAATTATTTTGTAGAAATGTTCCTTGGATGACCCTCTACCAGATTCCTTCAAGCCATGTTGATTGGTCAAAAAACACGGCCGCCAGGGGTCGGGGCTATTTTGCATTATATGGCTATAGTGAAAACTTAAAAAATCTTCTCCTCCGAAAGTGTCAGGCTGATTTTCAAATGATTTTGTAGAAATGTTCCTTGGGTGACCCTCTATCAGATTCCTTCAAGCCATGTTGATTGGTCGAAAAACATGGCCGCCAGGGGGGGGGGGGGGGGGGGGGGGGTGCTATTTTGCCTTATATGGCTATAGTGCAAACTTAAAAAATCTTCTTCTCCAAAAGTATCTGGCCGATTTTCAAATAATTTTGTAGAAATGTTCCTAGGGTGACCCTCTATCAGATACCTTCAAGCCAAGTTGATTGGTCGGAAACTATGGCTGCCAGGGGGCGAGGCTTATATAGCAAATAAAAAATCAGGTGAGCGATTCAAGGGCCATCATGGCCCTCTTGTTTGTTTGTTTTTCTTAGAGGGATTATGACAATATTTTACACGTTTACTTTTATGAGTCTTGAATAATTATGTCATCTGTTCTAGTACAAGCTCTAACACACATCATCTAAGATAAAAAAAAATCTATTGTTACCTTTTCTCACATAGACATAATTTCTGAACATCTTCAACCAATAAATCTTCAACCATTATTTATTCATCTATCTCTATATTTATGTTTCTTTGACGCCTCTGCTCGAAAATACTTATGAAACATTTTGGCAATGTCTCCTTTTGTCACAATGTTTTAACTCTTTTCAAATTTTAACTAAAGAATGTCCATAGTTTTGCATTTGTGTTTTCAAAACTGTCTGCTGCAATTTTGTTGTGTGAGAAATGGTTAAACATATAAATGCATTTTGATTCATCTGCAACAGATGACTATAGAAAACGTTGTTGCAAAATGAGCAATAACTCCTGTTGTCACATTGTTTTTTTACTCTCACTTGATGGTTTTATATATGTTTTGTGATTGATTAGTAAGCATCTTTGTTCTGTTCTTTACTCATCAGTATTGAAATCATGTACATAAACAACCATAAGATAGAAGATGATGTAAACAAACTAGCATGACAGGGAAATTACCATAGTCTGACTTACATAACCCTTTCACAATCTATAGATGACATTTAACCCCTTCCCCCATACAACAAATCTGCAGCAGATGACTTTGAAAAACATCTCAACAATTCTTTGAAAAATATCCCAAAATGAAGACATACTTATTGAACATATTTTGTCAAAAAGTAGAAAATCTCTATAATTGAATGGATAACCTATGACTAAAAGTGGAAAAAACATTGTGGCAAAAGGAGAAATTGCACGTTTTGTACAATTTTTTCTTTTGTCACTATGTTTTCAAAAGTTGTCTGCTGCAGAGGCGTAAGAAAGTGTCTACATGAGGGAAAGGGTTAATGCCTTTACAGCTGAAGTATGTTTGACCTCTCTTTGAAGTTATCAATTAATGGTCCTTAATTGGTCTTTAATTTTTCCAGATTTTCTTTTCTATGTCGAAAGTCTTAAAATCTATCATTAAATGTTTAAATTACCTGGTCGCAAATGCCCAAAGGTTGGATTTAAGCGGAGCCCAACTCATTTTGAATGCAGGTTAAGTTTTAATAATGATGGTAATGCAAAGAACTATTTCCCAGATATGGTATTTTTGTGGAGTATTGTGATATGAAAACGTCAGAGGGGAAAAAGTGTAACATCTAGACAATTTGAGGCTGTATTTAATTTTTGAGGAGAAATTGCATGTATTGTGCTTTATTTATTCTTTCAACCTTTCAAAAGTGATCTTGTATCTGTGGTAGAGAATTAACCCTTTCCCGCGTAGGACAGTTATGCAGCAGACGACTTTGACCATATTTTGTCAAAAAATAGAATATAACCTATGACTAAAAGTGGAAAACATTGTGGCAAAAGGAGAAATTGCTCGTTCTGAGCAATTTCTTCTTTTGTCACTATGTTTTCAAAAAGCTGTCTGCTGCAGAGGTGTCAGAAAGCGTCTATATGAGGGAAAGGGTTAAAAATCAACTCAACACAGGGTTCATAACGGCCTGATGGAGTAAGAATGATGTATCATTTAGAAATGTTGAAAATATACATTGAAAGTAGGATACAATGATCTAAGAAGTAGTGACTACAGACTTGTATTGTAGTACAGGTTTATAATAAAAATATTTTGTGATTAATTCATGCACAAGAGAAAATGAAAACCGTTTTATCAACACCATGCTTGAATATGTGCTGAGTATTATCACATAATTAACCCTTTCTCGCATACAACAATTCTGCAGCAGATGACTTTGTTTTGAAAACACTCTATAAATAAATGTATAACTATTGAATAGAGTTTAAAACATGGTGGTAAAAGGAGAAATTGCTTTATTGTCCCTTTTGCCACTATGTTTTCAAATGTTGTCGGCTGAAATATCCATAAGGTTATTTGGGAAGGGATTATGATTGAATTATGATTACATTTTCATTTGAGCAGCTGCTCAAGAAAACCAACATTATGGACGAGTTGGCATGATCTGCGTAATGTATCAATCAAGATCAGCCTGCGCAGTCCACGCAGGCTAATCCGGGCCGACACATTCCGTCTCAGGGGGATAGAGGTAGCAATAGAGTAATGTTTCCAGAAACATAAAATAAACAGGAGGGGAAAAGTGTCTGTTTGGGTTAGCCTGCGCAGCATGCTTGGGCTGATCCGGATTGATACTTTAAACAGACTCTACAATGTTTTTTTCTTCTTGTGGGATGGCTCATTTTCAAACAACCTGGTACATTTTAGCAGATTAATTCCAGAGCAGAAGAAAAGTGATAGCAATTCAGAATATAATCCCCTAATTGCATTCCATTGTAATTATTTTGAAGTAATTCCCTAGAAAGGGTTACATAGATAATGCGTCCATATATATAATTTCACCATTGAAAGAAATAGATAACACATACGTAAATTAAAACTATTTCCTCTTCATTGAGGCTGGTTTGATTAACTTAAATGGCCAGTAATACCTATGTTATAAATGTTTGTTGGATTTTGTTTTTATCTAAGACATAATTGATGTAACCCTTTCCCTTCTGTGACATGTGTCCGATTTGATATATCATGATAGAAATACTGTGAAATCTACACATTTGGCAGAAAAACCTTCCAAACAATATTGAAAATGCAAAAACATAGAGGAAAATGGAGAAATTGCAAATTCTTATTTTTTAATGTTTTTAAACATTTTTGCTAGAGAATTGTCAAAATTTGTTTATAGGAGGGGAAGAGTTAATTCTTTTCTGAACCCTTTCCCACTTGCAGATTACTTTTGAAAACATTGTGACAAAACAGGAAATAGCTCATGATTGGCATTTTCTCATTTTGCCACAATGTTGTTTTTTGAAACTACATATACATTTAATAAATATGGTTTTATTTATAGAGATATTTCATATTTTTGCCTAGATGTTTTCAAAGTCGTCTGCTGCAGATTTATTGTATGTGGGAAAGGGTTATTACCGTTATGCATGTTCTCATTATGTAAAACAATAAAAAAAAAAGGAGTGCTTTTTTGTATTCTTTTTTGTCAGAGAAGGATGTCTTATACACTTTACATTTATTTTTATCTTTAAAGAACTGATACTTTTTTTGTGTGTAAATATTGAGTATTTATTTAAATCCCTCTATTTTTTTTGTAAATTACAAGATACAAATAAATTGAATATCAGCTGAATTTGTCTCTTATTGTAACACCCTCCATGTCACCAATTAGGTTAGCAACATAGGTATAAGTTGCATCAGTTAAAAAGTAGTCTCTTCGCCCTGTGCAATGTCAAGACTGGTGTAAGGCTGTTTATACTGACATATGCCAATACAGGGAAGATTTCACCTTTACGCACAATGCTTTTGACAAATGTTTGAAACAGAAGCGAGGACATTTCTTATCATGACCATACTGGCTTCAGACATCATTAATTGTGCGAACAATGCAGATCAATGTCGGCATGCATATGCGTGCAGTCTGGTCTTGGTCTACATGTTTTTGGCCACCCACATATGAGCCGAATTACGAGAAAACCAACAATGTGGTCTCGGATCAGCCTGGGCATGTCACGCAAGCTTACCCGGACAGACACTTTCACCTCCTGTGGATTGTTTGCTTCAGGAATCATTACTCGATCCCCCCGGAGACGGACTGCGCAGGCTGATCTGGGTCGATACATTACGCAGAGCCCATAATATTGGTTTTCTCGTGGAGCGGCTCAATTATGTATTCTTAACAAAGACTACATACACCATTACTAGGCTTAAACATGCCAAACATCAAGGTTTATATGATACCAATTGCAGAAAGTATATGTTAACGTATCAATAGAAGAGTTAACGCTTTCACATCAGCATGCACATGATTTCTGACACAACTGCACCAGACGACTTTCGAAATCATTGTGGCAAAGGAAGAAATTTACAACAATTTCACTTTCATTTATAGATATTCTCCATAAATGTGTAAGGATGTTTTCTAAATGACCTGGTGTAGGTATGGTGTTTGTGGGAAAGGGTTACATTTGTAGCGTACCCATTAACAAACAGTGAGTAGGAAATCTTCTGCGAAAAACAAAACGAAAAGATGATGGGGAATCATACCAGGTTGATTGATGTCAACATCGCGTTACACGATTGATTGGTGTTACGGAAAATGGGATGAAGGACAAACAAATTGGAGCCTGACAAAGATATTCCAAGGACAAAAGCCTGAACTCCGAAGGTAATTATAGCAATCATAGAACCATCTTCATTATTGACTTGTGCTGGAAGCAAGGTAATATTAACTAGCTTTGGATATTTATTAATTCCGACAAATTTGGCTGACACAACGTTGACTTCTGTATGTGATATCTTTTCAATGCTTCACTCATGATTATATGTATCGTTCTTTGCCAAGTGTATGATATCTTGAGTTGCCAATCAATATAATATACTAAATTATAACAGTTTACATGTTGTCAATAATAATCATGTTTTTGTTCGTTGATATTTCTGCAGTTATAACCACTGCATGAGCTATAAGCTGCATGGACAGGTTAATTAATATTACATTTGTGAAAATCATCTCTTAATCTCTCTTATTTTTCTTACTTGGTAGTAGGTTTTTTTTAATTTGTGTTGGGTGTCCCAGTTGCATCTACATCATGCCGCATATGTTGATTTGTAAATAAAGCATCATCAAAAATGACTTATTTGGTGAGAAACATTTTAACTCTATAACTATTTTTAAAGACATTTAACTCTTTAACTATGTTTAAAGAAATTAATATGTTTAGCATGACTGTATTCAGCAGAAACTTAGCTAATACTAATATGTAAAAAAAAAAAATTCCAACTGCAACCTTTTCCGAATAGTTTTGTCTTTTTTTCTCTTCACGTTATAACTAGTTCAGATTGTGTTTCAACTTCTCTCTTCGTGTTTGTTTCTTTTCTTACTTATTGGCTGGCTAGCTTTGGTAGACTCTTTTAGTAGCGAAGTTCAAAAACACCTATTGTATCGGTAAGGTGAAGTTGGTGTCTAGTGTCTAGTATCTAGTATCGTTTAGCATAAACGATACTGGCAACCAGAATCTAGTATCGTTTAGCATAAACGATACTGGCAACCAGACACTAGTGTCGTTTAAGGAACTAGATATATAATTTTCAATTTCAGACTCCAGTGTCGTTTAACATTAAACGACACTGGCAACCAGACACTAGTATCGTTTAATGAACTGGATATATTGATAACTCGAACATATCGATATCTCGAACATACCGATAACTCAAACACATCGATATCCCGAATACATTGATAAAACGAATGTTTTTAACTTGAACATATTGACAACTCGAAGATATCGATATCTCGAACCTTTCGATATCTCGAACATACCGATATCTCGAACTTGTCGATATCTCGAACCTTTCGATATCTCGATTATTTTTCGATATCTCTAACTTTATATATCTCGAACTTTTCGATATCGATATGTTCGAGATATCGAAAAAAATGGAGATATCGAAGAGTTCGAGATATCGTTGGAGATATCGAAAAGTAATGGATATATTGATAACTCGAACATATCGATATCTCGAACATACCGATAACTCAAACACATCGATATCTCGAATATATTGATAAAACGAATGTTTTTAACTTGAACATATTGACAACTCGAAGATATCGATATCTCGAACCTTTCGATATCTCGATTTTTTCGATATCTCGAACTTTTCGATAACTTAAACTTTTCGATATCTCGAACCTTTCGATATCTCGATTATTTTTCGATATCTCTAACTTTATATATCTCGAACTTTTCGATATCGATATGAAAAAATGGAGATATCGAAAACAATGGAGATATCGAAATGTTCGAGATATCCAAAGGTTCGAGATATTGATAGGTTCGACATATCGAAAAGTTCGAGATATCGAATAGTTGGAAATATTGTTGGAGATATCGAAAAATTCGAGATATTGAAATTTTGAGATATCGGAAAGTTCGAGATATTGAAAAATTCGAGATATCGAAAAGTTCGCGATATAGAAAGGTTAGAGATATCGTATTGTTCCAGATATCGAAAAGTTCGAGATATCGAAAAGTTCGAGATATCGAAAAGTTCGAGATATCGAAAAGTTCGAGATATCGAAAGGTTCGAGATATCGATATGTTCAAGTTGTCAAAATGTTCAAGTTAAAAACATTCGTTTTTCAATGTATTCGAGATATCGATGTGTTCGAGTTATCGGTATGTTCGAGATAGGAACTAGATATATAATTTTCAATGTTCTGACTCCAGTGTCGTTTAACACTAAACGACACTGGCAACCAGACACTAGTGTCGTTTAAGGAACTAGATATATAATTTTCAATTTCAGACTCCAGTGTCGTTTAACATTAAACGACACTGGCAACCAGACACTAGTATCGTTTAAGGAACTAGCTATATAATTAATCAATTTTCTGACTCCAGTGTCGTTTAACACTAAACGACACTGGCAACCAGACACTAGTGTCGTTTAAGGAACTAGGTATATAATTAATCAATTGTCAGACTCCAGTGTCGTTTAACACTAAACGACACTGGCAACCAGACACTAGTGTCGTTTAAGGAACTAGATATATAATTTTCAATTTCAGACTCCAGTGTCGTTTAACACTAAACGACACTGGCAACCAGACACTAGTGTCGTTTAAGGAACTAGGTATATAATTAATCAATTGTCAGACTCCAGTGTCGTTTAACACTAAACGACACTGGCAACCAGACACTAGTGTCGTTTAAGGAACTAGATATATAATTTTCAATTTCAGACTCCAGTGTCGTTTAACACTAAACGACACTGGCAACCAGACACTAGTATCGTTTAAGGAACTATATATATAATTAATCAATTGTCAGACTCCAGTGTCGTTTAACACTAAACGACACTGGCAACCAGACACTAGTGTCGTTTAAGGAACTAGATATATTATTTTCAATTTCAGACTCCAGTGTCGTTTAACACTAAACGACACTGGCAACCAGACACTAGTATCGTTTAAGGAACTAGCTATATAATTAATCAATTTTCTGACTCCAGTGTCGTTTAACACCAAACGACACTGGCAACCAGACACTAGTGTCGTTTAAGGAACTAGATATATAATTAATTAATTGTCAGACTCCAGTGTCGTTTAACACTAAACGACAATGGCAACCAGACACTAGTGTCGTTTTAGGAACTAGATATATAATTAATTAATTGTCAGACTCCAGTGTCGTTTAACACTAAACGACAATGGCAACCAGACACTAGTGTCGTTTTAGGAACTAGATATATAATTTTCAATTTCAGACTCCAGTGTCGTTTAACACTAAACGACACTGGCAACCAGACACTAGTGTCGTTTAAGGAACTAGATATATAATTTTCCATTTCAGACTCCAGTGTCGTTTAACACTAAACGACACTGGCAACCAGACACTAGTATCGTTTAAGGAACTATATATATAATTAATCAATTGTCAGACTCCAGTGTCGTTTAACACTAAACGACACTGGCAACCAGACACTAGTGTCGTTTAAGGAACTAGATATATAATTTTCAATTTCAGACTCCAGTGTCGTTTAACACTAAACGACACTGGCAACCAGACACTAGTGTCGTTTAAGGAACTAGATATATAATTTTCAATTTCAGACTCCAGTGTCGTTTAACACTAAACGACACTGGCAACCAGACACTAGTATCGTTTAAGGAACTATATATATAATTAATCAATTGTCAGACTCCAGTGTCGTTTAACACTAAACGACACTGGCAACCAGACACTAGTGTCGTTTAAGGAACTAGATATATAATTTTCAATTTCAGACTCCAGTGTCGTTTAACACTAAACGACACTGGCAACCAGACACTAGTGTCGTTTAAGGAACTAGATATATAATTTTCAATTTCAGACTCCAGTGTCGTTTAACACTAAACGACACTGGCAATCAGACACTAGTATCGTTTAAGGAACTATATATATAATTAATCAATTGTCAGATTCCAGTGTCGTTTAACACTAAACGACACTGGCAACCAGACACTAGTGTCGTTTAAGGAACTAGATATATAATTTTCAATTTCAGACTCCAGTGTCGTTTAACACTAAACGACACTGGCAACCAGACACTAGTATCGTTTAAGGAACTAGATATATAATTAATCAATTGTCAGACTCCAGTGTCGTTTAACACTAAACGACACTGGCAACCAGACACTAGTGTCGTTTAAGGAACTAGCTATATAATTAATCAATTTTCTGACTCCAGTGTCGTTTAACACTAAACGACACTGGCAACCAGACACTAGTGTCGTTTAAGGAACTAGATATATTATTTTCAATTTCAGACTCCATGGTCGTTTAATACTAAACGACACTGGCAACCAGACACTAGTATCGTTTAAGGAACTAGCTATATAATTAATCAATTTTCTGACTCCAGTGTCGTTTAACACCAAACGACACTGGCAACCAGACACTAGTGTCGTTTAAGGAACTAGATATATAATTAATTAATTGTCAGACTCCGGTGTCGTTTAACACTAAACGACAATGGCAACCAGACACTAGTGTCGTTTTAGGAACTAGATATATAATTAATTAATTGTCAGACTCCAGTGTCGTTTAACACTAAACGACAATGGCAACCAGACACTAGTGTCGTTTTAGGAACTAGATATATAATTTTCAATTTCAGACTCCAGTGTCGTTTAACACTAAACGACACTGGCAACCAGACACTAGTATCGTTTAAGGAACTAGATATATAATTAATCAATTGTCAGACTACAGTGTCGTTTAACACTAAACGACACTGGCAACCAGACACTAGTGTCGTTTAAGGAACTAGATATATAATTTTCAATTTCAGACTCCAGTGTCGTTTAACACTAAACGACACTGGCAACCAGACACTAGTGTCGTTTAAGGATCTAGATATATAATTAATCAATTTTCAGATTCCAGTGTCGTTTAACACTAAACGACACTGGCAACCAGACACTAGTATCGTTTAAGGAACTGGATATATCATTTTCATTTTTCAGACTCCAGTGTCGTTTAACACTAAACGACACTGGCAACCAGACACTAGTATCGTTTAAGGATCTAGATATATAATTAATCAACTTTCAGGATCATGTGTCGTTTAACACTAAACGACACTGGCAACCAGACACTAGTATCGTTTAAGGAACTCGATATATAAGTAATCAACTTTCAGATTCCAGTGCCGTTTAACACTAAACGACACTGGCAACCAGACACTAGTATCGTTTAAGGAACTAGATATAATTAATAAATGTTCAGACTCCAGTGTCGTTTAACACTAAACGACACTGGCAACCAGACACTAGTATCGTTTAAGGAACCGGAACAAATAATTTTCAACTTTCAGATTCCAGTGTCGTTTAACACTAAACGACACTGGCAACCAGACACTAGTATCGTTTAAGGAACTCGATATATAATTAATCAACTTTCAGATTCCAGTGTCGTTTTACACTAAACGACACTGGCAACCATACACTAGTATCGTTTAAGGATCTAGATATATTATTAATAAACGACACTGGATTCTGAAAGTTTATTCTGGAAACTATGTTGAAGAAATTAAAGTTAGATATGTAATTCCTTAAACGACACTATTGTCTAGTTGCCAGTGTCGTTTAGTGTTAGACATTGGACATTGAAACCTAAATATTGTCCGAGCTATACCACTCACCGTCAGCGCGGGTAGACTGCGCGACCTGCCTCATAGCATATGCGGCCATGGCTCACATTTCCCATTTTAGCAGCGGAGTTCTAGCGTAAAACGAGGCTCAGCATTTCGCCGTCAACGCGGGTAGACTGCGGGACCTGCCGTTTAGCATATGCGGCCCCGGCTCACATTTCCCCTACTAGCAGCGGAGTGCTGACGTAAAACAAGGCTCATGACTTCGCCGTAAGCGCGTGTAGATTGCGGTACCTACCTTATAGCGTATGCTCACATTTCCCCGACTAGCAGCGGAGTGCTCCCCGTAAAACACGCAGCAGACTCGGGTAGAATGAATGAATGAATGTATATTGTTTTATGGCGCATCGACAGCTAAGGTCATTTAGCGCGCAAGACTCGGGTAGAAATCTGCCTCAAACGCCGTTGTTCCACTTCCGTGAGAAAGAGAAAAGTGTTCCACTCGATTGTGAATTTTTGTTTTGTTCCATTCCCGTGACAAGGGCCTGTAGGCCCAAGTGCACCCCGTCATACACGTGGCAGACTCGGGTAGAAATCCGCCTTAAGGGCACTCCTCCACATCCGTGAGAAAAAAAAAGTGTTCCACTCCATTGTGAATTTATTTTTTGTTCCACTCCCGTGGCAAGGGCCTGTTGGCCCGAGTACTCCCCGTAATACACGCAGCTGACTCGGGTAGAAATCCGGCTTAACGCCGTTGTTTCACTCCTGTCATATTTGAATGACCAATGTCTACTGCCACGACATTCAATTTCTGAAAGTCCAATGTCCAATGTCGTGCCACCACGACATTCATTTCTTGAATGTCCAATGTCGTGCCAGCACGATATTTCCCCTACTAGCAGCCGAGTGCTCGCCTAAATCAAGGCTCAGCACTTCGCCGTAAGCGCGGGTAGACTGCGGTACCTGCCGTATAGCAAATGCGGCACCGGCTTAAATTTCCCCTACTAGCAGCGGAGTGCTAGCGTAAAACAAGGCTCAGGACTTCGCCGTAAGCGCGGGTAGACTGTTGACCACCCATATAGCACATACGGCCTCGGCTCACATTTCCCCTACCAGCAGCGGAGTGCTAGCGCGAAACAAGGCCAGCACTTCGCCGGCAGCGCGGGTAGACTGCGGGACCTGCCGTATAGCGTATGCGGCCCCGGCTCTCATTTCCCCTACTAGCAGCCGAGTTCTCGCGTAAAACAAGTCTCAGCACTTCGAGGTAAGCGCGAGGAGACTGCGGGACCTGCCGTATAGCATATGCTGCCCCGGCGCACATTTCCCTACTAGCAGCGGAGTTATAGCGTAAAACAAGGCTCAGCACTTCGTCGTAAGCGCGAGTAGACTGGGGACCTACCGTATAGCGTATGCAGCCCCGGCTCACATTTCCCCGGCTAGCAGCGGAATGCTCCGCGTAATACACTCGGCAGACTCAGGTAGAAATCCGCCTTAAACGACACTAGTTGCCCGTGTCGTTTAGTGTTAAACGACACTGGAGTCTGAAAATTGTTTAATTATATAGCCAGTTCCTTAAACGATACTAGTGTCTGGTTGCCAGTGTCGTTTAGTGTTAAACGACACTGGAGTCTGAAAGTTGATTAATTATATATACAGTTCCTTAAACGATACTAGTGTCTGGTTGCGAGTATCGTTTAGTGTTAAACGACAATCGAGTAATTAAATATCCAGTTCCTTAAACGATACTAGTGTCTGGTTGCCAGTGTCGTTTAGTGTTAAACGACAATGGAGTCTGAAAATGTATTAATTATATATAGTTCCTTAAACGATACTAGTGTCTGATTGCCAGTGTCGTTTAGTGTTAAACGACACTGGAGTCAGAAAACTGATTAATTATATAGCTAGTTCCTTAAACGATACTAGTGTCTGGTTGCCAGTGTTGTTTAGTGTTAAACGACACTGGAGTCTGAAATTGAAAATTATATATCTAGTTCCTAAAACGACACTAGTGTCTGGTTTCCATTGTCGTTTAGTGTTAAACGACACTGGAGTCTGACAATTAATTAATTATATATCTAGTTCCTTAAACGATACTAGTGTCTGGTTGCCAGTTTCGTTTAGTGTTAAACGACACTGGAGTCTGACAATTGATTAATTATATATCTAGTTCCTTAAACGATACTAGTGTCTGGTTGCCAGTGTCGTTTAGTGTTAAACGACACTGGAGTCAGAAAATTGATTAATTATATATCTAGTTCCTTAAATGATACTAGTGTCTGGTTGCCAGTGTCGTTTAGTGTTAAACGACACTGGAGTCTGACAATTGATTAATTATATATCTAGTTCCTTAAACGACACTAGTGTCTGGTTGCCAGTGTCGTTTAGTGTTAAACGACACTGGAGTCTGACAATTAATTAATTATATATCGAGTTCCTTAAACGATGCTAGTGTCTGGTTGCCAGTTTCGTTTAGTGTTAAACGACACTGGAGTCTGACAATTGATTAATTATATATCTAGTTCCTTAAACGATACTAGTGTCTGGTTGCCAGTGTCGTTTAGTGATAAACGACACTGGAGTCAGAAAATTGATTAATTATATATCTAGTTCCTTAAACGATACTAGTGTCTGGTTGCCAGTGTCGTTTAGTGTTAAACGACACTGGAGTCTGACAATTGATTAATTATATATCTAGTTCCTTAAACGATACTAGTGTCTGGTTGCCAGTGTCGTTTAGTGTTAAACGACACTGGAGTCTGAAATTGAAAATTATATATCTAGTTCCTTAAACGACACTAGTGTCTGGTTGCCAGTGTCAAAAAATTGATTAATTATATAGCTAGTTCCTTAAACGATACTAGTGTCTGGTTGCCAGTGTCGTTTAGTGTTAAACGACACTGGAGTCTGACAATTGATTAATTATATATCTAGTTCCTTAAACGATACTAGTGTCTGGTTGCCAGTGTCGTTTAGTGTTAAACGACACTGGAGTCTGAAATTGAAAATTATACATCTAGTTCCTTAAACGACACTAGTGTCTGGTTGCCAGTGTCGTTTAGTGTTAAACGACACTGGAGTCTGACAATTGATTAATTATATACCTAGTTCTTTAAACGACACTAGTGTCTGGTTGCCAGTGTCGTTGTTTAATGTTAAACGACACTGGAGTCTGAAATTGAAAATTATATATCTAGTTCCTTAAACGACACTAGTGTCTGGTTGCCAGTGTCGTTTAGTGTTAAACGACACTGGAGTCAGAAAATTGTAAATTATATATCTAGTTCTTATCTCGAACATACCGATAACTCGAACACATCGATATCTCGAATACATTGAAAAACGAATGTTTTTAACTTGAACATTTTGACAACTTGAACATATCGATATCTCGAACCTTTCGATATCTCGAACTTTTCGATATCTCGAACTTTTCGATATCTCGCACTTTTCGATATCTGGAACAATACGATATATCGAACCTTTCTATATCGCGAACTTTTCGATATCTTAAATTTTCCAATATCTCGAACTTTCCGATATCTCAACATTTCAATATCTCGAATTTTTCGATATCTCCAACAATATTTCCAACTATTCGATATCTCGAACTTTTCGATATGTCGAACCTATCAATATCTCGAACCTTTGGATATCTCGAACATTTCGATATCTCCATTTTTTTCGATATCTCCATTTTTTCATATCGATATCGAAAAGTTCGAGATATATAAAGTTAGAGATATCGAAAAATAATCGAGATATCGAAAGGTTCGAGATATCGAAAAGTTTAAGTTATCGAAAAGTTCGAGATTTCGAAAAATTCGAGATATCGAAAAAAATCGAGATATCGAAAAATTCGAGATATCGAAAAATTCGAGATATCGAAAGTTTCGAGATATCGATATCTTCGAGTTGTCAATATGTTCAAGTTAAAAACATTCGTTTTATCAATGTATTCGAGATATCGATGTGTTTGAGTTATCAGTATGTTCGAGATATCGATATGTTCGAGTTATCAATATATCCAGTACTTTTCGATATCTCCAACGATATCTCGAACTTTTCGATATCTCCATTTTTTTCGATATCTCGAACATATCGATATCGAAAAGTTCGAGATATATAAAGTTAGAGATATCGAAAAATAATCGAGATATCGAAAGGTTCGAGATATCGAAAAGTTCGAGATATCGACAAGTTCGAGATATCGAAATGTTCGTGATATCGAAAGGTTCGAGATATCGATATCTTCGAGTTGTCAATATGTTCAAGTTACAAACATTCGTTTTATCAATGTATTCGAGATATCGATGTGTTTGAGTTATCGGTATGTTCGAGATATCGATATGTTCGAGTTATCAATATATCCAGTTCATTAAACGATACTAGTGTCTGGTTGCCAGTGTCGTTTAATGTTAAACGACACTGGAGTCTGAAATTGAAAATTATATATCTAGTTCCTTAAACGACACTAGTGTCTGGTTGCCAGTATCGTTTATGCTAAACGATACTAGATTCTGGTTGCCAGTATCGTTTATGCTAAACGATACTAGATACTAGACACTAGACACCAACTTCACCTTACCTATTGTATCAACTTTTTTTTTAACAGCTAAGAGGTACTCATATTTTTCTGAGTTCATAATTTTGACATGATTTCTTTCTTCTTTTTCTAGATTTTTGAACTTGATACTTGTAAGTTGAATCAACCCAGCTACTAAAATGCATATAGATCATTCATAGTGTCTGCAGGCTGCTCTAAGTATTTCATGAGAGTTCATTCAATTGCTTTCCAAACCAAAACTCTTAATGTTATGTATGGCCTGCTAAACTGGATGGCACATAAACACTCTTCCACAAACAAACACTTTTTAATGAAAACATTGTTACGATGGGAGGAATTGCACACCATGAGCATTTTCTTCTTCTGCCACAATATTTTCAACTTTTTCAGTAATTATACCCTTCATTAAAGAGATAATCTATATCTTAGCTAGACGTTGTAGTTTAATTTTAACCCTTTCCCTTATATAGACGCTTTCTGCAGCAGACAGCTTTTTGAAAACATAGTGACAAAAGAAGAAATTGCTCAAAACGAGCAATTTATCCTTTTGACACAATGTTTTTCCACTTTTAGTCATAGGTTATCCATTCAATTATAGACATTTTCTATTTTTTGACAAAACGTCTACTGCAGTTTTTGCTGTATGTGGGAAAGATTTTCTGTGGGTGACCAATGGCCCTAGTAACAATGACTTTAACCCTTTCCCACCTATAGACGTATTTTGACGCATCTGCAGCAGACGACTTTTGAAAACATCGTGACAAAAGGAGAAATTGCCCAAAACAAGCGATCTCTCCTTTTGCCACAATGTTTTCAACATTTTTCAGTAATTATGTCTCCACCATACATGGGGGTGACATATTGTTTTTGCCCGTTCCGTCCTTCCATCTGTCACACTTGTTTCCGCTCAATAACTGAAGAACGCTTGGGCGTAGGAACTTCATACTTGGTATGCAGGTTGGTCATGACCAGTAGCTGACCCCTATTGATTTTAATAACCAAAGGTCATGGTCACCTTGTGTGTGGTTTCCGCTCCATAACTGAAGAACGCTTTGGCCGAGGAACTCCATACTTGGTATGCAGGTTGGCCATGCCCAGTAGAAGACCCCTATTGATTTTGAGGTCAGTACATCTGAAGTCAAGGTCACAGTGACCTTGAGCTGAAAAATTGTTTTTGCTTGGGCCCAGGAACTTCATTTCCGCTCAATAACTGAAGAACGCTTGGGCGTAGGAACTTCATACTTGGTATGCAGGTTGGTCATGACCATTAGATGACCCTTATTGATTTTGATGTCAGAAGGTCAAAGGTCAACGTCATGGTGACCTTGTATGGTAAACAATGGTTTCAGCTCAATAACTGAAGAACGCTTGGGCCGAGGAACTCCTGGTATGCAGGTTGGCCATGCCCAGTAGAAGACCCCTATTTGTTTGATTTTGAGGTCAAGGTCACAGTGACCTTGAGCTGAAAGGTCACAGTGACAATGAGCTGAAAAATAGGTTTTGCTTAATAACTAGAATGCTTTGGCCATGGAAGTTATTTCCTTGGTGTGCAGGTTTGTCATCACCAGCAGATGACCCCTATTGATTTTGAGGTCACTATGTTAAAGGTCAAGGTCATGGTTACCTTCAGCTGAAAAATGGTTTCCGCTCAATAACTAAAGAATGCTTATGTCGAGGAACTTCATATACCTGGTGTGCAGGTTGGTCCTAACCAGTAGATGACCCTTATTGATTTTGAGGTCACAAGGTCAAAGGTCAAGGTCACAGTAAAATGAGCTGAAACATTGTTTTTACTTAATAACTAGAATGCTTTGGCCATGGAAGTTAATACTTGGTGTGCAGGTTGGTCACCACCAGTAGATGACCCCTATTGATTTTGAGGTCACTAGCTCAAAGGTCAAGGTCATGGTAACCTTCAGCTGAATCGCTCAATAATTAAAGAATGCTTATGTCGAGGAACGTCATGCCTGGTGGGCAGGTTGGTCCTACACCAGTAGATGACCTTTATTGAATTTGTTTGATTTTGAGGTCATAATGTCAAATGTCAAGGTCATGGTAACCTTTAGCTGAAAAATGGTTTCCGCTCAATAACTAAAGAATGCTTATGTCGAGGAACTTCATATACCTGGTGTGCAGGTTGGTCCTAACCAGTAGATGACCCTTATTGATTTTTTGTTTGATTTTGAGGTCACAAGGTCAAAGGTCAAGGTCACAGCAGGTTGGTCCTACACCAGTAGATGACCTTTATTGAATTTGTTTGATTTTGAGGTCATAAGGTCAAATGTCAAGGTCATGGTAACCTGAAAAATGTTTTTTACTCAATAACTCAAGAACGCTTATACCCATGAACTTCATACTTGGTGTGCAGGTTGGTCCTAACCTGTAGATGACCCCTATTGATTTTGATGTATGTAGGTCAAAGGTCAAGGTCGCGGTGAACTTGGGCTGAAAAATGGTTTCCGCTCAATAACTCAAGATTGCTTGGGCCCAGGAACTTCATACATGGTGTGCAGGTTGGTCACCACCAGCAAATGACCCCTAATGATTTTGAGGTCACTAGGTCAAAGGCCCAGGTCATGGTAACCTTCAGCTGAAAAATGGTTTCTGCTCAATAACTGAGGATTGTCACTGTTGCTTCATCTCCAGTCCAAAACTACAAAATTCATCTCCACCATTTCTTTTCCTCCCCTACGACCACACAGATGGGGAGACAAGCGCTTTTTCAAAAAAGCAATCTCTAGTTATACCTACAATTATAGTGATCTTCCATAGCTTTGAGAAGACACGTTCAATGTCGTCTGCTGCAGATTTGTGGGAACGGGTTTTAACAGTGAAGGACCGCTGGATTGATAGCCAGCGTCTTTACCGACTGGGTTCTAGCGACTCGACTTCGTGGTAAAGGAAGACATTTCTCATAATGAGCAGGAATCGCCCCTTATGAGTTCATCTCTATCAAATAGTCTATTTGAATTATAGAGATTTTCTATAGTTTTGCATAGTGAATGTTTTCTGCTAACAAATTGTTGAATCTTGGAAAGAATTAATTTATGCAAGCAACCTCCTGGTAGAGCGACATGAGCCATCCCGCGATAAAACCAACATCGGTTGACCTGGGTCGATACATTACGCAGAGGCTATACTGTTGGTTTTCTCGCGGGACGGCTCATATGTAGGTATCATTTCTGTCCCTCGTGCATTGTTGGCTTTTTAGTTCTCAAAATATTCCAAAACTCTTATTATATGAAAAATTGAGCCGCCCGGTATTGAACATGGAAGGGTATACTTTTGGGAAGTCTGCGTTTAAAGATGTAACACATGTATTTTTAACTATAGGATATCCGAGGTTACATAACATAGATGGCGGATGGGCAGCGTGGTCGAGGTGGACACAATGTACTCGGGACTGCGATGGAGGATACAGCTGGAGGTCACGTGAATGCACTGACCCGGCACCTCTTGGTAACGGAGCTGACTGTTATGGGCATACTAAAGAAGGGAAGGAGTGCAACAGCCATTCCTGTCAAGGTAGTACACTGGGGATTCATTATACCCCCAGATACATAGTATATGGGGGTGGGGGGGGGGGGGGGGGGGTGCTATATAGGACTCGCGCTTGTCAGTCGGTCGGTCCGTTGGTCTGTGGACATTTCTTGTGAACACTATTTCTCAGCAACCCTTGGTCAGAATTCAATATCACAAGAATGATTGATACCAAGCCTAGTTGTGCATATTGTCGGCGTGATGCACTGGAATTATTTTTAAATGAGTTGTGGCCCCTTGAATTTCTCAAACATACGTATATTGTCAGGCACCAGCTGGGGGTATTCATCACCTTCAGTGATATTTCTAGTTTTGTTAGCTCACCAATGCACGAAGTGCAAGGTGAGCTTTTGTGATCGCTCACCGTCCGTCGTCCGTCGTCGTGGTCGTGGTCGTCGTCCGTCCGTTCACATTTTCCTACAAACGACTTCTCCTCCTACACCAATTAACCAAATTCAAAATAATTTTACAGGAATGTTCCATGGGTGGATCTCTTTTAAACTTGTTCAAAAAATTCTATTTCATGCAGAGCTTTGGCTGCCATGGCAACAAAAAAGGGGAAATTAACCAAAACTTAAAAAAATTCTTGTCTGAAAGTAGAAGGCCCATGCCTTTGATATTTGGTATGTAGCATCATCTAGTGAACCTCTACCAAAATTGTTCAAATTATAGCCCTGGGGTCAAAAATGACCCCTCCCTGGGGTCACGTGTTTAACATAGACTCATATAGGGGAAAAACTTTAAAAATCTTCTTGTCTAAAATTAAGAGGCCCATGCCCTTGATATTTGGTATGTAGCATCATCTGGTGAACCTCTACCAAGATTTTCAAATTATAGCCCTGGGGTCAAAAATGACCCCTCCCCGGGGGTCACTTTTTTTACATAGAAAAACTTTTAGAGGGCCCAGGCCTTTGATATTGGGTATGTAGCATCATCTAGTGGACCTTTACCAAGATTGTTCAAATTATAGCTCTGGGGTCTATTGTTTTACATAGATTCATATAGAGAAAAAACTTAAAAAATCTGCCCATGCCTTTGATATTTAGTATGTAGCATCATCTAGTGAACCTCTACCAAGATTGTTCAAATTATAGCCCTGGGGGTCAAAAATGACCCCTCCCCGGGGGTCACTCGTTTAACATAGACTCATATAGGGGAAAAACTTTAAAAATCTTCTTGTCTAAAAGTAGAAGCCCCATGCCTTTGATATTTGGTATGTAGTATCATATGGTGAACCTCTACCAAGATTATTCAAATTATAGCCCTGGGCTCAAAAATGACCCCTCCCCGGGGGTCACTTGTTTTACATAGACTCATATAGGGGAAAAACTTTAAAAATCTTCTTGTCTAAAAGTAGACGGCCAAGGCCTTTGATATTGGGTATGTAGCATCATCTAGTGGACCTCTACCAAGATTGTTCAAATTATAGCCCTAGGCTCAAAATGACCCCTCCCCTGGGGTCTATTGTTTTACATAGACTTATATAGAGACAAAACTTTAAAAATCTTCTTGACTTAAAGATATTTGGTATGTAGCATAATCTAGTGGATCTCTACCAAGATTGTTCAGATTATAGCCCTGGGGTCAAAAAATGATCCCTCCCCGGGGGTCACTTGTTTTTCATAGACTGATATAGGGGATAGAACACTGAAAACTTTTTTAAGTTTGATTAAATCAGGTGAGTGATATAGGACCATCATGGTCTTCTTGTTTTATTGTCTGCTGGGGGATGGAAGGGGGGGGGGGGGGGGACTTTAAATCACTGTAATTTCTTTCTCACATACAAAATGTATGCAGCAGAAAGCTTTGAAGACGCAACATTATGGACAATCATTATGAATGAAAACTGTTCCATTGTCATGCCATAATGCGTCAGCATGCCATTGATGGGTACAGCTTTGCAATATGTCCATTAGGAAGCGACAGACCAAGTTACGTAACCCCTAGGTCAAAGATACACACTGACGTTTACTGCATAAGTAGCATAGAGTAACCCGACCATTACATCGGCATTATCCCCTGAGTCAAGACACGTTAACCCGAGTTGATTCGAGTGAGGTTCGTTTTAACAAGAGACAGCCTACTCGGGTTGGAAATGGTGTAGCAAGCTAACTGATATAGAGACAACCTTTGTGTGGACCAACTGGTAAATAATTGATTCCAAACATCAAGTTGAAATGGTCCATTGTAAAGTTAACGAAAATCAGTTGTTTATGTACTTATTTACTATGTATACGATATATGAGCCGTTCCACGAGCAAACCAACAGTGCGCACTCTGGGTAAAGTATCGACCCGGATCAGACTAAGCATGCCCCGCAGGCTAACCCGGACAGATACTTTTCGCCTCCTGTGGATTTTTTGTTTCAGATATCATTATTCTATACCTAGATTCCACTGAGGCGGAATGTGTCGGCCCAGATTAGCCTGCGCGGACTGCGCAGGCTGATCTGGGTCAATACATTTCGCAGAGGCCATAATGTTGGTTTTCAGGTCGAACCGCTCATATATAAGGGTAGGTGACTAATCTTAAGTCGCCATTGTTGGTTCATGTCAGTCGAACTAATTCACTATAGTACGCCAGGTACCTGACTACTGCCAAAGTACAATGTCGAATTAAATGCTTTCCCACCCCCGGACAAAACTATTTAGTGTTAACTTTTAGTGCAGAGGGTAAGTGACACAAACAAAATGTTTTCGCTTCCGGATGAAAGGACCAAGGTTTGTGTACACGTAATTAAATGTCAATAAACAAATTAATAAACTTATTGATGATGCACGATTACTCCAGTTGTATGATTTCAAGGCGTCTGATGAAAATGAAAGTTTATATTTTACACCTAATTAGAATATTCTTGGAAAAGAAGAACTCGCTGGTTTTGAGCATTTATCCTTTTCCCACTTTCTTTTCAAACAGGTGTTTAGTGTCGTCTGTTTCAGGAAAAGCGTTAATATATCATTTACTGTGTCTCAGTAGACGGCAGTACATGCTTCACTATTTACCTCATACAGAATGATTGTGCTGTCTTTGTAGCAGAGGACTTAACACGAAAACGCATGAAATAGTTAAGAAATTAGCCATTTTTTTTCTTTTTCCCACATTCGAGAAAAATATCTTCTGCCAAAATGTCAGATGTCTTTAATCGTAAAATGTTAAAGGTTCTGACCAAGATTACGTTTTCAGGTGCTTGGAGCTGCTGGTCCCTATCTACTCCATGCTCCGTAAATTGTGGTCAGGGAGTGGTAGTGCGGACAAGACAATGCCGGACAGAGCCTCCTGGATTGACCTTCACGATACCATGTGAAGGGGAGCCGGCAGAGTCAACAGAGTGTTATATGGGACCATGCATTAGTAAGGATTTTTTTTTGTTGAAGAATAGAGAGGCTTTTTTGTTGCCGTCAGCGACGTTGCATTGATCTGGTTTACCCTTTCCCACATAGAAACATGCACCAAACATGTGGGATTTCTCTATATACGGAAATATAATACTTGTTGAACAGTGATGAAAACAAAAAGAAATGCGCAGTTTCTTCTTTTGCCCGAATGTATTCAATAGGTTGCAGGTTTGTCGAAATGCGTATACAAGTTGGAAAGAATTACATGTAAATCTTCATGGCAAGTTGTGTTTCATTTTAAATTATTTTCAAATACAGCTCCAATGATCAAAGAATGAGAAATTGCCATACAATGATGATATGTACAGGTAGCCAACCCAATACCTCCAAGGTCAATGTCACTCGATTAAATTGACCTTTTATCCATATAGAATAGCTAATTGTGAATTTGTGTAAGGCAACTTGGAAGTGATAACATGGCAAAGGGCAGTTATAACAAATGTATCGTCAAGAAACGTGGATAAACCACTAGCCTTTACATTATGGCGTTATGGATTATAAGAAATTTCATATTCAATTGCAGATATTGCAGCTGCCACAAGCATTGAAAAAGAAGAACACGGGTTTATGAAGAAGGGGCGATTCAGCCTTGCTCAAATGTTTTTGGTTGGCGGCCTTTCTTTTATACTCGGGGGGTCTGCTTCATTAGCCCTCTTCGCATACATTCAAAGTTTTCGTAAAGCAATGAAAAATGCGAGAGAAGAGGAGAGAGTTGTGGCGATCCAGAAAGAATTAAAGAAACAAGAACATCTTTCACGTAAAGTATCACGGGTGTCAATGAAGCCTATGCCTTCGTTATCGTCCCAGGTGAGTTTGGACAATGTTACATGTATGTATGGTCGAAGTAAGTTTTATGACGTGGAGAATATGATGCGGGAATCTGTATACAACAGCGATCAAGCATTTTGTACATTGGATAAAAACTGTAAACTTAAAACTTTTACAGTTAAAGATCTGTAACCGGTGATGTTATATCTTGTAAATGGCAATGTCAATGATTAAATGCAAAACGGTTACTATTACATCTCCTGACCATACGTACTTACAACCGTATTGCGTGAAGTTATTGTTACATTTTTACTTACCTCTTTTGTGTAGTGAATATTAAGGTCAATCAGCTTAGACACGCTCGTTTGCGGGGACTGTGCGGATACAGTCTTGCATAAGTCTTCACCGTGCGCAGATGCACTAAATCGCTAGACAAGGCTCATCTGATTTGTACTACCTTAACAAGCAGTTATCATTATTTTTGTTATCTATAAAAATGTTTTTTGTAAAATTGATTGGTTTTATGTTTATTGGTCCAACAATTATTTCAGGGTTAAATTAACTTTTATGTGGCTTAAAAGGAAGTTGTTTATATGTGCTTGTGAAAACCGATGATATGTCATTGGGACTTGATAAGTGTGCATTTTTTACACTTAATTAAATCATATATTACTTTCAAATGAGATCTTCCAGTAAGCTAGAAAATTTCACTTCGTGAATATATATTGCCACAAATTTCATGAAAAATACTGACTGTCCTTGCATATTGTATATAAATTTGTTGAATTGTCTAATTAGCGTTAGAAAACGGATCCAAACCACGGACGGACAAAATGTTTCCATCTGTATATGAGATCGTATTATGACATGTAGGTACTATTAAGTTCACCATATCAACAAACAGTAACCCATATATCTAGTTAATTTTCAAGATTAGGTCAAACTTACTTTGCTCATGCTCTAAGTACAGTATATATGTAACTGAAATAATGACTGTAAGAAACCCTTTGAACTAAGTTCCCACTTACATATGTATGTAGTACATATGTGTGAGTATGTCAATACAATGTACACACTAAAGGTCATACATGTTGAAAGGGGGCAACATACTTCTATACCGAATTTTAAAGAACTAATTTTACCTTTACCTCAATGCGCATGGTATGTATTGAGTAAGAAGCATATTGAGAAACCTATGCCCATAATTCTGCCAACAATAATTTTTTTGCCACAAGAAAACGTTTAAAAAACAGTCTATTTGTTGGACTCTGGATGGTACATCCTTTACTGGGTTATTTTCCCATTCTTACACGCGAGTGGCCATAATATTAAATTCAAAAACCACTAAGGTACAATGTATATGTAATGAAATATTTTTGAATTTGACTTTGGATCACGGGTCAACTGGGGAGAATATCTTCAAAAAGTTGACATTACTGAATAAAATATTTGTATTTGTATTCCTTGCCTTACTGCAAGAGGTCCTTTACATGTTTGTCACCATTATTTTTGTTATTCAAATGTGATATTCTTGGCAGATATCTTATCATTAAGCAAGACTATTTGTGCAATAAAAAGTATTTATTATTGTTTTCTTTTTTCATTTGTATTGTTTTTAGCTCACCTGAGCACGAAGTGCTCAAGTGAGTTATTGTGATCGCCTTTTGTCCGTCGTGCGTCGTAAGTCAACTTATTCTCCCTCCGTAACCAGTGCGTCAATTGGGATGAAACTTCACAGAAAGCATCCTCTCAATGACCTCACCAGAATTCCTTCAAATTTTGGGATCCATGCAGAATTCTGTAGAAATATTCCTTGGATGACCCTCTATCAGATTCCTTCAGGCCATGTTGATTGGTCGAAAAACATGGCCGGTAGGGGGCGGGGCTATTTTGCCTTATATGGCTTTAGTGAAAACTTAACAAATCTTCTCCTCCAAAGTGTTTAGCCGATTTTCAAATGATTTTGTAGAAATATTCCTAGGGTGAACCTCTTATCAGATTCCTTCAAGCCATGTTGATTGATCGACAACTGTGATCAGGGGGCGGGGCTTATATGGCTAAAGTGAAAAAAATAAATAAGGTGAGCGATCCAGGGCCATCACGACCCTCTTCTTTTTAGCTCACTTATGCACGAAGTGCAAGGTGAGCTTTTGTGATCGCTCGTCGTCCGTCCGCCCATTCACATTTTCCTACAAACGTCTACTTCTCCTAAACCAATTAACCAAATTCAATATAATTTTACAGGAATGTTCCTTGGGTGGATCTCTTTTAAACTTGTTCAAAGAATTTTATTCCATCCAGAACTTTGGTTGCCACGGCAACAACAAAGGGAAAACTAACCAAAACTTGTCTAAGAGTAGAGGGCCAAGGCCTTTGATATTTGGTATGTAGCATCATATAGTGGACCTCTACCAAGATTGTTCAAATTATAGCCCTGGGGTCAAAATGAATCCTCCCCAGGGGTCTATTGTTTTACATAGACACATATAGAGAACAAACGTAAAAAATCTTCTTGTCTAAAAGAAGAGACCCCAGGCCTTTGCTATTTGGTATGTAGCATCATCTAGTAGACCTCTACCAAGAGCTATCAAATTAAAGCCCTGGGGTCAAAAATGACCTCTCCCCGGGGGTCACTTGTTTGACATAGATAGGGGAAAAACTTTAGAAATCTTCTTGTCTCAAAGTAGAAGGCACAGGCCTTTCATATTTGGTATGTAGCATCATCTAGTGGACCTCTACCTAGATTGTTCAAATTATAGCCCTGGGTTCAAAATTGACCCCTCCCTAGGGGTCACTTGTTTTACATAGACTCGTATAGGGAAAAAACTTAAAAAGTCTTCTTGTCTAAAAGATATTTGGTATGTAGCATCATCTAGTGGACCTCTACCAAGCTTGTTCAAATTACAGCCCTGGGGTCAAATCTTACCCCTCTCCGGAGGTCACTTGTTTTGCATAGACTCATATACGGAAAAATCTTCTTGTCTAAAAGTAGAAGGCCCAGGCCTTTGCTATTTGGTATGTAGCATCATTGTGGACCTCTACCAAGATTGTTCAAATTATAGCCCTGGGGTCAAAAATGACCCCTCCCCGGGGGTCACTTGTTCTCCATAGACTCATAGAGATTTTTATTTAAAAATATTCTTGTCTAAAAGAAGAGGGCCCAACCTGTGATATTTGGTATGGTATGTAGCATCATCTAGTGGAACTTTACCAAGATTGTTCAAATTATAGCCATGGGGTAAAAAATGACCCCGTCCCAGGGGTCCCTTGTTTTACATGGACTCATTTAGGGGAAAAACTTTAAAAATCTTCTTGTCTAAAAGTAAAGGACCCTGGCCTTTGATATTTGGTATGTAGCATCATCTAGTGGACCTCTACCAAGATTGTTCAAATTATAGCCATGGGGTTAAAAATGACCTCTCCCCGGGGGTCACTTGTTTTACATAGCTAGGGAAAAACTTAAAAAGTCTTCTTGTCTAAAAGATATTTCGTATGTAGCATCATCTAGTGGACCTCTACCAAGCTTGTTCAAATTACAGCACTGGGGTCAAAAATGACCCCTCCCTGGGAGTCACTTGTTTTCATGGACTCATATGGGGGAAAGAACACTGAAAACTTTTTAAGTTTGATTAAATCAGGTAAGCGATATAGGACCATCATGGTCCTCTTGTTGTATTTAATTTATTAATTAACCCTTCTTGGTTAGTTTGATTGCTATTTTGCTATTTTAAACGAATATAACTCCTCTTACACCAATATTTCAAACTTAGAAAGATACTTTTTGTATCTTATTTGCTCAATGTGATATAACTGTCTCATTTACATTGTGAAATCATGTTTTTATGTGGGTGTGTTTTGTGTGTCGCCTACCTGTAAGATAGGGAGACACTTGGTGGTCACATCTCCGTTGTCTGTGAGGCTTTTCATTAACTCTTTCACTGACAAATTTCACAAAGTCGACACTTCCATGTTGAAAATTGGACTCCAAAAGGAAATTTGGTAAACGTTCATGTTTAAGTGGCAAACAATGCATATTTCAGGAGATACAGCTGTCTCACCAGATCTGAATTGATTGCAAAATCCTTCATTGCCTTTTGGCAGCGAAAAGGGTTAATCACTTAAAAATGTGTTTCTGTTTGGCAGAAACACTTTCTAAACTGCTACACTTATACCTTGTGACCAGGCGAATGGAACAAAACAAGGAACATAACTCTAACCTACTTATTATGTCTCCCCCCTCCGGAGGAGACATATTGCTTTTGCCTGCGCCGTCTGTCTGTCTGTCTGTACGTCCACATTTCTTGTCCGGCCTTTATCTCACAACCCCTTGGCCACATTTCTATGAAACTTCACAGGAGTCATCGGTACAATGTGTTGTTGCGCATATTACAAGGGCGTTTAATTTGACCTACTTTTGGATGAGTTATTGCCCTTTTTTAGATCACCTAGAGCCAAAGGCTCAAGGTGAGCTATTCTGATCACTTTTTGTCCGTCTTACGTCGTCCGTCGTCGTCCGTCGTCCGTCGTTAACATTTAGATCATCTCCTCCTTAACCACTTGACCAATTTCAACCAAACTTCACAGGAATGTTCCTTTGGTGAACCTCTTTAAAAATTGTTCAAAGATTTAAATTCCATCGAGAACTTTGGTTGCCGCGGCAACAGAAAAGGGGAAAATTGCCAAATCTTAAAAAATCTTCTTGTCCAAAAGTACTGGCCCGATTTAAAAATTATTTTGCACAAATGTTCCTTGGGGTACCCTCTACCAAGATTGTTCAAATATTTCCGATCCGTTGAAAAACATGGCCGCCAGGGGGCGGAGCTTATTTTCCTTATATGTGCATTGTTAAAACTTTAAAAATCTTCTTGTCCAGAAGTACTGGCCCGATTTGACAATTATTTTGCACAAATGTACATTGGGGCACCCTTTACCAAGATTGTTCAAAAATTTCCGATCGGTTGAAAAACATGGCCGCCAGGGGGCGGAGCCTGTTTTCCTTATATGTGCATTGTTAAAATTTTAAAAATCTTCTTGTCAAAAAGTACTGGCCCGATTTGAAAATTGTTTTGCACAAATGTTCCTTGGGGCACCCTTTACGAAGATTGTTCAAATATTTCCGATCCGTTGAAAAACATGGCCGCCAGGGCGTGGAACTTGTTTTCCTTATATGTGCATTGTTAAAACTTAAAAAATCTTCTTGTCCAAAAGTACTGGCCCGATTTGAAAATTATTTTCCACAAATGTTGATTGGGGCACCCTTTACCAAGATTGTTCAAATATTTCCGATCGATTGAAAAACATGGCCGCCAGGGGGTGGAGCCTGTTTTCCTTATATGTGCATTGTTAAAATTTTAAAAATCTTCTTGTCAAAAAGTACTGGCCCAATTTGAAAATTATTTTGCACAAATGTTCCTTGGGGCACCCTTTACCAAGATTGTTCAAATATTCCCGATCCGTTGAAAAACATGGCCGCCAGGGCGCGGAGCTTGTTTTCCTTATACGTGCATTGTTAAAACTTAAAAAAACTTCTTGTCCAAAAGTACTGGCCCGATTTGAAAATTATTTTCCACAAATGTTCATTGGGGCACCCTTTACCTAGATTGTTCAAATATTTCCGATCGGTTGAAAAACATGGCCGCCAGGGGGCGGAGCCTGTTTTCCTTATATGTGCATTGTTAAAATTTTAAAAATCTTCTTGACCAAAAGTACTGGCCCGATTTGAAAATTATTTTGCACAAATGTTCCTTGGGGCACCCTTTACCAAGATTGTTCAAATATTTCCGATCCGTTGAAAAAAATGGCCGCCAGGGGGCGAAGCTTGTTTTCCTTCTACGTGCATTGTTAAAACTTAAAAAATCTTCTTGTCCAAAAGTACTTGCCCGATTTGAAAATTATTTTCCACAAATGTTCATTGGGGCACCCTTTACCAAGATTGTTCAAATATTTCCGATCGGTTGAAAAACATGGCCGCCAGGGGGCGGAGCCTGTTTTCCTTATATGTGCATTGTTAAAATTTTAAAAATCTTCTTGACCAAAAGTACTGGCCCGATTTGAAAATTATTTTGCACAAATGTTCCTTGGGGCACCCTTTACCAAGATTGTTCAAATATTTCCGATCGGTTGAAAAACATGGCCGCCAGGAGGAGGAGCTTGGTTTTTTTTTGTTAAAATTTTAAAAATCTTCTTGTCCAAAAGTACTGGCCCAATTTGAAAATTATTTTGCACAAATGTTTCTTGGGGCACCCTTTACCAAGATTGTTCAAATATTTCCGATCGGTTGAAAAACATGGCCGCCAGGGTTGCTGCAGCATCAGAAAGGGGGCAAAATGTCCAAGCTTTAAAAGTTCTTGTCTGATATTAAGGAAATTGAATATAAATCCTACTTCAGTGATCCTCTACATTTAATTTGTTCAAGCTGTTTTGATTAGTTACAAAATCATAGCAACCTCGCGTCATCACAAAAGGGGTAAATTGAACTTTTAGCTACAAATGACAACTCCTACCATTCCACTTGACCAATTTCAATGTTACTTCACAGGAATGTTCCTTTGATGGTCCTCTTTCAAAATTGTTCAAATACTTGCATTCTGTGTAGAACCTTTGTTGCTGCAGCATCAGAAATTGAGAAAGCTCTTGTTAGATTTCAAGATAAAAATGGACTATTTCCACTCCTTGCAGTTTCATTTGAACTCCTGATCAAATTTTCACAGATATTTGCAGTTAAATATTTGCTTCTAATTAACTATCATTCAGGTGATCGATTTTAGGGCCATCTTGGCCCTCTTGTTAAAATTTGTTTGTCTGTCTGTCTGTCTGTCTGTCTGTACGTCCACATTTCTTGTCCGGCCTTTATCTCACAATCCCTTGGCCACATTTCTATGAAACTTCACAGGAGTCATCGGTACAATGTCTTGTTGCGCATATTACGAGGGCGTTTGATTTGACCTACTTTTGGATGAGTTATTGCCCTTTTTTAGCTCACCTAAGCACGAAGTGCAAGGTGAGCTTTTGTGATCACTCACCGTCCGGCGTCCGTCGTCGTCGTCTGCGTCGTCGTCGTCGTCGTCGTCGTCAGCGTCTGTTAACAATTTCCTACAAATGACTTCTCCTACTAAACCAATGGACAGATTTCAAAATAACTAAACAGGAATGGTCCTTATGTAGTCCTCTTTCAAAGTTGTTCAAAGAAATTAATTCCAAGTAGAGCTTTGGTTGCTGCGGCATCAGAAAAGGGGAAAATTGCCAAATCTTAAAAAATCTTCTAATATTTCCGATCCGTTAAAAAACATGGCCGCTAGGGGGCGGAGCTTATTTTCCTTATATGTGCATTGTTAAAAGTTTAAAAATCTTCTTGTCCAAAAGTACTGGCCCGATTTGAAAATTATTTTGCACAAATGTTCCTTGGGACACTATTTACCAAGATTGTTCAAATATTTTCAATCCGTTGAAAAACATGGCCGCCAGGGGGCGGAGCCTGTTTTCCTTATATGTGCATTGTTTAAACTTTGAAAAATCTTCTTGTCCAAAAGTACTGGGCCGATTTGAAAATAATTTTGCACAAATGTTCCTTGGTGCACCCTTTACCAAGATTGGTCAAATATTTTTGATCCGTTGAAAAACATGGCCGCCAGGAGGCGGAGCTTGTTTTCCTTATATGTGCATTGTTAAAACTTTAAAAATCTTCTTGTCCAAAAGTACTGGCCCAATTTGAAAATTATTTTGCACAAATAATCCTTAGGGCACCCTTTACCAAGATTGTTCAAATATTTCCGATCCGTTGAAAAGCATGGCCGCCAGGGGGCGGAGCTAGTTTTCCTTATATGTGCATTGTTAAAACTTTAAAAATCTTCTTGTCCAAAAGAACTGGCCTGATTTAAAAATTATTTTGCACAAATGTTCCTTGGGGCACCCTTTACCAAGATTGTACAAATATTTCCAATCCGTTGAAAAACATGGCGGCCAGGGGGCGGAGCTTGTTTTCCTTATATGTGCATTGTTAAAACTTTAAAAATCTTCTTGTCCAAAAGTACTGGCCTGATTTAAAAATTATTTTGCACAAATGTTCTTTTGGGCACCCTTTACGAAGATTGTTCAAATATTTTTGATCCGTTGAAAAACATGGCCGCCAGGGGGCGGAGCTTGTTTTCCTTATATGTGCATTGTTAAAACTTTAAAAATCTTCTTGTCCAAAAGTATTGGCCTAAAAAGAGTAAAAACTTTGAAAACTATTGAAGTTCTATTAAATCAGGTGAGCGATATAGGGCCATCATGGCCCTCTTGTTTAAATTGCCATTTCATTCTTGTCCGGCCTTCATCTCACAACCCCTTGGCCACATTTCTATGAAACTTCACAGGAGTCATCGGTACAACGTCTAGTTGCGCATATTACGAGGGCGTTTAATTTGACCTATTTTGGTTGAGTTATTGCCCTTTTTTTAAAATTGCCATTTCATTCTTGTCCGGCCTTCATCTCACAACCCCTTTGCCACATTTCTATGAAACTTCACAGGAGTCATCGGTACAATGTGTTGTTGCGCATATTACGAGGGCGTTTAATTTGACCTACTTTTGGATGAGTTATTGCCCTTTTTTAAAATAAATCACTAACTGACAAAATACAGTCATCCAGACAAATACCCCTTGGGGGAGACATACGTTTTTCCCAAAAACAACCTCTAGGTTTTAGCTCACCTGAGCACGAACTGCTCAAGGTGAGTTATTGTGCTCGCCAGTTGTCCGGCGTCCGCCGGTCAACATCTTCTCCTCAGTATCCAATAGCCAATTGGGATGAAACTTCACAGAAAGCATCCTCTCGATGATGTCACCAGAATTCCTTCAAATTTTTGGGATCCATTCAGAATTCTGGTTTCCATGGCAAAGAAACGAAACACATTTTACAATTCTTCACCTCCCAAACTGGTCGGCAGATTTTCAAAATTGTTTGTAGAAATGTCCCTTAAGTGACCCGCTATCAGATTCCTACAAGCCATATTGATTGGTCGAAAAACATGGCCGCCAGGGGGCGGAGCTGTTTTGCGTTATATGGCTATAGTGAAAACTTAAAAAGTCTTCTCCTGAAAGTGTCAGGCCGATTTTCAACTACATTTGTGGAAATGTTCCTTAAGTGACCTACTATCAGATTCCTTCAAGCCATGTTGATTGGTTAAACCACATGGGGTGATTTTCAAATAATTGTGTAGAAATGTTCCTATGGTGACCCTCTGGCAGATTCCTTCAAGCCATGTTGATTGCCAGGGGGCGGGGCGTATTACGGCTAAAGTAAAATAAAAAAACCAATCAGGTGAGCGATCCAACGCCATCATGGCCCTCTTGTTTAAGGTATCTCCCCTTTTACTTTTTTTTTTTAAATTAAACTTGTTTCTGTTTAGTAGATTCACTTCAAATTTGAAAAACATATACATTGGGATCAGGAGAATGTTGTGTGGTTAAATGGTGTGAGAAAGCTAGGAAACGCATGAGTAGGTGAAGTGGTCGCCGTGATATGACTGAAAAATTGTTGAAAACGGTGTTAAACCACAATTAATCAATCAATCAATCAATCAGGGGAATGGAAAATCACAAGGAACATAACTCGAGCTTTCTTAATCTTAATGTTACCTCCCTTCTAAGTATTTTTGTTTAATTTAGTCATTTATATTATTTCCGTTTGGCAAAACTTATACACTGTGAACATGGATGTGGAACAATACAAGGAACATAACTCCAGCCTTCTTAATCTTGATTTTATATCCCTTTTAGTATGTTTTTAGCTCTACTGGCCAAAGGCCAGAAGGGCTTATGTCGTAGTTAGATATCCATGAGAGCTCGGTTCCTTTCGAAAACCAGCCAGATCCGCCCATGCATGACTGGATTATGGCCATTGAAGTGGTCAAAATTGCTATAATAGAGCTTGTTAACACGATACAGTCTTTTTTTTTTATTGTATCTCAACCAAACTTATACAGTAGTTAGATATCCATGAGAGTTTGGTTCATTTCTAAAAAACGGCCAGATCTTCCCATGCATGGCTGGATTATGGCCCTTGAAATTGTCAAAATTGCTATAATACAGCTTTTGAACACAAAAGAGCTTCCATTTACTATCTGATCTTCACCAAACTTAGATGGTATTTGAATATTGATGACATATTGGTTCCTTTTGAAACAAGCCAGATCAATGCCAGTAGAGCATAGGCCCTCATGGGCCTCTTGTTTTATTCAGCTATTAACTTCTATTAACTAACTAGTTTCTATTTGGCAGATTCACTTCAGTTGCAACACTTATACTCGTAGTTGTGAACATGCAAATATAAGACTGCAAGGAACAAGTTTAGCCTTATTATTATTTTGAGTTATCTCCGTTTTCATTTATTCTCCACAATGTTCTCAATTAATTTCCAATGTATCCGATTCAAACATGGTTTTTAAGTTTTCAGACATGCGCAGTTGCAGTGCACAAGCACCATGATGTGTATTGTATTTGTTTGTTCCTTTTTTTCACGTATCATCCAACCTGTGCGGGCGACACATGTGATCCATGGAACGCTATTATTTTAGACTTTTCTGCTTTGAAAACATCAGAACATTTATTGTAAATCTGGGAGATTGGAAGCACATTTTTAATCGAGTGTTTTAAATGTCGTCTGTAGGAGAATAGTCCATAAAGCATTGTTTTAAACTCCATGTTAAACGAATTGAGATTCAACCATTTATTGAACAGCATTAGTATCTGTATTGTCACATGTATGAATACCACGTTTGTTTGTCAATCATCAATACACAACTATTCTTATCACGTAGACAACTGCTTCCATTGATGGGCATTTTAATTGTAAATGCCATATGTAAATTTCTAAATAAGATACAAAATATGTATGTCATAACTTGGTTATTTCTATTTGTTACAGTTAGTATATAAACATGCAGGAATGTTCAATTTATCTCTGTGTTTTATACTTAAGATAATGATTTTGATAATGCAACCATTATTGAAATTTACTTATACTCTGTTACATGTTACGTGTTTATTCGAGTGAAATGAGTCATTGTATGGTGTTTTATGACACTTTCAACAATGTTTCAGTTATATTACGGCCTGGATAGGTCACCAGTACTACTGGTCCATTTTCTGAAACCAGACAGCCATTTCTACCATTTTTAAAAGCATTTGGTATGACCCGACCGGAGATCAAAATCCATGACCTCCCACACCGAGCCAGACGCTCTAACACTACACCACCGAGGCGGTCAGAAGGGAGGCCAAGTAATGCAATCATGTATGCGTGGTCAAATAACTTTCACAGTATACAGTTAACAGTTTTGACAAACCATGTAAATACTGTACCATTATGATTTTTATATACATTGACCTTTAATTGTTCAACATGTGACCGAGGTATACAATAAGATGTGTATTGACCTGCCTATTTGACACATCGGTACTGGGCTTGGTACAGATCTCTCCATGTCGAAAAAGTACACCTCTTTTGACGGAGGAAATCTTAAAGATCCACACCAACGCTCACGCATTTTCACGCATCAGCAAACACACAACACTCACTATAAATACGAGTTGGAATAGTGGGTATTCGTTTAAACCCGTCTGAGCCAAGAACCGATATATCCAAAGATCCGTATCGAACCTAGCTCTGATGTGTTAAATAACTAGGACAACGAATTATTTATGTATTGAATTATTTGTTTTAGAACATCAACAATTAAATAACGAGTCTCTTTTTTGGGTTTCTTGTATTTTCTGCCATTATTATCTTGTTAATGGTAATAAACCATTTAGAAGCTTGTGACTGCACACAACTTTCAAAGAAAAGGTAGAACTGTTGTTGAACGATTAAGTGACGAATACATAATATAAAAGGTCATTTACATGGGACTATACGTATACGACCTCGTTATGTAGTTATCGTGCGACAGTTCAGTTGACATTATCTATACTGCATGTATAGAAAAGATGAAAATAAACATTGGAGCTCAATCAGCCGTGAAATGTCACCCTTATCAATTTATCATAACAAAATAGTGAGGGGAGCACGAGTCCATTCCATACAGTCCTTTAACAATAGTCGTACAAAGAATATTCGTTGATTAATGCTGAAGATAATAATCTATATAATTGTCTGCTTCAATTACCTATCTGCATGTGTAGAAATCTTTAGTATTTATAACTGTAATATGCAGTTTGAAATATTAAAGGAAACTGAAAATTAAGTATTTATATCAATAATATGCAGTTTTAAACAGTAAAGTTGCTGAACTCCAGATGGAGATCAACATTTTTAAATTCTGCAAATATTGCTAATAGTGACAACAAAGTAAGTAATAAGTAGTTCAAAGCTATTTTGGCAGTAAATCTTAAAAACTGTCAATTGAAAGTCATGAAAATGTAAAAAAAGTTGGCTTCCCAGTAACAAGAGGGCCATTATCTGTCCACTGCCATAACCCACAAATTAAATCTCCAAACACCCCTGGTGGCCATGTGTTTTGACCAATCACCATGGCTAGAAGGAACCTAGTAGAGTGTCACACAAGGAACATTTCTGAATAATTATTTGAAAATCGGCCAAATAGTTTTGGAGGAGAAGATTTTTAAAGTTTTCACTAAAGCCAATATAAAGCTAACAGCCCCGCCCTCTGGCAGCCCTATTTTAAGACCAATCAACATGGCTTGGTGGAATCTGATAGAGAGTCACGAAAGGAACATTTCTACTAAATTATTTGAAAATCGGCCAGATACTATCGTCGGAGAAGATTTGTTAAGTTTTCACTTTAGCCATATAAGGCAAAACAGCCCTGGAGACCATTTTGTTCAACCTACATGTATCAACATATCTTGAAGGAATCTGATAGAGGGAACCAAGGAACATTTCTACATAATTACTAGAAAATCGGCCTGACACTTTCATTTTCATAAGTTTTCATTTTAGCCCTATAAGGCAAAATAGCAACGCCCTCTGACGGCCAATCAGCATGGCTTGGCGGAATCTGATAAAGGGTCACCCAAGGAACATGTCTACAAAGTTATTTGAAAATCGGCCGGACACTTTCGGAGGAGAAGATTCTCTAAGTTTTCACTATAGCCATATAAGGAAAAATAGCCCTGCCAAGGTGGCCCTCTAACGCTTACCTGATTACGACTAACGACAGGTTGAAACAAAATCAGTGTGATCACTTTGTACTCAGATAAGCTAATCTTAATACGTTTAGTAAATTACAATTTGTTCTGTTATTAGCTCGTCTGTTTTTCGAAGAAAAATAATTGGGATATTGCGAAACCCTTGGTGTCTAGGTCTGCTGCATCGTCACAAAAAAAAAGAGTTTAACCTTGCCTTATGACTCAAAAACCTTTAAACATTTTCAGATGAAACTTGGTACACATGTTCCTAGGAACAATACGCATGTCTATACCAAGTCACATAACTCTGGCTTAAATAATTATTCAGTAATGCCCCTTTTTCGACTTAACAAAAGCAGATGAGCGTTAATGGCTTGTTGAGCTCTTGTTTGATTTCTGGTGGCCATCTTATGCACTGGAATTTAACAGTTGGAAGGCCAAATTATGTAAACATTGCGTTAGCAGTTCAGGTGATGTTTGTTTTTTAGATCACCTGTGACCCAAAGGCTCAAGGTGAGCTATTCTGATAACTTTTTGTCCGTCGTCAGTCGTTAACTTTTAGCTTTAAAAATCATCTCCGCATTAACCACAAGACAAATTTCAAGCAAACTTCACAGGAATAATCCCTTGGTGGCCCTCTTTCCAATTTGTTCAAAGATTTGAATGCCATTGAGAACTCTGGTTGCCACGGCAACAACAAAAGGAAATTAACGGAAACTTAAAAAATCTTCATGTCTGAAAGTAGAAGGCCCATGCCTTTGATAATTGGTATGTAGCATCATCTAGTGGACCAACAAGATTGTTCAAATTATAGCCCTGGGGTAAAAAATTACCCCTCCCCGTGGGTCACTTGTTTAACATAGACTCCTATAGGGAAAAAACTTTAAAAATCTTCTTGTCTAAAAGTAGAAGGACCAGGCCTTTGATATTTGGTATGTAGCTTCATCTAGTGGACCGCTTCCAAGATTGTTCAAATTATAGCCCTGTATAGACTTGTATCTATAGGGAAAAAACTTTAACAATCTTCTTGTCTAAAAGTAGTAGGCCAAGGCCTTTGATATTTGGTATGTAGCTTCATATAGTGGGCCTCTACCAATGTTGTTCAATTTATAGCCCTGGGGTAAAACATTACTCCTCCCCGGGGGTCACTTGTTTTACATAGACTCATATAGGGAATAAACTTTAAAAGTATTCTTGTCTGAAGGTAGAATGCCCAGGCCTTTGGTATTTGGTTTGTAGCTTCATCTAGTTGACCTCTACCAAGATTGTTCAAATATTAGCCCTGGGGTTAAAAATAGCCAATCCAGGGTCACTTGTTTTACAAAATATTATACTTGTATAGGGAAAAACCTTTAACAAATCTTGTCTAAAAGTTGATATTTGAAATCTAACATCATCTACCGGACGTCTACCAAGATTGGTAAAAAATGGCCCCACCCTTGGGATCATTTGTTTTACATAGACTCGTTTAGGTAAACACTTTAAAAATATTCAGGTGATCGATTTAGGGCCATCTTGGCCCTCTTGTTTAGACGTATCTATGTTTAGGACACTTGACGTCAAATTTGCGCGCATTCATTCGATATGCATCTTGCATTTCGAAAATATTGGCGCCAGATATTCCCGCAAGCCAATTTTGAAGGACATCAAATAATATCAACAATTCATCTTCATGCAAATGTGTGAAATTACATGTACACGTGTACCTTAATTATTTAAGACGAAAATGTTATTATCCACATCGAAATGTTCATCTTGAATTCAAAACTAAAAGTAAGTTGTTCGCAAATTCGACAGTTTACGAAACATGTTGCTTCGTTTTATTTAAGACGATTTTACGCTATTTAAAGGCCTAAAAAAGGCGAAAACATGTGAATTCTTTAACGAAGCTGAGCTGTTCCCTCAAGGTTGGTTGACGTTGGTTGATGTACTTCAGTTCCCTCTCCTTTCTGGCCTTTTCTTGTCCTTCTTGGATAGTATATTGTTATTTTCTAGATGATTGACTATAGCGTTCATTATTTTTTCCATTATTCTACAGCATATTGAAGTAACGCTGATTAGTCTGTAATTTTCTACATTAGATTTATTTCCCGATTTGAAGATCGGGGTGTTATTGGCATATTTCCATCGTTTTGGTAATTTTCCTTCTTCAAATGATGTTTTGTAGATTTTTGATAACTGTTTGTGAAGTTGACTTTTACATTTTATACAATAGTCTTGGATGGATTACGTCCGGGCCTTGTGATTTCGAAGGATTTATTTAGCTTATAGCCTTGAGCGTGGTTTGTTCGTTGTATTACTATCATGTATATGTCCTTCTGGGATAGGTTCTTCTTCTATGGTGAAGACTGAGCAGAAATGACGGTTTAATTCTTGCGAGATTTCTTGATCATTTGTTGTTTTTAATCCATTTATCTCTATTGTTCATCTTTTGAGACAAAGCCACAGATGATGTTATAGTTATATAAGTATGGCTGTTTAAATACTAACTATTTACTTTTTCAAGGGCAGATAACTCTTTTAAAATGACAATATATTTCCTTTATGTACACGGAATATGAATTAATGTTATCCCTCTTTAACCCTTTCCCTCATACGACAATTCTGCAGCAGACGACTTTGAACGTTTTTTGTCAAAAATAGAAAATCTCTATAATTGAATGGATAACCTATGACTAAAAGTGGAAAACATTGTGGCAAAAGAAGAAATTGCTCGTTCTGAGCAATTTCTTCTTTTGTCACTATGTTTTCAAAAAGCCGTCTGCTGCAGAGGCGTCAGAAAGCGTATATATGAGGGAAAGGGAAAACGTGTACATATTTTGCGTTAAGTGCACATGACCTAAGTTGTCAAATATTTCCCCGCTATATGTATGTAAAAAAAGTAGACAAAAATACATCCATGTTGTTTACATTATACCCTTTTAGTATAATATTAAGACATTATACATATAAAAGCTTAGTGTAAAAACTTAAAACTCATGCAGTTTTCATGGCAAATTACCCTACCAACGTATCTTCCATATATCTCGGAAATAGACATAGCATGCACACCAATAGTATGCATTTGTGAAAAACAATATACACAAAAAATGAGAAAAAATGATTCACCAGGAAAACACAAAAGATAGATACCCTCCTATGGTAACTCGATGAGCGATAGTATCGGAGATACAATGTATGTAAATATATTTTATAAGATACATTGTAAACATACAATAATCAATACAAACAAGTATAACCAACGTTTTACAGAATGTTCATGAAATTGTAGAAAGTCAGAAAAACAGGACAGACAAAAAGACAGAGTAAGAGTATTATAAGGCTATGCAACAGATGGCAAAGCTTGATTGAAACGAAATTGTAAAGCATTGCCATCTAAGTGCATATAATACACAAACGGAAAACATTTTCAAATGCAGCACCTATCTACCGATGCGAAATGTAGACATGTACAGTATTTATTATTACAACTCGTGAAATACATGAATGAATGGGTGATTAGGTGATTACATGGATTTATTTGTGTTTGGATGAATGGGTTGGTGGATAGATGGGTGAATAGCTGGATGAATGGATGGATGGATGTGTGGGTGAATTGAAGAATTTATGCTCACACATCTATGTATACATAAATACAATTAAATAAAAAAATAAAGCATAACAGGATACATATACAGTCTCACAAATATAAATGAGTACATAATTAAAGTGGCATTTCTATCCAGAGGGAAGAAATTCATGTAACAAAAGTTCAAATCGATTTTTCTAAAGATAAGAAGCTGAATGAGTTTGGGATTAACCACAAACGTGTAACACAAAAGCACACAATCACGAATTATACTTTTCTCCAAGATTTCAGGATTTTAAAAACGGACCCATTCATGTACATCATGACGCTTAGAATCGTAAACACAACTATATTAGACGTATGTAAAGGTAGGGTGTCATATACAAATCGTGGTGAGATAAAATGTACATAACTGATAAAAACACACTCAGTTCAATGAGGCATGTTTATCTAGTGCTTTTAAAAGTAATATAAATGCTGTTTACGGAAAAAAGATGATTTGGTATGTAACAGAAAACTAGCATTATTTTAATTCCACAGTTTCTGTGACATACCTGAAATCACAGTAAGTGAATGTTTATTGTTTGGTGTTAAAAGCCGCTTTCAACATTTTGTATGTTATATCACGGAGTTTCCTGGGTAAGTTACCAGTCCTACTGGTCCAGTTATCCTGACATCAGCCAGTCTATTCGTAATGCTAACCCTGCAACCTTCAGCGCCACGGAAGGAAGCCATTACTACAATTTGTAATGTGGTATGACCCGGCCAGGGATCAAACCTGTGACCTCCCGTACCCGAGGTGGATGCTCTACCACAACACCATCGAGGCGGTCAAGTACAATTGTATCTAGTGCTAAACTAATTATAGTGTTTATTAGATGATTTCCGGTATGTCACAAGAAAAAAACATTTCCTTATTGCATAATAATGAAGATCCTGATCAGTATGTACGTATGCAGTATGACAGGGTCTTCACTGTTCGGAAATAAGAGAATGCTAGTTTTCTGTGACATACATGAAATCATCTATATCCCATAAACAGCATAATTGTATAATGCTTTAACACTAGATAAACACGCTTATTATGTATATGTGCTATTATATTTTTATAACTGTTTTCTTGTATACATCAAACGATTGACAAAAACCTGAGCAGCGACTCTTAATTAAAATATTTCCAATTCAGAAAACACTAAAGATTCACAATGTATATTGGAATCATGCTCATAAATGAAAGACAATCGAAAAAATGCAAGAATTATGTCCTTTGTGCACTGCACATCTGTAGCTTATTAGTTTCCTATACACGAAGTATTATATTGATTCATCGAACATCTATTGAGACAATGACCGAAGAAATATATGAACACAATGAGTTTATACCTAAAATAACAGATCAGATTTGCGTTCGAAATATTGCATCGGTCTCTTCATCCCAATGTATAAGTATGACGACTTTGAAATGGATCTGCCAAACAGAAAAACAGTTTTGACCCATTAATGCAAACCATAACGGACAAATGGACGGATGGATGAACAGACAGTCAGTCGCTCCGGACAAAGTACAAAGCTTCGGGAAGCACTCATTAACGAACAAGAACTTTTCACGGAACGCATGTGTTGCACGCGAAAGTCATATAATAAGTGAGAACATGGAAAGAAAAAAAATATATACACACTCCAAACACAGCATGCTAAAGTTTTGGTAATGGTGCACTGCACATCTGTTGGTTATAAGTTACCTACAAACCAAGTTTTAAATGGATACAATGGAAATTAATTGAGAAAATGGCTGAACTAAATAAAGAATCATGGAGATTACTAAAATTAGCAGACCAGAGTTATGTACCTAGTATTTTGCCGTTCTCCGGTATAAGTGTGACCACTACGAAATGAATCTGCCAAACAGAAACAACGTTTTGACCAATAAATACAAACCATGACGGACGGACGAATGCAGACAGAGACAACACATAACGTATTGATTACAGAAGACTGGTTCTATGCGTCAAATCACCTCTGTGTTTAAGAAAAGGGTTAACATGTAATGGTATTTGTAATGTATTTGCAGTTTAATAGAATCTCCGAAAAGGGCCCGTACAAGGTTAATTGACAAAAACCTATTTAGACTACATTTCTTGTTTATTTGACATCTAGGACTAAATTACATGTTGACGTGTGTATGTTTAAACCAACTAACAACACTGACATTGAGGTCAATCATATGTCAGAGTGTGTTTCACTCATTGGAACTATTTTGTCTCATTAATTAATGCAAGCGGATTGTTGTTCGTGATTCGGTCGAACCAATGAAATCAGTGTTAAAGCTGGTTATAGACAATACAAATGATTTTCGCGGAGGAATCCCAACGGTAAAGCTTTGTTGAAGCCGTAAGTAGACTTTTCGAATGCGAAAACGCCCCTATCCCAAAAATGAATGAAAAATTGAGAATAAAGTATTCAGAAATACATGTAAACATGGAAAAGTGATTAATCCCTCAATTAATAATAAAGGCTTCCGTTTCTACAATAAATTCAAAAATTCTTTGCCACAGAGTAGTCTTTTTAGAGAAAAATACATGTAATACATACATAGTAGTGATTTGTACCTTATTGCTATATTAACCAGATGTGGAACACAGTGGTACAGAGGTAGAGCGTCGGCCTCTTGTACCAAAGGTCCCGGGTTCAAATCCCGTTATGAGCGGGTTCTGCCTTTGGAATATTTCCACACAATGGCGCGAATACTGGTCAAGTATCCAGGAAGCAGACATCGAGCGTGATTAATATAAGCTTGTTTTGAGTCCACATTGCATGAATACATGAACTATGCTTATTTACATACATGTACTTGCCCGTTTCTTCACATACAGAATTGTTTAAGTCAGACAGAATATGTAAAACTTTATGTTCTGGTGTTTCATTCATAAAATCTAGGTATTTGACAGTTCCATAGTTTACAAATAACGTTTTAAGATTCTTAACACAAAAGAACATAACATGTATTACTTATTTGTTAGTGTACATACCACATTTTCTACATGTTACTGGAATTACGTAAAACTGATCATTTGAATAATCGACTTACACTGTGGCATTAAATTTCTGTTTGATTTAGAAAACACTCATATGTTGGAAGGGATAATTTCATTCAACGTACTTGGATGTTACTCTGGGAAAATACTTACGGAACAATTTTCTGTTATATTTCGATATATATATAGGCCTACTAGTACTATAGTACAAGCGTAATTGTTTATTTATGGTATTTTTCCACATTGTTTTGGTAGGGAATATACCGTCTGCTATATATATATTTGAACTTAAAATTTTGGTTAGGTTATATGTACCGACAAGTTTAAATCAATCGGCAATGAAACCTCTGACGCCTACTGGGTTATTCGTGTATTCTATTAAACGTATTTAAACAGATTTAACTAAAACTCTTGGATATATCCTACAATTTTTGCGGACAGGGGATGAATCCCTTTTTAAAAAAGGCCACACTGGACAAGAGTTAAAAAGGTGGATCTTAACTTTTGGCAACATTCCTCAACATTTATAAATCTGTTGCAATATTTGCTAAGCGTAATGCCAAGATGTTTATAAGTATTTAACTCAGAGACAGTGCCATCGCCTAATGACCATGAACGTGTTGTAGATCTATATTCATTAGGTATTTCGTTCATAACGGCTGATTTTCCTGTATTATAAAGATACTTGTTATGCATACCATAGTTATAGCAAATGTTCATAAGCCGGTCGTAGCCATGTTTTGATAAGGACATTAATACCATGTCGTCTGCTGACGTCGGACATGCACAGGTAAATCCATACAATTGAAATCCTAATGGTAAATCAGTTATTTGATCCACTAATACAGATGAGGTGTAAAAGTTGACATGCCTTTTATACACAAGTTTTGATGATTGACAGGAACACGTAGGGGTCGATTCCTTTTTTGTATAGTTTGATGAAAAGGGACTAATGCCATACACAATCAAAATCACTGTTTATATCTAAGAAAAACCACATGTATAGCTTACTAAAGAGAGGGTAATAGCCCTATAGTTTTTAGGTTCATTATTGCCCATGACATTGGGTGTATATGATAGTTTTAACATACTGTTGAAAAGATTGGTAAGCAATGGTCTAATTACATAATCTTAGTTAACAAAGTGCTCATAATACAGTCCACCGGTCCCATTACTTTCAATCATTCGTTTTCACAGTTCTAATATTTTAATAACTTGATGTATTTCTGTAAGAGTAATTTCAGTAAATGTATAGGAAGGAATTGTTTGACTCAGGGAGTAATTTATATCTTGTAATTCTTTTGTGACTTTCCAATTTAAGTCTGTATCACAATTGGGATTTTCTGAGGGTGTGTAAATTAAATATTCAAACCATTGTTCATTGATAGATTTTGGATCACGATATACAATTTCATTAAACGTTATCTCTGAACCAGTGGCTGATGTTTGTTTTCTTTTCCTATTCACTAACTTCCAAAACGACTTACGGTCGCTTGAAGCATATTTGTCGATATCGGAATATATGTTATCTATGTACTGTTTACATTTAATCCGATGCTGTTTTCTAAAACCTCGCTTTGAATTCTTATAATTTCGATATGTGACATCATCCGAATCTCTAGTTCGGCCATTTTCCAGCCAAAAACATATAGCTGTAACCATTTCAGAGTGATCCGTTTTCAACTCAGAATCCCAATAAGGTTTAAGGTGGGTTTTTTAATTTTGTTTTAGGGAAACATATATTTTCTGCATTATTAACATTTTCAGTAAATGTTTCAAGAGACTGTTATTGTCGTAGACATATTATGCTCAACCTGGACAGTTTCATCATAATTGGTAAGGCCTTAAACAATTGGACATGCTCAGATTTTTTTTGATTTCTTTTTTTTTGCCAGTTTATACCATTCATTACATGTGTTCTTAAGCTCATAATTGTTGTTCGATTCATCTATTTTTATTGAGAAAATGACAGGAGGATGACTGGAAAAATTGAATGCATTATCATCAGGTAAATGACAAAATCTGACTAAATCAAACTTTTCTAAGGGTTTAAGGCTTATTAGTACGTGAGCCGGCGCGTTAACTGTAGTTTGTATAATTTAGACCCGTACAAGATTGTAGAGCACTATTGCCACACAATTCTGTCTCAAAATGAGATCATTTAAACAGTTTGCAAGACTACTAGGTGTTTTTTTCGAAAAAGTACTAACATTTTCAGTATTAAAATCAACCATGATTATTACAGTATACATTGGCCTTTATGTATTACTACTATTATCTAGAGATTCGACGTACCTTTTGTAGACTGACAACGAATGATTTCTACAAGGGATATTAACTTGAAATATAAAAACATAGTTGGTTTGGCTAAGCATAATTTCTATCAGGATCTAGAAATATTGGCGAAACAAAATTGTCAAATTAGTTATGCCATAAAAGACAGACGCCTTCTACTATAAGAACACGTAAATCAGAATCGGATAAAGCAACACTATTGGACATGTTGTCAATTAAATTTAAAAAACCCACATAAATCTTGTTCATATAGCCAATGCTCAGATATTCCTAATACATCTATAGTATACGTATTCAAAGTATCACACAGGTATGTACTACTGGACATACTTCCAGTTGCATTCCACGTACACACGTTCAATGCCAGTATACTGTTTACATCACAAATCTACATCACTTCTCAAATAAGAGAACCTAATGGTATGTTCAAAGGTATATTTGCTGGACTCATGGTCACCATACAGTTAGTATGGTTTCCGACGTGTATACTGTTGGAAACCTGCTTTTATACTCAACTTGTGATACCCAGGGTTTGCATGTAATTTCCCCCGGCCAGAAATATGGAGTACCAGGGGCTTTAGCTTTGCAATAATCAATGTGTAGGCCGTCTCGTGAGAAAATCAACATTGTGAACTCTGCGTAAAGTATCGACCCGGATCAGCCTAAGCATGCCACACAGGCGTACCCGGATAGACACTTTTCGCCTCCTGTGGGTTTTCTGTTACAGGAATAACTACTCTATACATCTATCCCCCTAAGACGGAATATGTCGGCCGGATCAGCGCAGGCTGATCTGGTCGATACATTACGAACAGTTGCTTTTTGAGAAAAAATGTGTAGGCACGTGCCTACATTGCCTAAAGGGAGCTACGCCCCTGAGTACTAAGCATTAATGCATTTTCATCGTCATATACATTAAATTTACCCAAAACGGACTCATTTCTCTTATCCTGAAAGATGATAACATGTGATACCGTTCAGCCCCTTTTTTAGACGTATTCAGTAATTCTGTTTTCAGTAAAAGAAACTTAAAATCCTCCGAGATAAAACATTTTAGTGCGCTTTTTGACATGTATCATTAACTTAAGTCATCATCATCATCATCACAATTGTCATGCTGAAAGTTATCATTAACTTTCATGCTGAAAATCCATCATAACTGTCATGCTGAAAGCTATCGTGGCTGTCATGCTGAAAGTTATCATCCATCAATGAATTACTGGTACTGGTATTTTTCTTACTAGTTGATTTACGTTTAACAACACTGCTATAATACGTGGACTGATTATCCTTTTTAACAATGTTTCCGACGTTACTTGATCTGATTCCGGTCATTATAACTGAAATTGACATGCCACATCCTTCTTCCTTATCAGAGTTATTGACTAGTGGGAGTGAATCCGAAAAATGGCGATCCTGTTCAACATCCAAACCGGATCTCTGACTAGGGTCTGCATTTTCCGCATAATTTTGAATTGATTCAGGAAGAGGATCAAATGTTGGATTGAGATCAGAATCACGGTCCCATCTAATTCCCAACCTTTTAACAACTTGTACCAGTTGAACATGTAAGAAGTTGACGTTTTCAGTAATAAATGTCATACTACTACTAAATCTGCTCCTTCAACCACTGACATCACGTTATAAGTGTCACGTGCCAGTTTGACCGGAACACGGTCACCAGCTCGTGAGTTAGCCCTTCTTTTTAAATCAAAATGTTCACCTTAAGCAAAATCTTCACTTGATTGTATAGTTTCAAACAAGGATAATCTTGTTCATTCCAAGTCAACCATGGGCAGGACCTCGTTGATACACATATCAGAAGGTACCTTACAAATTAGTTAAGACAATACACACAGCACTCTCCCCTTTCAAATGTAAAGTTATCGATTTAAATTAAATTTTGAAATCCCAATCATAATTTCACCTGCGGATAGTATGCACATACTGCTTTAATGTGTTCGGTGTGTGAATGACACATAAAGAAAGTATGTACATACCGATTTAATTTGTCCATGCATGTTGCGCGTGATCAAGTCATGTTGACAGCGTAGAAATACATTTTAGTTTTTAATCATGTAGTTCATAATATATATTTAAATCAAATTTCTTTCGAGTTCTTTCTTTTGGGTAAGTGATGTCGCGAATCAAGTCCATTTTCCGGCTGATATGCCAACAAGTTACCGCATTTTGATTTTATTTAATAAGAACTATTTGCAATTTTTTTTGAAAGGTACAACATGGGTATTAGCTGGCAACAGTCCATTCATTTTTAAAAAATGTTAAACAAATAATCCACTTTTATTGACATTATATACAATCTGCAACTACCAAGACATCTCTCTGAACCCGAGGTAGTGGTCAGAAACGGCGAGCTGATATAGAAAGACAGATGTGAAGTAATTCAATGCCGATATTGTAAAACACTAGTCTAGATTCCAGTCTCAAAATGATGAGTGTCTTCGGATTTCGTCCACTATAGCAACTTGCTCTAACGAGCCTTTCTAAAAACAGTTTCTTCATTCTCCGTGCATTCAGTCATATGACCAATATCTACCGGTAATTGTTATCTCATAGCATAACGGGCACACAATCCGTTAGTTTGCAGTACTTTTGCGACTTGCCATGCTGTTACGGATAAGATGGAAGTCGAAGTCAACGTAATTGAAACTTAATTAATTGGCCTGGACAAGCTTTCTTTCGTAAAATGGAGTCAAAGGTAAAGGACAACGTAACACAATTGTTATAAGCAACACACCGTCTTCCAAAGATGCAATATTTTTATGAAAATAGTGGGAAAATGAAAATATGTTCATAATGATCAATTTCTCCATTCGTCACAATGTTTTCAACTCTTTGATTAGAGATTCAATGATTAGTTGCAGATTAATGTATTTATAAACATCTAGATATGCTTATCATTTAATTGTGTTTTGAGCCGATAACAAACAAGCATAATACTCATTGTGGTGTACAAGACATACAAGTCATATTAATTAACAAATATCCTCAAGTGATTTTATAGACAGCTTGGTAGACTGTTAATTTAATTCATCATTTAATTGTTATTGAGTCAGTAACAAACACGTAATAGGATTATAGCGTATCGAAGGACCATATAAGGAGGGATATACAGCTGGTCCCCACAATATTTCTCTTATTATCTTTTAACAACTGTCCTTTCGGGATTTTATAGACAGTTAAATGGACTGATCATTTAATTGTTATCGAGTCAATAACAAACATGCAATACACTCGTAGTGTAGTCCAGAGCCCGAGATAAGGAGGGAGTATACAGCTGCTTTCCCCACAATCTCTCTAAATAATCCAACCAATCCCTATAATGAGGGTATTCAAAGTAATCATTTCATTGAGACGATTCTTTTGAGTACCCACAAAATAGGGTTAGATGGTAAAATAATGATTTGGAGAAATGCCCCTTATGTAGAGCTATGCAGTGTACAAAATAGATGATATAAGACATCCAAGGCAGGGGCGTAGTTTGGCAATAATCAATGTGTAGGCCGTCGCGTGAGAAAATCAACATTGTGGACTCGGCGTAAAGTATCGACCCGGATCAGCCTAAGCATGTCACACAGGCGTACCCGGATAAACACTTTTCGCCTCCTGTGGATTCTCAGTTTCAGGCATCACTACTCTATCTATCCCCCAGGCTGATCTGGTCGATGTGTATCGCCGCAGCTGCATTTTTGGGGCATTTTTAGAAAAGAATGTGTAGGCACGTGCCTACAGTGCCTAAAGGGAACTACGCCCCTGCAAGGCATGGTCAATTAACGCATATCGTTAGGGGATATTATAGACTCTTGAATATACTTAATTTAATTGTTATTGAGTCTATAACAAACATGCTACGTACTCATTGTGTCAACATAGAAGATATACAACATACACGCCATGTCAATCAGCAATTGTACTTCGGGGATTTTATAGACAGATGAATAGACTACATTCATTTCATCATTTAATCGTTATAAACATGCTACGTACCAATAGTGTCAACACAGATGATATAAGAGTACAAAACATGTACTTCGGAGGATTTTATAAACAGTTGAATAAACTACATTCATTTCATCATTTAATTGTTATAAACATGCTACGTATCAATAGTGTCAACACAGATGATATAAGACATGTCAATCAGCAACTGTGTTTCAGAGATTTTATAATATTCAACAGCGGTTTATGATAAACATTTACGATTTAGGGCATTAACAAAATGTATACATTTAGATCATCCTGCACATTCACACGTCCAGCGTACTATTTTCTTTAAAGTTGAATTCATATATTAATATTTATTCAAAGTTGAATATATCACTACAATATAAGCGGAAAGCAAAGTCTAAAGAGATCACCTCAGTGGTGTAGTGGTAGATCGTCCATTTCGGGTTCGGGGAGTCGCTGGTTCGATACACGGCCTGGTACAAGTCATGTCTAAAACTACTATATGAATCAGGAGATGAGTTAGCTAGCTAAATTGAAACTTTTTGACAAGAGCACTAGATAAAGAGGCATAAACCGAGCCGTCCCGCAAGAAAACCAACCTTGTGGATCAGCCTAAGCATGCCGCGCAGGCTAACCAGGACAGACAATTTTCGCCTCCTGTGAATTTTCTGTTTCAGAAATAATTACTATATACCCCTGATACGAGACGGACTGCGCAGACCGACCTGGATCGATACATAATGAAGAGTCCACAATGTTGGTTTTCTCGTGAGGCTGCGGCGATAGACATCTGCGTAATGTATCGACCAGATCAGCCTGCGCTGTCCGCGCAGACTGATCCGGCCGACACATTCCGTCTTAGTGGGATATATGTATAGAGTAGTTATTCCTGAAACAGAAAATCCACAGGAGGCGAAATGTGTCTATCCGAGTAAGCCTGTGCGGCATGCTTAGGCTGATCCGGGTCGATACTTTACGCAGATTCCACAATGTTGGTTTTCTCGTTGAACGGCTCATATATCTCTTTTGATTCAACTAAACGCTTTGTTGTGGGTACTGACAAGCACATATTATAAGGGTTTGAGGGTCAAATGTGTATTTCAGAACGAGAAATATGCGTCTTCGTCTTATCTAGAGTTCGGAATTGTTCAATACGTTCCATCAAGTTTCCAAATTGATTTGACAAGATACAGCCACAGGACGGGAACAATGGTCCAGCCACAGAGATAGTCTGTAAAAGATAGAAAATATTAGTCCCTTACAGAGCATCGGGGAAAAACCAGCCATATGACAGTTTTTCATCAATGTAGACCCAGATATCACTGCACGTCCACACAGTATGATCTTGATCATCAATGAGTGCTGGTAAGTTTCTAGGAGCATATCGAGGGCTTGGCGTGAAACGGTTGTAACTAAAATTGGTATTTTTTTTACCAAGATTAATCACCTCGCCATAAAGTCTTTATAAGCGTTTAATCATTTTCTTGGTAAACAATGGAAATTTAGGTGCCATTGCTCGTTCTGATCAATGGCACCTAAATTTGCATTGTTTACAAAGGGGTCAAAATTGCCCCTAAACCCGGGTTCTCAAAATAGGTTTTAAGTTACAACTGTTTCACGCCAAGCCCTCGATATACATGCATTTTTATGTGAATATTGGCTGTTTTCTATCTTCTCTATTGTGCATTTTTTCACATAATCGAATGTTGTTGTAACCCTCCTCATCATGTAACATATCTGTAGCAAACAACATAGCTAGGCAAAACTATTGAAAGATAAATGATCAAATCTAAGTTGGAAGAAAAAAAAAATGTTGTAAAAGAAGAAATTGGTTAATTACTTTGTTTTCTATAATGTTTTAAAAAGTCGTCTTCTGCAGGAAAGTCTGTATGTAGGAAAACGTTTAAATAAGATTAACAACCATGTAAAACGTCTCTTGCTGAAATTACGTCAGAATGCGTCTGCATATGGGATAAGATTAACAACCATGTACAGAAGAATGCATATGGGATCAGATTAGCAACCATGTAAAGAAAAATGCAGATGGAATAAGATTAACAAGCATGTACAGAATAATGCATATGGGATAAGACTAACAAGCATGTACATAAGAATGCATATGGGATAAGATTAACAACCATGTACAGAAAAATGCATATGGGATAAGATTAACAAGCATGTACATAATAATGCGTATGGGATAAGATTAACAACCATGTACAGAATATTGCATATGGGATAGTATTAGCAACCATGTACAGATAAATGCATATGGGATAAGATTAGCAATCATGTAAAGAAACATGCATATTGGATAAGATTAACAACCATGTACAGAAGAATGCATATGGGATAAGATTAACAACCATGTATAGAAGAATGCATATGGGATAAGATTAACAACCATGTACAAAATAATGCATATGGGATAAGATTAACAACCATGTACAGAATATTGCATATGGGATAAGATTAACAACCATGTTCAGATAAATGCATATGGGATGAGATTAACAACCATGTACAGAATAATGCATATGGGATAAGATTAACAACCATGTACAGAAGATTGCATATGGGATAGTATTAGCAACCATGTACAGATAAATGCATATTGGATAAGATTAGCAACCATGTAAAGAAACATGCATATGGGATAAGATTAACAACCATGTACAGAAGAATGCATATGGGGTAAGATTAACAACCATGTATAGAAGAATGCATATGGGATGAGATTAACAACCATGTACAGAATAATGTATATGGGATAAGATTAACAACCATGTACAGAATATTGCATATGGGATAAGATTAACAACCATGTACAGATAAATGCATATGGGATAAGATTAACAACCATGTACAGAAAAATGCATATGGGATAAGATTAATAACCATGTACAGAAGATTGCATATGGGATACGATTAACAACCATGTACAGAAGAATGCATATGGGATAAGATTAACAAGCATGTACAGAAGAATGCATATGAGGTAAGATTAACAACCATGTACAGAATATTGCATATGGGATAAGATTAACAACCATGTACATGAAATTCCATTAAAATTTGATGTAATAGGTGGCATTCAGAGGTATTTGTTGACAACGGATTGGATGGCACTGGATGATCACTTCATGTTCAGGTGAGCTTAACATTGCAATGCTGATAATATATGCATCTTCTCGTTGTGTTTCATTGAATTCCAGCCATTAGTTACTGTGAAATAGCCCTGAAACAAAACGGGTGGACGGACGCAATGCAACATACGGACACACTCAGACATTGCAACTATAGTTATGTTTTTTTTTCATTACAACAACTTGTTAAATAGAAGGGTTGAAATCTTACCTGAAGTTGCCGAATTAAGTGGGATTCTAAAGACTGATCGGACTTGAAATACGTTTGGATCAAACTTGTCAAGGTCGAGATCCTGGAATTGAATGTCCCTCTTTCTTCTCGTAGTTGGACAAACCTATTTAGAAAATGTTAACGGATTATTATTGGTGTGAATTGAACGTTCCAATGTTGAATATCTCTTTCACTGCCGAATTTTACAAAGTCAAACCTTCCGTACTGAAAATTGGACCAGTCCATTATTCGTCAATGAGGAAGTTTGGTTAAGGTTAATCTCTAAGTGGAAGCAATGCATATTCCAGGAGAGACAGCTCGTTATGAGTCTGTATCGACCCGGATCAGCCTAAGCATGCCGCGCAGGCAAACCCGAACAGACACTTTTCGCCTCCTGTGGATTTGCCGTTCCTGGAATCATTACTCTATACCTCGATCCACATGAGACGTAATGTGTCGGCTCGGATTAGTCTGCGCGGACTGTGCAGGCTGATCTGTGTCGATACATTACGCAGAGGTCATAAGCATCTAGCTTAAAATATCGCTATACATGAAAGTATAATTATTGGATTGAGTTGAAAACATTGTGACAAAATGAGAAATCGTTCATTTATCCAAATATAATTTATCGCAGATGTATCAGAAATTGTCTGCACTTTGGAAAAGGTTAGAGTGTGACAGACGCATTACTTTGCAGAGGTCCAGATAAGAAGAGGTATTTAGCTCTTTTCCCCACAATTTCTCTTATTATTAAAGCAAGCCCTACGTTGCGGGTACTCAAAAGAATAGTCACCCCTTATCTAGAGCTCTGATTTTGAGATATAAAGTGATAGCTTATTACTTACAATATCACAAGCTGTCGAGTTTATTGGACAAATCCTTACATCACATTCAATGGTGATGAACTCGGACTCGAAAAATCTGAATGCTTTTATTTTTGAATAAACAAACTTAGAATGCAATTGGAAGTCTTCAGTAAGTTCAAGATCAGTTGAACACCTGAAACAAAAGAACACATGTGAGCCGTCCCGAGAGAAAACCAACATTATGGCCACTGCGTAATGTATCGACCAAGATCAGCCTGCGCAGTCCGCACAGCCTGATCGGGGCAGACACATTCCGTCTCAGGGGGATAGAGATATCCACAGGAGGCGAAAAGTGTCTGTCCGGGTTTGCCAGTGCGGCATGCTTAGGCTGATGCTGGTCGATACTTTACGCAGAATCCACAATGTTGGGTTTCTCGCTGGATGGCTCATGTGTCTCCTACCAATATGTCAGTAAGTTAAATGGTGATGGAGTTCAAGCCATAATAACAAACAAGGAGCAGTTCAACGAGAAAACCAACACTGTTGACTCTGCGTAAAGCATCGACCCGGATCAGCCTAAGCATGCCGCGCAGGCTTACCTGGACAGACACTCTTTGCCTCCTGTGGATTTTCAGTTTCAGGAATCATTGCTCTATCATCCCGAGACGGAATGTATCGGCCCGGATTAGACTGCGTGGACTGCGCAGGCTGATCTGGGTCGATACATTACGCAAAGTCCATAGTGTTGGTTTCCCCGTGGAACGGCTCATATTCCCATGCCAATGCAGTTGCCAGACATTTTACAGAATCATTGTTTTGAGTCATATTCTTTAATCAGTTAGGCCCAATTCTGCTTTTTAAACAATTAACCTGGAACAATCACCAGTACTGCAGCGCATCAATGTGAATGCTATACCTGTGACACTGCGAGCATAGGAGGGAAGCAATCACTACACGTGTTGAAGTCTTTGTTATAACATGTAACACATGTTCTCCCGGTGTGGAGCCATTTACGAACACAAGGAAACTACTACTACACAAGGCTTCTTTTAGAAATAGCGAAAACACTACTACTAGATCACTTCAATGTCATATTTTATATTTTAAGGACAAATCTATTCATTCATTTTGACAAGACTGTTTAATAAATGTAACAAGCTGACCCTAGAAAATCTTCAATGCAACCCTAATCCTGCTATATGGTAATTTTATCAATATTAAAAACCATCATATTCGGAATGAATACAAGCTGACCCTATAAAATCTTCAATACAACCCTAATCCTGCTATATGGTAATTTTATCAATATTAAAAACCATCATATTAGGAATGAATATTTTTTTAATTAAGTATAAATTTAACTTCACACAAAAGCTATTTTTCAGGTATCAAAACAAGCTTTACCATGTGGAAATAAGTACCAAGTTCATATTCATGATAATGAAGGTCTTCAAATCTGAAATATGACTATCATATATGTGATAACATATTCTCAGACTTGTGTATGGAAAGTCAAATACAATAAGCCGATCCATGCCTGTTGACCAATTACTATATTTAATTGACAAAATTATCACTTTTATCTAGTCAATTCAATATTGTAAGTTTTTGCACAAAAAATAGGACATATTTATGTAGATATGATGGTACAAAATGTACAATGTAACTATAAAGATTTTTAGCAAAAAAACTTTTTCTATTTTAAGTAACAGTGTCCTTGACCTTGATCGAAGTAGTCCGTAACACAATCCCACACAAGGTTTTCGTAAATAGTTAATACACACTAAGTTTGGTCAGGATAATTCAACTGCAACTAAAGATATTGTAATTTGTTCAATGTTTCTATTTTTAGAAACCAAATCCATGACCTTCACCCCATGAGCCCTTAACACAATCCCAATAAAAAGTATTTATAAATATATGTCAACTGTAACTATAGATATTTTATGGTAGAAATATGGACACTTACCCCATCACTGTGATAACTTTTTGGCTTGTAGAATTAGTCATAGCAGACATGTTTCTGCCTGCATATGCAATACATTTCTCAGGTTTTATATCAAGATTTTCTGAAATGAGATGAAATGATTGCTTTTTCAAACACTGACGACATTTTACTCCTTTGAATACAAACATTTTGTTTGCTTTATTAGTTTTACTTGCCTTTTACACCGTGTTCAACATTATTTCAGTTATATATCACGGCAACAATAACGTTATTCATGGTCCCTGGTTAAACAGTAATAGGCTTGGAAATATGACTGCGCATGGCCACTCGACCATGACTGCCGCAACTCGAGATCGAACCCGGGCCTAACGTTGCTTAATCCTCGACGCTAACAACTCGCCAACGGCAGATTCCTAAAAATCTTTTTTGATTGTGTTTTTATTTAAATTGTAAATATTATATAACAAGTTGAAACTTCAATTATCAAATTGTACAGTGGTATTCATGATGAGGCAGAATGTTTGTATTATAAAAAAACCACTTTTCTGACATGTAGTTCAAGAAAGTCGAAGGTAAAGTTATGAATTATGTTTGAGTATTTTTTATTAAATATTTACTTTTCCAGATGAGTTTATGGTCAATCTAAGACTGCACCCCCCTAAAATGTCTTCGTTCGACTACATTCTTGTGAGAGGACATCAATAATTGTTTGCTTTTAAACATAATCTGAAGCAGACAACTTTCATAACATCTAGGCAAAAATATTAATCAAACTGCTGATAGAATTGATGGGTGAAGGACCGTCATTACTTTGACGCCTTAACTGCGAAAACCAATTTTACTATAATTTTAAAACCTATCTGTGTTTCCATGGTAATAGACCCAAATGAATTCTGCTATACAGAAGTTTCCTTAAACTTTCCATGACTTATTTGCGAACAGTGCATATGAGCCGTTGCTTGAGAAACCCAACATTGTGGACTCTGCGTAAAGTATCTACCCGGACCTGCCTAAGCATGCCGCGCAGGCTAATCCGGACAGACTTTTCGCCTCCTATGGATTTTCTGTTTCAGGAATCATTACTCTATACCTCTAAAATATCTACAAATAAAAATAACAAATATTCCTCATTTATGTTAGAACGATTTTAAATTTTGCCCAAATAAATATAATTATAATAATTACACATTGAATAATGATAAGTTTAGTAATTAAATGTGCGCAGAATTTAAAATCATTTTAACCAAAAAATGTAGATGCTATGTCTAATTTTCAAAATCCACTAAAATTCAGGTTTTTACTTAAAAAATGTCACACTCAGCATCTTAAGCATATAATGTGAATAAATGCATTAGATGCAACTATGGTCCAAGTTTGAAGGTCATTATCACTACCAGTTATTGAGAAAAAGTATGGGAAAAAATGTTGAGCTAAACGCAATTGTTAATCAAGAGGACCGCCTGCGGGTGCCTGACAGTCGTCTGCCTGACAGTCGTCTGCTTAGTATCCAAGCGAGAAACTTACAATACGAAAACATTGTACAATTACGTTTACCGTTCATCGAATTTAGTAACAGCGACCTTGACCTTAGCCCGAGGATCCACAAAACACATACCTTTCTAAGACAACTTAAAATATTGAATATATTACAGTGTTTCTATTTTTTGTAACTGTGAACTAGACCCCAAAATCTCCCAAATCACAATCCCATTTAAGATATTCTTAAATACTTTCTACAAACAAAAAATTCGATTAGATTATGTCAACAATAACTAAAGATATGGATTAGATTACCGTTTTTTCTATTTTTAGTAACAGTGACCTTGGCCTTTACACCAGGAGCCAAAAATCACAATCCCTTTTAAGATCTCCTTAAATACTTACTACAAACAGAATTTGGTTACATTATGTCAACTGTACATAAAGATATTTTAATATCAGATATATTGAATATATTACCTTTCATCTATTTTAAGTAACAGAGCCATTGAAATTAACCCAAGGATCTCAAAAACACAATCCCATTGAAGATCTTCTTAAAACAAAATTTGGTTACATTATGTCAACTAATACAAAAACATTGTGTATAATTAGTGAATTTGACGTTTTCTAAATTAACAAGAGCAATAATCCCGTCAAAAAGAATTTACAATGTTTTGTAACTTGTAAAACACTTTCATCATTCTATTGTGCATTTGAAAGATTTCCAAAGAGAAAGTTTTGTTAGTTTGCATGCAAGTGAGCATTGTTAGTTTGCATGTAAGTGAGCTTTGATAGTTTGCACGAAGTGACCTTAACGAAAATACTGACTTAAAACTGGTAATTAGTTTGACAAAATGCTGTCAAAAGTTACGGAACTTGCATCTCATTGTTGCTTTTATGATATGATACAACCATTTTAAGTTTAAGTTAATCTCTACTTTGAATGGTTACCAAGAAAAAGTGAATTTTAAACAAGAATTCTGACTAAAAAAGGGGCATAACTGCCAAAATGCAGTAAATTGCCCCACTCTTGTCATATTCAGCTTAGTTAACAAGTTTATTAAAAGTGATAATAAATAAACGAGAATGAGATATTCTATTTATCTCATAAAATGATTCATAAATGAGGCGTATTTCGAAACAAATAAACATGCTGTTTCGCGCCCAAATGACTAACGTTATACCGTTAAACCGCTAACGTGACGTCATTTTCATCGTTAGGTTTCCGCGTTGTAACAAAGACTTCGGCGTAAGACTGGAACCTAAACTAGTAGTGTCATATGATAATTATGTAATGGGATTTTGAAACTCCAAGTGAGGGCTTTATGTGATAAATAAGTATAGACTTAACATACCGGAGTCTATAGTCATGAGCCATGTAAGTTCATCTCCAATGTAGGCAGAGTCAACCAAGTACAACCATCCAGTTAAATAGTCCATCATGAATATATCGGATGACAACACGTATTCGGGGTATTCTGCACTCTGATTATGCTTTTCTAATCTGGTAAAAAAATAGAAAATCAATTATTTTGATATTTTAATAAACTGTTTACCCGCTATGAAATGTTATCCCGTTCCCACATACGACACATCTGCAGCAGACGAGTTTGAATCATTTAGTCGAATGGACAATTTCTGTAAAATTAAGGAACAAGAATTGAATAATGTTGAAAACAATGTTTTCAGAAGTCGCCTGCTACAGAGGCGTTGGAAAGCGTATATGTGAGAGAGACGGTACATAGTTGTCACCTTTGAAAACATAAAGAAAGACATCGTTTACAGTAACATAAGATCTGTAAAATATGAAAAATAATCTTGACACAGGTTTGATTGTTTGTGAGTTTGTTTAGTTTGGGTTTTACACAGTTTTTAACATTTTTTCAGTTATATCACGGCGACTGGTCACTTTATCACGATCCCCGGGTAACCAAACCAGTACAGAGAGCTAGACTCATTATGACGCATATGCAACTCCTTTTAAAACCATTGTGGTACAAGCAAAACTTGCAGTTTTGCTTAGGATTATCAATTTCTCTTTTTGCCACAATGTGTTAAACTCCATTCAATGATATTAATTTCATTTATTCCTATATGTGTTCATAGTCGTCTGGTACATATGTGTTGTAAGTGGGAAACGGTTACATATATTTATTGAGAAACATCACACACAAAAAAACAGATGGCCCTAAATCGAACACCTGAGTGGTATAGTAGCGAACTTGATACTGTAAACACAAGTGGGGAAAGATCTTAATCGAATACCTGAGTGGTATAGTAGCTGACTTGTTACTGTAAACACAAGTGGGCTAAGATGACCCTTAATCGAACACCTAAGTAGTATAGTAGCTGACTTGTTACTGTAAACACAAGTGGGCCAAGATGGCCCTTAATCGAACACCAGAAACGTATAGTAGCTAATTTGTAACTGAAAACAATTGAGCAAGTGTGTGAAAGAAACAACAAGGAGTGGAAAAAGTAAAAGATACAGGCGTGAAATAATCGTCAAACAATTTTGAAAGAAGATCACTAAAGGAACATTTTTCAAGTTTGGTTGATATTGGTTCCTGCAGTGATTAGGAGGGAACGACCTCTGAAGCGTTTCAAGAATGCTTGAAGCATTATGTGGTCAACAAGGACGACTCAGTTAAAACCGCATGCTGATGTATGCTCATTTGGACTTGTGATGGTCTCAAGTCTCGAAGCCTGTTTTAAATGCAATCCAAATATGGCTATTTTGTATGTATTCCAAACAGAAATGTTTGCACTTTTATAAAGTTGTGTTACGCCGAGATATATATCAACAATTACATCAATTTAACTTTTAGGCAACACTATGGACTATAATTATTATTAAAGATGAACACATTATGGCAAAATGGGGGTAATTGCTCAACATAAACAACACTTTCCATGTTTCAAAAGGTCTCTGGTTTCACAAGTGTCGGAAAGGGTTAAATAGTATACTATGTGAGCCGTCCCGCAAGAAAACCAACATTATGGACTCTCCGTAATGTATTGACCCAGATCAGCCTGCGCAGTCCGCGCAGGCTAATCCGGGCCGACACAATCCCTCTCATGGGGATAGAGGTATATATAATAATGAGTCCTGAAACAGAAAATTCACAGGAGGCGAAAAGTGTCTGTCCGGGTTAGCCTGCGCGGCATGCTTAGGTTGATCCGGGTCGATACTTTACGCAGAGTCCACGATGTTGGTTTTCTCGCGGAATGGCTCATGTATAGTCAGCTTATAACTATTGTGATAATTGTGTAACGTGAGGGCAATCTGTTGACATGATGTAACGTCATTATAAACTCACGGATTCTCCCTCATATATATGTTATATGTATGATTACGGTTTAACGCAGTTTCAAACATTTTTTCAGACAAATCAAGACTTTCCAAGTAACTGGCTGCTTTTTCATATACTTAGGCCAATGGTCGATGACAAATGACACTTGTCACAGTGACCTTTATCAAACGTCGGAAAGAATGCTGGCCGAGCTGGGATTTGAACTCATAAGCCCCTGAATTATTATGCCGCGTCGTTACCAACTGAGCTTGCGGGGCTCGGCTCATATTTATGTAAGGTAAATGCTATTACATGTAACCCCTTCCCGTATACAACATATCTGCAGCAGAAAATATAAATTGATTAACCCTTACAGACGCATGTTGAGGCATTTGCAGCGTACAACCTTTGAAATATTGTGGCAGAAGGTGAAATCGCTCATGATGGGTAATTTCTCCTTTCGCCTAAGTGTCAACTATTTTCAGTAATAACACTTTCATTTTTAGAAGATTTCCATATTGTTGCCAAGATATTTTAAAATTTACCTGCTGCAAATACGTTGTATGTGGGAAAGGGTTAAAACATCTAGGCAAATGTATGGAAAACAAAGATTAATTATTGATCCCAGTTGAAAATAGTTTGGCAACTAGAGAAATGGTTAATTATGAGTAATGTTTACATTTGTCACACTTTTTTCAAACGTCGTCTGCTGTAGATGTGTCAAATTATGTATTTCTGTAGGAAATGTTTAAACATGCCGATCCTGGCGCATTTTAATGCAACAACCTAATGAAAATACTTACTCGACATCAAGCATGGCAGAAACATTCCAGAAAACACCACTTTCTGGAATCTGTAGACATGTTATCAAATAGGCATCCACCACTGCTTTCCCCCCAAGTACACCACTATCGATCTCTGAGTGGTTCGAGAATGTGACAGAAATCGGTATATCCTGCAAAAAATAAAGGGAGCGTCATTACATACAACACAAGACCTCGGGCTGAGGGTGGCTCGCCCTTCTTGGGAAACTGCATATTATATGGTTGTATCAATGTGAACAAGAGGACCTACTGACCTAGTTTTTGACCTCACTAACCAAGTTTCAAACTTGACTGAAATTTGATGGAGACAGAATTATGATCATTTGTCATAAAGGCTGGATGAAAAATGTGACCTCTAGTGTTTTCAGAAAGTTATTCTAAAATTTAACTGAGGGATCTAGTTTATGACACCAATGAGCCAGTTAAGGACTAGATTGAGATTTGATGTAGACAAAAGTTATGTTGATTTGTCATAAAGATTGGAGATAAAATGAGACCTCTAGAGTGTTAATAAAGTTATTTAATATTTTGACCTATTGACTTACTTTTTGGAAACATCAACCCGTTTCGAATTTGAGATTTGATTAAGACAAATGTTCTGATATAATTTTCATGAATATTGGATGACAGAAATCGACTTCTACTGTGTTCAAGAGGTTATTCTAACAGTTGTCATAGTGACCTAGTTTTTAAAACTACTGTTTCTTTTAGATTGCAGCACAAATTTTCAAAACACTTAAATTCATTCTAATTCAGTCAAAGGGCATTACTTTCCGGAAACTGGATTTCGCCGATTAAAAATATGCTGATAGATATTCCCGTTAACTCTTTACTATTTCCCACGTGCAGACATATTTGCAGCAGAGGTATTTTATAAACATTTACAAAAGATAAGATTGCTCTTGCAAAGACTCTATTCAATTATAATACTTTCATTTGAAGAGAGTTTGTGTAGTTTTGCCGAGATGTTTTCAAAGGCGCCTGCTGCAGCTTTTCTCTATGTGGGAAAGTGTTATTAACTGCCTTTTATGCCACCACTGTGGGCAAACAATGAAAACTAGCCTCGCTCCTACACATCATTTATTTTGACAAATTACTATGGTGTGAGTTATATATGAAGAACTAATTGATTGGGGTTTAACACAGTTTTCAACAATTGTCCAGTCATATGCGGCCAGTTCACATATCAATGTGTTTCCTTGATTTTCAAACAAGTACTCCATACAATATACTTTCCAAGCAACTGGCAGAGTTTCCATATATAATATAAGCTTATTGTTAGAAGATGAATGACGTTTTGTGAATTTTGTCAAACGTCAATAATGATGTTGGCCGAGCTGGGATTCGAACTCACAACCCGCGTCGCTACCGACTGAGATACCGGTGCTCGGCTATCGTTGAAGAGGCTTTCTCAAGTAATATTTCTGTGAAATCATTTTTGTGGCGATTGGTTTGACAATCGCCACAATTCTAACAGAAACAACAACAACGAACAATATTTACATATTCGGTTTTGAAAATTCGGTTGATATTTATTTTTCTTACTGCACACTAATTTACTCACATCCGTTATAGTTCCATCATTGATGCAGATACGCGATTACTACTCATTATGTCAGTGCTACTTTGGTACCGGATTGTTACTAATATTTGAGTCTTCTCGAGACATTATCTACATAGAGTTAAAATATGTAAATATTATCTTCGTCATGATTTGGCAGATAATAAATATCATTGCGCGTTCTGCCTTACAAATAACGGCAAATAACTTTGATGATACTCAAATCTGGAAATTCCAAAAGGTTCTATAAATAGCTCGCGAGTTCTTAAATCTCAATATTATAAACGCTTAATTTTGTAGTTGATTAAATATATGAAAGCGTCTAGATGATAAGACTGGTTTACAAAGGTTTAAAGGACACACGATGTCAGTGTGTACACACGTTATGTATACACGTCTGCACGTTCTAATATATGCCTATATTTTTATAAATTGAACAGTTTGGCAAATAGTGAAATTGTGCTTTTTGTGCATGTTTTGTGTTTCAAATATTTCGAAGCAGTTTAACAACCTCAGAGACATATAAATACACTGTGTTTATATGTCTCTGACAACCCTCAATCATGCAATGTGAAGGGACTAAATTAAACAGACCTGTTTAATATCGGACATCATTGAAACAAACACCCAACTAATGGATACTGTTTTCTCTCCTTTCTTGATAATTTTGTCATTTCTAAAGCGTACTCAATATTTTATCTTAATATGGCCTAGCGACCTGTTGATGGACATGCGATTACCCGAACAATTTAGATTAAAAATAGCCATTCTAATGAGCTAAAGCGGTAGCTAGTCTATCGAGTACCAACTAGATTTTTCATAAATTTGGAATGGCCTAATTTTGAACACATCATGACCAGTTTCAGAACGTAATTAAACAATCACCAAGACAACATTCTGGCAAACTAACATTATTCTACTGTTAAAAGATGCAGGGTTGATACATTCTCAAATTGATCCGCACCAGAGTGCACTATTATTGAAAAGCGCAAGCCCTACACCGATATACTGCTTGTTACTTTGCAGGATTTTCCATACGATCGCCACTACAGTGCCATTGGCGCTTTGATTATATCAGGTCAGTACTTTCAGAAGAGAACAGAAGATTATCAAAAGATTGTTTTGAAACACGTGAAACAAAGTTCAATTACCATGTTACACCCGGTCACAAAAAGGAATATGTTGTTATTCTTGAAGGTGGTGTTACAAATGGTGTCGGAGTTGTTGGCAAATGCTCCTTGGTAAGTATTAGGGTTCTGGATCTGCAGCGTCGCATTCGGATAGCATTCTGCAATTCAAATTCATTTTCTTACCTTTTTATGATCAAGTTAAAGAGTCACCTGCTGGGACAGAAGTTTGGAAAAAGCTACTCTAAACATCCGATAAATTAAACATTGAATTGTCAGCAAAGTTGGAAGCATTACGATAACCTCTTGTTCACATACATACGCTTTCTGACGCCTCTGCAGCAGATGTCTTTTGAAAACATCGTGACAAAAGGAGAAATTGCTAATAATGAGCAATTTCCCCTCTTGCCTCAATGTTTCAACTATATTAAATAATTATACTTTCATTTATGGAGATTTGCTACGTTCTTGATGTTTTCAAACTATTCCGCTGCAGATTTGTTGCATTTGGAAAAGGTATAACAGGTGAAATGGTTTGTTTTATATTCATTCAACTTTGTATCGAAACTGTATTGAAATTTGACCGAGATTTTTCCTGATTTTAGATTAATGTTTTCAAAGTCGTTTGCTGTTGTATGTGGGAAAGAGATAAGAATAAGGAAGTGATGGACAGTGAAGAAAGAGTCTTTGCATGACCTCATCATTTCATGCAAGAGGCTATATAAACATTCTAAACAAATACTAAGTTCTAAATTGATATCACTTTTGAACAAAACGAGGAAATTTCAAATACAATACATTTTTTTAGTTATGATGTAAGGTTAAAGTTTTGTGACGACCTTTTTCTTCTATAAACAGACGAGCTATAAATGAATTAAACGTAACATTATGTATCTTTAAAAACAAAATACTTACTGTAAATCAGACTAGGAGGGGCCGCTATTCCTGCTGAACAATAAACAATCAACACTACAAACACCAATACCAACACGGGTATCTGAAATGAACACAGGGCAATGATCCATGGGCAAAACGATAAGGCTGACTGGTCAATGTATTGATGGATTGCGGTTTGACGTTGTTTTCAACAAATCTTCAGTTATATCATGACGGAGAGTTCACATAAACTGTGTTTCATGGTTTCCCCCTCAACGGCACTCTACACAATACGCTTACCAAGCAACTGTCTGGTTTACCAGTCAGAGTAATAACGCTTGTAGCGATGCATTTTGTCAAACTTTGCAAAGAAGTTGGCCAAGCTGTTTTTTAAACTCGCAACTCCAGGATTAACAGCCCAGATCGCTACTGACTGAGCTACATGGACTGTTTACTAGTCAATGTGACATGGCCATGTGAAATGAGCAAAAATACAGGAGTGTTTAAAGACACATATTTGTCTCCCTGGTTTGATAATTATTTTGCTCTTATCCATTTTCGACACTTTTCCGTCATGTCACGCACGGCGTTTCCTTTGTAAGTTACTAGTACTACTGCTTCATTAATTCTTACAGATTTACAGAACACATAATGTGCATTTAATCATTCATATTTCTGAGCATGCTTTCCGGAAAAACATTCTTAGAAGTGTTTCAAAGCTTGAACTTCAGCAGATGACTTTTACAAACATTGTAGGTAGTAAAGGAAGAAATATCTCATAATGAGCAATTTCTCCTTTTGTCACAATGGTTTCAACTCTATTCAAATATTTTACTTCAATTTACCAAATTTATTTCAAAGTCGTCTGCTGCAGATTTGTCGTATGCGGTAAAGTACTAAAAGTGTGGTAAGAAGGCAGTACATAGGGTTTTATTTAGTAATTGAGTTTACTCCTACTTTTAAAAATCTCTTTATGTCCAAGATACATCCAGTCAGGTTTTGTTTACTTTTGAAATTTCAGAAGCAATACTGTGTTTAAAATATCGCAAACTTCTCATGACTATTTCACTAATTTTACTTTATCAGTTTTTGTCAAATTTTCTTTCTTACTTTCAAATTAAAAAGACTTTAAAGCTTAACAAGAATTACGCGTAATTAAATGTCTTGCTGTCCCCCGCTTTGACTATCAATGCTAGTGTAAAAGAAAAAAAAAAAGAAAAAGAAAAAAAAAATACATTGCAACGCAAAGTTAAAAAATACAAAAAAATTAAAAAAAAATTGAGCTGAACGCCAAGTTCGAAAATACAAGAAATTAAGAAAAAGAAGAAAAAGAAGAAAAAAAAAAAAAAAAAAGAGCTAAACGCAGAGTTAAAACATACAAGAAATTAAAAAAGAAAAAAAATGAGGTAAGCGCAAAGTTAAAAAATACAAGAAAAGAGAAAGAAAAAAAAAAATACAAAATACAAATGTTTGACCCTGAAACCTGTTTGATATGTTGAAGTACTTTTTCATGAACTGTGTGTTCATCCAACACAATATGAAGAAGCTATGTCAAATTCTCAAAATCCACGAACAATCATGTGTTTTACCCTAAAAAAAGGTCACACTCAGCATCTTCAGAATACAATGTGCAAAAAAAGGGTATTAGATGTAACTTTTAAATTAAATTAATTTTAAAAAAAGAAACTTTAACGTTGAGCTAAACGCAAAGTTAAAACATACCATACAAGAAATGAAAAAGAAAAAAATCCAAATGTTTGACCCAAAAACCCGTTTGATATGTTGAAGTACTTTATTTATGAAATATGTGTGCACAATTTGAAATCAATCTAAAATAAAAGTATGGAAGCTATGACCATTTCTCAAAGTCCACCAAAAAATACCAAAATCATGTTTTACCCCTAAAAGAAGGTCACAATCAGCATTTTTAGCATCCAATGTGGAGAAGGGTATTAGATGTAACTATATTCCAAATATGAAAGCCCTAGTACCAGTACTTATTCAGAAAAGTTAAAAAAAAACGTAACTTTAACGTTGAGCTAAACGCAAATAGTTGACGCCGCCGTCGCCAGAAAACCAACACCTTTGTCTCGCTTTCGCAACTTTGTTGCAGCGAGACAAAAACCTGGAAAAGGGTTAGGGCAATCAAAGAGTCAACAGGTATTTCGGAAACTGCAAGCAAATGTGTTGATTGATTGGAGTTTAACGCCATTTACAACGATGATTCGGTTGGTCAATACAAACTTTGGGGGGGGGGGGGGGGGGGGGGGGGGGGGGGGGGGGGGGATAAAATATACACAAGTCAACAGTTATAAAAACACACTCAGTTCATTGGGGCACAGATACACAATACGTATGTTTATCTAGTGCTAAAGCAAATTCCAAATTTATTGGATATAGATGATTTCAGGTATGTCACAGAAAGCTAACATTCTTTATTTCCTAATAGTGAAAACCCTGATCATACTGCATAGGTACATCCTGATCAGGATCCTCACTATTATCACATAAATACCCTTATTTTCAAGCAAGTTGAGAACAAATCACGGAACAACGATATCCAACATGTGTGATAACAAAAACACGCGACTACTGATGACGTCATTTTGACCTTTATCTTTATTATGTTTATTGTTAAGTTGTTAAATTTTACACATTGAAAAATGCAATAATACGTTATTTTGAATAAATAACGAGTCTTAATTGTTTAAAACATTGTTTTTTTTTTTCTTCTTATTCAAAAATGATGAGGACTACTTTTTTATGCGGTGAATCACAAGTTCTCATGAAGAATAGGTTATTCGGTCTTTGTTTTGATGTTGTCAATATTTTTCATTAAAACACACTGTTTAGGTGATAAAAAGAATCCATCACTCGTTTTTCTTTGGAGAAGATTTCTTAAATTCGTCTCGAAAAAGAGAGTTATTAACCTCGCCAAGAGGCTCGGTTAATAACCGTCTTTTTCTAGACTCATTTAAGAAATCTTGATCTCCAAAGAAAACTCATGATGGATCCTATATTTATCAAATAAGAGAATGTTATTGTTTTGTGACATACCGGAACTCATCTCGGTGGTGTAGTGGTATGGTAGAGCGTTCACCTCGGGTGAGTGAGGTCTCAGGTTTGATCCCTGGCCGGGTCATACCACTTTAAAAATTGAAGTAATGGCTGCCTTCCGTGACGCTGAGGGTTGAAGGGTGTTAGCATTACGACTGACTGGCTGATGTCAGGATAAAAGGACCAGTAGTACTGGTAACTTATCCAGGAAACTCCGTGATATAACATAACAAATGTTAAAAGCGGTGTTTAACGCTAAAAAATAAACATTTACTTACCGTGGTGTAACTTAAGATGATTTCAGGTATGTCACGGAAAACTATGGAAATATGATAATGTTAGTTTTCTCTGACTTACCGAATCATCTATTTGCAATAAACAGCACTTATATTACTTATTTTGTATAGATGCCTCATTGAACTGAGTGTGATTTTATAACAGTTATGTACATTTTATCTCGCCACGGTTTGTATTGGAAACCCAACATTTAAATAGGTCTAATATAATTGTGTTTACTAACAATAGGATTTTCTTTTTTTTGATAAGCACCACTGTGTTTTTAAGTGATTGGCACATGATGTATGCATGTACGTGACAATTGAAGGCTCGTTGCATCTACAAGGATACTTTACCCACTGTTACAGGTATTTGATTGATATATTAGGTAACTTAACTATGTGCAAAGCTGAGCCAAAAAAAAAAAAATGTAGATAAATCTTTAAAAAAGGCTTATCTGACCAACTATAAAAGTAAATAGCCCAAAGTCCTCTACATTTTGACAGTTTTAACTTGTATACCAATACACTCAATTTCTAATTTAGGCCATGACATAGTCCTTAACCCAATCCCAAATTATTCAACTTGACCTGCAAGGTAATTTGACGACCAAAGCTGCAACGCCGACGCAAATGCGACTGCATATAGTCGTGGCTTTATATATATGAGCCATTCCACGAGAAGACCGACATTGTGGACCAGGATCAGCTTAAGCATGTCGCTCAGGCTAACCCGGACAGACACATTTCGCCTCCTGTGGGATTTCTGTTTCAGGAATCATTATGCTATACCTCTATTCCCCTGAGACGGAATGTAACGGCGCGGATTTGCCTGCGCGAACTGCACAGGCTGATGTAGGTCGATACATTGCGCAATTCATAGCCATCGCCGTTACCGACTAGGCTAACGCGCATCGACACAGGTAGAGACATGTAAATAATATATGTATTTATACTGCATATCCGACACAAACAAATGGGAAGAATATTTCAGCGTTACAGATTCATCAATTAAAAATTTGAACACCTCCGATGTAAAGGATACAGAATATCCAGGAATATTGGAGAAAACAAAATACTCACATGCGAATACATATCGAATTGTATTAGGAACTGGCGAACACGTTCCAAATTCGAAAAACCAAAGTGTCAACCAACGCGTTCTTTTCCAATCATCTGTTTTCTTCAAACAAACGAACTATTATATTATATCATCGTTAGTGCAAAGCACCTGCTAGTTATACTCACAAACGAGTCATGTTGTGCACGAGGAAAATGTGAACATTTGTAGAAATTCACTACAATAACATCGATACCATTGCCATCATCGTCAGTGAACGAGAATTGTTTAGTTATACTCACAAAGGAGTCATATGTGCACGAGGAAAATATGCACGTTATTGTTTAGACATGTTCATTGGATGATCCTCTATCAGATTCATACACTCCATGAGAAATCGCTCCTTAATTATCTCGTGTTGTTGAATTTTGTTATAATGTCGACTGCTGCAGATTCCTTAACCCTTTCAATGTTGATTTTTTTTTTAAATGCACTTGCCAAGCTTTGATTTAGAAAAGTTCAAAGGAAATATAAGGATTATCAAAATAACAATATTGAGCATATAGCATGTTTAACCCTTTCCCACGTACAACAAATTAGCAGCAGACGACTATGGAAGGGGGTATTAACGCATAAATTGCATCTTTCCTTCGTACATTACAACTTGCATTCGTACATTTACATCTTGCATTCGTACATTCACATCTTGCTTTGTGACTTGCACATCATGCTTTGTACATCTTGCGTTGTGATATGCACATCTTGCTTTGTACATCTTGCTTTGTGACATGCACATCTTGCTTTATGTCTTGCTATGTGATATGCACATATTGCAATAAATATTGTCTGTTATTCTCGTTATTTAACACCATGAATTAATATTAATTTGATGAGATGAATTCATGTTTATATTCTAATTTCAATAACGCCTTCCTCTTTACGAATGACAAATGTCAGTATGCATATCAGTAACAATGACGAATAGCCGAATGTAGAAAGCCGAATGTAAACAGCATAATACAGAAGGCATAATACGATGCGACACCTGGTGTAATAATGACGCGACAACCAAATTATGCTAACACTCAAACTTATGTCCAGAAAGTGTTGACCTGGCGCGTAGGTCGTAGGTCGACAGTCAAATTTACATTAAGATAGTGTTGATCTGGCGCGTAGGTCGTAGGTCGACACTCACATTTATTTTCAGAAAGTGTCGACCTGGCTCGTATGTCGTAGGTCGACAGTCACATTTATTTTCAGAAAGTGTCGACCTGGCTCATAGGTCGTAGGTCGACAGTCAAACGTACATTAAGATAGTGTTGATCTGGCGCGTAGGTCGTAGGTCGACACTCACATTTATTTTTAGAAAGTGTCGACCTGGCTCGTAGGTGGTAGGTCGACAGTCAACTTTACATAAAGATAGTGTTGACCTGGCGCGTAGGTCGTAGGTCGACAGTTACATTTATTTCCAGAAAGTTTCGACCTGGCTCGTAGGTCGTAGGTCGACAGTCAAACTTACATTAAGATAGTGTTGACCTGGCGCGTAGGTCGTAGGTCGACAGTCAAACTTATGTTCAGAAAGTGTTGACTTGGCGCGTAGGTCGTAGGTCGACAGTCAAATTTACATTAAGATAGTGTTGATCTGGCGCGTAGGTCGTAGATCGACAGTCAAACTTATGTTCAGAAAGTGTTGACCTGGCACGTAGGTCGTGGGTCGACAGTCAAATTTATTTTCAGAAAGTGTCGACTTGGCTCGTAGGTCGTAGGTCGACACTCACATTTATTTCCAGAAAGTGTCGACCTGGCTCGTAGGTCGTAGGTCGACAGTCAAACTTACATTAAGATAGTGTTGACCTGGCGCGTAGGTCGTAGGTCGACAGTCAAACTTATGTTCAGAAAGTGTTTACCTGGCTCGTAGGTCGTAGGTCGACAGTCAAATTTACATTAAGAGAGTGTTGATCTGGCGCGTAGGTCGTAGGTCGACAGTCAAACTTATGTTCAGAAAGTGTTGACCTGGCGCGTAGGTCGTAGGTCGACAGTCAAATATATTTTGTTTCCGAACATGCGCCTTCTGCTGTCAAAAACCGTGTTGGTCGCGTTCTGTTCTGTGACATGTTCTATTATTTGTTTACAGTTAGACGATGAATCGCCGATCTAGCGAAGAATTTGAAATAAGGCTAAAACATTAAATAAAAAAATGCATCATGCCATCAAGCAAAATGTTCAAGAACGATCCTAATGTTAGATAACCGAATGTAATATTGAATGTATGAACGCAAAAATGATGTGCAAGTCACAAAGCAAGATGTGCAAGTCACAAAGCAAGATGTGAATGTCACAAAGCAAGATGTGAATGTACGAATGCAAGATGTGAATGTACGAATGCAAGATGTGAAAGTACGAATGCAAGTTGTAATGTACGAAGGAGAGATGTAATTTATGCGTTAATACCCTTCCATAGACGACTTTGAAAACATTTTTGTCAAAACATCTCCATAAATAAGAGGGGGTGTTTTTTTTTCCATTTTATAGTTATAGTGAAACATGTTAAATATCTTCTTTTTCGGAAGCATCTGGCCCATTTTTTATATATATTTTGCTTAGAAATGTTCATTGGATGACCCGCTATCAGATTCCTACACTCCATGTTGATTTCCAACGTCTTGTATAAACATATAGGAAATTTCTTAACCCTTAACCCTTTCCCACCTATAGACGCAGTTTGACGCATCTGCAGCAGACGGCTTTTGAAAACATTGTGACAAAAGAAGAAATTGCTCTCGTTTTGCCACAATGTTTTCAACCTTTCTTCAGTAATTATACCATACTTTCTAGAGAGTTTCCGTATCTTGAGTAGATGTTTTCAAAGTCGTCTGCTGCAGATAAGAACATTATTTATAAACGTGACCTGTGTGAATTTACATACATGAATAACACATATTATACAAACTTTACCACACCGGCCCATTGGGCCTATAAGTCACCATACAATGTTTACATAATATTAACTCTTATACATTCCTTTCTAGAGATGTTCCGTATCTTGAGTAGATGTTTTCAAAGTCGTCTGCTGCAGATTTGCTGTATGTGAGTTAAAATTAATATGAAAGTAAAATGATTGATTATAGTTGAAAGCATTGTAGCAAAATGAAACATTTTTAATCATTATGATATTTCCGTTTGTCACAGTTTTCTTTTAAAAGTCGTCTGCTGCAGTTTAAAGCTATTCCTAAGAAGTCCCTGTTCAAACCAATTTCCCAAATACTAGGCTGTTCCAAGGAAAATGTCCCCCCGAACACTGAATCTGAATCTGAAGTCTCTGTATCAGATGAAGATGAATATGTTTGTTGCATTTGTAACAAACGAATGCCACCTGCTATTCACCTCGCGTTTGTCATTGAGTTTGCTAAATGGACACAATGTGATCAATGTCTAAGTACTGTTCTACAGTCAGGGTTGTCAGAAGAGAATCACAGTTCCTTTGCCCCCACTGTGATTCTGCCACATTATTTTAAATAAATAAGAACTAGCCATATATATGTGTTTTGAAAAGCAACACTTTGTTAAAATTATTAATCTGCTCACCATTGTATTATTGAAATAGTTTAAAACTGTTTGTTTGTTGGTATTATTTAATTATTGTTGTCCCATTAATCTTAAAGAATATTTATCTTCAGTCATTTAGCTGTGAAATCTTAATTTATATGAGGACATTATTGTAGAGGTGATTTTTGGGATAGGGGCGTTTCGCATACTCAAGCTGCTTTCGAAAAGTCGGATTACGGCTGCAACCACAGTCCACATTTGTATACATACGCCATAATCGAGATTTGATTGGTTATAAACTGCATTTTCAACGATTTCATTGGTTCGACCGAATCACGAAAAATCCTCCGCTTGCATTAATTAATGAGACAAAATAGTTCCAACGCGTGAAACACACTCTGAACTATGATTGACCTCAATGTCAGTGGTGTTAGGTAACGTCGACCGTGCTGTGACCCCATTAGTTTACAACAGTCGACTTATATAGATAGAGAAATGTGCAAATCACTGTAAATACAATTATTGAAAGGAGTTGAAACCATCGTGGCAAAAGTAGAAATTGCCTCACAATGTTTCCGATTGTCGTCTGCTGCACATGCGTCTGTAAGCGGAAAATAGTTACATCCTCCCCATGGAAGCTGGACCCTTTCCGTGATACTATAACAGTTCGAATATTGAAAATATTGTTGACAATGGAGCTATTGCTGACAATGAGCAATTCCTCCTTTTCACACAATGCTTTCATACTATGGACATTCTTTTACTCGACACATTTTGAATAACATGCTAGAGATGAATGATAACAAGCAATTTTGCCTTACATCAAGGGGAAAAATATATAGTTGAAACCTTTGTGGAAATAGAGGAAATGGGTCACGATAAACAATTCTGCAGCCGTCTGCTGCACATGCGTCAACAAGCGACTTTAAGCGGGAAAGGGTTGAACCCTTTCCGTTATAGCTACTTAGTTACATACGAATGTTGAAAGTGTATTTGCAAACGGAGCAATTGCTGACAATGAGCAATTCCTCCTTTCCCGAACACATTTGTCTACAGTTATTATTTTAACCTTTGCCGCTGTTAGACACATTTGACTCACCTTAACAGATGAATGATACTCAGCAAGTTTATCTTTTTCCACAATGTTTACATCACTATTCAAAATAGGAAACAGAAATTAAATCTTCAAATTAGAGATAATTTAATTTCAACATTGAACGTTCAACGTTCCCGGCGTGAAATGCCCTTGTTCGTTAGCCTAGCCCCGGTAGCTCAGTCGGTATCGACGCAGGCTGTCAATCCAGGGGTTGTGAGTTCGAATCCCGGCTCGGCCAACTTTCTTTCTGACGATTGACAAAAGTCAATGCGACATGCGTCATTCGTCTCCCGACAATGGTCTAAATCTATGTTGAAAAGCAGCCATTTGCTTGGGAAGATTGTTGAGTGGAGTACTGGTGTGAGAAAACCAGGAAATGTATGAGTAGGTGAACTGGCCGCCGTGATATAACTTAGAAATTGTTAAAAACGGCGTTAAACACCAATCAATCAAAACCCTTGTTCGTTAATGAATGCTTCCCCAAGCTGTGTACTTTGTCCGGATCGACTGACTGTCTGTCCGTCCTAGTGACCGAGTACTTGTGGGGTGTGGTCACCCACCACCCTTATAAAGACACTTAGATAAATAGGTTTATTTCATTTTTGATAACGGGTATCTCAGTTGCATATTAATGTTATTCATTCCGTAAAAGGGGGTTAATTACGGAATGAAAAGCATACTTGTGTGGTGCAACCCACAAGATTCAAACAAAAGAAACAACCCCACACATACACTTCATGGGTACGTCCGTCTTTGTGTTTATCCATCCGTCCGTCTGACCGTTACGGTTTGCATTAATGGGTCAAAACTTTGTTTCTGTTTCGCGGATCCATTTCATAGTCGTCACAGGTATACATTGGGATTTGGAGATCGATACAATATTTTAAACAAAATTTGATCTGTTTTTTAGGTGTAAACTCATTTTTTCATTTCTTCGGTTATTGTCTCAATAGATGTCCAATGTATCAATTTAAGACTTGGTGTATAGGGAACGCAGAGCTACAGATGTGCAGTTCAAAAAGAAACATAATTCTATCAATCTTTCGATTGTCTTCTGGTATTTTGTCAGTCTTTTGTCCTTCCTGATTTATTTTATTTATACAAGAAACGGGCCAAACTTTGATAAATAAGGTATATGTTATTGGCAGGCAGTATGGGTTGCTTCACACATTTTTGGTTTGGTTTGTTTTAAAGGTCATTGTTTATTGTTTCAACAATGTTTGTCGATAGTATCTATGCTATATATGTTCAACTTACATATGCCCCTATACCATTAGCGCTTTCAGCGCTTTGATTATATATGCACCGGTAACTGGTACAAAATGACGGATGGCCCTTTATACATGTACATCGAGGCTAAATTGCACATGACGGATGTGATTTACTACAGTTTTGATGATAAAATGATGTTAAAATGTCTATCTACTAAAACCTTGCAGGTAAGCAAATGAACATTTTTCGCAACTTTATACAGATCGTTTTCATTAAGACCACCGGTAACTGGGTCAAGGAGAATACTCAAACCACTTCACCAATGATGTAGCCAATGATTCATCTAAGATATGTACATTGACATACAGCCCAGATATTGCGATGATATATATCACTGACTGTAAAATGGTAAGGCTTTTCCGGTATATTATGACCAGATGATACCGATATACTGACAAGGGATGTATCCTGAAAATACCGACAAGGGATGTATCAAGATAATACTGACATGGGGTTTATCCTGATAATACTTACCTTGGGGTGTATCCTGATAATACTGGTATAGAGTATATCCTGATAATACTGATATAAAGTATATCCTGATTATACACATATGGAATGTATCCTGATAATACTGACATGAGGTGTATCCTGATAATACTGACACGGGGTGTATTCAGATGTACTTACACACAAAGCCCTTGGTCATGTTCTAGTCATGTTCTAGTTAAGAGCTGTGATTTATTGGTTGATACGGCTTCCACAAGTCCGAGTGCTCGGCGTGTTAGAACAACTGCTAACACCCCTAAATCTGACTTTGAACAATCTGCTAACACCCGTAAATCTGACTTTTGAACAATCTGCTAACACCCCTGAATCTGACTTTTGAACAATCTGCTAAAATCCCTGCATATGACTTTTGAACAATCTGCTAACATCCCTGAATCTTGCTTAATACAATCTACTAAAACCGTTCCTTCTGACTGTTGAACAATTTGCTAACACCCATGAATCTGACTTTTGAACACTCTGCTAACAACCCTGAATCTGACATTGGAACAATCTACTAAACAACCCTGAATCTGACATTGGAACAATCTACTAAACAACCCTGAATCTGACATTGGAACAATCTACTAAACAACCCTGAATCTGACATTGGAACAATCTACTAAACAACCCTGAATCTGACATTGGAACAATCTACAAACACCACTGATTTTGACTTTTGAACAATCTGCTAAAACCCCTGAATCTGACTTTTGAACAATCTGCTAACAACCCTAAATCTGAATTTTGAACAACCTGCTAACACCACGGAATCTGACTTTTGAACAATTTGCTAACAACCTTGAATCTGACTTGTGAACAATCTGCTTACACCCCTGGATCTACAATGGTTTCAAAAGCCGTAAGGATTTTTCTTACAAAGTTTAAATGATCGTGGGAAATGGAGAATCTGTTATAGTAAGAGACCAGTCTGTAAGTCCCGTGACCAAATTCTGGGAACAAAGGTTTGAAAGTGTTTTTGTGTTCCCTGATGAATACAGAATAATGTTGACTCAGGCTGCCCTCTTGAAAATGTCAGGCATTTCCGGGAGGGGTCAACAAAGGTCAAACAGGGGTTAAAATATATCCCAATCGTGTCGATATGCATATCAAATTACTCGTCTAGTCATGAGGATTCCAAAAAGGTATAGTTTGTTATACCTCCTACCCTTAAAATGAGGGCGTTATGGTCAAAAACGTCTAAAGGTCAACGCACTTTCGACTGGCGGTCAAATTCACCAACACAGTTAACGTTATCCGATTATAATGGTTTTAGTGTCTAATAATATGTTTTCAGACCTTGTATATTCAACTTAGCAACTTCTAAAAGTAAAGGTGGTTGCCATTACCTTGAAATTTCAAAATGGCTGCTAAAAGTTTAACATAAATTAGCCTCCTACCTTAAATGCGGGCGCTATGGTCAAATACGTGGAAAGGTCAACGCACTTTTGACTGAAGGTCAAATTTACAAACAAAGTTAACATTATCCGATTATAATGCTTTTAGTGTCTAATAATATGTTTTCTGACATGGCAAATTCAACTAAGCAACTTTAAAAAGTTAAAGTTGTTGCCATAACCTTGAAATTTCAAAACGGCTGCTAAAAGGTTAACATAGATTAGCCTCCTGACTTAAATGAGGGCGCTATGGTCAAACACGTCGAAAGGTCAAAACACTTTTGACTGGCGGTCAAATTCACCAACACAGTTAACATTGTCCGATTCTATTGATTTTAGTGTCTAATAATATTTTTTCTGAAATGGCAAATTCAACTATACAATTTTCAAAAGTAAAAGTGCTTACCTTGACCATGAACATCTAAAATGGCTGCCAAAAGGGCTACCGAAAGACTTGAATCAGGATATTTGGCCAACAAGTACACAGTTATTTCTAAACACATTGTCCAATGATGCTTATCTTGCTTTATTGCACAGTTCGTCACCCTACTCAGTGTCATATCCATCAGAAACAGTGTCGGAATCACTGTTACAATCACTAGTATCTGAATATGTGTCAGAGTCTACAGTGTGGTTTGCTCTGGCATCACTTAGACGTTGAGGTAGTGCCCACTATGAATACCGTATTGGTAAACATTTGCCCTCTCTCAAGCTCCAACCATTCTGAAGGGGAGATAATGGAGCATCTGGATTCATAAAGGTTAACATGATGAATGCCTGATAGTTGGCCCGTGTTACCTTTAAATTATGTGAATCTGTACCAGGAGGAATCCTGAGAGTCGTTTTCCTCTTCATCCCCTCTCCGTTTTTGGCCCTAGCTTCTGCAAGTGTCTTGCTTTATTTATCCTTGTATATGTATTTGATGGTATACTGCTCCATCTGTTTAAGAGTTTGTGATGTCACTGGGAGACATTTCCCAAGCCCTCTAAGTAGCTCTCGTGTTGCTTCTGACTTCATTGCACTGTCAAAGACTGATGGTTTTCCACGGCCACAGAAACTGGAAATAGCATCTGCACCAGTGTGGATGTGAAATGAGATAATGATATCGCTAATATCCTTATCAAGGAGTGTTGCGCAATTAATTATGCTTTTCTTTCCTTCAGTCCTAGCATACCTTCAATTTGATGTTACACATACGATACTAAAACCAACACATCTGTGTCTTCTGCATCAATACCAACGGCATCTTTTACTACCTACTTTCTTAGTTGGGAATATATGTCAACAAAATGGTGTCTGCTTTCATATGCTGACATGTCAACTCAACTACCTCCTCATCGCTGGACAAATCACTACAGAGTTCCCTCACAGTGTAAATAAATCTGGTATCTGGATGTTGGAGTAGCAGGGTTTTGAACTATGTTATTGTTGGCCAAGGATCCTGATTCAAGTCTTTCGGTATCCCTTTTGGCAGCCATTTTAAATGTTCATGGTCCAGGTAAGCACTTTTACTTTTGAAAGTTGTATAGTTAAATTTGCCATGTCAGTAAACATATCATAAGACACTAACATCATTAGAATCGGACAATGTTAACTGTCAGGCGCGTAGCTGGGCTGAAATGGAGTGTACGCACCAAATCTAGGGAGGTGCGTTTTTGTGCAATTTTACGACTATTTTATGGAAAAAAATACAACACAAATTACATAGCTTATTCCTCATTTTATCTAAAATGATCACCAGAGTCACGTTTTTTTTAGACCTAACATAATCTTGACATAGTCGTGACTCAATGTAAAAGTTACGTTAAATGACTAACTCGACATTCGATATATGTAAATAATGTTTGGGCCTACATAATACATGAACATAATTTAAACATTTGAAAAGCTATGACTAGATAAGAGTATCATCACAAACACTTTAAAGTTAAGAATAGTCGATTAATACGTAGATCTACCGTATTACCTTAAAACGATTTAATATTATTTAAAGTTACGTTAACACCATAACGTTTATCGACAGGGCTTATACGTGAAACAATAAAGCTAGTCGGCGATCTTTTTTTTCTCGCAAATGCGTCAATGACATGATTGGTGTCAATGTCTCTGTCCTTGTGGATATTCATGAGGCCGAGTCCTGACAACCTACCGGTGCTCATTGTAGACCTGAGATATGTCTTCAGACGTCGCATGCTGCTGAATGAGCGTTCAGCAGTAGCAGTTGATACTGGTATGGCAAGGAGGATGTGAAGACAAGTCGTGACAGTTGGATACAGTTCTCTATTTGTTATGACTAGAGTATCGCCTAATGTGCTGGGTGTCACAGTTTCAACTGCCACCGCATGTCGTGCCTTCCATCTGCTTACTTCCCTCTTAAACTCCTCTAAGTCGTCTGCGGCTAAATCATCCTTAAAGGCGTCATATATTGCCCCAACCCTCTGTTCCGTAAGCTGATCCAAGGAATTTGGTATAAGGAATTGAGCATTAAATCGCTCACCGTCCTCAATAAGCCTGTCGGATAATTCCACTAGAATGTGGTCTACAAAGGGAATGTACATATTTCTCTTCCAATAATCCGAAATATACTCAGCTGGCACGTTGGGGCGATGTTGCTGGCGTTGATTATTTCGTCCCATTGGTCTGCCCGGCTGTACATCAACCGATTGAGCCATTTCTACAGCTTTCGCATATAGCGCTTCCCATACCATAACGTCATTACGCTCTTCTGTTACCTGATGAGCAACGGTTGAAGCCTCCTTAACAGCCTCGATTAAGTCACACGATTTGTTCTGTAACATTTGTGATAAGGGAACTAATCCTGACAGCACATGTTAAATTGCTACAAGACTTACTATGAATCCAAATTGCGTGATAGCTAGTTTGAATGGGCCAGCTTTGGTGTCGCGATAGTTCGTACATAGATCGTCTAGTGTTTCAACCACGGTCGTATAAGAACATTTGAATGTGTTTAAAGCGTCCGCTCGTGCCGCCCATCGTATTTCACACAGAGACTGTAACTTGGTACGATGTTCCATGGCCGCCCTACTCTCTGCATCGTTGGTCAACGTTTCCTGATACCGTAGGAGTCGTTTGGCTGAGAAGTTAAAAGAAAATGCCACTTCTTGGACAGTTGTCATCATGTTTCTAGCCAAAGGTTCTTCTGGCGCGTGTATTATTGCTAGGTTTAAGCAATGCGCTTTACAGTGCGTATACACAGTTCGTGGTAGTTCTTGTCTTATACGGGCCTGAACGCCACGATACTTCCCGGACATGTTTGACGCGCCGTCGTACCCTTGTCCCCGCATCTTATTTACATCAACGCCAGCAGCTCTTAAGTTGCTTAAAAAAGCCGTAGACAACGCTTACAGCTGTCAACAATTTTAGTTTTAATCCGTTGCCCACAAATCTGAATGATCTCATTTTGGATATCTAGTGAGGTGTACATAGTCCTAGGATCACCATTTGTCAAGTGGTCTTGAAGTATAGTGTTGTATTTAGCCTGATATTGAAGTAAAGCTCTGAAATTTCCATGCTCATCCTCGTGACCTCGTAAAGATAGATTGTGCTTTCCACATAGAACAATCGTATCAACAATAGCTTTCAGAATTTGTCTATTTCTTTCCACTAAGGTATTGTAGGAGGTAGACATCGAACATACTATGTCTTTCTTTTCACCATTCATTATACTAAACAAAGGGGATTAACTCTTTTAACTCGGGATATAAAGTGACACTCGTATAATTTCGGCTAATTCCGTGATTCTCTCGGTGTAGCTAGTAGGGCGATTTTGTTCGACGTGTTCCGAACCATAAAGGAGGCAATAATACTGACGTAAGGCACATGCAATTAAATGTTTTAGAACAAAAAAATCTAAACATTCATTGTTTCTGACTGTTTACCCCTAACCCCCCTAAGGCCTTAATTTTTATTGCATTTTTCAAGAAAAAATACTTTTTTATTTTTTCAATTTTCAAAATAAAATGTACGCACGTGCGTAAGTGCGTACGCCTACCTACGCGCCTGACTGTGTTGGAGAATTTGACCGCCAGTCAAAAGTGCGTTGACCTTTCGTTTTTGACCATAGCGCCCTCATTCAAGGTAGGAGGCTAATTTCTGTTAACTTTTTAGGAGACATTTTGAAATTTTAAGGTTATGGCAACCTCCTATACTTTTAAAAGTTGCTTAGTTGAGTTTACCTTGTCAGAAAACATATTATTAGACACTAAAATCATTATAATCGGATAATGTTAACTGTGTTGGTGAATTTGACCGCATGTCAACAGTGCGCCCTCATTCAAGGTAGGAGGCTAATTTATTTTAACCTTTAGAAGCCGTTTTGAAATTTCAAGGTAATGGCAACCACCTATACTTTTAAAAGTTGCTTAGTTGAATTTACCATGTCAGAAAACATATTATTAGACATTTAAATCATTAGAATCGGATAATGTTAACTGTAATAATGAATTTGACCAAAGTGCCCTTTAAGGTAGGAGGTATAACAAACTATACCTTTTTGGAATCATCATGACTAGACGAGTAATTTGATATGCATATCGACACGATTGGAATATATTTTAATTTTGACCCCTGTTTGACCTTTGTTGACCCCTCCGGAAAATGCCTGAGATTTTCAAGAGGGCAGCCCGAGTCAAAATTGTTCTGTATTCATCAGGGAACACAAAAATATTTTCAAACCTTTGTTCCCAGAATATGGTCACGGGACCTATAGGCTGGCTCCTACTATTAAGTTTAGGTAATTTATCCTTTCCAACATTTTTTTTAAAGGTTGTTTGTTTCAAACAGCGCACATGTGCGTGTCAGAACGGATTAAGATGTCCTTTCCTTGAACACAGTTTACTTTACTGCGTAGTCGGCCTTGGTACGGAGACACAAGCGAATCTCTTCTATATCGTTTGTGACCGTCTCGGTAGTGAAGTGGTAGAGCGCCGCCTCGGGTACGGGAGGTCATGGGTTAGATTCTCGGCTCGGTCATACCAAATACTTTAAAAAGTGGTAGTAATGGCCGCCCTCCTTGGCGTTCAGGGTTGCGGGTTCAGCAATACGACTGAATGGCTGGTGTCAGGATAAATGGACCAGTAGTACTGGTATATTTCCCAGGAAACGCCGTGATATAACTGAACAATTGTTGAAAGCGGCGTTAAACACCAAACAATCTATCCTTCGATGACCCTTGTTAACATTTCAGGATAATCGGATCCTTATTTCATTGACAAATCGTACGGTTCTCGATTCAATAATGGGAGGTTTAGGCAGTACGCTGTACATCATCCAGTGCAATAACGTGGGTACAGTGAAAAAGACGATCGCACACACCTTCTTGCCGAGGTATTTATAGTAGTAGTAGTTTTATATTTTACTTAAGTGACATGTAATACAAGTAATATATGTACAATTCATTAATATAACAGTTTACATTGACATTTGTAATCAATAATTGTACTTATCAAAGGTACTACCCATCCATACAAATGGCTTATGAGACTCTAGAAATTAATCAATATAAGTTTAAAATAGAAGTGTTAATAGATGATAATAAATATAAATATAAATATACATTAAACCTGATTAAACGGGAATAAACTTTTTCAGATCTTTTTAAATATCAATTGTGTATGTATAAAGCATTTTTCGTTATGAGTCTTTTATCAGAAAGTATGTATTTAAGACATTGTCTAATTGTCATACCTACTATCATTATTAAAGTCTATACATCCCTTTCTCTGATACAAAGAACCTCTGAAAGCTATAAAGAGGCCGAGTCATACCAAAGACTTTAAACATGGAAGTAATGGCTGCCCTCCTTAGCGCTCAGTGTTGCGGGGTTAACGACAGACTGGTGTCAGGATAAATGGACAAGTAGTACTGATAACGTACCCAGGAAACTCTGATGTTATAACTGAACAATTGTTGAAAGCCACGTAAAAGACCAAACAATCAACAATTATTTAGGAGAAGACCATTTGTCCTTTCCCATCCGCAGACGCATTTTGTCACATCTACAGCAGACGACTGTTGATAATCACGTAACTTAACGGGTGTATTCTTGAAACAGTGCACAATGTCATACAGTTTGAGCTGTAAGATTAGCTCAATGAACAAGTTGCATAATTCTTACTTGTAATTAAGCAGATAATACCATTTTCTGACTTGCCATAATTACTTGTTAATAGTTTGCATGTAACAACATATGTGTGTTACTCGAAGGTATATATCGTTTAAACCCTTTCGTACTTGCATACGCATTCTGAGGCATCGGCAGGAGACGATAATTGACATAAGTTCTTCTATTACCACAATGGTTTCAACTCGATTCACTGGGTGATCAGATAGGCTCACTGACCAAGACCTATGACTCTATCATGCAATTAACATGTCCCTTTTTCGACTCGTAAATGCATGTGCTGTCGGGTGAGTGCTATTGGTTTGAGTAGTTCTATTGCACTTAAAGAGACAAATTATTCACATGTGTTTGTCTTATGAACAACCACCTCGATGATGTATGAGTAGAGCGTCCGCTTCGGGTGCGGGATGTCGCAGGTTTGATCCCCGCCCAGGTCATACAACAACTTTAAAAATGGTAGTAATTGCTGCACTCCTTGACGCTCAAGGTCGCGGGGTAAGCATTCGGACTGACTGACTGGTGTGATGATAAATGGACCAGTAGTGCTGTGCTGGTGACTTACCCAGGAAACGCCGTGATATAAAGGAAACATTGTTGAAAGTGGCTTTGAATATCAAATAATCCATTGTCTTATCAACAGGTCTTGTTCGACATTATTCAACAGTCTTTCTCTACACATTTGGTTACATGATTTGTTGTGAATAAAACAGTGACTTTTTATACTGACACATTATTCAACAGTCTTTCTCTACACATTTGGTGAAATGATTTGTTGTGAAGAAAACATTGACTTTTTATACTGACACACTATTTCAATAGCCGATTGCTTTGAACTATCGGAGAAAGGAATTTAGATCAGAAAATTTACTATGATTTGGTAACTGATCATTTACCTCTTTCCCCACATTTTTTTTTATTTAAGCTGCAGACGACGTTGATAACATATTTCCACACACGTGGATAAGCCCTATGAATCAACTTATAATTATTGAATAGAGTTATGTCAAAGGAAAAAACCAAGGAAAATCTTGTTTTGAACAATTCCTCCTTTTGCCACAATGTTTTTAAACGTTGTTTGCTGCAGAATCGTCAAAAATGCATCACCTGCAGGTGAGAAAGGATTAAACTAAACTACTGTTTTAACCCTGTAACATATATTGATGGAAGATTAGTCTTTTTTATTTTCAGTGTGCGCCTCGCGTCAAAGTCTCCACAAACCTACTCGTATGTAGATAGTGTTTTCAAAATAGTCTGATGCAATGGCATTCGATTAGGTTTTTACCACATATGCTAGTATTGTAAGAGCTGTAAGATTGTAATGTCCCACCAATGTTACGATTACATCTAATAGTTCCTTATGATACTGGTACCAGCTAGTGTTTTAACCTTATGAACGGTAAAATATATTGATGAAGATTTGTCTTTCTTGTAATTGTGCGCTGTCACACCCTATAGAGCTCCCCGGGTAGCTTTATTCGGTAACAGTTACGTACAGCTCTCCGGTTAGCTCTATTCGGTGAATAGAGCTCTCGTACTAAATGAGGAGCTGCATTCGGGGTACGTGTTGCTTTTTTTCGGATAGAGCTCCCCTTCAAAGATAGCTCCCCGGGTAGCTATATTTGACAAAAGTTTCGTATACAGCTCTCCGGTTAGCTCTATTCGCCGAATATAGCTCTCGTATTAAAAGAGGAGCTGTATTGGTGGTACTTGTTTTTTTTTCTTTTGGATAGAGCTCTCCTTAAAATCTAGCTCCTCGGGTAGCTTTATTCGGAAACAGTTTCTTATACAGCTCTCCGGTTAGCTCCATTCGCCGAATATGGCTCTCGTACTAAATGAGGAGCTGTATTCGGGGTACTTGTTGCTTTTTTTTGGATAGAGCTCTCCGTCAAATCTAGCTCCTCGGGTAGCTATATTCGGAAACAGTTTCTTATACAGCTCTCCGGTTACCTCCATTCGCCGAATATAGCTCTCGTATTAAATGAGGAGCTGTATTCGGGGTACTTGTTGCTTGTTTTCGGATAGAGCTCCCCAGTTATCTGATAAAATACATGTAATTTCAAGGTCAATGCATTTACAGTCAATGTCACCGACATACGGTCAAGCGCCCAGCGATGATGTATCATCGACTGACAATGTATAGTACATAACTTCAAACAAATGTCATCCGTAAAATGAGGATGTGTCATGCACAGCACCCAGCTACAAACTCCAAGTTCAAGGTCACACTTTGGGCTCAAACCCTATGTTCTTCTTTTTTTTTCAATATAAGAGTTTCCACGTCTACGGCAACTTAAGTGATTTCACAATATGTTTTTATGACCGTCTTGAAATCATTCTGTCGCAGAACTTCTAGATGTGTATGCAGGCTAATAATTCAAAGTTTTAATACCATGCTGGCTGACTGTTCTGCTTACATTTCAAAATCGAATACCAGTCTGGGCGACAAGTCTAATACCATGCTGGCTGACCATTAAGCTTATCAAAATCAAAATTCAAAATCGAATACCATTCTTGGTGACCATTCAGCTTGCCATTCAGCCGACCATTCAAAGTCATTCATTTGACCATTCAAAATCGAATACCTTGCTGGCTGACCATTCAGCATGGCATACGACCTTGAATGGTCAGCTGAAAATGTTCTTCGTACGCTTGCTCGTATGTACTGACGGATGAACGGTACCAAAACTATAAGCCTTTTCCTCAATGGGGGCCATGAACTCATTTGGCCAAATGAGTCACAGCCCAGTACCTGTTTTTTGTATGACTTCTGTTATATCATCAGTTTGATCAAAGTGTATGCGGGCTGTATTCGACTTTGAATATGCTTTTTTTCGTATACAGCTCGCTTGCAATTCATCGAATAGAGCTACCCCGGGGAGCTACATTTCTCACGTGTCAATGCCTGGCTATAAATATGCGAGAACTTTTTTTATTTCACCATGCAAGATGTTACAAGCTAACTAAATGCAGCAGGATGAAATGGGTAAAACTTTGTTTTCAGATATTTACAGGATAAGAGTGTGATCGGGACAGACTTCGAGACGAACAATAATGACGTTAGAGGTGGACAGAAGTGATACTATGCCGACTTCTTCGTGTTTATGTTCATGTCGAATGATTACCTTACGATCAGATGTACAGTGCAGATATGCCCTCTATATGACTCGTCGTGTTTCATGGTACGGCAATTTATCTCTTGTTTTCCCACTTGCAAAATGTTACTCTTTCGGCGCCGAATTTTCTAAACAAGACTTTCATTTACAAATTTGGGCGACTCAATTTTCATATTATAACAGTAATAAGTCTGTTTTTTTCTTAGAAGAAAAGTCGGGATATTGTGATGCCCTTGCCGTCGTCGTCTGCATCGTCACAAAACTGAGGCGCCCTTGTTTGATATGTTGTTAACTAAAAGGCAGGCAATGCCGATTTCAGGGTGAGACAGCTCCTTATGGGCTTACTGACCCGAAGCTATATTGTTTGCAAAATACTTCAATATTGCCATTGGCGCCGAATGGGTTAATATTCTCCGGAAGACTTGTTTGAGGGTGAGACAGCTCGTTATGAGCTTACTGACCCGAAGCTATTTTGTTAACTAAAAGGCATACAATATGCTGATTTCAGGGTGAGACAGCTCGTTATGAGCTTACTGACCCGAAGCTATATTTTTAACTAAAAGGCATACAATGCTGATTTCAGGGCGAGACAGCTCGTTATGAGCTTACTGACCCGAAGCTATATTGTTAACTAAAAGGCATACAATGCTGATTTCAGGGTGAGACAGCTCGTTATGAGCTTACTAACCCGAAGCTATATTGTTAATTAAAATGCATACAATGCCGATTTCAGGGTGAAGCAGCTTATGAGTTTACTGATCCGAAGCAATATTGTTAACTAAAAGGCATACAATGCTGATTTTAGGGTGAGACAGCTCGTTATGAGCTTACTAACCCGAAGCTATATTGTTAATTAAAATGCATACAATGCTGATTTCAGGGCGAGACAGCTTGTTATGAGCTTACTGACCCGAAGCTATATTGTTAACTAAAAGGCATACAATGCTGATTTCAGGGTGAGACAGCTCGTTATGAGCTTACTAACCCGAAGCTATATTGTTAATTAAAATGCATACAATGCCGATTTCAGGGTGAAGCAGCTTATGAGTTTACTGATCCGAAGCAATATTGTTAACTAAAAGGCATACAATGCTGATTTTAGGGTGAGACAGCTCGTTATGAGCTTACTAACCCGAAGCTATATTGTTAATTAAAATGCATACAATGCTGATTTCAGGGTGAAGCAGCTTATGAGTTTACTGATCCGAAGCTATAGTGTTAACTAAAAGGCATACCATGCTGATTTCAGGGTGAGGCAGCTTATGAGCATACTGACCCGAAGCTCTATTGTTTGCAAAACACTTCAATATTGCCATTGGCGCCGAATGGGTTAATATTCTCCTGAAGACTTGTTTGAAAACCTACAAGTAAACATTCGGATAATCTCTATTAATGAAAGCACTTTACGTTGTTGCCTTGTACTGGTTTGTTTACCCAGCGATTATGAATTTATGAATAAGTGAGCTGTCGCCGTAATATAATAGTACTAATGTTTAAGACGGTTTAAAACTTTATTAAAACAAACACAATTATATCTTAAGGTCATACAGGTAGGGGACCCATTACCTCAAGCCAACCGTACTCTGGATCATGTTGGTACAGACTTGGTGAAATAATTGTTAACCCTCTCCCGAATACCAGCAGACACAATCGGTAACCTCTTTGCACAAATATGTTAACATCTCCATAAATGAGGATTTTATTATTAAATAGAGATGAAAACATTGTTGCAAAAGGAGAAATTACTCATTATGAATTCCCCTTTTGCCAAAATGTTATCTGCTGACAACTGAAAGTTTTTAACGTTGTTCCCTCCTATTAATATTCGGTAAACGAGAAAGACCCGCGCTATACCGAGAACATCGGTAAAACGGATCGTGTTATAACGGGTCTCCAGTGTAATTTAGAGTTATCGCAATAGTTAGTTGCATTACTACTAGGAGATGCAGTTTATTGTATTTTGCATGTTTGAACGAACAATTTCTGCTCATGGATATCTGTCAAATTTTATTTTCGATACATGTGGTACATTGTTATTAGTATAGCCTATACTTATGGTTCTATATACTTCTTTGCAAATAGTTCGGATGCAAAAACCAATCCTACTGATTAATCAACGAATTAGTTAAACGCCTCATTCTCCACTTAGGCTGTCTTAGTATATCTAGAATCATAGAAGTTTTATCCAAAACACTTTCTTTTGTCAAATGACCATGAAAGTATTTCTTGTTTTGTATTACACGATGCATGTATATGTATACGGTCTGTTTAAATTAAAATGTTCGATGGTATTCAATATGCTATGATTGCAAATCTTTCCCTCATACAGTCAACTTTTGACGCTTCTGCAGCAGACGACTTTTAAAAATAATGTGATAAAAGGAGAAATATATCTCAGCAATTTTCGCTTTGATTACACTTTCATTAATAGACTTTTCATCTTTGGCCAAAATGTGTTCATAGTTGTCCGCTTCATTATTATTGTATGTAGGAAAGGGGTAATATAGAGAATTACCCATAAAAGAGCATCTTTTTCTTTTCTCCTAATGGTTTAAAAAATGTCTCAATTTGAAACAATGTTTAATGATTCGACTAATACGGTAATAGATTTACACTTTTACCGGATATATCTATGGCAACCATCTCCAGAAAAAACATCGACAATTATTAAATTAAACAAGAGCTGTCGGAGGACAGTATGCTTGACTTGTTTGTGCTTGCCAATAAAACAAAACTTTTGTGAGTGGTACAGAAAACATAACCAAGTACGTTATCATATTATGTATAAGCAAAGTACTTTATAAGTCGAAAAAGGGCCATAATTCTTACAAAAAACATTACTGAATTATGCACTCTTGGCTGTTGGTGGAGGTAATGATGGTAAAAAAATGTGTAAGTGTTTAAGCTATATATCTAATTATTTTGAAAAAAATTGATTTCGTATGAAAAAAACCAAAATTCTAAATAAAACAAGAGCACCGCGTACGGCACAGACGCTCGACTGATAGGGGAAAAAAAAATGAGCTAAACAAATAACCTTAACCGGACGACCACGCCGCCGCCGCCGACGACGACGCCAGGGTCATGACAATAGCTCTCACTTTTTTCAAAAGTCGAGCTAAAAAGGGCCATAATTCTTAAAATAAACTTGACAGAGTTATGTACTTTTGTTTGTTGATGGAGGTAATGATGGTTAATAAGTATTGTACGTGTATAAGCTATATCTCTAATGGTTTTGAAAAGTCTAAAAAGACCATAATTCTTACAAAATCATGGACAGAGTTATGTACTCTTGTCTGGTGATGGAGGTAATGATGGTGAAAAAGTGCTGTAAGTTTCAAAGCAATAAATGTATCAGTAATGGTTTTGAAAAAAAGTGAATTGGCACAAAAAACTTAACTAAAATTCGAAAAAGGACCATGATTCATACAAAAACCTTGACAGAGTTATGTACTCTTGTCTGGTGATGGAGGTAATGAGGGTAATGCGCAGGCTGATCTTGGTCGATACATAACGCTGAGTCACTCTTGGAACGGCTCATATAAGTTTTATATGAATATAATCTAAACTGGAGTCTTGATGAAAAAAGGGGAATAAAATGCAAAATGATTTTGTTCAAACCGACTATTTATTGAACGAAATAAGCGTTACTATATAAAACATAAAATCTATACAGTAACATCTAATAACAACAACTTATTGTACAATAACGATCCATTTAAAATATAACGTTTGAATGTAACAAGTATTTCTCCAAAACAGATGACTTCTGACAACATTGTCATAAAAAGGAGAAATTGCCCATCTCGATAATAACACCTCAAAATTCTTGGTCGTATACTTTTTTGAAGCAGACGACACTTAAAATAGCATGACAGGTAAATACTTAACAATATTTTTGGTACAACTAAAAAAACACATGCTTCTGCTTGACTTAACTTTTCATGGAATTAACAAATACGTTCCATTAAATTTCCAAATTTATTTGACAAGATACAGCCACAGGACGAGAATAATGGTCCAGCCACAGAGATAGTCTGTAAAAGATAGAAAATATAAGTCACAGAGCATCGGGGAAAAACACAGCAATATGACAGTTGTTCACCACTGTAGACCCAGGCATCACTGCATGTCCACACAGTTTGATCCGGACCTTCAATGAGTTTAAGAGGCATATATATACAGCTGTCATTTAAATCACAACGCATATATACATACTTCCATTTTTATGTGAATATTGGCTGTTTTCTACACTGGTAAAAACTTCTCTATTGTACATGTTTTTACATAGTCGAATGTTGTTGTAACTTCCCAACATGCATCTTACCTGTAGCAAACAACATAACTATTGAAGAATCCCTACCAATGAAAGATAAATGATCAAATCTTAGTTGGAAAAAATAAATGTTGTAAAAGAAGAAATTGGTTAATTACTTTTTTTCAATAATTTTTTAAAAAGTCGTCTACTGCAGGAAAGTCTGTATGTAGGAAAATGTTTATATAAGATTAACAACCATGTAAAACGTCTCTTGCTGAAGTTACGTCAGAATGCGTCTGCATATTGGATAAGATTAACAAACATGTACAGAAGAATGCATATGGGATAAGATTAACAACCATGTACAGAAAATTGCATATGGGATACGATTAACAACCATGTTCAGAAGAATGCATATGGGATACGATTAACAACCATGTACAGAAGAAGGCATATGGAATAAGATTAACAACCATGTACAGAAGAATGCATATGGAATATGATTAACAACCATGTACATAAAAATGCATATAGGATCAGATTAACAACCATGTACAGATAAATGCATATGGGATACGATTAAAAACCATGTACATAATATTGCATATGGGATAAGATTAACAATCATGTACACAAGAATGCATATGGGATAAGATTAACAACCATGACAGAAGAATGCAAAAGGGATAAGTTTAACAACTATGTACAGACAAATGCATATGGGATAACATTAACAACAATGTACAGACAAATAAGGGTTAAACCGACAAATGTTAAAGCCTCTGCAGTTGGCGACTTTTGAAAACATTATGGAAACAAGAGTTGTCGGAGGACAAAATAGCTCGCCTATCAGGGCTATCGTCTATCAGGGCCTACGTCAGAACAGTTATAGCATTGGTAAAAGCCTATAACAATAACCCATCATTCCCAGTCTTGCACGCAAAGGTTTGACCAAAAAAAGGGCACAATTCAGTCAAAATCCATTCCGGAGTTATGGGACTTGACATACAAGGTCATCTAATGACCCTGAATAAGTGTGTGAAGTTTCAAAGCAACAGCATACACAGTGTCTGAGAAAAGGCCTTGCACACTAAGGTTTGACCAAATTCCAAGTCCAAAAAGGGGCACAATTCAGTCAAAATATATTCCAGAGTTATGGGACTTGACATACAGGGTTATTAAATGACCCTGAATAAGTGTGTGAAGTTTCAAAGCAACAGCATACACAGTGTCTGAGAAAAGGCCTTGCACGCAAAGGTTTGACCAAAATTCCAAGTCCAGAAAGGGGCACAATTCAGTCAAAATCCATTCCAGAGTTAAGGGACTTGACATACAAGGTCATCTAAATGACCCTGGATAAGTGTGTGAAGTTTCAAAGCAACAGCATACACAGTGTCTGAGAAAAGACCTTGCCTAGATAACAATTATTTGACTTCGATGAACACAGTTTGAATCTTTACAGATATTTGAAAAGATTAATTTTCTGACGAAATTCCATTAATATTTGATGTAATAGGTGGCATTCTGAGGTATTTGTTGACTACGGATTGGCTGACACTGGATGATCACTTCAAGTTCAGGTGAACTTCATTGCAATGCTGATAATATATGCATCTTCGAGGAACAACAGCTTCCCGTTGTGTTTCATTGAATTCCAGCCAGTAGTTGCTGTGAAATAGCCCTGAAACAAAACGGGGTGGACGGACGCGACGCAACATACGGACACACTCAAGACATTGCAACTATAGCTATGTTTTTTTCTCTCCAAAAGGTGAAGCATTACAACAACTTGTTAAATAGAAGGGTTGAAATCTCACCTGAAGTTGCTGAATTAATGGCGACTCTAAAGACTGATCGGACTTGAAATACGTTTGGATCAAACTTGTCAAGAACGAGATCCTGGAATTGAATGTCCCTCTTTCTTCTCGTAGTTGGACACACCTATTTAGAAAATGTTAACGGATTCTTATTGTTGTTAATTGAACGTTCCAATGTTGAATATCTCGTTCACTGCCGAATTTTACAAAGTCAAACCTTCCGTTCTAAAAACTGGACCAGTCCATTATTCGTCAATGAGGAAGTTTGGTAAAAGTTAATCTATAAGTGGAAAACAATGCATATTTCAGGAGAGACAGCTCGTTATCAATCTGCATTGTTTACAAAAGCCTTAAATTGCCTTTGGCAGCGAAAGGGATATGAGTCGTCCAAGGAGAAGACCAACATTATGGACTCTGCGTAATGTATCGATCCAGATCAGCCCGTGTTATCCGCGAAGGCCAATCCGGGCCGAGACATTTCGTCTTAGTGGGAAAGAGGTATAGAGTAATGATTCCTGAAGCAGAAAATCCAAAGGACGCGAAAAGCGTCTGCCCGGATTAGCCTACGCGGCATGCTTAGGCTGATCTGGGTCGATTTGTTACGCAGAGTTCTTAAAGTTGGTGTTCTCTTGGGCCGGCTCATATATAACGTGGTCACGTATCTTTATATCTATTTAATCTGACTTTTTAATGCATTTATCATGCGTCTGGTCAATTTACACAGATAACACATAGTTTAGAAATCTATTCATTTTGGTGACTTGAAACAAACCCCTTGAAAAATAATGTTCCAAAAACCATTTATGCAATGCCTTGAAGGAACACATGTCCGCTATTGATAACCAATTAACCGTTTCCCACATGCTATATATGAGCCGAAATACGAGAAAGCCAACATAGTGGAATCCGCGAAAAGTATCGACCCGGATCAGCCTAAGCATTCCGTGCAGGCTAACCTGGACAGACACTTTTCGCCTCCTGTGGATTTTCCGTTTCAGGAATCATTACTCGATACCTCGATCAACCTGAGACGTAATGTGTCGGCCCGGATTAGACTGCGCAGGCTGATCTGGATCATTATCAGGGACCATAATGTTGGTTTTCTCGCGGGACGGCTCAAATCTGAAGCAGACGACTTCGAAATCATCTAGCTTAAAATATCTGTATACATACAAGAAAGTATAATTTATTGGATTGAGTTAAAAAAAATGAGAAATGGTTCATTTATCTAACTATAATTTATCGCAGATGTATCAGAAAATGTCTGCACGTTGGAAAAGGTCAGAGTGTGGCAGACGCATAACGTTGCAGAGTTCCAGATAAGGAGGGGTATTCAGCTCTTTCCCCCACAATTTCTCTTATTATTAAAGCAAACCCTACGTCAAAAGAATAGTCACCCCTTATCTAGAGCTCTTGACTTTTGAGATATAAAGTGATAGCTTACTTACAATATCACAAGCTGTCGAGTTTAATGGACAAACCCTTACATCACATTCAATGGTGATAAACGTAGACTCGAAAAATCTGAATGCTGCAATGTGTGTATATAGAACAGATTCAGAGAACGCAATGAAGTCTCCAGTAAGGTCAAGATCAGTTGAACACCTGAAACAAAAGGACACAGGTGAGCCGTCCCGCGAGAAAACCAACATTATAGCCTCTGCGTAATGTGTCGACCCAGATCAGCCTGCGCAATCTACGCAGCCTGATCCGGCCCGACACATTCCGTCTCAGGGGTATAGAGTAATGATTCCTGAAACAGAAAATCCACATGAGGCGAAAAGTGTCTGTCCGGGATCGCTCACCTGATTTAGTTTTTGTGATTGGTTTTGTCAAGCACAATAACACATTTGCGACACAAATAGAGGCTCAGCAGTGCTCCATTGCTATCGATTTGGAAAAGTGTTATGAAGTTCTAAGTAATGAAGACTTTATTACCTCCTGAATTTCTATTTGGAAATATTTAACAATTTTGGGAAAGGGGGGAACACTTTTGCAAAATAATTTTCAAATCGGGCCAGTACTTTTTTGGACAAGAAGACTTTTTAAGATTTGGCAATTTTGCCCTTTTCTGATGCCGCAGCAACCAAAGTTCTACTTGGAATTAAATTCTTTGAATAACTTTGAAAGAGAACCAACTGACGACGACGACGACGCCGGACGGTGAGTGAGCACAAAAGCTCACCTTGCACTTCGTGCTTAGGTGAGCTAAAAAGGAGCCGTTCAACAAAAATAAACCACAACATTGTGGATTCTGCGTAAAGTATCGACCAGGATCGGCCTAAGCATGCCGCAGGCTTACCTGGACAGACATTTCTCGCCTCCTGTGGATTTTCAGTTTAAGGAATCATTGCTCTATCATCCCGAGACGGAAAGTGTTTTACGAATTGAACAAGCTGACACTAGAACATCTTCCATATAACCCTAATCCTGCTATATGGTAATTATATCAATTTTAAAACCTTCATATTCGGAATGAATATTCTTTTAATAAAGAATAAATTTAACTTCACACAACAGCTATTTTTCAAGTATCAAAACAAGATTTACTATATGGAAATAAGTACCAAGTTCATACGCATGATAATGAAGGTCTTCAAGTCTGAAATATCACTCTCATATATGTGATACAAATACAATAAGCCGATCCATGCCTGTTGACCAGTTACTATATTTAAAATAATGTATATATGATGATGTAAAATGTAAATAAAGAATTTTAGCAAAATACCGTTTTTCTATTTTAAGTAACAGTGTCCTCAAGTAGTCCGAAACACAATCCCACACAAGGTTTTCGTAAATAGTTAATACACACACAAATCCATGACCTCGACCCCGTAACACAATCCCAATAAAAAGTATTTATAAATATGTATTACACACTAAATAATTTGGTTACATTATGTCAACTGTAACTAAAGAAATATGGACACTTACCCCATCACTGTGACAACCTTTTGACTTGTAGAATTAGTCATAGTAGACATGTTTGTGCCTGCATATGCAATACATTTCTCCGGTTTTATATTGTGATTGTCTGAAATGAGATATGCTTTTCCATACACAGACGACATTCTACTCCTTTGAATAAAAACATTTTATTAGTTTTACTTGCCTTTTACACCGTTTTCAACATTATTTCAGTTATATATCACGGCAACAATAACGTTATTTGTGGTTCCTGGGTAAACAGTAATGATAGGCTTGGAAATATGACTGCCCATGGGCACTCCACCATGACTGCCGCAACTCGAGATCGAACCCGGGCCTCACGTTTCTAAATCCCCGACGCTTGTAAATATCATATAACAAGTTGACACTTCAATTACCCCAAATTGTACAGTGGTATTCATGATGAGGCAGAATGTTTGCATTACAAGAATTACGCGTAATTAAATGTCTCGCTGTCCCCTGCTTTGACTATCAAAGCAAGTGTAAAATAAAACTTTAATTTTCAGTTAAACACAATTGATTTAAACGAGAAATTCAAAACAAACAAGAATTCAAGTAATTTCAAAAAAAAAAAAAAAAATTAGCTTAACGAAAATTTCGAAAATAAAAAAAATGCAAAATAAAAAAAATACAAGCAATTCCAAAAAAGAAAAAAAATATAGTGCTAAACGCAAAGTTCAAATATACAAGAGAAATTACAAAAACAAAATACAAACGTTTTACCCCGAAACCTGTTTGATATGTTGAAGTACTTTATTTATGAAATGTGTGTTCACAATTTGAAATAAATCCAACAAAATATGAAGCAGCTATGTCCAATTCTCAAAATACACCAACAATCAAGTGTTTTACCCCCCCAAAAAGGTCACACACAGCATCATCAGCATACAATGTGCAGAAGGGTATTAGATGTCACTACATTCGAAATATGAAAGGCCTAGCACCAGTACTTATTGAGAAAAAAAAAAAGACTTTAACGTTGAGCTAAACGCAAAATTGAAAAATACAAGAAATGAAAAAGAAAAAGAATCCAAGTGTTTGACCCAAAAACCTGTTTAACATCTTGGAAGTACTTTATATATGAAATATGTGTGCACAATTTGAAATCAATCTAACAAAAAATGAGGAAGTTATGACGAAATCTCAGTCAACCAAAAACCACCAAAATCATGTTTTTTACCCCAAAAATAAGGTCACACTCAGTATCTTTAGCATACAATGTGAAGAAGGGTATTAGATGTAACTATATTCGAAACATGAAAGAACTAGTACCAGTACTTATTCAGAAAAGTTAAAAAAATACCGTAACTTTAACGTTGAGCTCAACGCAAATAGTTGTCGCCGTCGCTAGAAAAGCAACACCTTAGTCTCGCTTTCGGAACATCGTCGCAGCGAGACAATAAAGAAAACCACCTTTCTGACGTGTAGTTCAAGAAAGTCGAAGGTAAAGTTATGAATTATGTTTTTGAGTATTTTTTATAAAATATTTACTTTTTCAGACTAGTTTATGGTCAATCTAAGACTGCACCCCCTTAACATTTCTTCCTTCGACTACATTGTTGTGAGAGGACATCACTATTTGTTTATTTTTAAACATATCTGAAGCAGACAACTTTCATAACATCTAGGCACAAATATGAAGCAAACTGCTGATAGCACTGATGGGTGAAGGATCGTCATTATTTTGACGCCATAACTGCGAAAACCAATTTTACTATAATTTTAAAACCTTTCGGTGTTTCCATGCTAACGGAATCAAATGAATTCTGCTATACAGAAGTTTCTTTAAACTTTCCATGACTTATTTGCGAACAGTGCATATGAGCCGTTCCGCGAGAAAACAAACATTGTGGACTCTGCGTAAAGTATCTACCCGGATCTGCCTAAGCATGCCGCGCAGGCTAATCCGAACTGATTTTCTGTTTTCTGTTTCAGTAATCATTACTCTATACCCCTATCACCCCCGAGACGGAATGTGTGGGCGCGGCTGATCTGTGTCGATACATTACGAATAATCCACAATGTTGGTTTTTCTCGTGGAACGGCTCATATTCAGTTCAGAGTACGTGGATCCGCTGGTTGATCGTTATCTCCATCGGAAGCAACTGCCTTCCAGTTGTTTTTCATAAAGCACCGCTCATATGGAAACTATGTAGCACTAATTAAACACAATGATTACGCGTAATTTTAAGCCTCGCCGTTCCCCGCTTTGACTATCAATTCAAAGCCAAACTGTGTGTTTAAAATTTGAGGTCCATCTTACAAATATATACAAGAAATAACAAAATATATACATACAATAATTTATTTTTATAATACATTTAAAATCGTTCTGAAAAAAATGAAGAAAATATGTCCAATTCCCAAAATCCACTAAAACCCACCAACATTCATTTTTTAACCCCAAAACTAGGTCATACTCAGCATTTCTAGCATAAGTGGGAATCCGCTGTGGTCGAGTGGTTAGCGTCGGGGATTTCGAAACCGGGTGTCCCGGGTTCGATCCCCAGTCGCGGCACTACGGTCATGGTGGAGTGCCCTTGGGCAAGCCACATTTTCTAGCCTAGTACTGGTTTGTTAACCCAGGGATCATGAATAATTAAATTTAATTGCGCGCTAAATGACCTTAGCTGTCGATGCGCCATAAAACAATATACATTCATTCTAGCATAAGTAAAAATCATTATTCAATGTAATATTATAATTATATTTATTTCGGCAATATTTAAACTCGTTTTTACATAAATGAAGAATATGTGTCCAATTCTCAATATCCATTAAAAACAACCACCTTTCATGTTTTAACCCTAAAGATAAGGTCACACTCAGCATTTTTAATATGAAGGATGGCATACAATGCAACTATGATACAAGTTTGAAAGCCTTAGCACTAGTAGTATTTGATAAAAAGTAAAAACATAACACTTTCATGTTGACCTAAACGCAAACAAAAATACCTACATATCCAAATGATGTATGAGCCTTCCGTTAGATAGGTTTAGCAATTAAATGTGTGCAAAATTTAAAATCATTCTAACCAAAAAATGTAGATGCTATGTCTAATTTTCAAAATCCACTAAAATTCAGGTTTTTACTTAAAAAAGAAGGTCACATTCAGCATCTTTAGCATATAATGTGAATAAAGGCATTAGATGCAACTATGGTCCAAGTTTGAAGGTCATTATTACTACTTGTTATTGAGATAAAAAATTGGGGGAAAATGTTGAGCTAAACGCAATTGTTGAACAAGAGCACCGCCTGCGGGTGCCTGACAGTCGTCTGCCTGACGTCGTCTGCTTAGTATCAAAGCGAGAAACTTACAATAAGAAAACATTGAACAATTACGTTTACCGTTCATCGAATTAAGTAACAGCGACCTTGAGCTTAGCGCGAGGATCCACAAAACACATACCCTTTTAAGATCAACAAAATGTGGCTACATTATGTTAACGGGAACTTAAAATATTGAATATATTTCAGAGTTTCTATTTTTTGTAACAGTGAACTTGACCCCTAAATCTCCCAAATCACAATCCCATTTATAATATTCTTAAAATACTTTCTACAAACAAAATTTGATTACATTATGTCAACAATAACTAAAGATATAGATTAGTTTACCCTTTTTCTGTTACTTACTACAAACACAATTTGATTACATTATGTCAACAATAACTAAAGATATAGATTAGTTTACCTTTTTTCTGTTTTTAGTAACAGTGACCTTGCCCTTTACACCAGGATCAAAACAATGACAATCCCTTTTAAGATCTCCTTAAATACTTATTGCAAACAGAATTTGATTACATTATGTCAACTGTAAATAAAGATATTGAATTAATATCAGTTTTTTCTTGAACCAAGGAACCCCAACACCATTCAATTGAAAATATTCTTAAATGCTTGATACAAACAAAGTTTAGTTACATTATGTCAACTACAACTAAATATATTGAATATATACTTAAGGCCATTAAAAACGCAAGTTTGGGTTTCGCATGATTTTTAGCCCATGTTAAGGGATATAATACAACAAACATATACAGACGTGGTATTCCAATCATTTATGAACAATTTCATCCACGCAAAAAAACAAAAAATTAACAACCGTTAACACGTCAACGCAGTTTCTACGCAAACGGCGGTGATTGGCAGTGGGGCGATCTCAATGATATTGACGCCAGCACCTTATCCCTGCGTCCCGCAGACGTCGGCGAACCGTTTTAGCACTGACTGTCGCACGAGTGCGACCTTGTGTTTCACGTGCAGATTCCGTGGCAGTGCGGAAACGCTGTTTCAAGTGTGCAAGCCGGATTTGCCTGTCTTGCCTCTGTGTCGTCACGCGTGGTTGACCTGGACGTGGTCGATCCTCTACCGTGCCGGTTGTAACATGTCGCTGATGAAGACGCGATATTGTGGACTCATGGACTCCCAAACCAGCAGCAACATCTCTGAATGTTCGTCCTGCCTCAATTTGGCCGATTGCCCTAGCGCGCGCCACATTTGAAAGTCTCATATTCCGAAAATAAGCACTGTTTAATTTCTACACCGTTGAAACTCTTTATACTCAATGACAAAGATCTTTCAAATACCGACATGATTTCCTTGTGCACCATGGCCACTTGGAAATCACTCTGTTTGACTTTATTCGAACGTGAATACAAAAATTAGACTTGTAACCAGATTTATCGGTTGTACAAAGATAATCCAAAATCAGGAGACATAAACAAATATTGAAAAGTTTTTGAGCTAAAAAAAATCTCATACTCAATTTTTTTTTAAGGGCCTTAAGTATATTACCTTTTATCTATTTTAAGTAACAGAGCCATTGACACAAGGAGCCCAAAAACACAATACCATTGACGATCCTCTTAAATACTTTAATACAAACAAAATTTGGTTACATTATCTCAACTAATACAAAAACATTGTGTATAATTAGTGAATTTGGAGTTTTCTAAATTAACAAGAGCAATAATCCAGTCAAAAAATAAAATAAAAAATATGACAGTGTTTTGTAACCTTTAAAAGACTTTCATCATTCTATTGCACATTTGAAAGATTTCCAAAGAGAAAGCTTTGCTAGTTTGCATGTAAGTGAGCTTTGTCACTTTGCATGTAAGTGAGCTTTGTTAGTTTGCACGAAGTGACCTTAACGACAATTCTGACTTAAAAAGGGTCATTAATTTGACCAAATGCTGTCAAAAGTTACAGAACTTGCATCTCGTTTTAGCTTTTATGATATGATACAACCATTTTAAGTTTAAGTTAATCACTACTTTGAATGGTTACCAAGAAAAAGTGGAATTTAACCAAAACTTCTGACTAAAAAAGGGGCATAACTGCCAAAATGTAGTAAATAGGTATAGAACTCTTGAGTGACCCACAAATGTTTTAGTTTCAAATCTCTACCTTGAATGGTTACTAAGAAAAAGTGGATTTAATCATAAAACTTAACCAAATTAGCATGACAGGCCCCTATGGTAATTGCAGACAGTTACCTCGCAACCGTTTACAAGATCTGATTTTTAAATGTCTGTCAAGAACTTTTTCGAATGAACCTTTTTCACATCGACAAAATCAGCATCCGACGGATTTGGAAAATATCTATACACAAAAACGGAAAGTCGTTGGTAATGAAAATGTAACAGAATAAAGGGGGAAAGTGTTGTCAAAATGGTATGAAAAATATTCCGCTTCAGGTTTGTCAAAACAGAACGCAGATATGATTCATCCCAAGACAATGGGCGTCTGCTAGGGGAAATGGTATGAGGATAGCTGTAGAAAAGTGTGTTATATCTATGATAATTGAAAGATGCTTATCGACCAGAGAATTGAACACATTGTGTAAATATAAATTATTCGTTTTTAGTTAGAAATATTTTTAATAAAAGTTAACCAAAATGCATCTGCTTTATTGGATTCAAATTTTAGCACGGAAACGGTCGTATGAAACATGCAAACTGATGACTTAAGAGATCGGAAACATCTAATTTGGCTAGTTTTCTATAATTCAAGAGCCCGCATAATCCAAAATCTGCTTTGACTGGTTATCAACCTTGGCACAACCAGTGTGCCCACAGTCAAGTTTAACGAGTTTGGTGAAGATCAGATCAAAACTATTTGACTGAGAGCGGCGAGAGCGGAGAGGCTAATTTGGCCAGTATTTTTATAATTCAAGTGCCAGAAAAGTGTCTAATGCGATGTGGATGGTTATCAAACTTGGCCTAGACATCAAGCCCACGAACATGTTCATTAAGTTTGGTAAGTATCGGATGATTTACTTAGAGAGTGGCAACGTGCGGACGTTTTCGCTGAGCAGGCGCGCCATAAAAGAAAACTGGTATACTGGATATAAAAAGGAAGAACTATATTTGATGGAAATAAATACTTAAGTGAATTTTGAAAGAGTGTTCAAAAGCCTTTCCTTAAGTTTGACCTAGTGACCTTTTGACCCCACTTGATCCAGTTTCCAATTTGAACACGATATGATTGTGATTAATATCTTGATGATTTTCATAAATATTGGATAACAATTTTGTCCTTCAGAGTTTTTTTCTGACCTGGCGGTTAGTATATGAAGCAATGTGGCCTAGTTCGATCCGCGATTTGGTGGGGAGTGATAGACATATCAAATAACCCTTTCCCACATACAACACATTTGCAGCAGATGTCCTTCTTAACATTGAAAACAAAATATGGAAACCCTCAATCAATAACAAGAGCTGTCGGAGGAAAGCGCGCTCGACTATTCCACCGCTTATATAAGTTACTGAGATAATGGACTCGAATGTAGTTGTATACAAAACATTAACCACAATTTCTTAAAGTAGTTGCACGCAAACCTTTAACCATAATTTCTAAGTAAAAAAAGGACAACAATGTGCACCATATGGTTGTGTTTATAGCTGTGAAATTGGGAAAGGTTGTATAAAGTTTCAATACAATGCTTCAAGTTGTTACTGAGATTACTCTCTCTTTGTCGTTGCAAAACTTTAACCAGAATTTTTAAGTAAAAAAAGGGCCATAACTTGCATAAAATGCAGGATAGAGTTATCTAACTTGATAATCTACATAGGTCTGATAGTTGGGTAGTTTAGGGTTGTACAAAGTTTCAATGCAATACATGTAGTATTTAAGTACTTGCATGCAAAACCTTAACTAATGTGTGAAGTGGAAGACGACACCGACGACGACGCCAACAAACTATTGAATCAAGTTTAAAAGATAATGTGAAAGAGAATTTGCTCTTAATGAGCCATTTCAAAATTTCAATATTTGTCACAATGTTTTCAAGCGGCGTCAGAAAGCGTCTGTATGTGGGAAAGACACACATCATAAGCACCATTTTCACGATGAAAGTATACAAAGTTTCAAAGTTTATTAGCAAAGAAAAGACAGAACTGTAACATATATACACAAGAGAAAGTTGATGCAAGGCATCAATGTCGCCGGAAAAGACTGCATTGATTTATTTGTTAACACACATGTATTCTTGACTTTCATTAGTCTAAACATACACATCATGTTTTCATAAGGACTAATTCCAGGATTTTTGAAATTCCACATAGATCTACAAATTTCAGGATTTCTTTTGGTCAGGATTTTGGATGTTTTGTATTTGTCAATAAAACCACAACAAATTAATACATTTTGGGATTTAAATCTACATGCAATAAAAAGCTATTAAATATTTCCATGTCTGAAGCAACAATGAAAACCTTTAAACGCTTAAAACATTGAGAAAACGGTTAAATTGCTGAAGACATGAACTTCCTCCTTTTTAATAATAATTATAATAAATATTTCACAGATGTTAAAATTTATCCTCGTATGTTTAAAAAGTAGACCACACTTGAAACAACATATCAGCTAAATTGTTTATCTAAATCGTTGATGCATACAATATATGTTTGGCGCAAGAGAAATGCCAGTTGCGAGTCCCATTACTATTTAATAGGTGGCAAGTATGAAATTAATTGGGTGCGAAAGAGCAGATTTTCTTTATTTCTAAATCTATTGTTTATCAGAGTTTTTTCTTCTCTTAATTTGTTTCAAGCCAAATAATCATTTAATATCACACATATTTAAACATTTAAGTGTGTAATATTAGCTATCTATCTGTGATAAGGTGTTTGAGCATTCTTTCGAAATGTTGACCCTCGTTTCAAAATCGAGTCGTAGTGTCAAACATCGAAGAAAGTGAATAAAAGATCAGGCAATGCTTTAGTGCATTCGAGAGAAAAAAGCATTTCTATAGTATCTGTCTTTCTACTATATTCGACCCATGCACTCGTTTCGTGACGTTTAAGAAATCAATTTGTCGTGCGACATTTTTTGTATGCATACAAAAGTCACTTTTCTAAGTTTACATTTTACTTCCGGTTACTTCGCTTTGTTTACATTTTGGCAATATGAAACTTGGTCACAAACTGAGGAAAAGGCGTTTCGACGTTCACGACCGATAAACAGGCTTATATTTGAGACATATTTTCACCAATTATTCTTATTTTTGTTTCTGTTACCAGTTTATGTTGATACTTATTTATTAAAAGGAGAATTCGACGTTATTTTAATATCGATAATCGGCTGCAAGCAGGTGTGCGTATGTAATCAAATTAGACTGTGCGACGTAAAGGTTTGTAGTTATCGCCTTTTGATTACATAGTGTATGAAAATAAAGTATCCCAGTCTAGCTAATAGGGACTATTTGTCTTCGTAAATAAAACACAAAAACGTAAATGCCAGTCAAAATAAAGAAACTGCACATACTTAAAACATCGGAATATTTATTTCATTTTAGATGTGTCATAACTTAGTGTTTTTAAACAAACGCAATTGTAATATGTTCAAGACATTTTTTTTTTATTTTTTATAATAATAACCCCCCCTCCCATGTCATTTCCGAAAACCTATTAAAAATAGAAGTCGCGGGCTTCTGCCCGGCGACAAATAAGTACGCTATATATATAAATCTTTCCGGTTCCCTGGTCAAACTGTTGTGTATGAGATATGGAGAAAAACGATTAAGGATGATTTCATTTACGTGCATTTAGGAAGTGACTCCATTATGCATATTTATATATAAATGAGAGTTCGTAATATCTTTTAATTCATATTATTCCGTTTTCTTTTATTTTAAAGATGTATAACTATGCATTCATTTTTGTTTTAAATATATACATAACATTCACAATGAGTGCGTGGAGGATATTGGAGGAGTTTTTATTTATTATCACTTTTAATAAACAAGTTTACTGAGATTAAATGCAGCGAGCGTCATATTCATAATAAATAAACGAGAATGAGATATTCTATTTATCTCATAAAGTGATTTATAAATTAGGCGTATTTCGAATGAATGAATGAATGTATATTGTTTTATGGCGCATCGACAGCTAAGGTCATTTAGCGCGCATTTAAATTTTATTATTCATGTTCCCTGGGTGAACAAACCAGTACTAGGCTAGAAAATGTGCCTTGCCCAAGGGCACTCCACCATGACCGAATTGCCGCGACTGGGGATCGAACCCGGGACACCCGGTTTCGAAATCCCCGACGCTAACCACTCGACCACAGCGGATTCCTAGGCGTATTTCGAACAAGAAATATCTTTAAACAAGAAAATGTGTCCATGGAACACGGATGCCCCGGTTGTTAACTATATTTTAAAACATCAGGTTGACTAAAATCTAACTTGACCAAAAACTTTAACCTGAGAATGGAATGGACGAACAGACAGACGAACAGACGGACGAACAGTTGGTCCAACCTCAAATTGATACAATTTTTTAAACAATGATATGTTGATTGTCATTTGTGTGAAGTTTCATAATGATAGGACATCAGGTTCACTAAAATCTAACTTGACCAAAAACTTTAACCTGAGAATGGAATGGACGAACAGACAGACGAACAGACGAACGGACGGACGAACAGTTGGTCCAACCTCAAATTGATACAATTTTTTAAACAATGATATGTTGATTGTCATTTGTGTGAAGTTTCATAATGATAGGACATCAGGTTCACTAAAATCTAACTTGACCAAAAACTTTAACCTGAGAATGGAATGGACGAACAGACAGACGAACAGACGGACGAACAGTTGGTCCAACCTCAAATTGATACAATTTTTTAAACAATGATATGTTGATTGTCATTTGTGTGAAGTTTCATAATGATAGGACATCAGGTTCACTAAAATCTAACTTGACCAAAAACTTTAACCTGAGAATGGAATGGACGAACAGACAGACGAACAGACGGACGAACAGTTGATCCAACCTCAAATTGATACAATTTTTTAAACAATGATATGTTGATTGTCATTTGTGTGAAGTTTCATAATGATAGGACATCAGGTTCACTAAAATCTAACTTGACCAAAAACTTTAACCTGAGAATGGAATGGACGAACAGACAGACGAACAGACGGACGAACAGTTGGTCCAACCTCAAATTGATACAATTTTTTAAACAATGATATGTTGATTGTCATTTGTGTGAAGTTTCATCAACTTCACTAAAATCTAACTTGACCAAAAACTTTAACCTGAGCGGGACGGACGAACGGACGGACGGACGGACGGACGGACTAACAGACCGGAAAACTATATGCCCCTCATACTTCGTATGCCGGGGCATAAAAAAGATAAACGGCGATCAATATGAGAAAACTCTAAGAAATGGAACACGCAATAATCTATGTGTTTACCAAAGGCTAATCGGCCATCTCCATCCAGCTTCAGTTTCTATAAATAGATATCAAGGCCGAGAATACGCCACATGACTGGAGATTACGCAAAGCTCCCAAGAGCTGTACAAGACGAATGTTTGACGCAAAGCATAAAAAAGAAGCCACAATATTTCGTTGCACATGAATAAATAAGAAAAATACATTTAAATCCACAAACAGACAAATTTAATCAGTAGTTAGTAATGCAGATATCGGTATTTGAAGATTTAAGTATTATGTAGGATATTTAACCTGGCAGGGTCTGTGTTTTAAGTGAATGAGATGATTTAGAGTTAAACTGATCATGAAAAGTGACATATAAGACTAAAAATAAAGATAAATGGACAGGAGGTTATGATAAATTTCAATTTGTACCAAAAATAATCAACTATTTGTATTGAACACAAGCCCTGTTATGATACTTTTTTGACAAATAATGCAGACACACAGTTTTTGTTTTGTATCGGTAAGTCATGATAGTGGATAAGGGTTCAACCACTTCCCCCATAAAACATATCTGCAGAAGACGACTTTGAAATTATCAAGTACAATATATAAACAAGAGGGCCAAGATGGCCCTAAATCGATCACCTGAGTGATAGTAAATTAGTAGCCTGATGAAACCTTCCTGCCCTGTTTTTCAACGAAATCAATATGGCTTGAAAAGATTTTGTAGAGAATCACTCAAGGAACATTTCTACCAAATTAATCTTGAAATCGGACAAGCAGAATATGGAGGAATAGGATTTTTAAAATTTGGGTATTTTTCTCACGCTCTGATGCCGCAGCAACCAAAGTTCTACACAGAATGTAATTCTTTGAACAAATTTAAAAGAGGACCACTAAAGGAACATTCCTTTGAAGTCAGTTGAAATTGGTCCAGTGGAATGGTAGGTGTTTTCATTTGTAGCTAAAAGTTAAATTTACTCCTCTTGTGATCACGCTTGGTTGCTATGACTTTGTTACCAATCAGAACGGCTTGAACAAATTAAGTAGAGGATCACTGAGGTAAGACAAGCACTTTCATAAAAATGGAATTTTCAAATTTTGTCCCTTTTCTGATGCCGCCTGACTGATGTGATTCGACCAATCAGTATGGCTCGAACACATTTTGTAGAGGGTCACCCAAGAAACACATCTACTAAATTATATTGGAATCTGACAATCAGATTCGGAGAAGAAGATTTTTAAAGTTTGGACATTTTGCCCCCTTTCTGATGAAACCAAAGTTCTCAATGTTATTTAAATCTTTGAACAATTTTGAAAGAAGACCACAATAGGAACATTCCTGTGATGTTTTGTGGACATTTTCCTGCGGTTTAGGAGGAGATGATGTTTAAAGCTAAAGGTTAACGACATTAAGGTAAAGGTGTTAGAAATTTACAACACGAGTATACAGCAAAAACACCACTTATATTGTTTTTCATCGATATTAAGACCCAAAACAATAAACGGGGTATAACATATGAAAGGTAAAGGTGTTAGAAATTTACAACACGAGTATACTGCAAAAACACCACTTTCTTGTATTGTTTCATCCAAATGTCGAACGAGCAAACGTCCTTTTTTCGTTCTGGTTCAAGCAATTACATCACAAAGAAAAGCGAATGAAGCAGATAACCATAGTATATGTTATGCTTGCTTGAATATAACGGATTTATACAACAGTGACGTACTAACGGCGAGATATAGCGTCTGCTGAGTTCCTTCCTCTTATCACTGCGTAATATATAGGATGAAAGGTACATGTACCAGACTACATTTAGCGCGCGCCTTTTTCTGGTTCCCGGTTTAAGAACTATTGAAACTAGAAATATCACTGAAGATGATAAATACCCCCAAAACAGCACCTTGAGTCAAAATATGGCTTTCGACCGACCAACAAAAGGGCCATAACTCTGTAAAATACCATGCAATTGTAAGACCTTTATGATATGCACATATCCTCTTGGTATAGAAGCTTCATGTAAAATGTTATTGAATTCCACCCAGTGGTTTGTAAGAAATAAGCCGGACAATATATGACTTCTGACCGACCAACAACTTAATAAGTAAAAGGGCCATAACTCTGTAAAATAACATGCAATTGTAAGACCTTAGGGGTATGCACATCTCCTCTTGGTATAGAAGCTTCATGTAAATTGTCATTGAATTCAATCCAGTGGTTTGTAAGAAATAGGCCGGACAAAATATGACCAACAACTTAATAAGTAAAAGGGCCATAACTCTGTAAAATAACATGCAATTGTTAGACCTTTAGGGTATGCACATCTCCTCTTGGTATAGAAGCTTCATGTAAAATTGTATTGAATTCCACACAGTGGTTTGTAAGAAATAGGCCGGACAAAATATGGCTTCTGACCGACCAACAACTTAATAAGTAAAATGGCCATAACTCTGTAAAATAACATGCAATTGTAAGACTTAAAGGGTATGCACATCTCCTCTTGGTATAGAAACTTCATGTAAAATTTTATTGAATTCCACCCAGTGGTTTGTAAGAAATAAGCCGGACAAAATATGGCTTCCGACCAATCGACCGACCGACAGACAGACGGACAGACAGACAGATAGACAGGCAGACAGACAGCCCGACACAGTGACTCCTATATATATTTTCACTGAAACGTTAAGGAAAACAATTAAAAGTTAGTATGCAGAACATTTCATTTTAAAACTTCCTCTTATCAGTGCCTCTCGTAGTATCGCCAACTTAACTATGACCCAATTAAAACGTTTAATTACCTTTATTTCTTCGAAATAATTCATTAAATACAACATTTGATTGGTCTACAATCTATATCATTTGTTTAACATCTAGGTCAAAACTGAGGTTAAACAGCTATCGCCGAAAACATGCTGTTTTGCGCCAAAGTTAGTATCGTTATAACGTCAAACCACTGACATGACGTCATTTTTATCGTTTGGTTTCCGCGTTGTAACAACGACTTGGACGTAAAACTGGAACCCAAACTAGTAGTGCCATATGATAACTATGTAATAGGAATTTGACACTCCCAGTGAGGGCTTTATGTGATAAATAAGCATAGACTTAACATACCGGAGTCTATAGTCATGAGCCATGTAAGTTCATCTCCAATGTAGGCAGAGTCAACCAAGTACAACGTTCCAGTATTATAGTCCATCATGAATATATCGGATGACAACACGTATAGTGGGTATTCTGCACTCTGGTTATGCTTTCCTAATCTGGTAAAAAAAATAGAAAATCAATTATTTTGATATTTTAATAAACTGTTTACCCGCTATGAAATGTTATCCCGTTCCCACATACAACAAATCTGCAGCATAGGAGTTTGAATCATTTAGTCGAATGGACAATTTCTGTAAAACGAAGGAACAAGAATTGAATAATGTTGAAAACAATGTTTTCAAAAGTCACTGCTACAGAGGCGTTGGAAAGCGTATATGTGAGGGAGACGGTACATATCACCTTTGAAAACATAAGGAAAGACATCGTTTACATTGACATAAGATCTGTAAAATATAAAAAATAACCTTGACACAGGTTTGATTGTTTGCGAGTTTGTTTAGTTGGGGTTGTACACAGGTTTGATTGTTTGTGAGTTTGTTTAGTTAGGGATGTACACAGTTTTTAACATTTGTTCAGTTATATAACGGCGACGGTTCACTTAATCACGATCCCTGGACCGAGCTTGGAAATGTGGCTTCCACAAGAGTACTGCACAATGACCACAGCGCCGCGACTTGGGATCGAACCTGGGACGCCCGGTTCCAGGTTTGAAAACATTGTGCTATAAGGGAATTTGCTTGGCTTAGCAATTTATCATATTTCAACAGCGTTTTCTTAAGTCGACTGTTGAAGAGGGTTGTTCAATCATCATCTAGATCAGATAAAGCATCAACTCAAGTTTGAATTGATTGGGGCTTAATGCTGTTTTCAAAAATGTTTAGTCATATCACGGCGGCCAACTCAACTACTGATGTGTTTCCTAGATTTCTAACACGAGTGCTCCACACAACATGCTTTCCAATTAACTGGCTATTTTTTCACGTAGACTGTTAGCCGATTGGTGAAATACGAATGACGCTTGTCAGTGACTAGTGTCAAACGTCGGAAAGAATGTTTGCCGAGCTCGGTTTCGACCTCTCAGCCCCCCATCATCAACTAAAGAATTGATGCTTTCATTTGAAACTGAAACTTTCTTTAGAAGAAATTAAAGAGATATCAGCCGACTCGCGAGAAAACCATCAGTGTGGACTCTGCGTGAAGTATCCACCCGGATCAGCCCAAGCATACCACGTATCCTGTGAATTTTCTGTTTTTAGCAATCATTACTATATACCTCTATCCCTCTGAGGCGGAATGTGTCGGCCCGGATTAGCCTGCGCGGACTGCGTAGGCTGTTCTGGATCGACAAATAACGCAGAGGCCATCATGTTGATTTTCTCACGAAACGGTTCATACCAGGACAACTCTGTATCCTACCTTTTACTCCTTTTTACTTTAACCATGTTCCGCCTTGCAGACTCATTATGACGCATCTGCAACGCCTTTTAGAACCATTGTGGAAAAAACAAAACTTGCTCATGATTATCAATTTCTCTTTTTGTCACAATATTTTAAACTCCATTCAATGATATTAATTTCATTTATTCCTAGATGTGTTCATAGTCGTCTGGTACATATGTGTTGTAAGTGGAAAACGGTTACATATATTTATTGAGAATAATCACACACAAAATGCAAACACTTCAGATTCAGATAAGCCTGAAACGTTCACAAACTATTAATTTATTCTCGTACTTTGGTGAAGACAACACATAACTATAAGTTCAACTACTGGTGCCATGATGCAAACTGCTTTGACTGTAAACACAAGTGGGCCAAGATGGCCATAAATCATACACCTGAGTGGTATAGTAGCTAACTTGTTACTGAAATTGTTTGCAAGTGTGTGACAGAAACAACAAGGAGTAAATGTAAAATATACAGGCGTGAAATCTTCAAACGATTTGATAAGAGGATCACTAAAGGAACATTCTTTAAGTTTGGTTGATATTTGTTCCTGCAGTGATTAGGAGGGAACGTCCTCTGAAGCTTAAGTTCAGTTTCCCCCATTTCTGATGTCGCCTGGTGGCTATGAATATCCAACAATGATTTTCGTCGCAGCTATTTCCCAAGTGTTTCAAGAATGGTCAACACGGAAGACTTAGATCGCATTCCGATGCATGCTAATTTGGACTTGTGCTGGTCTCAAGTCTCGAAGCCTGTTTTAAATGCAATCCAAATATGGCTATTTTGTATGTATTCCAAACAGAAATGTTTGCACTTTTCTAAAGTTGTGTTATGCCGATATATATATTTACAATTGCATCAATTTAACTTTAATGCATCACTTTGGACTTTAATGATTATTTACAGATGAACACATGTCAAAAAGGGGAAATTGCTCAACATGAACAACATTTTCCATGTTTTCAAAAGGTTTCTGGTTTCACCCATGTCGGAAAGGGTTAAATATTATACCATGCGAGCCGTCGCGCGAGAAACCCAACAGTATTGACTGTGCGTAATGTATCGACCCAGATCAGGGCCGTCTCAGTGGGATAGAGGGATTGAGTAATGACTCCTGAAACAGAAAATCCACAGGAGGCGAAAATTGTCTGTCCGGGTTAGCTTTCGCGGCATGCTTAAGCAGATCCAGGTCAATACTTTACGCAGAGTCCACGATGTTAGTTTTCTCGCGAGACGGCTCATTTAAAGTCAGTTTATAACTATTTTGATGATTGTGTAAAATGAGGGCAATCTGTTTCATCTATATGTTATATATATGATTACGGTTTAACGCAGTTTTAAACATTTTTTTCAGACAAATCAAGACTTTCCAAGCAACTGGCTGCTTTTCCACATACTTAGCCCAATGGTCGATGACAAATGACACTTGTCACATTGACCTTTATCAAATGTCGGAAAGAATGCTGGCCGAGCTAGGATTTGAACTCACACGCCCCTGAGTTGTTATGCTGTGTCGTTACCGATTGAGCTTGCGGGGCTCGGCTCATCTTTATGTAAGGTAAATGCTATTACATGCAACACCTTCCGTTTACAACATATCTGCAGAAGGCGATATCATTTGATTAACCCTTACAGACGCATGTTGAGGCATTTGCAGCGTACAACCTTTGACATATTGTGGCAAAAGGTGAAATTGCTCATGATGTTGCCAAGATATTTTCAAATTCACCTGCTGCAGATACGTTGTATGCGGGAAAGGGTTAAAACATCTAGACAAACTTATGGAAAACAAAGATTAATTATTGAACCCAGTTGATAATATTTTGGCAAGAGAGAAATTATTCAAAAGTCGTCTGCTGTAGACGTGTCAAAATGTGTCTTTCTGTTGGAAATGTTTAAACCTACAGATCCTGGCGCACTTTAATGCAACAACCTAATGAAAATACTTACTTGACATCAACCATGCCAGAAACATTCCAGAAAACACCACTTTCTGGAATCTGTAGACATGTTATCAAATAGGCGTCTATTACTGCTTTCCCCCCAAGTACACCATTATCGATCTCTGAGTAGTTCGAGAATGTGACAAAAATCGGTATATCCTGCAATAAACAAAGGGAGCGGCATCACATACAACACAAGACCTCGGGCTGAGGGTGGCTCGCCCTTCTTGGAAAACTGCATATTAAATGGTATCAACGTGAACAAAAAGGACCTACTGACCTAGTTTTTGACTTCACTAACCAAGTTTCAAACTTGACTTAGATTTGATGGAGACAGAATTATGATCATTTGTCATAAAGGCTGGATGAAAAATGTGACCTCTAGTGTTTTCAGAAAGTTATTCTAAAATATGATTTAGTTTATGACCACCAATGAGCTATATTGAGATTTGATGGAGACAAAGGTTATGATGATTTGTCATAAAGATTGGATGAAAACTGTGACCTCTAGGATGGTAATAAAGTTATTAAATGTTTTGACCTATTAACCTACTCTTTGGACGCCATGAACCTATTTCGAATTCTAGATTTGATTGAAACAAATGTTCTGATTAATTTTTCCGGGATAGAAATCTACTTCTACTGGATTTCGCCGAATGAAAATATGCTGATAAATATTCCTGTTAACTCTTTACCATTTCCCACCTGTATACACCCTTTGACGCATCTGCAGCAGAGGTCTTTTGAAAACACGGACAACAGATGAGATTGCTCTCGCAAAAACTATTCAACTATAATACTCTCATTTGAAGAGAGTTTGTGTAGTTTTGCCGAGATGCTTTCAAAGGCGCCTGCTGCAGGTTTACTGTATGCGGGAAAGCGTTATTAACTACCTTTAATGCCACCACTGTGGGCAAAGAATGAAAACTAGCCTCGCTCCTACACATCATTTATTTTGACAAATTACTATGGTGTGAGTTATATATGAAGAACTAATGGATTGGGGTTTAACAAAGTTTTCAAAAAATGTTCAGTCATATCACGACGGCCAGTTCACATACCAATGTGTTTCCTGGGTTTCTCAAACAAGTACCCTATTCAACATACTTTCCAAGCAACTGTCTGCATTTCCACATAGAAGCTTATTGTTTGAAGACGAATGTCGTTTTGTGAATTTTTTTCAAACGTTAATATTGTAGGTCGAGCTGGGATTCGAACTCACAACCCGCGTCGCTACCGATTGAGCTACCGGTGCTCGGCTATCTTTGAAGAGGCTTTATCAAGTAACATTTCTGTGAAATCATTTTTATATAAGAATAGTACTTTCAGAAAAGAGCAGTACTTTCAGAAAAGAACAGTTCCTTCAGAAAAGAACAGAAGATTATGAAAAGATTGTTTTGAAACACCTGAAACAAAGTTCAATTACCATGTTACACCCGGTCACAAACAGGAATATTTTGTTATTCTTGAAGGTGGTGTTACAAATGGTTTCTGAGTTGTTGGCAAAGGCTCCTTGGTAAGTATTAGGGTTCTGGATCTGCAGCGTCGCATTCGGATAGCATTCTGCAATTCAAATTCATTTTCTTACCTTTTTATGATCCAGTTAAAGAGTCACCTGCTGGGACAGGAGTTTCGAAAAAGCTACTCTAAACATCCGATAAATTAAATATTGAATTGTCAGCAAAGGTGGAAGCATTACGATAACCTCTTTTTCACATACATACGCTTTCTGACGCCTCTGCAGCAGATGTCTTTTGAAAACATCGTGACAAAAGGAGAAATTGCTCACAATGTTTCAACTCTATTCAATAATTATACTTTCATTTATGGAGATTTGCCACATTCTTGATGTTTTCAAACTCGTCCGCTGCATATTTGTTGCATTTGGGAAAAGTATAACAGATGATATTCGTTCAACTTTGTATAGCATCTGTATTGAAATTTATCCGGGATCTTCCCCATAGTTGTTAAAGCATCCACCATGGCATTTTCCAAACTACAGACGCATTAAATTCTTACACTTTCAAGTATAGAGATTGATCTCATTTTAATCTATATGAGCCGTCCCACGAGGCTAATCAGGACCGAGTCATTCGTCTCAGGGGGAAAGAGGTATAGATTAACCCTTTCCCTCATACGACAATTCTGCAGCAGACGACTTTGAACGTATTTTGTCAAAACATAGAAAATCTCCATAGTTGAATGGATAACCTATGACAAAAAGTGGAAAACATTGTGGCAAAAGGAGAAATTGCACGTTTTGTGCAATTTCTTCTTTTGTCACTATGTTTTCAAAAAGCCGTCTGCTGCAGAGGCGTCAGAAAGCGTCTATATGAGGGAAAGGGTTAATGATTCCTGAAACAGAAAATCCACAGGAGGCGAAAAGCATCTGTGCGGGTTAGCCTGCGCGGCATGCTTAGGCTGAGCTGGGTTGATACATAACGAAGTCCATAATGTTGGTTTTCTCGTGGAACGGCTCATATGTTTTCGAAGTCTACGGAAGAACAATCTTCAACTGTTTTAGATAATACATTCTTTCCTTAAATTTGTTTCAAGAAGAGTGATTAATGACGTTTGAATACATTGTGGCAAAAGAAGAAATGGTCCATATTTCAACTCTTTTAACAAAAAATATCCTTTTAATTGAATAGAATTTTCCTGTTTTTAAATAAATGTTTTCAAATTAGTTTACTGCATATTTGTTGTATGTGGGAAAGAGATAAGAATACGGAAGTGATGGACAGTGAAGAAAGAGACCTTGCATGACCTCGTCGTTTCATGTAAGAGGCTTTATAAACATTCTAAACAAATACTAAGTTCTAAATTCATATCGCTTTTGAACAAAACAAGGATATTTCAAATACAATAAATGGATGTTGAGGGTAAGAACTTATGTACATGGATAGTAAAACAAGAGCGCCTAAGAGCGCACGCAAATGCTAGTCTGTTTTTTTAAGTCGAAAAAGGGGAATTTCTGAATAGCCATTGAAGCCAGGGTTATGAGGTAAGAGACATGCAAGTGTTCCTTGGAATATGTACACCAAATTCATTTGAAAATGTTGAACGTTTTTGTTATGATGTAAGGTTAAAGTTTTGTGACGACTTAACAGGAGCTATAAATGAGTTAAATGTAACATTTTATATCTTTAAAAACAGAATACTTACTGTAAATCAGACTAGGAGGGGCCACTATTCCTGCTGAACAATAAACAATCAACACTACAAACACCAATACCAACAAAGGTATCTGAAATGAACACAGGACAATGATCCATGGGCAAAACGATAAGGCCGACTGGTCAATGTATTGATGGATTGGGGTTTAACGTTGTTTTCAACAAATCTTCAGTTATATCATGACGGAGAGTTCACATAAACATGTGTTTCATAGTTTCCCCCTCAACAGCACTCTACACAATACGCTTCCAAGCAACTGTTTATCAAACTCGCAACCCCTGGATTAACAGCCCAGGTCGCTACTGACTGAGCTACATTGACTCGGCATACTAGTCAATGTATTTATTTATTTATTTGGGTTTTACGCCGCTTTCAACATTATTTCAGTTATATCACGGCGACAGTTCACTTATACATGATCCCTGGGTAAACAAACCAGTATTAGGCTAGTATTAGAAAATGTGCCTTGCACAAGGGCAATCCACCATGATCATAGTGCCGCGACTGGGGATCGAACCCGGAACACACGGTTTCGAAATCCCCAACGCTAACCACTCGACCACAGCGGATTTCTACTAGTCAATGTAACATGGCCATGTGAAATGAGCCAAAATACAGGAGTTTTTAAAGACATATGTCTCCCTGATTTGATAATTAATTTGCTCTAATCCGTTTTCGACACTTTTTCCTGTTTTATCTCGGCATTTTCTTTGTAAGTTACCAGTACTACTGCTTCATTAATCCTTACAGATTAACAGAACACATAATGTGCATTTAATCATTCATATTTCTTAGCATGTTTTCCGGAAGAACATTCTTGAGAAGTGTTCCAAAGCTTGAACTTCAGCAGATGACTTTTACAAACATTGTAGGTAGTAAAAGAAGAAGTAACTTTTAGAACTATCTCATAATGAGCAATTTCTCCTTTTGCCACAATGGTTTCAACTCTATTCAATTATTTTACTTCAATTAACCAAATTTATTTCAAAGTCGTCTGCTTCAGATTTGTCGTATGCGGTAAAGTACTAAAAGTGTGGCAAGAAGGCACTACATAGGGTTTTATTTAGTAATTGAGTTTACTTCTACTTTTAAAAATCTCTGCATGTCCAAGATACATCCAGTCAAGTTTTGTTTACTTTAAAATATCGCAAACTTCTCATGACTATTACACTAATTTTACTTTATTTTCAGTTGTAATCAGATCTTCTTTCTTACTTTCAAATCAAAGAGACTTTAAAGATTAACAAGACCGCCAAACGTCACAAAATACGGCCGTCCTTTTTTTTTTAAACCAAGTATAGTGATAATTGCTTAAACATGTACGTCAGACAAATTTAGAGAGCGGACACTGTTAATACAGTTTTGGCCATTTCGAGGGACATACGTGTGGAGTGACTAAGATAACGTGGTTAGTTATCGAACCGGACCAAGAAACTTCTGCCCATCAACATATTGTCTAAATTTGGTGAAGATCAAATGAAATGACTGAAGCGATATGGCTGATTATAGCACTTGCCCGAGATATTATGCCCATACACATTTTGACTAAATGTGGTGATGATTGGATAAAGGTTTCAACAGTTATTGATCGGGCAAGACCGATTTGAGGTAATTTCTATAATTAAAGGGCAATAACTATCCAGTGAATGAAGCGATATGGCTGGTAATCAGACTTGTAAGAGATATTTTGCCAATACACATTTTGACCAAATGTGTTGGTTACTGGACAAATGCTTCTAAAGTTATTGAGCGGACAAGGCCGATTTTAGGTAATTACTGTCATCAAAGGGCGATAACTCTAGAGTGACTCATGCAATATGGCTGGTTATAGAACTTGTTTGAGATACTATGCTCATACACATTCTGACTAAATTTGGTGATGATTAGATAGGCTTCAAAAGTTATTGATCGGACAATACCTATTTGAGGTAATTTCTATAATTAAAGGGCAATAACTCTCGATTGACTACAGCGATATGGCTGGTTATAAAACATTCACAAGTCAACTGTTATAACTTCAATCTAGTGCTTAAGAAAATAACAATTATACTATTTATGGGATATAGATGAGTTCAGGTATGTCACAGAAAACTAACATTCTCTCATTTCCTAATAATGAAGACACTGATCATACTGCATAGGTACATCCTGATCACGATCTTCACTATTATGAAATAAGAGAATGTTATTGTTTTGTGACATACCGGAAATCATCTCGGTGGTGTAGTGGTATGGTAGAACGTCCACCACGGGTGCGGGAGGTCACAGGTTTGATCCCTGGCCGGGTCATACCACTTTAGAAATGGTAGTAATGGCTGCCTTCCGTGACGCTGAGGGTTGAAGGGTGTCAGCATTACGACTGACTGGCTGATGTCAGGATAAAAGGACCAGTAGTACTGGTAACTTATCCAGGAAACTCCGTGATATAACATAATAAATGTTAAAAGCGGCGTTTAACACTAAACAATAAACATTTACTTACTGTGTAACTTAAGATGAGTTCAGGTATGTCACAGCAAACTATGGAAATATGATAACGTTAGATTTCTGTGACTTACCAAATCATCTATTTTCAAGATTACTTATTGTGTAAAGATGCCTCATTGAACGAGTGTGATTTTATAACAGTTATGTACATTTTATCTCGCCTAGGTTTGTATTGGAAACCCAACATTTAAATAGGTCTAATATAATTGTGTTTACTAACAATAGAAAATTAATTTGTTTGATAAACACCACTGTTTTTTAAAAAGATTTGCACATGATGTATGCATGTACGTGAACATTGAAGAACGTTGCATCTACAAGGATACTTTATCCCACTGTTACAGGTATTTGATTGATATATTAGGTAACTTAACCATGTGCAAAGCTGAGCAGAAAAGTAGAAACTTAATTCGCCTACAAATTACCAACTTAATCCTTTTAATTATTTTCTTTCATGTAGATATTATTGACCTAGTCCTTAACCCAATCCCAAATGAATGACCTTCAAGGTAATTTGATGACCAAAGCTGCAACGCCGACGCAAATACGACTGCATATAGTCCTCCTTATGTTCCGACTAGTCGAGGTAAATATGAGCATATGGGACGTCTATCTTTGAAGGGCTTGCCGGACAGTTATCCAAATGTGTTTTTCCTCGCTTTGTCACACCAGTACTATACACACAAATATTCCCAGCCAACTGGCTACCGTACCACATATACCAGGCGCGTAGCTGGGCTGAAATGGAGTGTACGCACCAAATCTAGGGAGGTGCGTTGTTGTGCAATTTCACGACTATTTTATGGAAAAAAATACAACAAAAATTACATAGCTTATTCCTCATTTTATCTAAAATGATCACCAGAATCACGTTTTTTTAGACCTAACATAATCTTGACATAGTCGTGAGTCAATGTAAATGTTACGTTGAATGACTAACTCGACATTCGATATATGTAAATAATGTTTGGGCCTACATAATACATGAACATAATTTAAACATTTGAAAAGCTATGACTAGATAAGAGTATCATCACAAACACTTTAAAGTTAAGAATAGTCGATTAATACGTAGATCTACCGTATTACCTTAAAACGATTTAATATTATTTAAAGTTACGTTAACACCATAACTATTATCGACAGGGATAATACGTGAAACAATAAAGCTAGTCGGCGATCTTTTTTTTCTCGCAAATGCGTCAATGACATGATTGGTGTCAATGTCTCTGTCCTTGTGGATATTCATGAGGCCGAGTCCTGACAACCTACCGGTGCTCATTGTAGACCTGAGATATGTCCTCAGACGTCGCATGCTGCTGAATGAGCGTTCAGCAGTAGCAGTTGATACTGGCATGGCAAGGAGGATGTGAAGACAAGTCGTGACATTTGGATACAGTTCTCTATATGTTATGGCTAGAGTATCGCCTAATGTGCTGGGTGTCACAGTTTCAACTGCCACAGCATGTCGTGCCTTCCATCTGCTTACTTCCCTCTTAAACTCCTCTAAGTCGTCTGCGGCTAGATCATCCTTAAAGGCGTCATATATTGCCCCAACCCTCTGTTCCGTAAGCTGATCCAAGAAATTTGGTATAAGTAATTGAGCATTAAATCGCTCACCGTCCTCAATAAGCCTGTCGGATAAAAAGGTGGTCTACAAAGAGAATGTACATATTTCTCTTCCATAATCCGAAATATACTCAGCTGGCACGTTGGGGCGATGTTGCTGGCGTTGATTATTTCGTCCCATTGGTCTGCCCGGCTGTACATCAACCGATTGAGCCATTTCTACAGCTTTCGCATATAGCGCTTCCCATACCATTACGTCATTACGCTCTTCTGTTACCTGATGAGCAACGGTTGAAGCCTCTTTAACAGCCTCGATTAAGTCACATGATTTGTTCTGTAACATTTGTGATAAGGGGACTAATCCTGACAGCACATGTTCAATTGCCACAAGACTTATTATGAATCCAAATTGCGTGATAGCTAGTTTGAATGGGCCAGCTTTGGTGTCGCGATAGTTCGTACATAGATCGTCTATTGTTTCAACCACGGTCGTATAAGAACATTTGAATGTGTTCAAAGCGTCCGCTCGTGCCGCCCATCGTGTTTCACACAGAGACTGTAACTTGGTATGATGTTCCATGGCCGCCCTACTCTCTGCATCGTTGGTCAACGTTTCCTGATACCGTAGGAGTCGTTTGGCTGAGTAGTTAAAAGAAAATGCCACTTCTTGGACAGTTGTCATCATGTTTCTAGCCAAAGGTTCTTCTGACGCGTGTATTATTGCTAGGTTTAAGCAATGCGTTTTACAGTGCGTATACACAGCTCGTGGTAGTTCTTGTCCTATACGGGCCTGAACGCCGCGATACTTCCCGGACATGTTTGTCGCGCCGTCGTACCCTTGTCCCCGCATCTTATTTACATCAACGCCAGCAGCTCTTAAGTTGCTTAAAAAAGCCGTAGACAACGCTTACAGCTGTCACCAATAATCCGTTGCCCACACATCTGAATTATCTCATTTTGGATATCTGGTGAGGTGTACATAGTCCTAGGTGATTTGTCAAGTGGTCTTGAAGTATAGTGTTGTATTTAGCCTGATATTGAAGTAAAGCTCTGAAGTTTCCATGCTCATCCTCGTGACCTCGTAAAGATAGATTGTGCTTTCCACATAGAACAATCGTATCAACAATAGCTTTCAGAATTTGTCTATTTCTTTCCACTAAGGTATTGTAGGAGGTAGACATCGAACATACTATGTCTTTCTTTTCACCATTCATTATACTAAACAAAGAGGATTAACTCTTTTAACTCGGGATATAAAGTGACACTCGTATAATTTTGGCTAATTCCGTGATTCTCTCGGTGTAGCTAGTAGGGCGATTTTGTTCGATGTGTTCCGAACCATAAAGGAGGCAATAATACTGACGTAAGGCACATGCAATTAAATGTTTTAGAACAAAACAAAAAATCTAAACATTTATTGTTTCTGATTGTTTACCCCTAACCCCTCTAAGGCCTTATTTTTTATTGCATTTTTCAAGCAAAAAACCTTTTTTATTTTTCAATTTTCAAAATAAAATGTACGCACGTGCGTAAGTGCGTACGCCTACCTACGCGCCTGTATACTATAGAACTCATTGGTGGAAGACGAATAACGCTGGGAATAAAGACTCGTATCAATCATCGGACAGAACCATTTAAGACGTTCCACGAGAAAACCAACATTATGGACCTTGCGTAAAGTATCGACTAGGATCATCCTAAGCATGCCGCGCAGGCTTACCCGGGCGGACACTTTTCGCCTCCTGTGGATTTTCTGTTTCATGAATCATTACGCTATACCTCTTTTCCCCTGAATATATATATATCTGACACAAGCAAATAGGTGGAAAAATTCAGCGGTAAGCTATATATGGTACGCTCTGTCGCGTCAATGGATTGTAATAATTTCAACAGTCTTGATAGATGGTCATCAATGCGTGACCCGTTTTAACTGAACGTGGCGGCAGCGAGGTATAACGAAGCACAGCATGGAACAACGTTGCGACGACGAGGCGACAGTGTGGCGGCAGCGAGACTTAACTCGACTTTGATATTTGATATTCGTTGTCACCTTTAAATTGTGTCATAACGGGACTACATCGACAGCTTGGCTAGCACGTGGCAACAACGGGACACATTGTGGGTGTCAGAAACGGGGCATAACGGCGAGGCCAAAATGTGACACTGTGACAGGGGACGGAATATGGAGAAAACCAAATACTCACATGCGAATACATATCGAAGTCTTAGAAACTGGCGAACACGTTCCAAATTCGAAAAACCAAAGTGTCAACCAACGCGTTCTATTCCAATCGTTATATTATTGTCATCATCGTCAGTGCAAATCACCTGTTAGTTATACACACAAACGAGTCACGTGGGGCACGAGGAAAACGTGACTGTTTGTAGAAATTCACTACAATAACATCGTTACCGTTGCCATCATCGACAATGAACTAGCACCTGTTAGTTTTTACTCACAAAGGAGACATGTTGTACACGGGGAAAATGTGCACGTTCTTAGAATATCCCAATACAATAACACGCCTGTGTTTATACGAAAGTGGTTCTATGTTTTGTCAGTACTAAACCAAATCCGTGTGTAGTAAGTATGATTTATTCACTCATTTCTTTCAATAAAAATAATATTGTATTATATGGTGTAACTGAAATTATGTTGTCGCATTTATGATATGAATTGTTTGATTTCGTCGACTGGTACAAAGTCCGTTTGTTAAAAGGTTCACAATCTTCCAAGAAGCTGCTGTCTCTTTCGTACACGCCATGATGACAATTCAACGTTTTAGTTCATATATGGTCTTTAAGTATTTTTCTTTTGTTACTTTTGCATTATTAGCTAAGCTAGTTCATCTGTTCTACTGTATTGTTTGTTTTTTAGCAATTTCTGTTCTGTAGCAGACGACATTGAATCATCTAGACATTGTGGCAAATGAGAAATCGCTCCTTAATTATCTCGTGTTGTTAAAATTTCAAGGTTGATTTCTTTTTAAAAAAATGCACTTGCCAAGCTTTGATTTAGAAAAGTTCAAAGGAAATATAAGGATTATCAAAATAACAATATTGAGCATATAGCATGTTTAAACCTTTCCCACGTAGAACAAATCGGCTGCAGACGACTTTGAAAACATTTTTGTCAAAACATGTCAAAAAAAAAAAAAAAAAAAGAGGGCGTGTTTTTTTCCCCATTGTATCGTTCTAGTGAAACATATTAAATATCTTCTTTTTCGGAAGTATCTGGCCCATTTTTTAATAATTGCTTAGAAATGTTCATTGGTTACACCCTCTTTCAGATTCCCACACTACATGTTGATTTCCAACATATTGTTAACATATAGGAAATCTCTTAACCCTTAACCCTTTCCCACCTTTAGACGCAGATTGACGCATCTGCAGCAGACGGCTTTGGAAAACAATGTGACAGAAGAAGAAATTGCTATTTTTTTGCCACAATATTTTCAACCATTCTTCAGTAATTATACCATAATTCTAGAGATTTTCCGTATCTTAAGTAGATGTTTTCAAAGTCGTCTGCTGCAGATTCTTACTATAAGATAAGAAAATTATTTATTAACGTGACCTGTGTGAATTACGTACACGAATAACACATATTATACAAACTTTACCAGACCGGCCTATTGGGCCTATAAGTCACCATACAATGTTTACATAATATTAACTCTTATACATTCCTTTCTAGAGATGTTCCGTATCTTGAGTAGATGTTTTCAAAGTCATCTGCTGCAGATTTGCTGTATGAAGGAATGAGTTAAAATTATTATGAAAGTAAAGTTATGGATTACAGTTGAAAGTATTGAAATAATGAAACATTACTCATTACGATATTTCCGTTCGTCAGTTTTCTTCACAAGTCGTCTGCTGCAGATGCATCAAAATGCGTTTGCAAGTGCGAAAGTGTTAAAGATCAACTAATAATTGGTTTATTTCAGATTAATGATTGAAATTTGAAAAACGATGGAGTTGAAAACAGTCATTATCCTTTCTCTAGTCTATCTTGCTGCATTCTGTTCCGTGAGTCTTGCAGCAAACAACGTCACAGTGGGTATGTTACTTTAAACTCTTTTCAGCGCCGAATTCCCAAAAGTAAACTAGTCTTTCACCAATGGGCTTACATAACCGTCTATGTTGGAAAGCAGCCAGTTGCTTGGACAGAATTGGGTATGGATTACTGGTTTGAGAAAACTAGGAAACGCATGAATATGTGAACTGACCGGCGTGATATGACTGAAAATAAGAGTTATGAACTATTTTGACAAACAATGCTGATTTCAGTTAAGACTGACATGAATTTGTATTGTTTTCAAAAACCTCAATATTTCCACTTACGGTGAATGAGTTCACATTTCCCTTGATATAGTCTGAAGCAGACGGCGTCTGGAAATAGGAAAAGGAGAATATAAGCAGTTGTTCTTTTTTTCCACAATGATTTCAATAGGTTTGTTAGGCTTATATTCGAGATTTTTCTTTGTTTTAAGCTTTTGAAAACAATAGCAGAAGACCCGTATTGAAAATATATGAAGAGAAGAAGGAAATAATAAGAGCTTATTGATAATAAATGTTGTGCTTGTTCCCCCAATGTTCTTAACTAGTCTAATGGAACTTCTTCACTTTAGAGGAGTCAAAATTGTATTTAATTTAAATTAAGTTTCGAAAAATGTCGTCTGCAGAGGCTTCAATTGAGCCGTTCCATGAGAACATCAACATAATGGCTTCTGCGTAATGTATCGACCAAGATCAGCCTGCGCAAATTGTCTGTCCGAGTTAGCCTACGCGACCTGCTTAGGCTTATCCAGGTCGATACTTCACAGAGTCCACAATGTTGGTTTTCTCGCGGGACGGCTCATATCACTATATCTGCGTAATGTATCGACCAGATCAGCCTGCGCTGTCCGCGCAGACTGATCCGGCCGACACATTCCGTCTTAGGGGTATAGATGTATAGAGTAGTTATTCCTGAAACAGAAAAGTCACAGAAGGCGAAAAGTGTCTGTCCAGGTTTGCCTACGCGACCTGCTTAGGTTGATCCGGGTCGATTCTTCACGCAGAGTCCACACTGTTGGATTTCTCGCGGGACGGCTCACATCAATATATCTGCGTAATGTATCGACCAGATCAGCCTGCGCTGTCCGCGCAGACTGATCCGGCCGACACATTCCGTCTTAGGGGGATAGATGTATAGAGTAGTTATTCCTTAAACAGAAAAGTCACAGAAGGCGAAAAGTGTTTATCCGGGTAAGCCTGCGCGGCATGCTTAGGCTGATCCGGGTCGATACTTCAGGCAGAGTTCACACTGTTGGATTTCTCGCGGGACGGCTCACATGCTGTTTGCATGACATGAGGTCACTCATGACCCATTGGTTTGGTAATGATTGTCGGAGTCATTGAGATTTACAAATGTAAGTATCATGCAATGTATAAATGAAAATTGTTAAAACCGCATTAGATTCCAATCAATCAATCAATCAATCAATCAATCAATATTACTGATTTCATAAAAAACCATTCGTTGTAAATACTCTGAAAGCCGCATTTTTTATCAAATCACTATAACATTTCATCAAAACATTCATTTCGTCTCAGTCAAGATTGAAACTTGATCAGATAGGTTTAAAGAGTATGACACTATGCCAAACTGTTGAAGAACATTGTGAACAATCTCGAGGCCACAACTGTTCATCATATCAGAAAGTATGTCACTGGGTGAAACTTGCACTATCGATGCCACAACTATTCATCCAATCTTCATCGGAAAGTATGTCACTGGGTGAAACTTGCAGTATCGATGCCACAACTATTCATCCAATCTTCATCGGAACATTTAGTTTCATCAAATCTATTTTATGTTTGAATCTGGGTCAAGTGGGATAAACAAATAGGTCAATTGGTCAGATTTGGGATTAAACTTTGTAGACTTTCTTAAGTAACCCCACACTGTAGACATACTTTAAAATACATTTCGTTTGCGTTCTTTTACAATTTCCCTTTTGACGGCGAATCGTAATTCAGCGAAGTAGAATGTTTTAATTAATCTGTGTGTTTCGTAGGCGTTTTAAATAGAATTTCTCATGGAAAGGATTAAATGAAATGTTTCTATTTCAGAATGTTACCCTAATGCAACAATTACCATGAATAACCCCATACCAAACCACTTCACCAATGGTGTGGCCAATGATTCATCTAAGATCTGTACCTTGACATACAGCGCAGATTCTGAGACGATATATATAACTGACTGTAACATGGTAAGGCTTTTCCGGTATATTATGACCTGATGATACTGATATAGAGTATATCCTGATTATACTCACATGGGATGTATCCTGATAATACTTACCTGGAGTGTATCCTGATAATACTGATATGGGATGTATCCTGATAATACTGACCTTGGGTGCATCCTGATAATACTGACATGAGACGTATAATGATAATACTGACATGGGATGTATCCTGATAATACTGACATGGGATGTATCCTGATAATACTGACATGGGATGTATCCTGATAATACTGACATTTGATGTATCCTAATAAAACTGACATGGGACGTATCCTGATAATACTGACATGGGGTGTATCCTGATAATACTGACATGGGATGTATCCTGATAATACTGACGTGGGATGTATCCTGATAATACTGACCTGGGATGTATCCTAATAAAACTGACATGGGATGTATCCTGATAATACTGACAATACTGACATGGGATGTATCATGATAATACTGACCTATGATGTATCCTGATAATACTGACATGGGATTTATCCTGATAATACTGACATGAGATGTATCCTGATAATACTAACCGGGATGTATCCTGATAATACTGACCTGGGGTGTAATCCTGATAATACTGATATAGGTTGTATCCTAATAATTCTGACCGGGGTGTATCCTGATAATACTCATGTAGGTTGTATCCTCATAATACTGACCGGAGTGTATCCTAATAATGCTGACATGGGATGTATCCTAATAATACTGACATGGGATGTATCCTGATAATACTGAAAAGGGATGTATCCTGATAATACTGACATGGGATGTATCCTAATACTACTGACATGGGATGTATCCTGGTAATACTGGCATGGGATGTATCCTGATAATACTGACATGGGATGTATCCTGATAATACTGACCGGAGTGTATCCTAATAATACTGAAATGGGATGTATCCTGATAATTCTGACAAGGGATGTATCCTAATAATACTGACAATGGATGTTTCCTGATAATACTGACATGGGATGTATCCTGATAATACTGGCCGGCGTGTATCCTGATTATACTGAAAAGGGATGTATCCTAATAAAACTGACATGGGATGTATCCTGATAATACTTTGACATAGGGTGTATCTTGATAATACTGATATGTTTTATCTTGATAATACTGACATGGGATGTATCCTGATAATACTGACCTGGGGTGTATCCTTATCATACTGACATGGGATGTATCCTGATAATACTGACATGGGATGAATTCTGATAATAATGACCGGGGTGTATCCTGATAATACTGAAAAGGGATGTATCCTGATAATACTGCCCTGGGTTGTATCCTAATAATACTCTGGAATCCGCTGTGGTCGTGTGGTTAGCGTCGGGGATTTCGAAACCGGGTGTCCCGGGTTCGATCCCCAGTCGCGGCATCTCGGTCATGGTGGAGTGCACTTGGGCAAGGCACATTTTCTAGCCTAGTACTGGTTTGTTTACCCAGGGATCATGAATAAGTGAACTGTCGCCGTGATATAACTGAAATAATGTTGAAAGCGGCGTAAAACCCCATTAAATAAATAAACTAATAAATAATAATGACGTGGGATGTATCCTGATAATACTGACATAGGATCTAGCCTGATAATACTGACCAGGGTGTATCCTGATGATACTGACAAGGGATGTATCCAAACCTGTAGGAGAAGATAGAAAAATGGTTTGGGTTCTTAAAACGATGGTTTTCGCTAGTTGCATAGCAACGGGTGGGTCCTTAGCAACGAAACTCAAACGCGCACACCCTGAGCCCCTAGTTTCAACAGAATCTGCCGTCTGTTTGTGCTGTGGAGCATAGCTTTACAAACAGACACACAAGCCGGTAGGCGACATGGAATTCACCTTTGCATATTTTGCAAACTTCCGGCTCTAGCTCGGAAACCCGAGGTCGGAGGTCAATCACGTAATAAAACCTTTTGTAGCTCATGAATAGCTTTATTAGATAGTGCAAACAAAATCGCTATCGAATACTACCACAAAAGTCAATGCGACATGCGTCATTCCTCTTCCACCAATGGGCTGTCGATGCGCCATAAAACAATATACATTCATTCATTCATTCATTCCACCCATGGGCTAAGTCTATGTGGAAAAGCAGCCAGTTGCTTGGGAAGATTGTTGTGTGGAGTACTGGTGTGAGAAAACCACGAAATGCATGAGTAGGTGAACTGGCCGCCGTGATATAACTGTGAAATTGTTAAAAACGGCGTTAAACCCCAATCAATCAATCAATCAATCGAATACTACCACTGCAGCGTTAGGGACGATTGAAGTAAAAAACGACTGTAAAAAGATACCCTATCTTTGAAAGGCTACGATTACGAAAAACAAAGGCCTAAATCAAAAGTTGTTACTTATACGTTTTTTCTAAATATCTCGAAGTATCTACAACGGAAGTTTCAACTCTCCACATTCAAAACTGTAGGAGAAGATAGAAAAATGGTTTTGTTTTTTAAAACGCATTTCTTTGCTAGATAGATGCATAGCAGCGGGTGGGTCCTAAGCAACGAAACTCAAACGCGCATACCCTAAGCCCCTATGGCACCTGTTCACCAGGTTTTTCATTGGAATCGACCCGTTGGTTTGGGCTGTGGAGCGTTGCTTTACAAATTAACAAGGCACACAAGCCGTTAGGCGACGTAGGATTCGCCTTGGTGACTTTCGCCTTTGCATAGAGTTATGGTTCCTGTACACTGCACTTCCTCTGATTGTGCTTTACCATTGTATGAAGTTTTATTAGATTCCATCTAGTATTTTTATACCCCCGATAAACGAAGTTTAGAGGGGGTATATTGGAGTCACCCTGTGGTTGGTCGGTCGGTCGGTCGGTCGGTTGGTCGGTCGGTCGGTCGGTCGGTCGGTCGGTTGGTCCGTTGCGATTTTCCTTGTCCGGAGCATAACTTTAAAACTAATTGTTGGAATTTAATAAAACTTCATAGGATGATACAACACATTGAGAGGAAGTGCGGTGTACAGGAACCATAACTCTATTTTACCTAAATACAGAGTTATTGCCCTTTGTTACTTTTTCTTGTCCGGAGAATTACTTAATAACTAACAGATGGAATCTAATATAACTACATACAATGGTAGAGCATAATCAGCGGAAGTGCAGTATACAAGAACCATAACTCTAATTTACATAATTACAGAGTTATTGCCCTTTGTTACTATTTCTTATTCGTAGAGTCTTGTCCGGAGCATAACTTTAAAACAAATTGTTGAAATTTAATAAAACTTCATAGGATGATACAACACATTGATACGAAGTGTGGTGTACAGGAACCATAACTCTATTTTATCTAAATACAGAGTTATTGCCCTTTGTTACTTTTTCTTGTCCGGAAAATTACTTAATAACTAACAGATGGAATCTAATAAAACTACATACAATGGTAGAGCATAATGTGAGGAAGTGCAGTGTACAAGAACCATAACTCTAATTTACATAATTACAGAGTTATTGCCCTTTGTTACTTTTTCTTGTTCGTAGAGTCTTGTCCGGAGCATAACTTTATAACTAATTGTTGGAATTTAATAAAACATCATAGGATGATACAACACATTGAGAGGAAGTGCGGTGTACAGGAACCATAACTCTATTTTACCTAAATACAGAGTTATTGCCCTTTGTTACTTTTTCTTGTCCGGAAAATTACTGAAGAACTAACAGATGGAATCTAATAAAACTACATACAATGGTAGAGCATAATCAGAGGAAGTGCAGTGTACAAGAACCATAACTCTACTTTGCATAATTACAGAGTTATTGCCTTTTGTTACTTTTTCTTGTTCGTTAAGTCTTGTCCGGAGCATAACTTTAAAACTAATTGTTGGAATTTAATAAAACTTCATAGGATGATACAACACATTGAGAGGAAGTGCGGTGTACAAGAACCATAACTCTATTTTATCTAAATACAGAGTTATTGTCCTTTGTTACTTTTTCTTGTCCGGAGAATTACTTAATAACTAACAGATGGAATCTAATAAGACTGCATACAATGGTAGAGCATAATCAGAGGAAGTGCAGTGTACACGAACCATAACTCTAATTTACATAATTACAGAGTTATTGCCCTTTGTTACTTTTTCTTGTTCGTAGAGTCTTGTCCGGAGCATAACTTAATAACTAATTGTTGGAATTTAATAAAACTTCATAGGATGATACAACACATTGAGAGGAAGTGCGGTGTACAGGAACCATAACTCTATTTTACCTAAATACAGAGTTATTGCCCTTTGTTACTTTTTCTTGTCCGGAGAATTACTTAATTACTAACAGATGGAATCTAATAAGACTGCATACAATGGTAGAGCATAATGAGAGGAAGTGCAGTGTACACGAACCATAACTCTAATTTACATAATTACAGATTTATTGCCCTTTGTTAATTTTTCTTGTTCGTAGAGTCTTGTCAGGAGCATAACTTAAAAACTAATTGTTGGAATTTAATAAAACTTCATAGGATGATACAACACATTGAGAGGAAGTGCGGTGTACAGGAACAATAACTCTATTTTACCTAAATACAGAGTTATTGCCCTTTGTTACTTTTTCTTGTCCGGAAAATTACCTAATAACTAACAGATGGAATCTAATAAACCTACATACAATGGTAGAGCATAATCAGAGGAGTGCAGTGTACAAGAACCATAACTCTACTTTACATAATTACAGAGTTATTGCCCTTTGTTACTTTTTCTTGTTCGTAGTCTTGTCCGGAGCATAACTTTAAAACTAATTGTTGGAATTTAATAAAACTTCATAGGATGATACAACACATTGAGAGGAAGTGCGGTGTACAAGAACCATAACTCTATTTTACCTAAATACAGAGTTATTGCCCTTTGTTACTTTTTCTTGTCCAGAGAATTACTTAATAACTAACCGGTGGAATCTAATAAAACTGCATACAATGGTAGAGCATAATGAGAGGAAGTGCAGTGTACAAGAACCATAACTCTTATTTACATAATTACAGAGTTATTGCCCTTTGTTACTTTTTCTTGTCCGGAGAATTATTTAATAACTAACAGATGGAATCTAATAAAACTACATACAACGGTAGAGCATAATCAGAGGAAGTGCAGTGTACAAGAACCATAACTCTAATTTACATAATTACAGAGTTATTGCCCATTGTTATCCAAAAATGAACAAAACAAGAATAACCCGATCCATAACATTGTCCTTTTAAGGTGGGGTTTCTAAATATTTCACAACCTTTCCTATCAGGGCGGCGTTCGGGGGTATTAATCACATTCAGTGATAGTTCTAGTTAAATTTATTCTACGTACAAGAAAAACTTAGAAAGGGCAATAACTCTGTAAATAGGTAAAATAGAGTTATGGTTCCTGTACAATGCACTTCCTCTCAACGTGTTGTATCATCGTATGAAGTTTTATTAAATTCCATCCTGTAGTCCTTAAGTTATTCTACGCACAAGAAAAGGTTAGAAAGGGCAATAATTCTGTAATTAGGTAAAATAGAGATATGGTTCTGTACACTGCACTTCCTCTCAATGTGTTGTATCATAGTATGAAGTTCTACTAAATTCCATCTTGAAGTTTTCAAGTTATTCTACGCACAAGAAAAATTAACAAAGGGTTATAACTCGTTCATTAGCTAAATAAGACTTGGTTCTTGTACATTGCACTTCCTTTCAGTGTGCTCTACCGTTGTATGAAGTTTTATTAGATTTCATCCCGTAGTTATTAAGTCATTCTCATGACAAGAAAAAGTATGAAAGGACAATAAGTCTATAATAAGGTAAAGTAGAGTTATGGTTATTATACACTGCACTTTCTCTCAATGTGTTGTATCATCGTATGAAGTTTTATTAAATTCCATCTTGTAGTTTTAAAGTTATTCCCCGCACAAGAAAAAGTAACAAAGGGCTATAACCCTTTAATTAGCTAAATTAGAGTTATGGTTCTTGTACACTGCACTTCCTCTCATTGTGCTCTGCCAGGGTATTAAGATTTTGTAGATTCCATTCTCGTAGTTATTAAGTTATTCTCTGGACAAGAAAAAAGTAACAAAGGACAATCAATAACTCTGTAATTAGTTAAAATAGATACCTTATATTTGAAAGGCTATCAGTTGGAAACAAAGGCCTGAATCAAAAATCGTAACGGATACGTTTTTTCTAAATATCTCGGAAGTATCTATAACCGAAGTTTCAGCTCTCCACATTCAAAATTGTAGGAGAAGATAGAAAAATGGTTTGGGTTTTTAAAAGCAGTTTTTTGCTAGTTGCATAATAATACAGACCTATGGTGTATCCTGATAATACTGGTATAGCGTATATCCTGATAATACTGATATAGAGTATATCCTGATTTTATTCACATGGGATGTATCCTGATAATACTGACATGAGGTGTATCCTGATAATACTGACACGGGGTGTATTCAGATGTACTTACACACCAAGCCCTTGGTCATGTTCTATTTAAGAGCTGTGTTGATACGGCTTCCACAAGTCCGAGAGTTCGGTGTGTTAGACCGCCCATGAATCTGACTTTTTAGCAATCTGCTAACAACCCTGAATCTGACTTTTGAACAATCTACTAACGCCCCTGAATCTGAATTTTGAACAATCTACTAACATCCCTGATTTGACTTTTGAACAATCTGCTAACTACCCGAGTCTTGCTTAATACAATCTACTAAAACCACTCCTTCTGACTGTTGAACAATCTACTAACACCCCTGAATCTGACTTTTTAGCAATCTGCTAACAACCCTGAATCTGACTTTTGAACAATCTGCTAACACCCCTGATTCTGACTTCTGAACAATCTACTAACACCACTGATTTTGACTTTTGAACAATCTGTTAACACCCCTGAATCTGACTTTTAAATACTCTGACGCACCTCTGAATCTGACTTGTGAACAATCTGCTAACACCCTGAAATCTGACCTCTGAACTATCTGCTAACAACCCTGAATCCGACTTAAAAACAACCTGCTAACACCACGGAATCTGACTTTTGAACAATCTGCTATCAGCCTCGAATCTGACTTTTGAACAATCTGCTAACACCCCTGGATCTACAATGGTTTCAAAAGCCGTAAGGAATTTTCCCTGGATCTACAATGGTTTCAAAAGCCGTAAGGAATTTTCTTACAAAGTTTAAAATGATCGTGGGAAATGTGAGAATCTGTTAAATTTAAGTAATTTATCCTTTCCAACATTTTTTTAAAGGTTTTTTGTTTCAAACAGCACACCTGTGCCTATCAGAATGGATTAAGGAGTCCTTTCCTTGAACACAGTTTACTTTACTGCGTAGTCGGCCTCGATACGGAGACAAAAGCGAATCTCTTCTATATCGTTTGTGACCGCCTCGGTGGTGAAGTGGTAGAGCGTCCGCCTCGGGTGCGTGAGGTCATGGGTTAGATTCTCGGCTCGGTCATACCAAAAACTTTAAAAAGTGGTTGTAATGGCCGCCCTCCTTGGCGTTCAGGGTTGCGGGTTCAGCAATACGATTGCCTGGCTGGTGTCAGGATAAATGGACCAGTAGTACTGGTATATTTCCTAGGAAACGCAGTGATATAAATGAACAATTGTTAAAAGCGGCGTTGAACACCAAGTAATCTATCCATCGATGAACCTTGTTAACATTTCAGGATGATAGGATCCTTATTTCATTGACAAATCGTACGGTTCTCGATTCAATAATGGGAGGTTTAGGCAGTACGCTGTACATCATCCAGTGCAATGATGTGGGCATAGTCGGAGTGAATAAGACGATCGCACACACCTTCTTACCGAGGTATTTATAGTAGTAGTAGTTTTATATTTTACTTAAGTGACATGTAATACAAGTAATATATGTACAATTCACTAATATAACAGTTTACATTGACAATTTTAATCAATAATTATACTTATCAAAGGTACTACCCAGCAATACAAATGGCTTATGAGTCTCTAGAAATTAATCAATTTAAGTTTAAAATAGAAGTGTTAATAGATGATAATAAATATAAACATAAATATACATTAAACTTGATTAAAGGGAATAAACTGTTTCAGATCTTTTTAAATAACAATTGTCTATGTATAAAGCAGATTTCGTTATGTGTCTTCTATCAGAAAGTATGTATTTAAGACATTGTCCAAATGTCATACCTACTATCACCTGAAAGCTATAAAGAGTCCGACTCATACCAAATACTTTAACAAAGGCAGTAATTGCTGCCCTCCTTAGCGCTCAGGTTTGCGGGGTTAGCATTACGACTGACTGGCTGATGTCAGGATAAATGGACAAGTAGTACTGGTAACGTACCCAGGAAACTGATGTTATAACTATACAATTGTTGAAAGCCACGTAAAAGACCCATTAATCAACAATTATTTAGGAGAAGACCATTTGCCGTTTCCCACCCGCAGACGCATTTTGTCGCATCTACAGCAGACGACTGTTGATAATCACGTAACTTAACGGGTGTATTCTTGAAACAGTGCACAATGTCATACAGTTTGTGCTGTAAGATTAGCTCAATGAACAAGTTGCATAATTCTTACATATATCGTAGGTATATATCGTTTAAAAACTTTCGTACATTCTGATGCATCGGAAGGAGAAGATTATTGACATCAGTTTGGCACATGGAGAAATTCCTCATATTGAACAATTTCTTCTTTTACCATAATGGTTTTAACTCGATTCAATAGTCATCTTTTCACTTTTGGAGATTTCATATTGTTTGTCCTAATGATTTTAAAGTAGTTTGCTTCAAAGAGATTTTCCATGTCTTAATGTTTTTATACGCCCGTTTTGAAAAAACGGATCGTATTATAGATTTACCTGCGGCTACGGGCGGGCGGGCTTCGTGGCGGGCGGCGTCCAGTATGTTGTCAGCTACATAACTTGAGAAGCCTTTGTCCCATCATCACCAAATTTGATCAGAATGTGTATTGGCATAATATCTTGAACAAGTTTGATAACTAGCCATATCGCTTTAGTCAATAAATAGTTAACGCCATTTAATTATAGAAATTACCTAAAATGGGTCTTGTCAGCTCAATAACTTTAGAAGCCTTTGTTCAATCATCACCAAATTTCATCAGAATGTGTATTGGCAAAATATCTCGGACAAGTTCAATACCTAGCTATATCGCTGTAGTCAAACAAGAGTTGTCGGCATTTAATTATAGAAATTGCCTAAAATTGATATTGTCAGCTAAATAACTTTAGAACCCTTTGTCTAATCAATACCAAATTATATCAGAATGTGTATTGGCATAATATCTTTGACACGTTTGATAACTAGCTATATCGCTTCTGTCAATCAAGAGTTATCGCCCTTTAATTATAGAAATTACCTAAAATTGGTATTTTCAGCTCAATAACTTTAGAAGCCTTTGTCCAATCATCACCAAGTTTAGTCAGAATGTGTATGGGCATAATATCTCGGAAAAGTGCTATAATCAGCCATATCGCTCAAGTCATTTTATTTGATCATCACCAAATTTAGACAATATGTGGATGGGCAGAATATCTTGGTCAGGTTCAATAACTAACCATGTTATCTTAGTCACTCCACACTTATGTCCCTTGAAATGGCAAAACTGTATAAACGGTGTCCGCTCTCTAAATTTGCCTGACGTACAACCAATTATCACTATACTTGGTCTCAAAAAACCAGGTCGGGCGGATTTTGTGACAGTTGGCGCTCTTGTTACCAAATGTACTAGTATTGTAAGAGCTGTAAGTTCGTTTTTGTTCCACCCATGTTACGATTACATCTAATAGTTCCTTATGATACTGGTACCAGCTAGTGATTTAACCTTATGAACGGTCAAATATATTAATGAAGATTTGTCTTTCTTGTAATTGTGCGCCACACATCAAAGTCACCACAAGCCTACTACTCGTATGCGCAATCCGTTTTCAAAATAGTCTGCTGCAAAGGCATTTGAATATGTTTTTTACCACTTGTACTAGTATCGTAAGATCTATAAGATTTTATTGTTTTTTTTTCTAGTTTCATTTAACATCATATATTTCCTTATAATACTGGTACCAGCTAGCGTTTTAACACTATGAAATATTTTGATTTCGATTTGTCTTTCTTTATTGTCAGTGTGCGCCATACATCAAAGTCACCACAAACCTACTACTCGTATGCGGAGATTGCTTTTCGGCAGGACAATACTTCAGGACAAATAGTCTCGTCTTCATCAGTCGGTACAAAGGTTATATGGTCCATGGAGTGTGCAGGTTTTATTTCTTATTTCTTTTGACAATGTACCTGTTGTTGTTGTAATATTAACCCCCTTCACATATACACAACAAATCTGCAGCAGACGACTTTGAAAACATGAAATCAAAAATATGAAAACTGTCTGAAAATGAAGAAACAATTTTTTTATTGAAAGAAGCCATTGCTCATCAAGAACAATTTCTTCTTTTGCTACATTATTGTCTGCAGCTGCGTCATGAAGTGTATATATTTGGGAAAGGTTTTATCAGTCGTTATTATAGTATATAAAGTCAATGAATGCGATTGTTGAACATTCCATAACTTTATCATGTTTAGATTAATTTTCCCTTTGTCCACAGTGTTTTCAACTCTATATGCAAATTTGTCAAATATAACAATTTTTCCTTGCAACTTTTTCGAACAGTTCAACTCAAACTTTAACATATTAGATATATCTTGGATAACAACAACTTTCTGATAAACAACAAACAGAAGATACTTAGAGGTATAGAGTAATGATTCTTTATTGTCAGTGTCAGCGAAAAGTGTCTGCCCGGATTAGCCTGCGCAGCATGCTAAGGCTGATACGGGTCAATACTTTACGCAGTCCCATCATTTGGATTTTCTCGTGGACCGTCTCTTGTTAGCTCGTCTGATGTTTTGAAAAAATAAGACGAGCTATTGTCGTCACTTGATCGTCGTCGTCTGCGTCTGCGTCGTCGTCGTCGTCGTCGGCGTTGGTTAAGTTTTGCGTTTAGGTCACTTACATGGAAACTATCAAACATAATACTTTGAAACTTGGAAAGCTTGTTCATCTAATACCCTTCTTCACATTGTATGCTAAAAATACTGAGTTTGACCTTCTTTTTTGGGGAAAAAACATGATTTTTGTGGTTTTTGGTTGACTTTGAGATTTGGTCATAGCTCCCTCATTTTTTGTTAGATTGATTTCATATTGTGCACACATGTTTCATAAATAATGTACTTGAACATATCAAACGGGACTTTGGGTCAAACATTTGGATTTTTTGCTTTTTCATTTCTTGTATTTTTTAACTTTGCGTTTAGCTCAACGTTAAAGTCGTTTCTTTTTGTTTTTTTCTCAATAAGTACTGGTACTAGGGCTTTCATATTTGGAATATAGTTACATCTAATACCCTTCTGCACATTGTATGCTGAAGATGCTGAGTGTGACCTTTATTTTTGGGGTAAATTACTTGATTTTTGGTGGATTTAGAGATTTGAACATATCTTCTTTCTCAATAAGTACTGGTACTAGGGCTTTCATGTTTGGAATATAGTTACATTTAATAACATTCTGGACATTGTATGCTGAGTGTGACCTCTTTTTTTGGGGTAAATCACTTGATTTATGGTGGATTTTGAGAATTGGACATAGCTTCTTTATATTTTGTTGGAATAATTTCAAATTTCATAAATTAAGTACTTCAACATATAAAAAACATTTCAGGAAAAAACTTGTTTTGTTATTTTTTTTTAATTTCTTGTATTTTTGAACTTTGCGTTTAGCTTAATTTTTTTTTATTTTATTAACTTTGCACTTGTATTTTTTTTTTTTTTTTTTTTTTTTTTACTCGAATATCTTGTATTTTTGAACAATTCAGCTCGATTTTTATTTATTTTTAATTTCTCTTATTTTTGAACTTTGTGTTTAGCTCAAAGTTATAGTTTTGTTATTTTACTTTTTGTCTTTTACTCTTGCATTGATAGTCAAAGCAGGGGACAGCGAGACATTTAATTACGCGTAATTCTTGTTTGTTACATTGATTTCAATTTGTTCCCAAACAATAAAAACATAATGTCCTTCAACATATTATGAATATCTTAAATCAGAGTTACTAAAAATAGGAAAATAGTAATATATTCAATATCTTTAGTTAAAGTTGATTTAATGTACCAATATAATTTGCCTGTCCATTGCATACACAAGATTCACCTCATGATCTTCACTGATTGTGACAGGCATCCAACGTGAAGATATGAGCTTGTATTTATTTCCACATAGTTAATCTTGTTTCAATGCTTGAAAAATAGCAGTTGTGTGCGGTCATTATAATATGTAAATATTCTTTCCGAATCTGAATATTTTTTATATAAAATAAATAAACCATAAAAGGATACTATGAGACGAGCGTCAGGCACCCGCAGGCGGTGCTCTTGTTATATTAAAAACATCTTAAAATACCATTAAACATCAAACAACGGATTATTCTCATCATTCTGTCCAATTATCAATCCTAAACAGACTATATGCATTCATTTAATTATTGTTTTTACATTAAGGAAATTATGATAGGATAAAAGTTCATGATGTCGTTTCTTTTTTTTTTTCACAGCGGAGCATTTTTTGAGCATATTAAACTGTACTGCATATGCTGGTCAGTCCACAACCAGCGATGACAATGTGGCGCTAATTGTAAATGGGTAGGTAACTCTCTGTTCCTCTTAAGCATGAATGAAAGTGTAAATTGTATAATCAACTCTTTCCGACATAACACATCTGCAGCAGACAACTTTGAAAACATCTTGTCAAAAACAGAAAATATCTATAAAAGATGGTAACATTACTTAAACAATAGTTGAAAACAATAAGGCAAATGGAGAAATTGGTCTTGTTGAGTAATGTCCCCTTTTGTCACAATGTTTTCAAAAGTCTTCTGCTGCAGAAAGTGTCTATATGTGGAAAAGGGATAAGTTACAGAGTTGTAGGTCCGGTCTAAAACGCCATGTTATGACTTTGTCACACCAGTTCACAACACAACAGTATTTCCAGGCAACCGGCTATGTATGTAGACGGTGATGACTACTTAGACTGCACACGTTTAAATAATTACCCGAGATCTTGCTGCACGCGAGATGCTGTTTAAATATAAACCCTTTCCCATCAGCAGACGTATATTAACGCATATGCAGCAGACGACTTGTAAGACAGTGTGGCAAAAGGTGAAATTGCTCATGATGAGCAATATATCAAGTTGTCGCATTATTTTTTCATCAAAGCTGTTGATTTCTTTTGTAAAAGAACACCCAGAAGGATGGATAAGTACTCCCCAATAATATAATAATCAGATACTCTTTATGCAATGTACTTTGTTTCTATCTGAATGGGAGCACAACATATTAACCCTTTTCCTCAAACAACAATTATTCACTACTTTAAAAATATCTTGAATCTTTATAATATAGAGTAAAATCAAAGGACATGTTAATGCATAGATTTGAAAACGGTGTGGCAAAAAAGAAATTGCTCATTATGAACAATTTGTAATTTTGCCAGGACTTCAAATGTCGTGTTCTGCAGATGCGTCGAAATACGTCTTTATGTGGGAAAGGGTTAAGAATTTAACGTTTCAGCAGAACTATGAAAAATCTCTAGAATTGTTAGTATAACTATTCAATACAGTTGAAAGCGGTGTTAAATGTCAAATAATCAATCAATAATATTAGGTCTACATTTCTCATGTGTCAATGCCTGGCTATACATATACGAGAATTTCACCATACAAGATGTTACAAGCTAACTAAATGCAGCAGGATAAGGGTTAAAATTTGTTTTTCAGATGTTCACAAGATAAGAGTTTGATTGGGACAGACTTCGAGACGAACAATTATGACATTATAGGTGGAGAGAAGCGATACTATGCCGACTTCTTCGTGTTTAAGTTCATGTCGAATGATTACCTTACGATCGGATGTACAGTGAAGATATGCCCTCCCGATGACTCGTCGTGTGCTATGGTACGGCTTCCCCACTTGCAATGTTTAATTTTTTTGGCGCCGAATTTGCTAAACCAGACCCTTCCATATTTCATATTATAAGAGTTTTAGGTCGTCTGTTTTTCTAAGAAAGAAAATCGGGATATTGTGATACCCTTGGCGTCGTCGTCTGCATCGTCACAACACTTGAACCTTATTAATTAAAAACCCGTTACACATGTTCCTAGGAACAATACGCATGGTCACACAACTCTGGATTTAATAATTATTCAATAATGCCCCTTTTCTCGTTTTAGCTTGTTATGAGCTGACTGACCCGAAGCTGTATTGTTTGCAAAAACTTCAATATTGCCATTGGCGCCGAAATAGTTAATGCTTTCCTGAAGACTTGTTTGTAAACATACAAGTAACACTTTGGATAATCTCCATTAATGAAGGTGTCATTGTTTGAGAGTTTAAAACTAAGCATATTTCCTTGTAGCCCTGTACTGGTTTGTTTTCCCAGGGAGCATGAATAAGTGATCTTTCGCCGTGATATACTAGAATTAATGTTGAAGACGGTTTAAAACCTTATTACATCAAACACAAGTATATCTTGAGGTATTACAGGTAGGTGACCCTTTAGCTCAAGTCAACCTCATTGTCTGATAATTTAGGTTCTAACTTTGTGAAATTAATTGTTAACCCTCTCCCAAATACAACTTATCGGCAGCAGACAAAACGGTTACCTTTGAACAAATATTTTAAAATCTCCATAAATGAGGAGTTGAAAACATTGTTGCAAAAGCAGAAATTGCTCAATATGAATTCTCCTTTTGCCAAAATGTTATCAATAGTTGTCTGCTGACAACTGAAAGTTTATAACGTTGTTTCCTCCTATTAACATTCGGGAAACGAGAAAGACCCGCGCTATACCGAGAACATCGGTAAAACGGGTCGTGTTATAACGGGTCACTAGTGTAATTTAGAGTTATCGCAATAGTTACAGTTGCATTAATACTAGGAGATGCAGTTTATTGTATTTAGCATGTTTGAAAAAACACGTTCTGCTCATGGATATATGTCAAACTTTATTTTCGATACATGTACTTGTTTTCATTATAGCCTATACTTATGGTTCTATACGCTTCTTTGCAAATAGTTCGGATGCAACAACTGATTTATCAACGATTTAGTTAAACGCCTCATTCTCCACTTACGCTGTCTTAGTATATCTAGAATCATAGAAGTTTTTATCTAAAACACTATTTTTTCTTGTCAAATGACCATGAAAGTATTTTTTTTGTTTTGTATTGCACGATGCATGTTTATGTAACGGTCTATTTAAAAGATACAGTCACTTGTTGACGCCTCTGCAGCAGACGACTTTTGAAAACATTGTGACAAAAGGAGCAATAGCTCTAAGCAAGCAATTTCCTCCTTTTGCCACAACGTTTTCAATGTTTTGCTTTCATTAAACTTTTCATCTTTCGCCAAAATGTGTTCAAAGTTGTCCGCTGCGTAATTGTTGTATTTAGGAAAGGGTTAAGATAGAGAATTACCCATGATGAGCATATGTTTCTTTTCAAGTAATAGCATTACCCTTTTACCGGATCTAACTTTGGTAAGCATCTGAAGAAAAACATAGACAATTATTAAATAAATAAAAAGTATGAGTTTTAAATGGAATAGAAAACATTGTGAGAAATGGTATATTTGCCCACAATAACCGTTTTCTTCCAATATTTCAAGATTTCTTTTGTAGAGGTATAAAACAATGTCTGAAAAGGCAGAGCTCTAGATTAGTGGAATTGTTCATGCTTTGAAGTCCTTATTTGAAACTTAAACCCTAAGTGTGGGTGGAAAGACCAGATTACTCCCCCTTATTTAGTCCTCTGTACAGGGGAAAACTTAAACGTGTAACTAGTAAACGTTGAGAACATTTTATCGAAATACGCCTCAAAAATCAGTATGTGATGAATAGAATATCTCATGAGCGTGTATTTAGTATGACTTTAAATAAACTCGTTAACTGAGATGAATATGACCTCGGCATAATTGTTGGCGGCATTGTTATACGGTTTACTGACGAAATAAAAAAAGCTTTGGAAAATCCTTTTTTTTTGTGTGTGTGTTTCGTCATGTATTAAAATAAATCTAACATTCTTTGTCATTTCATAAAAAGTTTTATTAAACTCGTCCAAGAAATTTGTTATTAAGCTCGACAAATGCTCACTTATTAACAAAATGTTTGAACTCGTTAAATAAAACTTTATATGAAATGACAATGTCAGATCCTATATTATATATATATTTAAGCCAACATGCCCGTCAAACAGACGCAGAAGGCAAGTTGTTAACACTCCGGTACCAGCACCGGTAACCAACGATGTCCAGCCTGAATTCAAGAGTACCAGAGCTACACTGAGGATCATGGACACAGTTTCCGGAGTTAACAATGTCAGAGCTACTTACTGTAAGTAATAAGTTTCCGGGATTAACAATGTCAGAGCTACTTACTGTTAGTGTTAACTTTTCAGAGTTAACAATGTCAAAACTACTTACTGTAAGAAACAACTTTCCGGAGTTAACAATGTCAGCACTAATTACTGTAAGTACTAACTTTCCGGAGTTACTTCCCGGAGTAAACAATGTCAGAGCTACTTATTGTAAGGAGTTAATGATGTCATAACTACTTTTTGTAAGTGACAACTTTCCGGAGTTAACAATGTCAGAGCTACTTACTGTAAGGAGTTAATTATGTAATAATTACTTACTGGAAGATACAACTTTCCTGAGTTAACAATGTTAGAGCTATCAATCGTGGGTAATAGCTCTCAAGAGTGTACGATGTCAGATCTACTTTTTGTAAGTGACAACTTTCCGGAGTTAACAATGTCAGAGCTACTTACTGTAAGTAGTAAATTTCCGGAGTTAATGATATCGGAGATACATTCTGTTAGTAACAAAATTCCGGAGTTAACAATGTCAAGAGCTACTTTCTGTAAGAAACAACTTTCCGGAGTTAACATTGGCAGAACTAATTACTGTAAGTAATAACTTACCGGAGTTAACAATGTCAGAACTACTTACTTTAAGTAATTCTTATACCAGTTAATTTCCAAAATGTTTACTGTAAGAAATTAGTTACCTGTCATGAGCTTATAGTTCTTGTGGTAGTATATATATAACCCTTTTTTCCACATACAAAATGCAAATTGACTCATCTGCAAATGACAAAGTTTGAAAGCATTTTCGCAAGCATAGGAATTGTTCATCTAAGCAATTAATTTATTTCCCACACATTTTTCAGATGTTGCAAATAATAATTCTTTCATGTATAAAGGTTTAACCTCGTTTAATATTACATTTATACATACGAGTCCAACATTTATACATACGAGTCCAACATTTATACATACGAGTCTAACGTAAATTAGGTCCTACGGTAATTTGGGTCCAAAATTAAAAAAGTTTAATCTGTGCTCAGAATTTGTGTTCAAGTATCTGATTGGTCAGAAGCGAATTCGTTCTCCAAATTGACCAATCAGAGGTCTTATTTAGAGCATGGAGTTAATTCCTGGACACTGAGACTGTTTTTAGTTTTATAGTTTCGGACCCAGCAGCTGGGGCATTTCCACTTACTTTTTAAAGGTGCTAGACTCCAGACAGATTACCACATTTTGAAATGTTGAAACGTCTGCAAATGTTGCTAATAGTGACAACAAAGTAAGTTATTAATAGTTCAAAACTGTTTTGGCAGTAAACGTAGAAAAACAGTCAATTGAAAGTCTTGTAAATATACAATATTTGGCTTATTGGGTATGTCTACCCAGTAAAAATTAAGCATAAATAGTCAATATTAGATGTTTATTGTACTGGAAAGTGAAATTATCACCCTTTAAAACAGTTTTAAAACTTTGACTATGCCATCTATAATCTGGTATTCAGCACCTTTAACGTAGCTACTTGTCTCTTTTCAGTACTCCCTCTGGTGGTGATAATTCTGTCTGTTATGCTGTCATGGTGACGAAGTGCTGACAGTATGGAACAAAGCCGATTATTTTCTTCACCTGAGTCAACCCTTTTTTTCACATGAATATGCATTTTGGTGCAAATGCAACACACGGCTTTCGAAAACATTGAGACTAATGGAGAAATTCCTCATAAAGTTAAATTTCTCTATTTGTGTAACATTGTTTTAAATCTCCATTCAACAATCATGCTTCAAATTATAGTTTGTTTTCATATTTTCGGTTGAATGTTTTCAAAATATTGTTTTGCAGATATGAAGAATGAAATGAAATGATATAGTGAAATAATTGTTTGTATATTTATAACCACCTCTGACATAAATAACTTTTACCCATTCCAGATACAACAAATCTACCATGGACAACTTTTAAAACACCTAGTAAAAAATATGGATTATCTCTATGAATAAAAGTATAATTATTGAATGAGTTTAAATCATTGAGGCAAAAAAAGAAATTGCTCATGATAAGAAATTTCTACTTCTGCATCAATAATTTCAAAAAGTATCTGCTGCAAATGTGTCATAATGCATATGTAAGTTGGAAGGGGCTAATTTTTTTTTATTAAAGTGAACTAGTCAATATCATTTGTTCCTTTGTGATATCTTTCAAGAGTCAATATTGAATATATATAAGTGTAATATGTATATAATCTAAACTGGAGACTTTATGAATAACAGGCAATACAATGCAAAATGTTTTTGTTCAAACTGACTATTTATTTAACTAAATAAGCATTACTATATATAACATCAAATCTATACAGTAACATCTAATAACAACTTATTTAACAATACTTGACTTAAATATTCATGGAATTAACCCATTCCCTTTTCTGCAGCAGACGAATTTGAAAACATATTGGCAAAAATATGGAAATTCTCTATTAATGAAAGAACAGTTATTGAATAAAGTTTTAAACATTATGGCAAAGTGAGAAATTGCTCATCATTGCGTCTGCAAGTGGGAGAGGGTTTTAAATACTATTGTTAAATAAGTATCGTATCTTTATGAGTATTCCATAAAAGATAAGTCATAGAGACCAGACGAAGGGTTTGTGTTTTTGTGATATACTCATATATACAGTAGATATAATTATACATCTATGATATCTCATTCAAATTTCAAACGTTTGTCAAAAGTGCTGCAGAGGCTCCAAAAGTCATCTGTAAAAGAGAAAGAAAGTAACCCTTTCCCACATACAATATATCTGCAGCAACATTGAAAACATGTAGCCATTTGGAATATACCTATAAGTGTACATGTATGTAGAATTATTGAATGGAGTTTAAAATATTGTTGCAAGAGGAAAAACTTCTCATTATGGGCAATTTCTTCTTTTTCAACAATGTTTTAAAAAGACGTCTGCCGTAGATGCGTCAAAATGCGTCTGCAAGTGGAAAAGTGTTTATGTTCCTACATTAGTCATGAATGATGGTGTCATGAACGTGATCTTTATTGTTTGCATGATTTTGGTTAAATTTTCTGTAAAATAAAAGGCTTTCATCTTTGTTAAAATATGTATCGCGTCATTTTGAAATTTGACCCCACACATTTGTTGCACAACTATTAGTATTTCAGCAAAGTCAAAGTATACCAAAATACATGAGAATTTAATTGTTAAATAGAGTTGAAAACATTTTGGTAAAAGGAGAAATTGTTCATCATAAGCAATTTCTTCTTTTGCCACAAAGTCATCTGCTGCAGAACGTCAGAAAGCGTCTTTATGTGAGAGATGATTAAACAGAATCCTTAAATGTATTGTAATTGCACTAGTATTGTGTCGCTCTGTACAAATAACAAATGCCAAGTTTCTCTATTTTTTGGCTGAGTAAATACACAACAGTGTTCGTAGTTTTAAACCATTTCCCACATCCAGACAAATTTGAAAACAATCTAGGCAGTATTTAAAAAGAAGTCTCTGTAAATGGAAGGACAATCACTTAACATAGTTGAACAAATTATGTCAACAGGGGAACTCATTTTGACAAATTTCGCCTTTTGTCCAAATTGTTTCGAAAGTCGTCTGCCATAAATGTATCAAAACGGGTCTGTATGCCGGAAAGGCTTAAGACAACTGCTTTCAGATTGACCAAAATATTTCATAAATATGTAAGTACAAACACATCAGTTATTTATAATCGTATTTCCATCGGAGGACACGTCCTCCTCTACAGCCACCGCCTGCTCGTCTCTAGTTCCAAACAGCGCGTACCCAGAAAACGACGAGTACATATAGCCATGGATGTGTGGAGCTCGTTTTAATCGTACAAGCCAGACTTGTTCCCCCTGTACTAGCTCCAAGATGGCGCTGTTCGAAGCCGTCGCCCAGGACGGCATACTTGCCGCCCAGATCGTCTCGATCATCGTCCCGTTCCTCATCAACATCACAGCAGCCTGAAAATAGTCAAAATATCGGAATTGGCACGAAGTAGCGTGATTAGACGTAGCGTTATTCAACGTCAATTTCGACATAATTTCTCGTTTTTATTGCAATCATAACAGTTTCACAAGTCACGTGCTGCAACACAGAAAAGTGACGTTGGCAACTTGCGTTTGGCAATGCATTTGCAACTAGCAAAAAGTTAAATTCCGTGTTAATCAAATATAAGTAAATCATCAGCGAGGTCTGATACCGAGTTGCCCTCAGTTAAATGCCGTGTTAATTTACGGTAGATGAACACATTCGTACACATTCGTACACATTCGTTGTACAACTGGTTGGCAAGCATAAGCTGACAACCGATCGGCGACTATTTGACGACAATTATAGGGTGGTTCCTGAATGTCGGCAAATGATATATTTTTAATATTGGCGATCAATTCGCGACCGATCCCCGATTGGTTGCCAACGATCGTAAAACTGTTCATTATCCCCCGCTTTTTGAAGAAAAAAGGGGGGTTATTAATTTGGGTTTGTCCGTCTGTCTGTCTGTCTGTCACACTTCGTTTCCGTACAATAACTGCCACAAAAGTGAACCGTTTTTGTTCAAACTTGGTAACAAGGTTAAATGCCTTAAGGGCTAGGCCAAGTTCGATCGTCACTTTCGCCGGACTTTATTCGGTGGAGTTATGGCCCCTTATTTAACAAAAATTGTCGTTCGTTGCTGTTTCCGTGCAATAACTGCCACAAATGTGAACCATTTTCTTTCAAACTTGGTAACAACCTAGGCCAAGTTCGATCGTCACTTTCGGCGGACTTTATTCTACAATATTTCCTGCAAGCGGGGGATATAAATTTCATGAATTTGCTTGTTTTCAATAAAGTAAGAAGGTTGTCAAGTGATTGACGCTGAGTGCCAACAGTGTTCAATTTCTGCTGTTAGCATTTGAGAAACGGTTGCACTATTCAGTTCCCAATCGACGACGAAAATCGACACATAAACAAATCTATTCGCGACCAGTTGGGCCGGAAAATGGTTTACTTTGTAACATCCAAAGCCAGTTGGCAATCAATACAAGTCCAGACTAATACCAATGATGTATTGGCGTCAATGTTTTGTTTTAACGATGTTGTTACTCTTTTTTAAACCAAATTCACTTAGATCTAGGTATTTCATGGTTCAATTACCAGAGGAAGTTTATCCTGACGCCATTACATCTGTAGTTGTGTTGTCATCGCTGAGTGTTCAAAGAAGGAACAACTACATTATGATATCATTGGTTGAGCCTAGTATTGCCCTTACGCACTTGGAGATGCATAAGCATCAGACGACTTATACAAGGCATCGTTGCTAAAGGGAAAAGTGCCCAAATAAGCATCTTGTCTTTTGCCGCACTGTTTTTGGCCTTGGTCATAGTGCTTTGATTAACTCTACACAATGATTACCATTATTTTCTGTCGAGAGTTTGCATATTTTGCATTTTTAAAGTCGTCTGATGTATGTGTGTTGGGTGTAGTGGTAGAGCGTCCTCTTCAGTCGCTGGTTAAAACCCCGGCTGGGTTATACTAAATACTTTAAAAATGGAAGTATTGGCTGCCCTCCTATGTGCAATTCTAGAATGAACCCCATAGATGCACCAGGTCTGAGATATTGTCTTAAACCACTTTTCAAAGTCCGTGGTATGGATTGTAAATGCTTTAAACTCTAGTTATCGTCTCCCGAGATGGATGCCCTAGCTCCTACACAATATTGCGATATGAGACCGTTCGCTACAATAGTTTAGCTAGCCGCCCATTTGGGTATCCCTTCATTGTTTATGTAAAGGAAATATTGGATAATTTACACAATTGACCTTAAGCCCAACTGCATTCAAACTATGCAATATCATTCAAATCAGACCGAAACACTTTGCTGAACGTATCATGAATCTGACGACAGCGCATAAAAGGTCGTCTCGAATTGACCCAATACACTTAAATATCCATGTTAAGGTTTTTGTTCTGTTGTCCAATGAAATCGCCCGAAACAACCAAGGCTTCGTTCAATAAAATTGGATGTTTGATTGTGTGGGCGACAATTTGATATTGCTGTCACAAATGTAAATCTGATACAACCTGTACATGACGCAGTCATCAGATCTGTTTACTAGAATGCGAAGAATAGGTCTGGTTTTAATGAGATTGCAAACTATACAGACTGAAATGAAAGCAATGTTTAAAAATTATCAGAACAATTAGTATTGCGTATTGCTATTCAGAGAGTATTGAGTCCAAATGAGAAATGTGTGTTACTAAAATCGAGACTGATTCAATTTGAAATAACCCTGTTCTAAGTAAGATAACATGGCACATTATAGGGTGACGTAACTGTTGCCAAATGTAAGATCACATATTTATGTACGTATTCTTGCGTAATATAATTATCAAGAATTTTCAATGTTCAGAAATAAAAGCTAATATTTGCGAAATCTTTAACAACGCTTAAACGGTACTTTGGTTATATATTCGCGGTTTCATTGATATTTGAAATATACAAGCCATATAAGCTGCCACCCTCAAATTCCGATTCACTAAATCACTAGAAATTCCATAAGTGTCGTCCAATGGGCATGAATACAACTTTATACCAGATCATGTCTTTTGTACGACATATGTGAACGTGATTTGCGGTTGCCCAGTCGATAGTGTTGTCGGTTAATGGTTAGTAAAGTCGAATCCCGGCTAGACCTACCGATGATCGGTAACATTCATTCTGACAAGCGTCATTCGTCATTCACCAGTATGCTTAACCCTTTCCCTCATACGACAATTCTGCAGCAGACGACTTTGAATTTATTTTGTCAAAACATAGAAAATCTCCATAATTGAATGGATAACCTATGACAAAAAGTGGAAAACATTGTGGCAAAAGGAGAAATTGCACGTTCTGTGCAACTTCTTCTTTTGTCACTATGTTTTCAAAAAGCCGTCTGCTGCAGAGGCGTCAGAAAGCGTCTATATAAGGGAAAGGGTTAAACTCCCTTTTGGGGAAATAATTCATCTGGCTGGGAAGAAGGATGTGAGTGTGTTGTTGCTTTCACGTGACTAGTTCAGTCAGCGAGAGGAATCCGCTGTGGTCGAGTGGTTAGCGTCGGGGATTTCGAAACCGGGTGTCCCGGGTTCGATCCCCAGTCGCGGCAATTCGGTCATGGTGGAGTGCTCTTGGGCAAGGCACATTTTCTAGCCTAGTACTGGTTTGTTCACCCAGGGATCATGAATAATTAAATTTAAATGCGCGCTAAATCACCTTAGCTGTCGATGCGCCGTAAAACAATATACATTCATTCATTCAGTCAGCGAGTAAGCAAACAGTGTTGTGTACATTTTTTACCTATTCATCGTGCGACAAGGTATACAAATTAATGTGTAAGGGGGCTACCGGTGCAAGAAACCTATAATACACATGTGGGCGAGACGTGGTGGACGAGGTATGAATGAAACAAGATAGTAAAATGCCATTACAGCATATCATTCCAGCTGAATCAGTAAAACCAAACGCCTTTGAATTGTTTTTATCTGGAAATGACAAAGTATATTCTGCCTATAACCGAAATGACTACGGTGGTCTTGTATAGCTCACTTGAGTTCTTATGATGACTGGTATTTTGTTCAGAATGCCACGGAAAGTAACAACATCAATTTATAGCCTTGTGGTGGAGGACAATTTCTTTAAAATCATTTTGGAAGATCATCAAACAATCGTTGTAGGTAAAGATATTGCGAAACGGGCGAGTGTTTAACGACATGGTATTTCAATAAAACTCCGTTTGGCCACATTTTATGAGACGACCCTGTTCAGTTCAAATAGACGCACAGCAAAGTATCTGGGTCTGGTTTTAATTAGACTGCATCAGTAACATTCGTCTGCCAGTATGTCTGATAAAGATATATCGTTTAGAACTTTAGTTCTTTGCGGTAGCTATCATAAGGACGCTGAATGGCTGGAAGAGTTTTGGAAAATGAAATATTTTTTACCTCACAAGATCTCTCTTACACACGTCGTTGGTGGTACTCAAAATAATCGTCTCGGTGATACGATTCTTTTTTAGTATCACCCACGACATAGGGAGAGAGGGTTTGAAGGATTTAAGAACATGAAAAACGCCCCCTATCTAGAGCTCCGTGTCAATTCTTTTGATATGAGAGATTGCTTGCGTTTAGAACAAGATAAAGGCAATATTGGAAGACCATGATATAATGGCATCATTTATCTGTTTGTGTTTTTGTGCAATTTCAGTCTAAGGTGAACACAAGTACCGTTGTAGCGTGATATTGAAGAGACCGTGAAAAACACGAGATCAACCGGAAGTCTCGCGAATTTCACGTTACGTAGTGAGGAATAAAAGATTTATCGCCGTGAGAACGTCGAGATAACATGTGTTCGTCGTGTTGTTGCACTAAATGTGTAAGACAATGCACAGTTTTATCTTGTATTATTATATTTTGAATTATAGTGTAAACTTGTATTAATAATTACTTTAATTAGTCGTTCTTCGCGACGACTAGGAAGAATATCCGTGTTTACGATGAACTGAAATAACAACTTACAGGAACGAAAACATTTTTTCAGATCAATGTTCCTAAAACAGCCGAATTTCGTAAATTCTTGGTAGTTGGAGAGGTATAATTTCGTTATGCCATTTCAATGACCCAGCTTATAATGACAAATCGATCTGCTGCTTCTTTAAAGGGCGATATAGACTAGTTTTGAAAGATGATTGTGTATTTTATGGCAAAATTACGATCAGATTAACAAGTTTCGCTTTAAAATCGAGTGAAAAGAGAGGGTCGTGAGTTAAGACGTCTTTCATTCATTGACAAACTGATAAGTTGGAGTTTAATACCGTGTTCAACGATAATTATCGCAGAGACCAGTTCCCCATATGTTAGTTTTATAGCTTTCTCCTACCTGGTTTCCAGATACAACTCGTCCCAGGAAATTGGCTACGTTCCCACATAGATTATTTTTCGAATTCACAATCCCTAGATTTATAGCCAGCGTAACCAACTGAGCTATTGTGACCCGACCAAATGATTGACAAAAGTCATTCGTCTTTCACCAAAAGGGCTAAATATAAGCTAGGTAGCCAGCGAATACTGGTGCAATAAAGCTAGGAAACACATGGATAGTTGAACGGGGCGCCGTGATATAACTGATAAACTGTTAAAGACAGCGTTCAACTACAGTTGTATTAGATATGGCTATAGTCGGGTTGACAACCAACTTACCCAATATCAAATCCGCAATGTTTAAATACAGTATGTAATATACATTACCAGTTCACGGGGGGAAAAGCTCATTTTCCTGAGACAATATTAATGAAACATGCACACATTTCCTGGTCAAGTGTTACAAAGGAAAACAATGTAGTACTATAACATTACATTGAAAGCAATAAGATAAAAGTACATGTCTTACAATGACTCCAGACGGACGGGCAGAAGGGCGGACATCGAGGGGGATAACACATTGGATGTACAATGCCCACCTAAGGTTTATTTCTATAACATTATTTAGATATTGTTCAACCGGTTTGGGAGGAGTTATGTTTACAATTCTTTTTCGGTTGCCTTGGAAACCAGAATTCAGCTTAGATTAAACAAAATGGAAGTAATTTTGATGATGACATTGAGAGAATGCTTTCTGTGAAGTTTCATCATAATTGGCCGCTAGTTTCAGAGGAGAATATGTTGACAGACGACCACGACTCAGGGTTGCGGGGTTAGCAATGCGATCGACTTGCTGGAGTTAGGACATAGGGCGATCACAAAAACTCAATTTGAGCACTTATCATAAACTGCAGTTGGTAAAATAGCCTCTGAAAATGACGATTGTTTCCCCCAATACTGTCAATTCCGGAGTGGTGAGTATGATCCCCAGCTAGTCCAACATTCTACCCGACATTTGACAAAAGTCAGTGTGACAAGCGTGATTCATCTTCCACAAATGAAATAACAGTTAGTGTGATAAAATAACCAGTTGCTTGAAAAGACTGGTGTATGGAGTACTGGTGTGAACAAAGCCATGATACAAATGGGTAGATGACCTGCACATCCTGATATTACAAAAGGAATTAAACCCAGTCAATGTAATGGTGAAGGTAATGTGATAATATGAATTTGACTGTCTGAATCAAATTGCATAAATTTGAGAAATAATAAAAAACCTTTAATAAACTTGGATAAGAAATTTAGTCGTAGACCGATGATGTCGTTTCGTACAGACATGTGATAGTCACTGTGACATTGACCTACAGCAGTAAGACACAAACTCATAAAAGAGGGTATGCATGTTGAACATGAGTGTGAAGTTTTATAAAAATCGAATAGGAACTGCAGTCTCTAGAGTGATGACATCGTTGAGACACGTACATACAGGCGGTCCCTATAAACCCTTTAAGACCTCGTCGTCAGGGGATTATAATATTCAATAAACAAAATATCAATCTAACCCTTTCCCACTTACAACAGTTTTGAAGCATATGACTTTGAAATGATATTAGCAAACACATGGAAACTCTTTATCAATGAATGTGTAAACATGTTGTATAAAGATGACAATATTATGGCATAAGGAGAAATTGAGTTAACTATTTATATCAAAGGGGTATTCTTTATAAATCATAATATCGTTTAAACATCGCTTAAAAAATCCGATGCATCTAGAAATTGGAGCCGCTACGCTTGCGAAATGGAAATGCTGCCACACAGAACAGATCATTTATATTTTATTATACTCCAAACTTACATAAACTATGTACATTGCTCTCAATAGAAATATGAAAATACGTTCGTTGAAAACTTTATGGAGAAAGTTGACATTAAATGTTCGGGGACATTTCATTAAACATTGATGAGGTAATTATTCCCCGATTAGTAGACTAATCCATTTTGCAAAATATATTGCAGAACTCTTCATTTCGCAGCATTTATTTGACATTTCATTTATTCCCAAATATATATAGCTTTCGATAAGCAGAATTATTCATTTCGCTAAATCTATACTAGAATTCTTCATTTCACCAATGCAGAGATCTCCATTGCGAGATTTATTCTCCATTTCGGCCTAACCATTACGTAGTTTAGCCTAATAGGTAAACCGAATATTAGATTATAAAACGAGCAATCAAAAGTCTGTATTATTTGGACTAGATCATGTGATGCTAAACACAAATAAATGAGGTCAAAGTCTGTATGAGCGGTACTATAAGTAAAACAACCTTAGGGTAATTTTTATATACACATGAAGATAAATATCTATTAAACATCTGCAAATTTATATATTTTGGTCTGATTTTCATTAAGAGTATATCCCTCATAGATTGCTTTAAAGCGTAATAATATTCTAATGACATTTTTATGTTATCTTTCCTGATGTTGATATAGTCTTTTCGTAAATATGTACTTTATATTGCATGCAGTTCTAAGATATATGCACTGCACACGTGAGTTCATATACTCATGACAGGTTTGTTTCAGACAGGAGAACTTTTGTATAGGCAAAGTTATGATAATTTGTCCTGTTTATAAATGCTTATCTTTTATGCATACAAACAATTAGTCACTGACTTGCATTTGTTGACAAAAATAGGTCATTGAAATTACTGCTTTCCCTGTCAAACATACACATTGTTACCTATGTTTTCGGAAAGCAAATTAGAAAAAAAAGTAACTAAAACTGTAACCCTAATACACCAACTATGTTCTATTACAACGAACGAGATTAATCCACCCACCTTTATAGTTTAAGGACTTGTTTACCACTAAAATTTGCTCAAAATTATCCTGTCTCGTAAATTTCACGGTTTTCATGCTAGCTGTGTACTTCCGGTGCACATGCGCAGTTGTACAAAACATACGAAGTATCACAGGCATACAGAATCTCACGTTACACCGTGTTGAAAAGACATTTAACTCTTTCAGCGCCGAATTGTTTAAAGTAGACTCTTCCATGTTCACACTCGGACGACTCTATTTTCATGTTATAGGAGTTTTGAAATATTTTTATAACTCACAGCCAAACAATGCAGATTTCAAGTGGGTGAGACAGCTCTTTACGAGCTGACTCACCTGAATCTGTATTGTTTGCAAAAGGCTCAATATTGCCTTTGGCGCCCACAGAGTTAAACCAACACATGTTTCTCAAAAAAACATATTTTTTTAGTGTTTTCTCTGCGAACACCCATAATGTTTCAATGTTTTATCCGCGAAAACCCATAATGTTTCAGTGTTTCATCCGCGAAAACCCATTGTTTCAGTGTTGTACCCGCGAACACTGTCTATGTTTCGCTGGTAGGAGCTTTCAAGCATACGGGTAGAGTCACGTGCTTACGGAAAGCAGCCTAGATTCTTAATAAAACATTTATATTTGAGAGTGGGTCAAAATGGGGTCATTTTATTTTACCTGTAATTCGCCCTGCGCTGCAACAACAACATTGAAGTTATAGACACCTTCATAGGGTGCACTAAACCTGCCGGTGATCTCATCATAACCGCCACCTACATTAGTTACAACTCGATCAAACACAAGGTCGGCGTTCTCCTCCAGCTTGCCTTTGTTGGCCAGGAGGCCCACGAAAAAAGCAACTTGTGGATCGGGTTTTGCAGACTTACCTGAAAATAGAAATTAAATCAATTATGTATTCGTTATAACACTTCGTCCATATGAATACAACAATTTGTTGTTGATCTTCAACACAATTGTAATGTATCTTTCCTTTTAAAAATACCCCCACCTACTGACCTTCAAATCGAAGAATAAAACATCGGACATGATTGACATACGCCTCTTGAGTTTAACCTTGTTTCAACGATCGGCATTACAGTAATAGCAATAAGTCAGTTAACATACTGCGTGATTTTGGCCTGGGGCTTTAGCCCCTGGTCATAGTAGTAATACCATTTGTTCGGAGTTGGCAGCCTGCCAATTGCATTTAGCACCTAACAACGCATGAGAAACTGCGCGAGAAAAATAGTTCATCATGGATTCAACAAAACTGCATTTAAAAAGTTAGGATCTCCCCCATAAATATCATTTTAATGTTGTTGGAACATCAGTAAAAAACTTAAGGCGTGAGCACTGCAATATAAGTTTAAGGTAGTAGGAGCGTAATGAAAACCTCCACTTGAAACTCTTCAATGTTAATGCTTTAGCCTATGTTGTTAAGCGCAGGACTTCAAATCTTTTGCGGGTTTCAAGGTAGTGAAATCCCTCCAGAAGCACAATTTTTTTTTCTTTTTTTTTCCTTTGTTTTCATTAGCTAACACTTTTTACAGAAGTTTATATTGTACTTTGAATTAAAAAATAATTAAATATACTTCTATACATAAATATTAGCTTCTTTGAAGATTGTATTACTTGCAGTCACGGTTGAAATAGGTGGTTGGGAATTTCAAACTCTATTTTTTTTTTAAATGAGACGGTTAAAACATTTTGATTATTTGGCATATTGTTCCCAAAAGGTTAAAGTTAATTATCAATAAAGAACAGGTCATGAATATTTCTAGAACTTGCTGATTTTTGCTTTTAAACGTCGATGTTCCAATTTTACGCGGTCAAAATAGTATGTTAAAATCGTAATACCATATGACTATTCCAGTACAGTTTGATTATATTTGTTAGTGATGTGATCAATAATGTATTATTTCTGAAAGCAAATATATTTCTTGTTACTTTGATACCAAAGTATTAACAAAATGTTGAAAAATAAATGAAATAAAGGATTTTTCTTGTCTGTCGGGTGATGTCGTTTTCATCGAAAATTCTGAAAGGGGGGGAAGGGTAATTAAAATTAAAATAAAATTGTTATTTGAGGTTAAATTTCTTTTAAATTTTGCTTTTGAATCCAGGAAATGATACACATTAAGAAATTATCAAGCTGGTCATAATTTGAAATGTTGCCCATTAGGCTCCTACTACCTTAAGAAATGCTTTAGAAATTAATGCTCTGAGAGGTCAAATATGGACGCTTGTTAACGCGAAGAGGAATGGAAAAAAAGACAGAAGTCACGTGAAATATACAGTGGCGGATTAACCGGGGGCCGTAGGGGCTCGTGCGTCGAAAGATTAACGGTAAACAAAGAAAAAGCGTGGCAAATGTAGTGGCGGATTTAGCGGGGGCCCATAGGGCCCGTGCCCGACTCCCCCACCACACAAAAGAAGTCACGTGAAATATACGGTGGCGGATTAACCTGGGGCTGTAGGGCCCGTGCGTCGAAAAATCCAACCTTCCAGAAGCCCCAAGGCCGTCAGCACTGCAGTGCTTTTATTTTTATAGCACATGTAATCATTTCAATATTCATACCAGACAACTGGCTATCTTCCAACAAAGACAATATAAACCAGCGCATTGGAAAAGGTACAAGTTAACCTTTGTGAAAATTAAGGATCCTGAACATCCTATGCATTCGCATATTTTGATCAATATCTGCACTGTTCACATATTACTTACACAAGCTTGTTAGAAGATTCTGTCAACTGGTGTAGATTCTCATAAAATTGAGCAGCTGGACAAGATAGATGATCTGAACTTAAACTGTTCAGCAATCCCAACTTATACATTTTCCCATGCATTGACTTATACAGCCTATTGCTGGCTGGAAGAAGAATGACCAATTTCAATTTTGTGAATCATTTGAACCGAATAACATATCGAGGCTCGATGTAAATACGATGCGCAGTAATACAACAATTAACTATATTGTTATTGCACTCATTTTCGATATGGTGTCTCTATGGAATCGTGAAATAAAGAACGTCGTTGACCTTGTTTGAAAGTAAAAGTAGAGAATGTAAACACCGGTTTTGTCCGGGCTCGATTTGGTCCAAAAAGACGGTAACCAGTTTCGCCTGGTGAATTCTTTCTTGCATAATGCATGTTGTCATGCATTATGCAAGAAAGAATTCACCAGGCGAAACTGGTTACCGTCTTTTTGGACCAAATCGAGCTGTCATGCATTATGCAAGAAAGAATTCACCAGGCGAAACTGGTTACCGTCTTTTTGGACCAAATCGAGCCCGGACAAAACCGGTGTTTACATTCTCTACTTTTACTTTCAAACAAGGTCAACATGCTTAAAGTGATCAAATCAATCATATCCAGTGCATACATTTACACTTTTGCAATTATTTTAAACTCAATGTAATGTATTCAATGCATTCTGGTGATGGTAACAAAGTTTTTATAGGGACTATTTGGGTATAGATCAGCATGACAGCGGATGTATTTGGCGTAATTTGACCTTTAAGATAATTTCTTTGTCATTATGGATATGTTTTCTATTTATTTACAAATTATGATAAAAAATGAAAGCACAAAAGCAAATATTAGGTAAATTAAGCAATGATCATCAAATAAAATTCTACTTTTCTATACCACCCAAACCTAGGCTTTTCGGCTGAATCGGCCAAGTTGTATGCTTTCGCGCAAAACATACATGTAGGTCTTCGCAAAGGAAAAATAAGAAAAGCATCACATAGTTTAGGTTTTACTGTATCAAATGTTCATATAAATAATCAAACTTAATATTTATGAATTAATCTCAGACTTTTTAGGCAACCAGTATCATCATTGTCAACCAGTTTGACTGGATCCAAACATTTTTGCAGACGGCACAAAATTGACCTATCATGTTTTCGCCTCTGAAGCTCTTTTAGACATTTTCTGTGCCCTCAGAGTTCTGTTGTCTGTGTTAATTTACAGAGTATGATATAAAATGAAAGAAAAGAAGCAAATATTAGGACAATTAGGCAATTATTTTCACAGAAACTTCAATTTCCCTATGCCACCCAAACATAGGTCCTGCAAGTTGTCTGCGCTCGCGCATCATACATATCTTCGAGAGAAAAGAAACAGAAACACATAACATTTTAATGTTTCACTGTGTCACATGTTTAAAGAAATGACCAAACTTCATGTTTATGCTTGTTTTGGGCCATTAAACATATCAAAGAAAAGTTAAATAGCTAGAAAAACATAATTATTTATGGAACAATGAAAAAGTGGCTATTACCTAATGGCTGAATACCCACTTGAGCCTAAATTCCACACAATGAACCCAGTGCATCCTATACACATTTACAATGGTTCTAAACTCAATGTCATTTATAAATGCATTCTGGTGATGGTATGCACTCATTTCTACGCAAACGTATTTTTGTATGTACTTTTTGGGTGCAGATCAGCATGTCAGCGGATGTATTTGGCGTAATTTGACCTTAAACTGGTAACTAACCCAGGTAACGCCGTGATATAACTGACAAAATATTGAAAGACGCGTTAAACACCAAGCAATAAATCAACCATACATATATATATCTTCAAAACTCATCGGAATATCTGTTTTTGGGTGTCGTGTCTCAATTGATTGGTACTGCCATACGGTTGTAACAGGGTATTGTAACAAGATGACGTTACCTCTATCACACATTAAATGAAATCACAGTATTGACTTTACGACTTTACGACTTGACATCATCGATATTTGTTGACGAACATTAATTAGATTTCTTATTATCGGGAAGTGTGTTTGTATCCACAGGTACCCGGCGTGTCATTTTTCCCACACTATCATATAATATACACTACCGTACATTATATTTTGTATATAATGATTTTTTTTTTAATTATTTATTTATTAACTCTTTCAGCGCCAAAGGCAATATTGAGGTTTTTGCAAACAACACTGATTCAGGTGAGTCAGCTCGTAACGAGCTGTCTCACCTGAAATCAGCATTGCTTGCCTTTTAGTTATCAAAATAGGCCAGACTGTTATTACTTGAGAAATGGAGACGCCCTATTTTGAACATAGAATAGTCAACTTTAAACAATTCGGCGCTGAAAGAGTTAAGGGACAAAACTCCACGCCGGGAACCTGTGTTTGTATCTAGAAGTGAGTGTTTAAACTTGTTATCGACACGTAGTACTACATTAGAAGCATCCACTCCGCAGAGCACAATATATGAGCGGTGCTCTCCAAGGATAACCAATCACATTGTATGTATAACGATTGATTGATTGATTGATTGATTGATTGATTGATTGATTGAATGATTGGTTGATTGATTGCTTGTTGATTTATTTATTGATTTATTGATTGGGGTTTAACGCCGTTTACAACAAGTGTTCGGTCATATCACGGCGGTCAGTTCACATACCAATGTGTTTCCTGGCTTTCTCACACCAGTAAGTACTCTACACAACATACTTTCCAAGTAAATGACTGCTTTTCCACAAAGACTGTTAGCACTTTGGTGAAAGACGAATGACGCTTGTCACAGTGGCTTTTTGTCAAACGTTCTTATCACAATTGAACCCTGCTCCAGGAAAACCAAATGTAACCCTTTCCCTCATATAGACGCTTTCTGACGCCTCTGCGGCAGACGGCTTTTTGAAAACATAGTGAACGAGCAATTTCTCCTTTTGACACAATGTTTTCAACTTTTAGTCATAGGTTATTAGTCGCCGGGCAGAAGCCCGCGACTTCTATTTTTAATAGGTTTTCGGAAATCACATGGGAGGGGGGATTATTATTAGAAAGAAACACATTTAGATGTCTTGAACATATTACAATTGTGTTTGTTTAAAAACACTAAGTAATGACACATCTAAAATGAAATAAATATTCCGATGTTTTAGGTATTTTCAGTTTCTTTATTTTGACTCGCATTTATGTTTTTTTGTTTTATTTACGAAGGCAAAACAGTCCCTATTAGCTAGACTGGTATACTTTATTTTACACTATATACACTATATACTACATGTGATCAAAAGGCGATAACTACAAACCTATACGTCGCACAGTCTAATTTGCTTACATACGCGCACCAGCATGCTTGATGAAAATGACGTCCTATTATATTATTCTCCTTATATTGGCAATTTTAACTAACTGAATGTTATTTTCATGTTCAAAGAGATGTCTTGATTTGTGAAGAAAGCATTTTATAATGTTTATCCATGTATATCTAAAATATGAACTGTTTCTAAGCTAAAACTGTTGATCGCGTGACTCGCGAATACCAACTGCGTAGATCAATCTCCTTTACAGAGAGCCGCTCTTTACACTCACTTACAAATAGTAAGTCATAGGTGATTTAAAATGTTTATTTGGTTCGGACCAAATGAAGAAAAGAACAAACCGAGATAAAACTGGTTTTAATAGAAAAATTACTTGAACGAACACTCTCTGCCTATAAAGAGAGTTTCAAGAACGACACCTCTGCGAATAAGAAAGAATCGGGTCTTTCGTACAAAATTATTTCGTCCTTGACAATTTTAAATGTGTCATTTAATTCCCTAAAGGCATATTGCTTCCGATCTGCATATTGTTATGCATCATTAACACAATGGCGCTCATCATAATATAATTTTAAAACATGAGTAGTTTGTTATTTTCATTATAAAAAAGGAAGGAAAGAATTAAAATAAATTAACATGTTGTAGGGCTCAGTTTATGTTCGAAATTAAATTTAAATTATACAACAATTTCAATGAGATTTAACTGTTTAGTTGATATTATATTTCGAAGGTGGTTTAATTTATAAATATTGGACTACATTTCAACATTTGTTAAAGTATGATATAATTAGGATGCCAAGCTAATATTATTTTGAGAAAAAAGAGAAAACTCATGTCTTCAGCGATTTAACCCTTATCTCATTGTTTTAAAAGTATATTGCTGCAAAGGTGTCCACTGTTGACTTTAATAGAGGAAAGGTAACATGACGTGCTATTGCATGCAAATCCTAAATTGTCTGTTTTGTGGTTGTATTGAAAAATAATAAAATTCAAATATTCTGACAAACATCTTGAAAAGTGTATGTGGAATTCACAAATCTTATAATTATTTCTTACTGAAAGCACTGTATACATACTATGACTAATGATTGGCAAGATTACTCATTTCCATTACTGTTTATGATCAATAATTAGTTGGTTGTGTGTATAGTCGACCTACTTTGGAATGGAGATTGATCATAAACATGAAAGGCTTCAATTATCATTCACTTCGTTGACAAAACAATGCAAGTTATGATACATTTTCACTTGACCCCACCCCTGATGTTCCAATATGCCCCTCAGTTGATAACTGTTTATTCAACTACTATAATGTTAGTGGTATGCATAACTGCACTATGGATTTCCGGCGACATTGATGCGTTGCATCAACTTTCTCTTGTCCATTCAATTATAGAGATTTTCTATATTTTAACAAAATATGTTCAAAGCCGTCTGTTGGAGAATTGTTGTATGCGGGAAAGGGTTAACTCTTTCAAACAGTACATATTCGGGTGAGTCAGCAAGTAACGAGCCGTCTTACCTGAAATCAGCATTAATAGCCTTTTAGTTATCAATCTATTCCAAAACTCTAATAACGTGAAAATGGAGTCGCCCTAGTTTACACATGGAAGAGTGTACTTTAGGGAATCGGCGCTGACTGAGTTGACCTATTTATATATATCTGCATACGCATTCTTGCAATCCGTTCAAAAGCACAATGTTTGTCATAAAGTTCTTTAACCCTTTCCCACATTCAACACATCTGTAGCAGACGACTTTGAAAACATCCTGGCAAACATTTGAAAGATCCCCCAAAAAATGAGAGTTAAACAAATTAATATAGTGGAATACATTGTGGCAAAAAAAAGAAATTTTGACATCAGAAAGCGTCTGTATGTAGGAAAGCTTTGATTGATTGATTGGGGTTTAACGCCGTTTTTAACAATTTTCTCAGTCATATCACGGCGGCCAGTTCACCTACTCATGTGTTTTCTGGTTTTCTCACACCAGTACTCCACACAACAATCTTTCCAAGCAACTGGCTGCTTTTCCACATAGACTAAGTCCATTGGTGGAAGACGAATGACTAATGTCGCAATGACTTTTGTCAAACGTCGGAAAGACAGTTGGCCGAGCCGGGATTCGAAATCACAACCCCTGGATTGACAGCCCGCATCGTTACCGACTGAGCTACCAGGACTCGACATGTAATGTATATTGTTTTATGGCGCATCGACAGCTAAGGTCATTTAGCGCGCAATTAAATTTAATTATTCATGATCCCTGGGTAAACAAACCAGTACTAGGCTAGAAAATGTGCCTTGCCCAAGGGCACTCCACCATGACCGTAGTGCCGCGACTGGACTCGACATGTAGGAAAGGGTTAAACCTTCAACTGTCTTGGCGAACAGTATAGATCCAGACGATGCTGCCCAGGTTGATCTGAATCTATGCTGGTCGTAACTGAACTATGGCAGGTTGTTCTTTCCTCTCAGTTATGCGTGGAGAGCATTAACCCTTTCCCTCATACGACAATTCTGGAGCAGACGACTTTGAACATATTTTTGTCAAAAAGAATCTCTATAATTGAATGGATAACCTATGACTAAAAGTGGAAAACATTGTGGCAAAAGGAGAAATTGCTCGTTTTGAGCAATCTCTTCTTTTGTCACTATGTTTTCAAAAGGCCGTCTGCTGCATAGGCGTTAGAAAGCGTTTATATGAGGGAAAGGGTTAAAGGTTTTGTTATAACATACGACATCACGTACTCGGGTTCCAGTTCCACCAACTTTACATAGCGCTAAGTAATATTTTGTTTGAAAAAAATCTTATAAAAGCATATTTCATTAATTATGTCATACCCAACTTTCAGTTTCAGCCTGTAATACACTCACCCTGGATAAATTAAAACATAAAAAGTATTTATTTATTGTAACAGTTTTTATTAATTTGGACTACAAATAAATAAACGTGCACAATTGACAGGTCTCAGAAGTACTAGTACAAAATCCAATGTTTTTATACCTCAGTTCTATTAATAGGATTCTTGTCATCTGACTTACCGAATTGGCTTTAATACTTGGGCATCATCGGACCAAATTTAAACTGGTTTAGGGCTGCCGTTTTTAAATTAGTTTTTCCTATTATTCAGTCCAGGGTGAGTGTATTAAATTTTGACACTCACCCTGGTCAGACTGATGGACATATATCGAATTAAATGGATATATTATTGAATAAGCCAAAGACCTGATAACACATGTGTTATTAGGTCTTTGAATAAGTTATCGATTGGTATGTTTGCTTTGTCATACGGTTGTAAAATAAGGTAGAAATCGGCCGTTAAAAGTGCGCACGAAATCAATGCGAAAATGTCTAAAATATTTGTTTTTGTAAAGAACCGCGTGAAGCTAATCGACACTAATTGTAATTTTTAAAGGCATTCCACCTTGCTACAATCAACTTGCGATTAAATAATTAGAGAGAAATTCATTAATTCTGTATACATATCTTTAACCGATTGCGTAATTATCTCCTCAGGCTTTAATTTACACACGACAGATGAAAGACGGTTGTAACTACAAATCGTTCAAGCTGTAGTTACAACCGTTTGCATACAACCATCGAGTTGAAGGTACCCATATGTATGGAACGCTTTTACTGTCTTACTATGTTGTATTGTATTATACGCAGTACATTTTCATGTATACGAGGTACATATTTCATTTGACGTGGTACATATTTCATTTGACGTGGTACATTTTACATGATATGCAGTGCATTTTGTATAATATATCGTGGTTATTTAATAATATGAAGTGCACAAGTATGAAGATACAGTAGAATAACCATTATATAGTGTGCAAACAACGTCATATGCAATACAAACAACATTATATGCAGTCTATTCTTCAATACGTGTGGTGGTACTTTGATTATATGCGGTGGTTTAAACTTTATACGCGGTACATTTACATTGGGGATGATCATACTTTCCGGCATTCTCCGGAATTATTTCCGGAAATTACCGAGCTTGACAGATAGGTTTGAACATTAACACCGTCTAATCCATTTTAAAAAGGTCTTGTGGAACAATCTTTATGAACAGTGTACACATTTTCTAAATAGACAAGATGCAGATATCGTCTATGCATGCAGGCGATCTCTGATTGCTGAAGCAGACAACTCTTGAAATCATTATGGCAAAAGGATAAATTGCTTATCTTGAGAAATTTCTCCATTTGTCACAATGCGTTCAACCAACCCCTCTCCAATAATCATACTTTCGTTTATTAAAATTTTCTATAGTTTTGCCTTAACGTCATATGATGCATACTTGTTGTATTACCGAAAATATTTAAAAATGTGTTTAGGTTACCACTTTATGGTAATGTTCCCTCATAAAAACAACTTTAAATTCCTCAGCAGCTTCTGGAAGTAAGAGAAATAACTTGAAAAGTGATTTACATGATATATTTGATTTTGTCTTTGGGAAAAGGCATAACTTCGTTTTTTTCTGAGAAGTGTAGGTTCAAATCAGCCTGCATATTTGCTCTGTCTTATCATAATCCTCACAAGTTGACTGAAGCTTCTAATAAGCATATATAAGTACATGTAATATTCTAGTGCTATAACAAAAGACTCCGTTGACAAGCACTCGAGCTTGTGAGAGGTCATATATTATTGGACTAGTAATATTCAGACTTTAGATTTTAGATTTTGATCAGACTGCAAATCATGCCGAATGAACAGACCAATTTGGTCTAGAACGGATTTCAGTGCAGACGACGACATTCTACCACTCGTGTATTCAGAACATGTGTACACATCTATTTATAAATTATTCAAGCGCTTTTTTTGAAATTGAGTAAACGGTGTAAATGTTAATATCTATCTGTCTGACTCGGTATTTTCCGGATAAATAATAACGGAGAATGCCGGAAAGTATGATCATCCTAATGAAAAATGCACCGCATATAAAGCTGTTTACACCATGTATAAATTAGTATGGACCGAACATATTGCCAAATGCATTGCGTACTATGATTGTTTATGAACACATACATAATAATTCACCAGGTATAAAGATACGTGCAGGCACTTCATATATTAAAACATACACCACATCTATTGGCCAACATACAACGTATAAATGTAAAACTACTGCATACACAAGCAAATACACCACATATAATGTCATTTGTACTGCATAGTATATAGTTTGTATTGCACATAACATTTTTTGTACAACGTATAACGGTTATTCTACTGTTTAAACACTATTTTGCACTGCACATTATTCAATAATCACCACACATAATAGAAAAGGCACTGCATATCATGAATAATGTAACACGTCAAATGAAATATGTACCTCATATACGTGAAAATGTACTGCGTATAATACAATACAACATACTAAGACAGTAAAGGCGTTCCATACATATTTACATCGTGTACACACACATGGCCACTATTGACTTTTTAAACCGACACGCTGTGAATGTAGGATTTTTGATATTTGTGGTTAGCGATCAGGGAAAAGTGCAAAAATGGGACTGTCGCCGATGCCATTTTCTTCTGAGCGACTTTGAGCCATTGTCTGCGTGTTTTCTAATCGAGATTAAAATATATAATTGACGGTTCGGATTTTTTTCTAAAGACTATGTCTTTGTTTGTAAAATTCCTATTAGATATAGATTACTTTAATTAATAAATAGCCAATTGCTTCCTATATTTTGTTTGAACAACATCTTATAAAAGCATATTTCATTAATTATGTTTCCCAAATATTTTGTAAATCATGAATCGTGGATTGTGTTTAAGTAAATGACTGAGTTGACATAAATAGTAACCCAACTGACCATCCTCATTTAAATCAGACCGAAATACTTCGCTGTACGTATATTGGATCTGACTACCCCTCCCTCGGTCGTCTCGAATTAACCTTATACGCCTAAATACACATGAGCACGTGCTCTGTTTTTATGTCCAGTGTAATCGCACGATACAACAACCGCCCGTGCTATACAATCGGAACACTCGACAATCACCGCTTATCTATATAGTTTAGGTTAACATATAGGTTATTTTATCTGTTTATGCCGTAACATTTGGTAAGCGACAATTTGATTGGCTGACGAAAAGGTCAATCTGAGACGACCTGTATAGGGCAGTCATCAGAACTATATACTAGCTAGCGAAGTTTAGGTCTGTCTTTGATGAGATTGCTTAATGACTAACAATACTTGTTAAGAAGTGAAACAGTTTGGCGTTTTTATTAGGGAAGTTAAAATGATGAAATATACTTTTTTAAGATCTTGAGTATTATTAAGTACTAAGTAATGTTGGTATTATTGAACCCTGACACAAGAAACCGTAAATATAGAGGACAAAGGAAATGTTTTAATTCAGCCGACTTTATCAAAGGGCTCTAATCCCATGATGCGCGGGTTATGCCTTTGTGGATCTTCAACACGTACGTCGTCGCGAGGACTGTTCAGGTCTCCAAGAAACAGACATTGGGCGAGATGAAAATAAGCTGAATGCTTGATTCGCAATCGATGAGAAATAGATAAATTTAAACTAAATTAATAACTGGGAGAAACAGCTTAGAGTTAATTCTTGATTAGTCTGTCATGAGATTGTAGTAGGCCCGTTAACGTCATAATACTACATTACTCAACGAGATGACATGCTGTTAGAACTTGTCATACTACATAACATCTAATCTAATTTATCTCCATCTTTTCTGTATGACCCCATTGAAGTAAAGTCGCGCCCGTTGATATGGGGGTCTTAACCCTTTCCCACATACAGCCAATCTGCAGCAGATGACTTTATAAGCATCTAGAAAAAAAATAGGAACAAAACTTTATAAATGAAATTATGTTTTTTAATAGATGTGAAAACATTTTAATAATATGAGAGAAAGTTATTTATGAGCAATTTCTTGTTTTGTCACAATGTTTTCAAAAACCGACTGCTCCAGTTGCGTCAGTTTGTGTCTACAAGTGGGAGAGGGTGTCTTATCAATGCATCTCCAAATTGGTTTAATTGACGGTAACATAAGAGTTACCGTCGTGGGGCTACAGTTTCTAATATTTTGTGAGGCGATGAATTTAGGATCTGTATAACATAAAGGCGAACGAACAGTGGAGACTATGGTCAGACTGTGAGCATGCAAAAGCTCACCGGAGTCTTCGCTGTAAGCTGTTTCAACAATACCTCTTATCGTTAAACGCTGCTGAAACATATCTGTCAAACATAACAAAGACTGGGATTGTAAAATCATTTACTTAGAAGTTCTCAATCAGATAAAAACGGGTATGAAAACACAACTGACAGGCCAATAAATCGGGTTTCTTGAGAGAAAGATTAATAACGTAAGAATCGATGGTCTGAGCCGTTACACGAGAAAACCAACATAATGGACTTTGCGTAATGTTTCGACCCAGATCTGCCAGCGCAGGCTAATCCGGGCCGACATATTCCGTCTCAGGGGGATATAGGTATAGAGTTATTCCTGAAGCAGAAAATCCACAGGAGGCGAAAAGTGTCTGTCCGGGTTAGCCTGCGTGGCATGCTTAGGCTGCTCCGGGTTGATGATTTACGCAGAGTCAACAATGTTGATTTTCTCGTGTAACGACTCATCTATTCTGTATCGTTAAGTGTAGCGAAGTTGCGTTACGTTTGTTTATACTACTTCCTTACGTGACGGCCAACTGTCAAACAAAATGGCATTAACATGAACTATGGACTTTTTAATTGACATTTTTATTTCTGATGCCAATGTACGATTTTAAACATGTCAATGCTCTCTTCTTTACCAATGAATGAACACAATCAGGTGACCCCCATTTGTCATGTAAAACTAGTCTTGGAATATTCCGATAACTGACTAACTTGAATCTATATGCAAACATTTCAATAGTTAGCGCCGAATTGTTTAAAATAGACTCCTCATGTTCAAAATTGGGTGTGTCCAATTCTCCATTTATGAAATTTTGGATAAGTTTGGTAACTAAAAGGCAAACAATGCTGATTTCAGGTGAGACAGCTCGTTACGAGCTGACTCACCTGAATCCGCATTGTTTGCGAAAGCCTCAAAATTGCCTGTGGCGCTGAAAGAGTTAAAAAGTAATACATGATAGAAACAAATAGTGGTGTTCTTCTCTGGAATCCGGGCCATTTTCCCGCAAATACTGAATATGTATTATTGTTATTTTTTGTATTATTCTTCTTATCGTCATGTTTTTAAATTTGGCAATACTGGCGATTACGCCAACAATAAAACATTGCCATTACAAATCACCGCATAACTCAGGCAGTATATTATTTCTATTTATCATAATTGTAATTGTCAGCGATTTCAGATTTGATTCAATCTCTTTAAATACGCAAATATTTTAGACTGAATGATCAAAGCACAGCGCTCTAATTAATTTCACATGACATTGTCGGTTTCGAAATTTCTGCTAATCTTACATAGTTATATACACTCATTCGTATTTATTTTTAACGAAACTGATGTTTTATTCCGTCAAACTGAATTTAAATATCGTATAACAAAATAAACTCGTTTTTATTCATGTTCGTTGTTTTCAGACCGCCTCGGTGGTGTAGTTGTACAGCGTCCGCATCGGTGCAGATGGTCGCGGGTTCGATCGCCGGCCGGGTCATACCAAAAACTTTAAAACTGGTAGTATTGGCTGCCCTCCTATGCTCTCAGGGTTGCGGGGTTAGCATTACGACTGGATGACTGGTGTCGGGTTAAATGGACCAGAAGTACTGGTAACTTACCCAGGAAACGGCGTGATATAAGTGAACAATTGTTGAAAGCGGCGTAAAATACCAAACAATCAATCAATCAATCATTGTTTTCAAGATGGAAACAACATAGTTTGTGATCACTGTGATATCCCGAAGAATGCCTAGGGCCGAACAATCAAATAAAAGAGTATGTTTATTGTCATACAATATTAAATTCCCTACGGACAACAGCTTTCAAATTAATACAAATAGTGTATGTATCTATACGTCACAGTTAACCCTTTCCCACCTATAGACGCATTATAACGCATCTACAGCTGACTACTTTTGAAAACATCGTGACAAAATGTGAAACTGCTCAAAACGAGCAATTTCTCCTTTTGCCACAATGTTTCAACTTTTTTCCCATATTTTTGAGTAGACGTTTTCAAAGTCGTCTGCTGTAGATTTGCTGTATGTGGGAAAGGGTTAATAAATCGGACGTCCTCTCATACTATGAAATTGTATACTTAGTATACAGACATCGATATATACAAAAATAACAGATTGAAAAAGATCTGAATTATTGCTAATTTCACAAATATAGTTAACGCCAGTTAGGTTGAACTGTGCCAGATATACATGTACGCCTTTCGTAGAACTTTGAATCTATTTGAAACTTCTTTTAACCGCGCGGTTTTTGTTGCACCAATTGTCTTAATGCGCAAATAGAACCGTATTCTAACACGACGTGATAATAGGAATCAACAATCCCCCCCCAAAAAAAAATCGCTGTACGTATGTATATATATATATACACACGAGCTAGCGAAGTTTATGTCTTTTTTAATAATATTGTGTCTAGTTAAAACTCGTATCCGGCTTTTTATGACTTCAAACGACTTTTGCGAACATTTTTGACTAAGCCTAGGCTAGACATACGTGATTTATTTAAACATGTAATAAACAAATCTCCGCACAATGTCAAGTAACCCTCTGACATTCGATAATTGAAAGTCCATTACGGTAATACAGCATGATATTTGTACACGGTTTGATAGCAGCTTTCATCAGGATATTTGTACACGGTTTGCTAGAAGCTTTCATCAGGATATTTGTACACGGTTTGATAGCAGCTTTCATCAGGATATTTGTACACGGTTTGCTAGAAGCTTTTATCAGGATATTTGTAAACGGTTTGATAGCAGCTTTCATCAGGATATTTGTATATGGTTTGATAACAGCTTTCATCAGGATTTGTTGACAACCAGTGACAACGAAAGACGTTGAGTCTTGCCAATGCACACGAGAAAACATACAATCTTTACAATAATGTTTCAGAACCGAACAATAATGCATCTGAATCAGGCGGCCTTTGAAATCATTGTGGACAAATACGATTCTGCGCACACTGAGACACTTTGCGTTCACAACTAGGAACAGTCATGCTTGCTTTATACTAATTATTTCAGCGCCAATGGAAATACTGATTTTTTTCATAAAAAACAAAACAGGTTCAGGTGTTTGAGCTGTCTCATCTGAAATAAGTATCGTTCTCCTTTTAATTATCAAAATATTCCAAAAAGCGTTTTACATGAGAAATGGACTCGCCAGAGTGTGGACATTTGGAAGTTCGTCGTGGAAAGAGTTAAAATAGTTCTAGTTTAATCAATTCAGCCTGTCCTTGTTACAAACTTTAATTACGTCGGATATCGTTTTGTAATAGAGTCACGAACCAGGCGGTCATTGCGCGGTACTCTTATGCCGCGATAGATGGTATTGTTGTAAACCTTTCCCACTTGCAGACGCTTTTCGACGCATTTGCAGCAGACGACCTTTGAAAACATTGCAGCAAAAGGAGAAATTGCTCATGATGAGCAATTTCCCCATTTGCCACAATCTTTTCAACTCTATTTAAACTCTAGTTTTTGGAGATATTTCACATTTTTGCCAATATGTTTTGGAAGTCATCTGCTGCAGAAATGTCGTTGTGGGAAAGGGTTAAACAGTCTTTATAACCCGACAACGAGGTATGAAGAGGGTAAGAAGTCACCCTGCGGTCGGTTGGTCGGTTGGTCGGTCCGTTGCAATTTTCCTTGTCCGGAACATAACTTGAAAGCTACTGGTTGGAATTTAATCAAACTTCATACAATGATACAACACAGTGAGAGAAAGTACAGTGTACAGGAAACTATATTTTACTTAATTTCAGAGTAATTGCCCTTTGTTACTCTTTCTTGTCTAGAGAACAACTTGAAAACTACTAAATGGAATATAATAAAAGTTCATACAATTCATACAATGGTAAAGAAAAATGAGAGGCAGTGCAGTGTACAGGAACTATAACTCGATTTGAGCTAATTACAGAGTTATTGCCCTTTCTTATTTATTTTTTCTTATCCGGATAATAACTTTCAGTGCCCTTTCTTACTGTTTTCTTGTCCGGAGAATAACTTTCAAACTAATGGATGGAATTTAATAAAACTTCATACAATGGTAGAGTACAATGCAATGAAGTGCAGTGTACAAGACACATAACTATATTTTAGCAAATTACATAGTTACTGCTCTTTGTTATTGTTTTCTAGTCCGGAGAATATAACTTTAAAACAACTGTATATTATTTAATAAAACTACATACAATGGTAGAGCACAATGAGTGGAAGTGCAGTGTACCAGAACCATAACTCTATTTTAGCTGGTAACCGAGTTATTGCACTTTCTTTTATTTTCTTGTACGTAGAATAACTGCTAAATTGAATTTGATAAAAGTTCATACGAGGGTAAAACACACTGAAAGGAATCGCAGTGTACAATAATTATAACCATAGTATAGCTAAATACAGAGTTATTACCCTTTTTTACTTGTTTTCTTGTCCGTAGAATAACTTTATAACTATAAGATGGAATTTAATAAAACTACAAAAATGGTAGAGCACAATGAGAGGAAGTGCAGTGTACAATAACCATAACTTTGTTTTTAGCTAAGTACTGAGTCATTGTCCTTTGTTACTGTTTTTATTTGTCCAGAGAATCAATTGAAAACTACTGGATTGAATTTAGTAATTGTCATTCAATGGTAAAGCACAATGAGACAGAGTACAGTGTACAAGAACCATACCACTATTTAAGCGTAGTACAGAGTTATTGCCCTTTCTTACCTTTTTCTTGTCCTGTAAATATTTTTAAAACTTTTGAAGTACACCCGACCATTCGTCATACGCAGTAGAGTTCATGTCATTGCAGTGTGAAATGTTTTTTAACTTGAATAAATTACCCCCTAAAACCTGCTTACTATTATTCATTTGCTCACATACAATAAATCTGCCCCAGTCGACTTTGAAAACATTTACTAAACTATAGAGAATACGTTCAAATGAAATTATAATTAAAGAATAGAGTTGAAAATATTTTTACAAAAGGGATTTTTTTTTATAAATCTCCTTATATACATTGATATTGAAATAGATTATCCAGTGATATTCCTTAATTGTGTTTTTTAGATAATCAAGAAAAGATTACGGCAATTATGAAGAGTATACAACATTTTATAATTTGATGGATGAGATCTTTATTATTTTTTAGAACATTTAAAAAGATGCTAATTCTGAATAGAAAACCCCCCTAGTTCATATGGACAAACTACGTGTAAGAAACTACCAAGTCAAGCACTTAGGAAACCCTGTAACAAATGCGAAAAAGGACGAACGAGGAAAGATTTCGAAAATAAGGACTCAACCTCTTCCAGTGTACACCACCCCCCACCCGCCCTCCCCCACCCCCTCCCCACCCCCCCCCCCCCCACACACAAGGGCTGACGCATCAGCATCAGACATGTTTTGAAAACATTGTGACAAAATGTGAAATTGCTTAGTATGTTCAGTTACTCCGTACTAACCGTATGCTCGGATATACCCACAAACTTAATAAACTATCCCATTTCATGGATGAACGAATACTTGATCAGATGACAGGCACAAAATCAAATGTTTCCAATTGACCGTTCGCCAGACTTAATGGATTAGCCAAGTTGATGTGATAACGTTCTACTGTTATGTGCTAGAGAAACTTTTTGAACCATAGCTAGACTGGAAACAGGCATTTCATTTCGATATAATAACTTTCGTTTATTTATATTTGTGGTGTTTTACGCCATTTTCAAAACTTTTTCAAGGTGTAAGTTACTAGTTCAACTTGTCCATTTCGAGGTCTTGGCGTGAAACGGTTGTAACTAAACGCCTATTTTGAAAACCCTGGTTTAGGGGCAATTTTAACCCCTTTGTAAACAATGCTAATTTAGGTGCCATTGCTCAGAACGAGCAATGGCACCTACATTTCCATTGTTTACCAAGAAAAATAAATTAACTCTTATAAAGACTTTATAGCGAGGTGATTAACCTTGGTAAAAAAGTAACAATTTCAGTTAAGACCGTTTTATGCCAAGCCCTAGATTTTTCCTGGTACCAGGAGGTCAGTCGTAATGCTAACCTTGAGCGCTAAAGAAGGTGAATTTGATCAGTGTATAAGTCTCTTCAAACGCGAAATGAATGTTAATGGAAATCAACTATAGAGAGATTGAAGTATTTCAATGTTGATAATGATATATAACAATTCAACAATGACAATGACAACAGGACAACTTTAAGCAATGTGTCTAGTCTAATCCGCTGGTTCTTTATTATTGTAAAATGTGTCGACATTGTTTCGGGTTTTCAATATTGATTTTATTTTTTAGAGAATGTTTTACAATTTGTAAACGATTTCCAGATCAATGAGAATTGATTCAGACAATAAGACAGTATCAACACTTGAAGACTTAGATCAGATTCCAAGTTTCTACCGATTTATCTTTTTTCTGATTTTGCTAGATAATAAAACGCGGAAAGTTAGATCTCAAACATGATCAACAAGTGTAGACCCATTCTTCTAGAAAACTATTTCATGTCTTTAGTGATTGCAGAAAACCGCTATTAATACAGAACAAGAGAAAGTTGATACAAGGCATCAATGTCGCAGGAAAAGACTGCATTAGCTTATATTTTACCACGCATATATTCTTGACTTTCATTAGACTAAACATACACCTTATGTTTTCATTAAGAACTAATTCCAGGATCTTTGAAATTCCACATACAAATTTCAGGATTTCTTTTAGTCAAAATTTTGGAATTTTAGTATTTGTCAATAAAACCACAACAAATATAGCAATATTGAGAAAACGGTGAAATTGTTGAAGACATGAACTTTTTTCTTTTTAATCATAATTATATTAATTATTTCACAGATATTAAAATTTATCCTCATATGTTTAAAAAGTAGACCACACTTAAAATACCATATCAGCTAAAATATTTATTTAAATCATTGATGCATACAATATATGTTTGTCGAAAGAAAAATGCTAGTTGCGAGTCCCAAGACAATTTCAAAGCTGGCAAGTATGAAATTTGGGTGCGAACAAACCGATTTTCTTTATTTCTAAAATTATTATTCATCTGAGTTTGTTTCAAGCCAAATAAACATTTTATATTTGTTATAATTTGTCCATTCTTTACCCAAATAAGGAATCAATATATTGAAAAATACTACGTTAATCTACCAAATGTATTTAAATTTACAAAACTGATTAATTCTACAAACCAAAGAAAAAACACCTTACCAAACTTGGTCTTTATTGTATACATGCTTTTTAAGCTGAGAAACCAATATATGTCACAAGTAATGAATGACACATCTTAAATGAAATAAATATTCCGATGTTTTAGGTATTTTCAGTTTCTTTATTTTGACTCGCTTTTATGTTTTTTTTGTTTTATTTACGAAGACAAAACAGTCCCTATTAGCTAGACTGGAATACTTTATTTTACACTATATACTACATGTAATCAAAAGGCGATAACTACAAACCTTTACGTCGCACAGTCTAATTTGTTTACATACCAACTGCGTAGATCAATCTCCTTTGCAAAGAGCCGCTCTTTACACTCACTTACAAATAGTAAATCATAGGTGATTTAAAATGTTTTTTTGGTTCGAAACAAATGAAGAAAAGAACAAACCGAGTAAAAACTGGTTTTAATAGAAAAATTACTTTGAAAGAACACTCTTTGCCTATAAAGAGAGTTTCAAGAATGACACCTCTGCGAATAAGAAAGAATCGGGTCTTTCGTACACAATTATTTCGTCAATTTTAAATGTGTCATTTAATTCCCTAAAGGCATATTGCTTCCGATCTGCATATTGTTATGCATCATTGACAAGGGTGCGCTCATCATAATATAATTTTAAAACATGAGTAGTTTGTTATTTTCATTATAAAAAAGGAAGGAAATAATTTAAATAAATTAACATGTTTTAGGGCTCAGTTTATGTTCGAAATTAAGTTTAAATTATACAACAATTTCAATGAGATTTAACTGTTTAGTTGATATTATATTTCGAAGGTGGTCTAATTAATAAATATTGGACTACATTTCAACATTTGTTAAAGTATGATATAATTAGGATGCCAAGCTAATATCATTTTGAGAAAAAGAGAAAACTCATGTCTTCAGCGATTTAACCCTTATCTCATTGTTTTAAAAGCAGATTGCTGCAAATGTGTACTCATTTGACTTTAATAGAGGAAAGGTAAAATGACGTGCTACTGCATGCAAATCCTAAATTGTCTGTTTTGTGGTTTTATTGAAAAATAATAAAATTCAAATATTCTGACAAACATCTTGAAAAGTGTATGTGGAATTCACAAATCTTATAATTATTACTTAATGAAACCACTGTATACATACTAAGACTAATGATTGGCAAGATTACTTATTTCTATTTCTGTTTATGATCAATAATTAGTTGGTTGTGTGTATGGTCAACCTACTTTGGAATGGAGATTGATCATAAACAATGAAAGGCTTCAATCATCATTCACTTCGTTGACAAAACAATGCAAGTTATGAAACATTTTCACTTGACCCCACCCCTGATGTTCCAATATGCCCCTCAGTTGATAACTGTTTATTCAACTACTATAATGTTAGTGTTATGCATAACTGCAGTATGGATTTCCGGCGACATTGATGCGTTGCATCAACTTTCTCTTGTATTATGCTGATATTGTAATGACATTTTGGCATTAGCGTCTGCTGCATGTCTAATCGAGGACGAATACATAATCCCAAATAGCTTGAAATAAAATGAAATACGAGGTCAATCAAACACAAACTCATAATCTTGGAAATATGAATTTCTTTTCAAACATATTATAGCTAAGAGATTTAAACAATTACAACCTAAATATTTTCGAGGCATTTACATTTGGTTTTTTCTAATAACAAACTTGTCCTCCCGTGCCATTTCTGTAAAGCTTTTAAAAATATAGTCGCGGGCTCCTGCCCGGCGACATGTTAATCGGCAATAAAACACAAATGATATAAATACAGGATTCATCGACAATAAAACAAAAATGATATAAATACAGGATTCATCGACAATAAAACAAAAATGATATAAATACAGGATTCATCGACAATAAAACACAAATGATATAAATACAGGATTCATCGACAATAAAACAAAAATGATATAAATACAGGATTCATCGACAATAAAACAAAAATGATATAAATACAGGATTCATCGACAATAAAACAAAAATGATATAAATACAGGATTCATCGACAATAAAACAAAAATGATATAAATACAGGATTCATCGACAATAAAACAAAAATGATATAAATACAGGATTCATCGACAATAAAACAAAAATTATGAAAACATTGGAAGTTAAGGCATTAAAACAAAACTGATAAAAATACGGGGTTCAAAGGCATTAAAACAAAGAAGTCTGATCTTGCTCTGCACTTTTCGGTAAGAGAATGTTTCAAGAAACTTCTTCCAATCAATATTTCCTTGAATCCTTTTTCAACGCGTGTAATACATAAGTTAACCCTTTCCCACTAATAGACGCTCTCTGGTGCATTTGCAACAGACGACTTTTGAAAACATTGTGACAAAAGCAGAAATTGCTCAAAAAGAGCGATTTCTCCTTTTACCACAGTATTTCGAACATTCCCGCTAATTATACCTTCATTGAAAGAGAGTGCCGTTATTTGCTTAGACGTTTTCAATGTCGTCTGCTGCACATTAATGATGTTGTCCGTGAGAAAGGGTTAAAGTAGTCTTTCCCGGTGGACCGTTCAACTAATTACGTGTGAAAATTAGAAAAAAACCTACCCCTGTCATTCAAAAGGCTATTCTAATTTTAAGGTCGATGTAACTACAAATGAGCCATCCCACGAGAAAACAACATTATAGACTCTACGTAATGTATCGACCCAGATCAGCCTGCACATGCGCAGTCCGCACATGCTGATCTGGGCCGACATATTCCGTCTCAGGGGGATAGAGGTAAGGAGTAGTTGTTCCAGAAACAGATAATCCACAGGAGGCGATACGTGTCTGTCAGGTCTAGCCTGCGCGGCGTGCTAAGGCGGATTCGGATCGATACTGTTTCACAGGGTTGATTTTCTCGTGGAACGGCTCAATTAGTCTTGACAATGACCTTATCTGGGAATCGACGAACGTTACTTCCGTAAAACAGAGGGCTTTTTCTCTGTCAACTGACTTATCTGTGATTCTTCTATCTCCTTCATTGTGTTAATAGTTTATACTTGCACTATTTAACCCTTTTCCACATACATATCAATTTCGTCTCGTTCGCGGCGGACGACCTTAACCCTTTACCTCTTATAGACGCTTTGTGACGTCTCTGCAGCAGACAACTTTTTGAAAACATAGTGACAAAAGAAGAAATTGCTCAAAACGAGCAAGTTCGCCTTTTGCCACACTTTTAGTCATAGGTTATCCATTCAATTATAGAGATTTTCCATATTTTGACAAAATATGTTCAAAGTCGTCTGCTGCAGAATTGTCGTATGAGGAAAAGGGTTTAAATACGTTGTGGCCAAAGGATTGATTGATTGGGGGTTTTACGCCGTTTTCAAAAGTTTTCAGTCATATCACGGCGGCCAATTCACCTACTCATGTTTTTCCTGGCTTCCCCACACCAGTTATCCACACAACAAACTTCCCATGCAACTGGCTGCTTTTCCACATATACTGTTGCATTGAATTTTATCAAATGTCAAAAAGAATGTTGGCCGAGCTTGGATTCGAACTCACAATCCCTTGATTGATAGACCGCGTCGCTACCGACTGAGCTACAGAGGCTCGGATTATAATCAGCAACTCCCCGAAGCGTCCTCCTTTCAACACAAGTTAGTGTGTGGGTGATGTTTTGTAAATATCTATTATTAAGGAAACTCACGTACACTTCTTTAGCCATGTTAATGTGCGTATAAAGCGAAAATAAGGGGATGCGTTGTATTTGAGAAGTATTTAAATACTGCAAAATCAAAGGTACCAACTACAGAAAGTATTTGATGACCTCTAACAAGCTCGAAATGTATGTATATCAAATCCATCTGTGTCGAAGGGTTGTTCATAACACTCATTAAGCTTCAGGTTGGTGAGTGCCGTTCAGAAGGAAGTCACTGCTTCTTGAAAGTAGATCTAGTTACGACCGTCTTGCAGAGAATGTAATTACATGTAGATGATAGTGATCACAAGAAGCCTGTCGTGTCAGAGACGCGTCTGTCCTGATTTCCGTCAAACATTGACTTTTTCTAGGAGAAATCCCTGTATCCTATATCTCTACACGACACCAGTTGTGTGAAACTGGTCATGAAGACACGAGATGATGCATTTGCAACAGACAACTTTTGAAAACATCGTTGGAAAAGGGAGAAATTGCTCAAAGTGAGCAATCTCTCCCTTTTCCAACAATGATTTAAATTTTCCATCAAAAGACTAATTAAAATTTTGCTGATCTCACACTTGGTTCAATTGATGTGTGCAAGTCAATCGACTACATAAACATAAGGATAAGTATAATGTCGTAGAGAGTATTGAGGTCAGACACTACAAATGGCTATGCATGTCGATTTTGACTGATCAGCTGGTCCGTTGATGCGGTTACCTGTACGTCTGTTTGTCTCACCAAAATGTATTGTTTCAAGAAGTGTGTTTATCATCAATGGTTATGTAATATTTTCATAGGTTCTTAAAACCATGGCCTATTTAAGTGAATTTTTCAAAGAAAACATATTTGGAAAAAAATAATAGGTTGTGCTTATCAACCTTGGGCCGGTTGTTAAACACGTGGATACTTTTAACCCTTTGTTATCCAATGGGTTAAATTTATCCAGGTTTCGGACAACCGGCCCCAGTAAACTTGGAGCACCATCCTCGTGATCAGAAGGATCCGGTTCGAACTCCTTGAGAGATTATGATCATGTTGGTGTTTTCCAAAACATTTGGCGCGGGTATTGGTTGAGTATCCAAGACGTAGCAATCCACACTGATTAATATGAGTGTTAAGAACTAGCTACACACTCTATCTAAATAATAAACTTAAACTAAAATTTGAAATTCATTGTGAAGTATCGTGACAACAAGAGGTTAATGTTGACTACCATAAATTGATATCCACAACATGCTAGCTTGTATAAACATTGTTCCGTTAGTACTCACAAGCAGCACATTCGTCAATTTAGAGAATAGTTTGACAATCTTTTCACCATCAGTTTGTGTAAGTCTTAAGACTTTAATAAGTTCAGCATGGCGAATTATCCACCGTGTCTACATGCGTCCGGCTTCAAACGAGTTATCCTCTATAACAACTATTGATTGATTGAATGTTTAGTGTTTTACGTCTCTTCTAACAATTATTCAGTTATATTACGGCATGTCATGGGTATGTTACCAGTACTACTGGTACATTTAGCCTGATACCTGCCAGTCAGTCGCAAAGCTCACCATTGTAAAAGTCTACACCGAGGCGGACGCTCTTCCAATACACCACCGAGGCGGACGCTCTTCCAATACACCACCGAGGCGGACGCTCTTCCAATACACCACCGAGGCGGACGCTCTTCCAATACACCACCGAGGCGGACGCTCTTCCACTACACCACCGAGGCGGACGCCCTTCCACTACACCACCGAGGCGGACGCCCTTCCACTACACCACCGAGGCGGACGCTCTTCCACTACACCACCGAGGCGGACGCTCTTCCACTACACCACCGAGGCGGACGCTCTTCCACTACACCACCGAGGCGGACGCTCTTCCACTACACCACCGAGGCGGACGCTCTTCCAATACACCACCGAGGCGGACGCTCTTCCAATACACCACCGAGGCGGACGCTCTTCCAATACACCACCGAGGCGGACGCTCTTCCAATACACCACCGAGGCGGACGCTCTTCCAATACACCACCGAGGCGGACGCTCTACCACCACACCACCGAGGCGGACGCTCTTCCACCACACCACCGAGGCGGACGCTCTTCCATTACACCACCGAGGCGGACGCTCTTCCACTACACCACCGAGGCGGACGCTCTTCCAATACACCACCGAGGCGGACGCCCTTCCAATACACCACCGAGGCGGACGCTCTTCCAATACACCACCGAGGCGGACGCTCTTCCAATACACCACCGAGGCGGACGCCCTTCCAATACACCACCGAGGCGGACGCTCTTCCAATACACCACCGAGGCGGACGCTCTTCCACTACACCACCGAGGCGGACGCTCTTCCAATACACCACCGAGGCGGACGCCCTTCCAATACACCACCGAGGCGGACGCTCTTCCAGTACACCACCGAGGCGGACGCTCTTCCAATACACCACCGAGGCGGACGCCCTTCCAATACACCACCGAGGCGGACGCTCTTCCAATACACCACCGAGGCGGACGCTCTTCCAATACACCACCGAGGCGGACGCTCTTCCACCACACCACCGAGGCGGACGCTCTTCCAATACACCACCGATGCGGACGCTCTTCCACTACACCACCGATGCGGACGCTCTTCTACTACACCACCGAGGCGGAGGCGCAGTTCTATACTAGGCTAATTTGGCGTCAATTCATAGCAAGGATCATCTCGATGTCCTTTTTTTTTTTTATAAATAACCTTAAAATGTTTATGCAATGGAAAACGGAATTGCAAAATTAAAACTGTTTCCTCAGAACAGTGGACCCAAACAACTTTATATACTAGTAATAAGAAATGATTAACCCATATTGATTTTTCAAAAAACATGTCCGTTTTTAGGTCAGACTTTCAACATGGTGAAAAAAAAACCACATCTTTTATGAAGGATCTTCATTTCCTCCATAAGAAGATAAAAAGATAACGGCTAATTTAACTTAATTATATTTACAAATTGATTAGAGGAAAATAAAAGTCAGAACAGTGGACCCAAACAACTTTATATACTAGTAATAAGAAATGATTAACCCATATTGATTTTTCAAAAAACATGTCCGTTTTTAGGTCGGACTTTCAACATGGTGAAAAAAACACGTCTTTTATGAAGGATCTTCATTTCCTCCATAAGAAGATAAAAGATAACGGCTAATTTAACTTAATTATATTTACAAATTGATTAGAGGAAAATAAAAGTCAAGGTATAAATATATTTTTAAGGCCAACACAATATGTATTATTATGGTGTCATCTGATTAGTGCCGTGGAAAGGATTTACATTCGAATAATATAGCTTCTCCACGAAATAAGTCATACTTCTCATTGCTGTCTGACATTGGGTTTGCACTCAATCATCATCAACACGTTTCACTGGTTGCCAATCTCATTAAAATCGGACTAAACTTCGATGATCGTATATTGAATATGACGACTTCGCATAAAGGTCGTTTGCTCTTTTTCGTCCAATGAAATGGCACGATACAATCAACGCTCAAAATATCTAGTTTCTAAATTTATCAAATGAAACGATATTTTGCACATTGAGAAAAACAAATTCAAAATGTATTTGAGATTTGTGAAAAATGGTAAACATTTTAAGATTTGCATGTAAATCATGATTTTCTCTACACAATTCGACCTCCTTTAAAAAGTGAACGGTTCTCACCGCAGAGTAAGCCAGCGTTGACAAATGATTAGTTTCCTCTGCCAGTGTGAGATATATCAAGAGATAATTAAGCGATTGTGTCTTGAACCATGAAATTTTATGTCATTAATCATAGGGAAAGACAGACTGAAGACCATCGATTTGACGGAGATGATTACAGTAGCAATCTGTTCATTGGGACAACTTCCCTAATAAATGAGGCGTAATGTCCAAATATATGGAGATATTGACTTGGCTCTTTTAGTGCCTATGAGGATATTTAGGTTTTTTTTTTTGTGTGCAAACAATGCATTTTTAGATGAGTCAGCTCGTTACGAGCTCCCTTAACCTGAAATCAGCATTTAGTTATCTGAATATTCCACAATCCTTATGACATAGAAAATGGAGTCGCTCGATTTTGAACACGGAATATTGGAATTCGGCGCCGAAAGAGTTAAGGGAAGAAGGTCGGAGTTATGATCTTTAACGGTTAACATATATTGAACTGTGGTTGTTCAATGATGTTTTTGTAATGTTATATAACAGTAAAACATATCAATTGACAGGTCAGTAGCAATTAAGTCATTGGTATGTTAATATTTGATATTATATTCGTAACCAACCATCAATTTGGTGGTAAAGGCAGTTCCAACGCTTAGTAACTGGTGCTTGAAGGACTATTATATACTTTAAACAAGAGGACCATGGTGGTCCTGGATCGCTCATCTGAGTTATGGAATGTGACTTGTCATGCCACGTACAATAACCCAGTGTGCAGTCAGGTAAGCTAATACCAGGGGCCAAAGAGGACCAGTAAAGCTCAACTGTCACAGAGCGAAAAGCCCACAGCCTATGTTGTCGTTTTTTATTTTAAATATGGCATAGAAGGTCTTCAAAGAAATGTGTATGTACCGGTAAGTATTCAACAAGGAGGTTTTCTCAGTTCTATGTAAAACAGGTGACCCCCTGGCGGGGTCAATTAGAACCCCAAGGGTATAATTTGAATAATATTGGTAGAAGACCACTAGACCATTGTACTCATCAAATGTCTAAGCTTTAGGCCTTTGGTTTCAGACAAGAGGATTTTCAAAGTTTTTCCCTATATATCTCTATGTAAAAACAGATGACCACTGGGTAAGGCCATTTTGAACCAAGTGGCATATTTTAAAAGCTCATGGAAAGAGGACCACAAACAATGCCTCGAACCAAATATCTTAGCTCTAGGTCTTTCTGTTTCAGACAAAAAGATTAAAGTTTTTCTGATGCTTTGAACCTAGATTCATCGTTTGAACACTCTTGGTAGAGGAACATCAAACAATGTTACTCTAGGCCTTTCGATTTCAGACGAGAAGATTTTCAAAGTGTTTCCCTATATATCTCTATGTAAAACAGCTGAGCCCGAGAGGGGCCAATCTTAACCCGAGGGGAATAATTTGAACAAACTGTGTAGAGGACCACTAGACAATGATACACACCAACTATCTAAGCTCTAGGCCTTTCAGTTTTAGACAAGAGCATTTTTTAAAAACTGTTTTCCTTTCGGTTGTCATGGCATACATAGTTTTGTAACAACTCTGAAAGATGATCATCCAATGATCATTCCTACCACGTTTAGTCAAAAGTCATACAGTTGTTTAGGAGGAGATGTCAGATAAAGGAATCGTTGACGATGGACGACTCACATTTTGGAGAGAGTAACACAATAGCTCACCATGAGCACTTAGTGCTAAGGTGAGCTAAACATCTCTGAAACTGCATTTTCGTCAAGATATTAGATGGAAAAATAGCGGCAGCAACATCGATGCAGAAAAAGCTTGATATCATTATTATCTTTACACAACTTTTTTTTTTCTGCAAACAGATAAATAAGATATCTTTTCTGCGAATTTGTGATATTAAAGTTTAAAGCACAAGTCAAATTTAAAGAAAAAGGGCATATTGTTCTTGGAAAAGAAAATAATTATAATTTCAGGGTATAATTTCCAAGAAGAAATTGCAATTAACACAAATGATTAGAATGAATATTTTATCGACTGAATTAGACAAGATTCCGACGAATTTCCCTTGTATGGAGATAAATCTAGCGAGGCCAAATTAGGTTTAAACAATGTCATCCATCCTAATACCGCGCTAATCAGACGACCATGCATTAACCCATGTCCTGCCGAATTTAAATTATCCCTTTTATCCTCTGTCTTTGAAATTAGACAAGTTCGGTTATATATCAGGAAATAATAAGGATTTTTGGAATATTCTGATAACTATAAGGCAACCAATGCTGATTTCAGAAAAGACAGCGCTGACTTACCTGAATTTGTACTGTTTGACCGCCCAAAAAACAGCAATTTCGACATTGGCGCAGAAAGAGTTGAATTGTGGCACCTGGCACTTTAGTATTACCATTGTTTTAGTAGTTCAAGTGTGTTGATACACATACTGACAAACATATAATATGTTTAACAATGGAATTGACTGTCGAGCACACGGATAATAAAACCAAAGTTTATATTGAATATCACAACATTGTGTTATACAAGCAACCACCAAGTAAATATTGAAACCATTAATTCCAGATAAATATGTTTCTCATGCATTGATGAAACATAAAAGTTATATCTCAAATGGTGATAATTCTCACTATAATAAAACACTTGTCCCAACACATCAACTTTATTGAGATCCATAACAAAATTCAACAATGAAAAAGATTTGCCGGACTAATAAAGTTGTTGAAAGTATACAGCTACAGGGATAAAATTAGAAACGCGTTTTATAATGAGTGGGATATTTTAAGATATGGAGATCGATGCATGCAAGGTCTAGTGAATATTTCGCCAGTGATAATCGAGTTTCTGATACAGACTACGTTTGCAGTCTGTAAGAAGTCTGATACTTAAAACATTGGAATGGGAGAATGAATGTATATTGTTTTATGGCGCATCGACAGCTAAGGTCATTTAGCGCGCAATTAAATTTAATTATTCATGATCCCTGGGTAAACAAACCAGTACTAGGCTAGAAAATGTGCCTTGCCCAAGGGCACTCCACCATTACCGTAGTGCCGCGACTGGGGATCGAACCCGGGACACCCGGTTTCGAAATCCCCGATGCTTAACAAATTGGAATGGGAGAAGCCTGTTACATTGTACTCACAATTTAAAATTTGAAAAGATAAAGCATAGTTTATACAGACAAACATTGTTAAAACAATGTATCATCGACCTTTAAACAAACAAAACCAAAATGTTTGAAACAACACAGATTGCCTGCCAATAACCAATATCTAATTTCTCTTTTCTTGTATAAACAAAATAAATCACGAAGGACAACAGATTGACAAACAAGTATTATACACTAAAGATCCACACTGTATATTTGAATCATGCTGATAAATGACAGACAATCGAAAGCATACTAGAGTTATGTTTCACGTGCACTGCACATCTGTAGGTCATATGTTTCCTATAAACCAAGTCTGAAATTGATACATTGAAAACTTATTGGGACAATTGCCGAAGAAAATTGAAAAAAGGAGTTGACACCTAAAAAACCAGACCAGATTTTTGTTTGAAATATTGTATCGGTCTCCTCATCCAAATATATAAGTGTGATCACTTTGAAATGAATCTGCCAAACAAAAACAACGTTTTGACCCATTAATACAAACCGTAACGGACCATACGGATGGATGGATGAACAGAAAGTCGCACAGACTGTCAATCGCTCCGGATAAAGTACAGAGCTTGGGGGAAGTACTCATTAACGAACAAGAGCAAATCACGGATAGTGTTGTATGCAAAAGTTATATAATGAATAAGTACATTGAAGGACAAAAACAGCTTGCATAAGTAGTTAATTGTGTAATGCAAAACTGTAATATAAGTCATATTAAGTTACCCAAAACTCAAGGTTAAAACGGATACAATGGAAACTAATTGAGACAATGGCTGAACTAAATAAGGAAAAAAGGAGATATCTGAAATAAGTAGACCAGAGTTATGTACCTAGTATTTTGCCGTTCTCCTGAGCATAAGGTTCAAATGTGACCACTTTGAAATGAATCTGACAAACAGGAACAACATTTTGACCAATAAATGCAAACCGTGACGGACGAACGAAGCACATTCAGACAGACAATACATAAAGTATTGACGGGACCGTACAAGGTAAATTGACGAAAACATATTTAAGACTGCATTATAGTATATTTTGTCAACAGATACATCTAGGACTAGGTTACATATTGACGGATGTTGAGTCTTCAATTTAGTCAAATGCAAATACATTAAAATTTAAGTCCAACAATCGCAAGAAGCGCCTCACATATCAAATAAATTTTGACCTTGACGTTATAACTCGTATGTATGCTGACATTAAATTATAATTGGAAGATTGACTGTTCCTAGTTAGATCGACATACTGACGGACAGACAAACAAACGGAATGATGGAAAAATATCTTTTCCCGCGACATATGAGAACATTCAACACAAAATGCACCCTGTTTTACCCTCAATTCACTCAAGTAGCTGCGAGACCATAAGTACCATTATTTCATGACACGTATAAACAGTAGGATGCTCTCTCTTTGGACGACTACAGCGATAGTGCTTATGTAATAACAAGTGTACATGTTATGATATGTTAATAGTTTTCCTAACCCTTTATCATATAAACTAAATCTACAACAGACGACAATCGAAAACATCGTGACAAAAGGGGAAATTGCTTCACGTAGGCAGTTTCTACTTTTGCCACAAACTCCTTTCATTAAGTCTTACAGCAAGGTCAATCATAGTTCAGAGTGTGTTTCACTCGTTGGAACTCTTTTGACTCATTAATGCAAGCGGGTGTATTTTCGTTATTCGGTCGAACCAATGAAATCATTGTAAATCAGATGGCAAATCAATCAAAACACAATTGTGCGGCTTGGTTGCAGCCGTAAGTCGACTTTTTGAAATGCATGCTAGGAAAGGGATAAGGGCGAAAAGCACCATACCAAGTAGAAACGCGTTTATTTAAATTTAGTGGAATATTTAAAAAAAAAAATGGAGATCGACGAATGCAAGGTCTAATGAATATTTCGCCAGTGATAATCGAGTTTCTGATAAAGACCACGTCTGCAGTCTGTAGGAATTCTGATACTTTAAAATGATTATCTAGGAGAAGCCTGTTTAACTGTACTCACAATTTAAAATTCGGTTTGAATTATGTCTGTCGACATACTTCTAGGGGGTCAATGATCACAGCACGGTCGACTTTAACTAACTATACTTACAGCGAGGTCAATCATAGTTCAGAGTGTGTTTCACTCGTTGGAACTCTTTTGACTCATTAATGCAGGTGGATGGATTTTTGTTGGTCGAACTAATAAAATAATTGTAAATCAGATGGCAAATCAATCAAAACACAATTGTGCGGCTTCGTTGCAGCCGTAAGTCGACTTTTCGAAATGCATGCTAGGAATGGGATAGGGGCGAAAAGCACTATACCAAGTAGAAATGCGTTTATTTTAAAGGGACTGAATCCTATATGAGAAAAAAGCGAAAAAAAAAAAGAAAATTGTTAAAAATTGCTATTACCTTGATGTTTTTGCATGTAAGGCATTGAGATTTGCTGACTGATGTACTACAATATATGCACACTATTAATATTGCGGAGATTTTTCGTTATTTTGCATTGTAAAATCTACTGGGTTAGTAACCCAGTAAATCTAAAAATATCGCTGTATATTTATCACGTGATCACTACAACTGAATTGACAATCTCCTTCCCAGAGTTGTTGTTCCTTACACTCACGCATACATGAATGTAATGAGTCGATAGTGTTAGAGAATGCCGAATTGAATCCACAAATTCAAATGAGCAAGAGGAAATTCCACGGTATTTTTAACTGGGAAAACACGGAGCGGACGTTTTTTAACTGCTTATTTCCTATGAAATAATGAAAAACAAGACTTGTACGACCTTCTACAACATTCCGATACATATATATCGACGTATTTTGGATTAATTAGAATAAGTATAAAATATAACGATTTTGGACCATTATGGTGTTCAGTCCCTTTAATAAGTGGAATATTTAAAAAAAAAAAATTGAGATCGACGAATGCATGGTCTAGTGAATATTTCGCCAGTGATAATAGAGTTTCTGATATAGACACGTATGCAGTCTGTCGGAATTCTGATACTTTGAAATGATTATCTGGGAGAAGCCTGTTTAACTGTACTCACAATTTAAAATTCGGTTTGAATTGTGTCTGTCGACATACTTTTAGGGGGTCAATGATCACAGCACGGTCGACTTTAACTAACTATACTTACATCGAGGTCAATCATAGTTCAGAGTGTGTTTCACTCGTTGGAACTCTTTTGACTCATTAATGCAAGTGGATATATTTTTGTTATTTGGTCGAACCAATGAAAACATTGTCAATCAGATGGCAAATCAATCAAAACATAATTGTGCGGCTTGGTTGCAGCCGTAAGTCGACTTTTCGAAAAGCACGCTAGGAATGGGATAGGGGCGAAAAGCACTTTACTAAGTAGAAATGCGTTTATTTTAATTAGTGAAATATTTAAAACAAGAAATATCTTTAAAAAGATAAACGGCGATCAATATGAGAAAACACTAAGAAATGGAACATACGCATATTATTTGATAGTTTATTTTACTTATTAGAATGACAGAGATATGCAATATTTGGTTTACATATATATACTTTGGTTTTAATATGAATGCTACTGGCTGCTTTTCCACACAGACTGTTAGAAGCACATAGGTGGAAGACGAATGACGCGTGTCACAATGTTTTTTGTCAAACGACGAAAAGAATGTTGGCCGCGCTGGGGTTCGAACTCACAACCCCTGGAATGACAGCATGCGTCGCTACTGACTGAGCTACCGGGGCTAGGCTAGTGCAGTGGTAGGGCGTCCGTATATTGAAATAGGAGTTCGCGGGTTCGATCCCCGGCCGGGTCATATCAAAGACTTTAACAATAGTAGTAATGGATGCCCTTCTTGCGCTCAGGGTTAAGGGGTTAGCATTTCGACTGACTTGCTGATGTCAGGATAAATGGACCAGTTAGTACTGGTAAATTACCCAGGAAACGGCGTGATATAACTGAACAACTGTTGAAAGCGGCGTAAAACACCGAACAATCAATGTATCGATGTGCAGGGTAGTCTGAATCTACACACGTCGCAAATGTTAAGTGTTTGTTATTCGAGTAGCAACTCATTTGTGAAGATACTGCGTAGTATGTATAGAATGTTATTTATATATAGTCACATCAAACGCTTTTACAAATTAACTGCATTGTTGACATACTACCAGTGTTGTGCACGCGAAAGCAACATAACTTGGGTGTTATCTTACACGCGTACCTATCTAATGACTTCTGACCTTGTGAACCTGTCGTATAATTCATCTCATTCATTGGAAGCCGATAAAGGTGAAATAAAATGTCGATTGCCAACCCATTTCAAATTTCGAAGCGTCAGCATCAAGAAAAATCTTTAAAATATGTTAACCCTTATCCCTCTAGACGTTTGCGTGTCATGTTATGTAACTCTTCAAAACCTGTATTGCGAGCACTCTTTACCAATATCAAGCTGCCCTTTCCGACAGCCCAATCATTGACTACAGTGTTCGCTACTCATCTATACATATCTAGTAATTGATTGGTTGATTGTATGGTGTTTAACTACACTTTCAACAGTTGTTCATTTATATCACGGTGTTTCCTCAATAATTTACCGTGCAATGGTCCATTTATCCTGACACCAGCATGTCAGTCGTATGATAACCCCGCAACACTGAGCACCAATGAGAGCAGCCATTACTACCATTTTTATATGACCCAGCCGGGGAAAATATCTAGTAAGGAAGTGTAATTACTTGTCAAACATCAAGCGGGTTGATTACTGTTTAAGAAATTCAGCAGGATAAGTGTTAAACAGAAAAACTTTTCAACGAAAGTAAATTCTCTCTCATTTTTACGCTGTTTTCACCGAATCTTGATTTTTTTTTTTACCCGATTTACACATGCATTTTGAAAAGTCTAAAATGGTTTATACGGTATCAGTTGAATTATACAATGATTATACCGTTTTGATTGGGTTATGCATTTGGGATATCATACAGACGGCTAGAGTACTGGTTAACACTTTCCCACTTATAGACGCTTTCTGACGCCTCTGCACAAAACGAGCAATTTCTCCTTTTGCCACAATATTTTCATCCCATTTCAGTAATTATACCTACAATTATAGAGCTTTTCCGTGCTTTTTCCACAAATACTTTCGAAGTCGTCTGCTGCAGATTGGTTGTACATGGGAAAGGGTTAACTCTATAGGAAGCAGACATCGAGCGTTATTAATATAAGCCGAAAGCTTGTTTCGCAATCGCTGTAAAATAGATAAGTTTAAACTCATACAGTGATTACTAATGTAAAGTCGTAGATGTAAAACATCTAATTAGAGTTATCATTCGGACATTTTATGTACTAGTATATTGATAACAATCGACAATCCAATAAATGATAACACAATTCGTGTTTAATTCGTGTCAATCAAGATAAAGTTTGTACATTGAGACAGTTAACATTCTGATCACCGAGTTAATGTCATTTGTACACGAGAACAGCCTGGTATTGAACCCTTTCACACATACAGCAAAGCTACAGAACACGCATTTGAACACATCTCGAAAATCGCTATAATTGAAAGTACTAATGTTTTCAAAAGTCGTCTGTTGCATAGGCGTCAGAAAGCGTCTGTATATGGGAGAGGGTTAACCCTTTTCCACATGCAGCAAATCTGCAGCAGACGACTTTGAAAACATCTAGACAACAATATTGGAACTCTTTATAAATGAAAGAACAATTATTGAATAAAGTTGAACAAATTGTGAGAGAAAAGGAGAAATTGGTCGTTCTTAGCAATTTCGTCTTTGGCCACACTGTTTTAAAAGGTCATCTGGTATCAGACGGCTTCAGGGTTAACACTCGTAAAGTCTCTTAACTCAGATACAGCTTAACGCGGCATTATACACCATGTATTCAACACGTGATTAATGAAGCGACTTTAACCACAGTGTGTGAATATCATAGCCAGTGACGTGCCTGTACAAGTCGTGAAGCGACGTTAACCACAGTGTGTGAATATCATAGCGAGTGACCAGCCTGTACAAGTCGTGAAGCGACTTTAACCACAGTGTGTGAATATCATAGCCAGTGACCAGCCTGTACAAGTCGTGAAGCGACGTTAACCACAGTGTGTGAATATCATAGCCAGTGACCAGCATGTACAAGTCGTGAAGTGACTTTACATACAGTGTGTGAATATCATAGCCAGTGACCAGCCTGTACAAGTCGTGAAGCGACGTTAACCACAGTGTGTGAATATCATAGCCAGTGACCAGCATGTACAAGTCGTGAAGAGACTTTAACCACAGTGTGTGAATATCATAGCCAGTGACCAGCCTGTACAAGTCGTAAAGCGACGTTAACCACAGTGTGTGAATATCATAGCCAGTGACCAGCATGTACAAGTCGTGAAGTGACTTTAAATACAGTGTGTGAATATCATAGCCAGTGACCAGCATGTACAAGTCGTGAAGCGACGTTAACCACAGTGTGTGAATATCATAGCGAGTGACCAGCCTGTACAAGTCGTGAAGCGACTTTAACCACAGTGTGTGAATATCATAGCGAGTGACCAGCCTGTACACGTCGTGAAGCGACTTTAACCACAGTGTGTGAATATCATAGCGAGTGACCAGCCTGTACAAGTCATGAAGCGACTTTAACCACAGTGTGTGAATATCATAGCCAGTGACCAGCCTGTACAAGTCGTGAAGCGACGTTAACCACAGTGTGTGAATATCATAGCCAGTGACCAGCCTGTACAAGTCGTGAAGTGACTTTAAATACAGTGTGTGAATATCATAGCCAGTGACCAGCCTGTACAAGTCGTGAAGCGACGTTAACCACAGTGTGTGAATATCATAGCCAGTGACCAGCATGTACAAATCGTGAAGTGACTTTAACCACAGTGTGTGAATATCATAGCCAGTGACCAGCCTGTACCAGTCGTAAAGCGACGTTAACCACAGTGTGTGAATATCATAGCCAGTGACCAGCCTGTACAAGTCGTGAAGCGACTTTAACCACTGTGTGTGAATATCATAGCGAGTGACCAGCATGTACAAGTCGTGAAGTGACTTTAAATACAGTGTGTGAATATCATAGCCAGTGACCAGCATGTACAAGTCGTGAAGCGACGTTAACCACAGTGTGTGAATATCATAGCGAGTGACCAGCCTGTACAAGTCGTGAAGCGACTTTAACCACAGTGTGTGAATATCATAGCGAGTGACCAGCCTGTACACGTCGTGAAGTGACTTTAACCACAGTGTGTGAATATCATAGCTAGTGACCAGCCTGTACAAGTCGTGAAGCGACTTTAACCACAGTGTGTGAATATCATAGCCAGTGACCAGCCTGTACAAGTCGTGAAGCGACGTTAACCACAGTGTGTGAATATCATAGCAAGTGACCAGTCTGTACAAGTCGTGAAGTGACTTTAACCACAGTGTGTGAATATCATAGCGAGTGACCAGCCTGTACAAGTTGTGAAGTGACTTTAACCACAGTGTGTGAATATCATAGCCAGTGACCAGCCTGTACAAGTCGTGAAAACTTACATTGGTAAACATTGTTCGCTCATCATCCATTACTTCTAAGCAAAGGTATAAACGAAATGTTCACTTTTATTTTTAAATATTAATTTAATAAACCGTTTGTTAATAAACACATTACATTGTATTACGTTAACATATATATAACACATATATAACATCTATTCTATATCCATGAAAGCTAATCGTCATCAAAGTCGGATACTTTGTAAACACACGAGTTAGGGAATGTGAAGTTAAAGATAAGGGACGTGATTTTTCGAAAACATATCGAGGGCTTGGCGTGAAACGGTTGTAATTAGAATTTGTATTTTTTTACCAAGTTTAATCACCTCGCCATGAAGTCTTTATAAGGGTTAAATCATTTTTCTTGGTAAACAATGAAAATTTAGGTGCCATTGCTCGTTCCTAAATTTGCATTGTTTACAAAGGGGTCAAAATTGACACTTAACCAGGGTTTTCAAAATAGTTAAAACCGTTTCACGCCAAGCCCTCGATATAAACTTGCCAATTGGGTCGGGATGACGTCGGTGATATTACTAGAGTAGCCATTTTTCATTCTCCACAACGGATACAGATCTTAACATTACAAATTGAATCTGGATCTACATTAAAGTGCACATATTACGGAACTGCTACAAAAACGGAACACATTAGAGCACTTTCCGTGATTTTGTTAACACCCCTCGCATAGTTCTTTATCGACCCGGAAGACTTGACCGTTTTTACAGATACAATTTGCCCATAACATTTGATCATAATGCCATTCGAATGTTTATATAGAAAAAGCAATACCATAAACATTATATTACCTCACTTTTTGAATCTGTCCGTAACATAGATTAATTGATTAATTGGCGTTTAACGCTTTTTTCTACCGTTGTTCAGTCATACCACCTCCTCATGTCTTTCTCGGTTTTCTCACACCAGTACTCCACTTATACATACTTTCCAAGCAACTGGCCGCTTTTCCACATAGACTGTTAGCCCGTTTGTGGCGAATGACGCTTGTCACAGTGACGTTTGACAGACGTCGGAAAAATCGTGGGAAGATTCTAACAAGTTTATGTAAGTAATGCAGTGTATAATTTGATCGGACTGTGTGGATGCAAAGGCTGATTTGGATCTACACTTATAGAAACAAATGCGAATTCGTTCCTTTAGTCTATTGCATTTAAAATGATTGATTTGTATACATATATATATATATATGGAAAGAGCTAGAGAAAGAGGGAGATTCATAGGTCATTGTTTACGTATACCATTTTGAACATTTAGTATGATGTGTTAAACAGAAAAATGACCAGTCCCACGAGAAAAACCAACATTGCATGCCGCGCAGGATTACCCGGACAGACACTTTTCGCCTCCTGTGGATTTTCTGTTTCTGGAATCATTACGCTTTACCTCTATCCCCTTGAGACGGAATGTGTCGGCCCGAATTAGCCGGCGCGGACCGTGCAGACTGATCTAGATCGATACATTATGCATAGTCCATAATGTTGGTTTCTCGTGGGACGGCTCAATTGTCTTGTTTAAAATTGAAGCCACATTTCGGCTTAGTGACAAAATCATGAACATGAAGCGACCTCTTACGGGAATAAATCTCCATGTTGGGAGGTTATTAATCCTTTAAAAAACATATCCGTAAAATATAGAAAATGTCTTTAAATGAGAGATTTCGTCATCAGAAAGTGCCTATATGTGGGAAAGGTTTAACCCTCAGCTACAAATATCAACATTTAAAACAGATATAGTAGGTCACATTTGTTGGTTCAATTTGTCTTTTTCCTGACTCGTCCGTCCAGTTTACTTGGAATTCTACACTATTTTAAGATTGATTCAGCCCTTTGAGAGAAGTGAAATATCTCCAAAGGAGCTGTCGCATTCGGTATACATAGGCAGACTATATCTTTTAGATGTAGGTTACCGAAATCGGCCGAGGAGTGCCGAAAAGGAGCTGGTGGTCTATATAACCGGACCAGGGGATTTGTTGATGACGTCAAAACACTAGGTTATAAATTTAATGCATCTTAGGAACAAAGTTTGACAGTTTTTAAATGCCGTGATATAACTTAAATTATGTTGAATATCGTATAAACCCACATTTAAACACACTTCCTATGGTAGGTTTCATATAACTATCAGTTATATTAACACTTTTCCACACAAAGACGCTTTAGGATGTCTCTGCAGCAGACGACTTTTGTAAACATTGTGGCAAAAGGAAAAATTGCTCGCAATAAGCAATTTCTCATATTGCCACAATGTTTTCAACTTTATTCTAAATCTAAGCTTTATGAAGTAATGTGTTGTATGATGGAAAGGGTAAAGCTCTGGCTCTAGCCTGCAATAATTGTAAACCTTTAAGACAAGTAAGAAAATCCAACAGTCCTTTTAAGAAAACTAAGAAAATCCAACAGTCTCTTTAAGACAAGCAAGAAAAACAAACAATCCCTTTAAGACAAGTAATAAAATCAAACAGTCCCTTTAATACAACTAAGATAGTAAGACAAGTAAGTAAATCAAACAGTCCCTTTAAGATAAGTAAATAAATCAAACAGTCCCTTTAAGACAAGTAAGTAAATAAAACAGTCCCTTTAAGACAACTAAGAAAATCAAACAGTCCCTTAAAGACAAGTAAGTGAATCAAACAGTCCCTTTAAGATAAGTAAGTAAATCAAACAGTCCCTTTAAGATAAGTAATAAAATCAAACAGTCCCTTTAAGACAAGTAAGTAAATCGAACAGTCCCTTTAAGACAACTAAGAAAATCAAACAGTCCCTTAAAGACAAGTAAGTTAATCAAACAGTCCCTTTAAGACAAGTAAGTAAATCAAACAGTCCCTTTAAGACAACTAAGAAAATCAAACAGTCCCTTTAAGAAACAGATAAATGCTAACCTGGTAATCCTGGAGTGCCCGGTGTCCCAGGTTCTCCCGTAGCTCCCTTTTCTCCCTGTCTCCCTTGTTGCCCTCTTGGTCCTTTTATCGGTAACTTAACTGGAGTACTGGTTGGCGTCTCTCCTTTGCATGAAATCTCGAGCTCACATTGTCCGTGGTTTCGAATGACGTCCGAACTCTCGTCCCCCTGTACAGCCCGGCGTCCGGAATGTCTTGTCCGATCGCGTTTGCACTCCGCCATTGCTAATAGGAATAAAGGCACTAGAACGATCGTTGATTTCATGTTTAGTATTCTATGTCATTCACTTGTGATGTGCAAAACAACTTCTCTGACGATAGTCCGAGTCGAGTGATTCTAGTAAGTCAGTGTATTAACGCTGAAATAGACATAACATTCTTCACAAATGCGTGTATACATACAACAAATCATATATTATCATTTAACAAGAAATTGTTTAAGGTTAGAAAACCGATGTAGTGCTAAAAAAAAACGTTCTCACTTGATGTATTCCTTTTTTTAACGAAATTATATTGATTCCTTTTTTATTAACGAAATACGTATTCCTCACGAAGTCATGATCTCTCTCTTATATTATCCCCACATACAGACGGTTTCTGGCGCCTCTGCAGCGGATAACTTTACAAAAAAACAATTGTGACAAAAGGTGAACTTGCTCATCATGAGCAATTTCAACTTTTGTCACAATGTTTTCAAATCTATTAAACATTTAAATTATCATTAATGAAGATTTTCATATATTTGCCAAGAAGTTTTCAAAGTCGTCTGCTACAGATTTGTTGTAAGTCGGAAAAGATTTAGAGGATGAAACAAAAAATAACTCTTGAGAGTTACAGTGGAATAGAGATACATGTAACTCGAATCTATCAAGTACCTCGAACAATTTCATGGAAAAAATTTAACTTTGAAAAACGGTTGTGTGGCAGTTCCGATTGTTCATACGAGCATTTAAGAAATAACCACTTAAGTAAAAAATAAATAACAAACCTGACAGTACATAAATTAGTTAAATATAATTCACTCGAACATTTCGATAACTCGAGACAAGTTCAATGTCTCTTTCGATTCATGGAAGAAATTTATCTTTGAAAAACGGTTTTGTAGCAGTTCCGATTGTTCATACGAGCATTTAAGAAATAACCACTTAAGTATAAAATAAATAACAAACCTTGCAGTACATAAATTAGTTAAATATAATTCACTAGCACATTTCGATAATTCGAGACAATTTCAATGTCTCTTTCGATTCATGGAAGGAATTTATCTTTGAAAAACGGTTTTGTAGCAGTTCCAATTGTTCATACGAGCATTTAATAAATAACCACTTGAGCATAAAATAAATAACAAACCTGACAGTACATAAATTAATGAAATATTATTCACTCCAACATTTCGATAACTCGAGGTAATTTAAATGTCCCTTTCGATTCTTTCGAGTTATCGCGAAGCCTTTGAATATGATTCGTGAAAAAAAATGAGCCGTCCCACGAGAAAACCAACATTATGGATTCTGCGTAATGTATCGACCCAGATCAGCCTGCGCAGTCCCCGTAGACTAGTCTGGGCGACACATTCCATCTCAGGGGGATAGAGCTATAGAGTAATGATTCATGAAACAGAAAATCCACAGGCGGCTATAATTGTCTGTCCGGTTTAGCCTGCGTGGATTGCTTAGGATGATCCGGATCGACACTTTACGCAGAGTCCACAGTGTTGGTTTTCTCGTGGAACGGCTCATATTGGGGAAAATAACGTAACCTACTTAACATTACACATTGCCCATGAAATACGGAGATGTACTTGATCACTAAATTGGATGTCCTAAAATGTAAGTCGAACTCCATATGTTAAATTTTTCTAGCTTTCTTAAAGCATTCATTTTCAAATCTTATAAAATAAGACACAATGATCATATGATTTAAACTTTAAAAATCGTTATGCGAAATGAGCACACTACGTCAGAGGCGCATGTTAAACCTTTTTATATAATAATAAGGTACACTGAAAAACAACTTGACATCGCCACTGCAAATTATTCTCAATATACGTCAAATAAGACGAAACTTACAAACATCGTTACGCGAAAAGAACCAACTACTAAAGAAGTTAATTTTAAGCCTTGTAGAAATAATTTTAAGACATAATTTGATATCGTCACTGCAAATAATACTCAAAATGCCCTTCCGTACTGGTTGACTGGTAATAGTAATTTACAAATTCATTCCTAATTTTAAAATTGCAGTGAAAACATTCTAAAATCAAAATGTATTACCGAAAATCGTTACAGAATAACGTTCACTTATTTAATATATTCTTTAAGGTGAAACTCCGAAATCAAAATTAGCTTTTTACAGCACACTGAACATTAACTACAATATCACACACAGACAAGAATACGTATTACTATTATCCAATATGTTTGTAAAACCAATTATCTACCCACCTCAGTAAATAGATCATGGCAGTGCGTATTCCAAGCTCTGTGGTTTACGTTACTAAACCTAGAACAAACCGTGTTACGTCGCGTGGTTTTTACCTCTACGGCACATAGCTCTACTCCAATCTCGTTCACCTAATATTGACGATCAAGACGGACGCCGGGCAAACACACACTCTTTCCTAAATATGAGCCGTCCCACGAGAAAACCAACCATGTGGGCTCTGCGTAAAGTATCGACCCGGATCAGTCTAGGCATGCCTTACAGGCTAATCTGGACAGACACTTTTCGCCCCCTGTGGACATTTCTGTATCAGGAATCATTACTCTATACCTCTATCCCTGTGAGACGGAATGTGTCGGCCCGGAATAGCCTCCGCGGACTGCGCAGGCTGATCTGGATCGATACATTACGCAGAGTCCATAATTTTGGTTTTCTTGTGGTACGGCTCATATAAGTTATAATTGGCTTTCCTAATGTCCAATAGTTGAAGAAAAAATAAAATAATAGAAGAGAGGAAAACTGGTTATATAGATAGTGAGTGGACGTTTGATATGTCATAAGTACATGTTATACTAATGTGACTTGTATTTAAGTATTGTATTAGTATTCAATACTTGATAAAAACGACGAATGCAGCGAGGGTTCCAAACTGCTTTTTAAAGGCTGTGGAATCGGGGGCAACAACTCAACAAAAAACTTTTTTTTTACACAATGTTTAAAACTTGGCAAATGTGTTAAATTTTCAAGATTTGCATACTTGACGCTAGTACACACTTAAGTGTTTTTAACTAAAAAATTAAAATAAAGCGCTATTGACTTTCATTTATAGCGCTTGTGCGTTTTTGTCCTGACGAAAACGGGTATTTTTATTCTTCATAGACGATTGCCAGATTTAAAAATGCTATACATGTGTATCATATAAAACGGAATTGAAACCCCGGACAAAGGGGTCTACAACGTTAACTTAACGACAATGTTTTCACCCAAGAGACTGCTCAGTATGAGCATTTTTTCTTTTTCCTCATTGTTCCCAAACTGATACTATTCCAAGATACGTTTCACTATTGGGTTATATAATAATTATATCACTGAACATAGTATTCTAAATCTAGACAGAAACACATTTTCTGACAGGCTAATCCATATTGGATTGTATTACTTTGAAATTTAGAATATTCTGAAGATGAATTTAGAATGTTTGCTGAATACGGACTTCAATGTCCTTTTTTGTTATTGGGCGCCTTGAATGATATTGTGACGGGCCGTTTTGGCACGTAGGAGCGCAGAACGATCAACGTACTGGACGCCGTTATATCCGAAATCAATGGGTCGAGATTTTACTCAGCTTTCCTATAATTGAAGTTTTATTAGGCTAATGCGTTCCGCCACTTTATCGTGAAAGCTTGGAGTAATATATTGCTTGAAAATTGTTTTATTCCCTTGTTAGAGAATTCTTAAAGAAAATGAAATTTCGAGAGAAGGACAAGAACTGGTACGCGTGTATTGTCGTTGATTTGTTCGTTTGATGACCTAATTATAACCAGATAGTCGTATCTAACACACTTGACAAGTTGTACTTAAGACAGTTTCGAATGAAACAGATAATTGTTTTTCTGGATGGAACCTGTCCTTTACTCAATCTGTAAAGCAACTTTTCTTTCTAGCTTTCAGATTGGTCCTACGATAATGTTCGATGGTTGTAGATCTACATCGAATGTCGCTAAAGTGTAAATTTTGTACATATAATTAAGCAATGTCTCATTTTCCCAATTCATATGTTTACAGGCTTGTAAAATGTAACTGATCCCCGTCTATGGATTTGGCGTCCAACTGTATCTGCATACAGTTAAGACTCAGGCGAGCCTATGTATCTGCATCGTCTCAATTGCGTTTTTGATCGGCCGCCTGTATACTATATGTAGTTTTGAAGCGTAGCACCCTCAGACAATGATATCAAAGTAGACAATGACAATGACAAATATTTTATTGAAAGTAATTAGGCCACCGGCCCATAGTACAACGCATTCTATTTAAAAAATAGTATAGAGCGGAGAATGATTCCCTTATCATTTGTTCATTAACATATAGATGAAATATGAAAGTTTTGTTATAACATCAGGATTGTTGTTTTGAAGCAACGTATAAACGTCATAAATGTTGGTAGAGTTATTTTAAGACCCCAAATTGCTAGATGAGGCTCGAATGCAATCAGAGTGTATATAAGTATGACATAAATCTTGTGACTTTTCCTGTATAGTTCTTTTAGTTTAAAATAATTGACACTAAAACTGATAGGAGAGACGAAAATGATCAATAGTTTGGCATTTAACCCTTTCCCTTATATAGACGCTTTCTGACGCCTGTGCAGCAGGATGCTTTTTGAAAACATAGTGACAAAAGAAGAAATTGCACAAAACGTGCAATTTCTCCTTTTGCCACAATGTTTTCCACTTTTTCTCATAGGTTATCCATTCAATTATGGAGATTTTCTATGTTTTGACAAAATACGTTCAAAGTCGTCTGCTGCAGAATTGTCGTATAAGGGAAAGGGTTAAAAGCATTGTTTCCTTCAATGTGTTATCAATGGAATAAAGTAAAGTAACTTTTATTTCAGACATATATTTCGAAACCCAGCCAGCGTACATGTAGATCTAAATCAACCTTCACATTCGCGCAGTTTAACCCTTTCACAGATATACACACATGCTGGCGCATATGCAGCAGGCGACTTTTGAAAGCATTCTGGCAAAAAGCAATTTCTCCTTTTGCCACAATGTTTACAACTCTTTTCAATCGCTTTATCTTTACTTATAGAGATTTTATTAATGTTTGCCTAAATATTTTTAAAGGCGTCTGTTGCAGATTTGTTGTAGTGGGAAAGGGATAATCTAACTCTTCTCTGTTCTGTTCTCGGGTTAAGCTTTCGTGTGATTTCGCTGGACTTAGCCACATACAACAAATCTGCAGTAGACGACTTAACAATACATGAGAAGTGTTTACGCTTGCGTGTGACTTCACTGGACTTAGCCACATACAACAAATCTGCAGTAGACGACTTAATAATACATGAGAAGTGTTTACGCTTTCGTGTGACTTCACTGGACTTAGCCACATACAACAAATCTGCAGTAGACGACTTAATAATACATGATAAGTGTTTACGCTTTCGTGTGACTTCACTGGACTTAGCCACATACAACAAATCTGCAGTAGACGACTTAATAATACATGATAAGTGTTTACGCTTTCGTGTGACTTCACTGGACTTAACCCCCCTTTCCCACAAACAACAAATCTGCAGCAGACGACTTTAAAAACATTTCGGCAAAATGTGAAAAATCTCCACTAATGACAGTATTATTATTGAATAGAAATGAAAATATTTAGGCAAAATGAGACATTGCTCATCATGAGCAATTTCGCCTTTTGCCACAGTGTTTTCAAATGTCGTCTGCTGCAAATGCGTACAAGCGGGAATGAAAGGGTTAATACATGTTGCAGCTTATTTACCATATTAATACAATAACATCGGTGCATTATACCACGCATATGTTGTGCGTCTCAAGCAAAACGGTTTTAACTGCATCTTTGTGACAATGTGTAGTTGAAACAGTTTTGCGTAACGCCATCGATGTAGACATTTTAATAAGAGGTTATTGAATCCAATGCCATTTCCTCCTATTGCCCAATGTCTCTGTTCTGTAACGTTGGCGATCCATAGGCTGCCTATTTTCCAGAGAGCCCTACCTTTGTAATGCACTAATACTATCGTTACACGTATTTTGAACTAACGTGATTTATTGCCGAGGGTGCTTTCAAATAAGCTGATTGTTGTCAATGAAATAAATGTACCATAAGTGATGCTAACATATTGAACAAGGCAATAAACCGGTGTCGACAAGTAAATGCTCTTAGATTAAACTCTTGATCGGTCTATTATATTAATGAGATAAAATAGCTGATCTCGACTGCCTTTTGTTCTCCCTTAGGCCTTTGCAATGTTACATGTACACATGCTAAGAAGAAGAAGAAGAAGAAGAAGAAGTAGAAGAAGAAGAATAAGAAGAAGAAGAAGGAGGAAGAAGAAGAAGAAGTAGGAGAGAAGAAGAAGAGAAGAGGAAGAAGAGAAGAAGAAGAAGAAGAAGAAGAAGAAGAAGAAGAAGAAGAAGAAGAAGAAGAAGAAGAAGAAGAAGAAGAAGAAGAAGAAGAAAGAAGAAGAAGAAGAAGAAGAAGAAGAAGAAGAAGAAGAAGAAGAAGAAGAAGAAGAAGAAGAAGAAGAAGAAGAAGAAGAAGAAGAAGAAGAAGAAGAAGAAGAAGAAGAAGAAGAAGAAGAAGAAGAAGAAGAAGAAGAAGAAGAAGAAGAAGAAGAAGAAGAAGAAGAAGAAGAAGAAGAAGAAGAAGAAGAAGAAGAAGAAAAAGAAGAAGACAGAGAAGGAGATTGATTGATTGGAATTTTTAGCCGTTTTCAACGGAATTTCTGTCGTGTCACGGCGACCAGTTCATCTATCGTGTGTGTCATGGATTTAGTGCACAAGTATTGTACCCAAAATTATTTCTATGACAGCTGGCTACCCACAAAGACTTTTAAGCCCGTGGGTCGATGTCGACTGACGCTTGTCACAATGGCCTTTGTCAATCACCAGCAATAATTAATTGCCGAGCAATACAAGAGTAATGGTTCTTGGCAAGAAGGCTTAGTATCGTGCGTGTCTGTAACCGGTTATAGATGTTTATCACAATGTGTATTTGTGAATATGATATATATATTTGGTATCCACATATCAACATTGACATTTTGAGTTGTGTACAGCTCTGTTTATGGTCGATTGGTTTTAGAAGCCGGGTGAGTGGGTAACCACTCTGGCGTTTCACATTTCGAATAATGTTCAAATGGAATGACTGGTGCTCACCAACCACTGGTAAAATCAGGTAAATTTGTTCACTTATCCCTGTCCAACATACAACAATTCTGTAGCAGACGACATTTAAACATATTGACAACAATTGGAAAAATCTCTGTAAATGAATGAATATTTATTGAATAGAGTTGAAAATATTGCGGGAAATTTGCTCACAATGTTTTCAAAAATCGTCTTCTGCAGAGGCATCAGAAAGTGGTTGGTTTTATCTCCTTAAGTAAATGGCATACAGGTTTGAACATCTATCAGAATATGTATCACGTTGTACAGCTGTGGCCTTCTGTTATGAGTGTGGCACCGACTCTGCAATAATTAAATTCAATATGTTAACTCTTTCAGGGCCAAAGGCATTATTGAGTTTTTTGCAAACAATACAGATTCAGGTGAGTCAGCTGGTGACAAGCTGTCTCACCTAAAATCAGCATTGTCTGCCTTTTCTGCATCAAAACAGTCAACCAATGTTATTACATGGAGATGCCCGATTTTGAACATGTCTACTTTAATTCGGCGCTGAAAGAGTTAAAAAGAATGTGGCTGTATACCATGAAATAAATCGGCAAGATTTCACCCGAGAAAGTATTAGAATAGAGTGTAAGAGTTCTGTATTCCTGCGGTAAAAACTGAGGCGTGATGCTGTATCCGGGGAATGCCATGTTTTCGTCCGTATAGAAAGAGAATGGTATTGTTATTTTGGCTTTCTTTGGGTTATGGAGTCGTCGGCGTACTGCATGGCTGTGTAACTAAAGCGAATACAACACCTCCATAAACATCACACCCTAGCTCGTCATCACGCAATTCAACGGTGTCTTGCATCATTCATATTTACAACAACTCGCTAAACATCACGCACTTCAACGGCGTCTTGCATCATTCATATTTACAACACCTCGCTAAACATCACGCCCTAGCTCGTCAACGGTGTCTTGCATCATTCATATTTACAACAACTCCATAAACATCACACCCTAGCTCGTCAACGGTGTCTTGCATCATTCATATTTACAACAACTCCATAAACATCACGCCCTAGCTCGTCAACGGTGTATTGCATCATTCATATTTACAACAACTCAATAAACATCACGCCCTAGCTAGTCAACGGTGTCTTGCATCATTCATATTTACAACACCCCGCTAAACATCACGCCCATGCTCGTCAACGGTGTCTTGCATCATTCATATTTACAACAACTCGCTAAACATCACGCCCTTCAACGGTGTCTTGCATCATTCATATTTACAACAACTCGCTGAACATCACGCCCTTCAACGGTGTCTTGCATCATTCATATTTACAACAACTCGCTAAACATCACGCCCGTGCTCGTCAACGGTGTCTTGCATCATTCATATTTACAACTACTCGCTAAACATCACGCCCATGCTCGTCAACGGTGTCTTGCATCATTCATAGTTACAACAACTCGCTAAACATCACGCCCTTCAACGGTGTCTTGCATCATTCATATTTACAACAACTCGCTAAACATCACGCCCTTCAACGGTGTCTTGCATCATTCATATTTACAACAACTCGCTAAACATCAAGCCCTTCAACGGTGTCTTGCATCATTCATATTTACAAAACCTCGCTAAACATCACGCCCTTCAACGGTGTCTTGCATAATTCATATTTACAACAACTCGCTAAACATCACGCCCTTTAACGGTGTCTTGCATCATTCATATTTACAACGACTCGCTAAACATCACGCCCTTCAACGGTGTCTTGCATCATTCATATTTACAACAACTCGCTAAACATCACGCCCTTCAACGGTGTCTTGCATCATTTATATTTACAACAACTCGCTAAACATCACGCCCGTGCTCGTCAACGGTGTCTTGTATCATTCATATTTACAACAACTCGCTAAACATCACGCCCGTGCTCGTCAACGGTGTCTTATATCATTCATATTTACAACAACTCGCTAAACATCACGCCCTTCAACGGTGTCTTGCATCATTCATATTTACAACAACTCGCTAAACATCACGCCCTTCAACGGTGTCTAGCATCATTTATATTTACAACAACTCGCTAAACATCACGCCCGTTCTCGTCAACGGTGTCTTGTATCATTCATATTTACAACAACTCGCTAAACATCACGCCCGTGCTCGTCAACGGTGTCTTGTATCATTCATATTTACAACAACTCGCTAAACATCACGCCCTTCAACGGTGTCTTGCATCATTCATATTTACAACGACTCGCTAAACATCACGCCCGTGCTCGTCAACGGTGTCTTGTATCATTCATATTTACAACATCTCGATAAACATCACACCCTAGCTCGTCAACGGTGTCTTGTATCATTCATATTTACAACAACTCGCTAAACATCACGCCCTTCAACGGTGTCTTGCATCATTCATATTTACAACACCTCGATAAACATCACGCCCTAGCTCGTCAACGGTTTCTTGCATCATTCATATTTCGACAACTCGCTTAACATCACGCCCTTCAACGGTGTCTTGCATCATTCATATTTACAACAACTCGCTAAACATCACGCCCTTCAACGGTGTCTTGCATCATTCATATTTACATCAACTCGCTAAACATCACGCCCTTCAACGGTGTCTTGCATCATTCATATTTACGACGACTCGTAAACATCACGCCCTTTAATTGTGTCTTGCATCATTCATATTTACAACGACTCGCTAAACATCACGCCCGTGCTCGTCAACGGTATCTTGCATCATTCATATTTACAACGACTCGCTAAACATCACGCCCGTGCTCGTCAACGGTGTCTTGTATCATTCATATTTACAACGACTCGCTAAACATCACGCCCATGCTCGTCAACGGTGTCTTGCATCATTCATATTTACAACAACTCGCTAAACATCACGCCCTTCAACGGTGTCTTGCATCATTCATATTTACAACGACTCGCTAAACATCACGCCCGTGCTCGTCAACGGTGTCTTGCATCATTCATATTTACAACGACTCGCTAAACATCACACCCTAGCTCGTCAACGGTGTCTTGTATCATTCATATTTACAACACCTCGCTAAACATCACGCCCTTCAACGGTGTCTTGCATCATTCATATTTACAACACCTCGATAAACATCACGCCCGTGCTCGTCAACGGTGTCTTGTATCATTCATATTTACAATAACTCGCTAAACATCACGCCCTTCAACGGTGTCTTGCATCATTCATATTTACAACACCTCGCTAAACATCACGCCCTTCAACGGTGTCTTGCATAATTCATATTTATAACAACTCGCTAAACATCACGCCCTTTAACGGTGTCTTGCATCATTCATATTTACAACAACTCGCTAAACATCACGCCCTTCAACGGTGTCTTGCATCATTCATATTTACAACGACTCGCTAAACATCACGCCCTTCAACGGTGTCTTGCATCATTCATATTTACAACGACTCGCTAAACATCACGCCCGTGCTCGTCAACGGTGTCTTGCATCATTCATATTTACAAAGACTCGCTAAACATCACGCTCGTGCTCGTCAACGGTGTCTTGCATCATTCATATTTACAACGACTCGCTAAACATCACGCCCGTGCTCGTCAACGGTGTCTTGCATCATTCATATTTACAACAACTCGCTTAACATCACACCCTAGCTCGTCAACGGTGTCTTGCATCATTCATATTTACAACGACTCGCTAAACATCAAGCCCTAGCTCGTCAACGGTGTCTTACATCATTCATATTTACAACAACTCGCTAAACAGCACGCCCTAGCTCGTCCACAGTGGCTCGCATCATTCATGTGTAATCAGTTGAATTGGTTTGTTTGCGCATGCCCTCTATATATTTTAAACAAAATGTTCAGCCATGTCCCAATCGGATTTATCAAAATCTATCTAGAGGTTACCAATTTTCTTCAAATATTGTCACCGGAAATAATCGTAAAAATATATGTACACGCGTGTGTTCGATGTGCTGTCCTTTACCAATAAGCAGTAACCGAAAGAGCCGGGATTATTAACATTGGAGTGTTGGAGACTTGACAAAACAGTATAATATTACTACACGATCACTTGTTGGGAATCCCAGAATCAGAAACGAAACGTTATTAAGGTGTAGTAACGAGTTTTGTAATAAAATCGAGTTTTGCAATAAATTATTTCAAAACCCATTGCTATGACAACAAATTGTGATACAATTCTTTACAACGAGAATTGCAATAAAAGTGAGTTTTGCAATAAAACCACTTCAAAGCTTTAGAACTCGACTTACAAGCATGTTGTGAGTGATGATGATATTCTTTATTCAATACATACGTTGCTATTAGGATATGGCACATCGGAATACGATACACACATTATCTCAAGGATATGGCACATCGGAATACGATACACACATTATCTCAAGGATATGGCACATCGGAATACGATACACACATTATCTCAAGGATAGGGCACATCGGAATATCATTCTTCGTATTATCATATATAGCAATTCCTACAACAACCAAATAAGATTTTACATAACGATGTCACATTCGAAGTCAGGATGTGATCCGAAGATGATTTTTATTGGTCATGTGCACACTTAAGACGGGTTTTCACCTCGAGTAAAATTTCGAAAAAAAAATATATTGCAAAACTCGTCACAATGACAAAAATTGTAATACAATTCTTTACAACGAGAATTGCAATAAAGGTGAGTTTTGTAATGAAAGAACTCCAAAGCTTTAGAACTCGACTTACAAACATGCAGTGACTTATGGTGATATTCTTTATTCAATACACACATTACTATACGGATATGGCACATCGGAATACGATACTTCGTTAATTGTGTCATATAGCAATTCTTGCAAGAATCAAAACAGCTTTTACATACCAATGAGACATTTGTAGTCAGGATGTGATCCGAAAATGATTTCTATTGGTCATGTACACATTAAAGAGGGTTTTCACCTCGAGTAAAAAACATGCTTTTTTATTGCAAAACTCGTTGCAATGACACAAATTTTAATACTATTCTTTAAAACGAGAATTGCAATAAAAGTGAGTTTTGCAATAAAACCACTCCAAAGCTTTAGAACTCGGCTTACAAACATGTTGGGAGTTGTGGTGATATTCTTTATTCAATACACACATTACTTTAAGGATATGGCACATCGGAATACGATTATTCGTTAAAGCAATTCTTACAAAAACCAAAACGGATTTAACATAACGATGTCACTTTCGATGTCAGGATGTGATCCGAAATTCTTTTTATTAATCATGTACACATTTAAGACGGGTTTAAATTTCGAAAACAAAATATTGCAAAGCTCGTTGCAATGACAACAATTGTAATAACAACGAGAATTGCAAAAAAAAGGTGAATTTTATAATAAAACCACTCCAAAGCTTTAGAACGCGACTTACAAACATGTGAGAAGTGATGATATTCTTTATTCAATATATACTATAAGGATATGGCACATCGGAATACGATACTTCGTTGTGTCATATAGCAATTATTTCAATAACCTAAACAGCTTTTACATAACAATGTGACATTTGTAGTCAGGAGGTGATCCGAAAATGATTTCTATTGATCATGTACACATTTAATACGGGTTTTCACCCCGAGTTAAAAAAAGAAGGTTTTTATTGCAAATCTCGTTGCAATGACAAAAATTGTAATACATTTATTTACAACGAGAATTGCAATAAAAGTGACTTTTGCAATAACATTACTCCAAAGTTTTAGAACTCGACTTACAAACATGTTGTGACTTACGATGATATTCTGTAATCAATACACACATTACTATACGGATATGGCACAACGGAATACGATTATAGCAATTCTCACAAAAACCCAAACCAGTTTTTCATAACGATGTGACATTTGTAGTTAGCGTGTGATCCGAAAGTTTAAAACATGTTCTTTTTCGTTATGTCCTATATAATCCCTTCTGTTTCTTTGTACAATTAGTGACCCAGGGGTATAATTTGATCAATTCAATAGTGGTACAAGTCCAATAGATGAAGCTACATACCAACTTTGGAAGACCTGGGCCATGAGGTTTTGGACAAGATGATTTGGTAATTTCCCCTTTTGTGTTGCCACGGCCACCAGGGTCTGTATGTAATGGAATACTTTGAAAGAGGACCACTCAGGTCAGCTAACAAATTATTTTATTCTCTAGACCTTGTTATTCTGTTTAACTATTTCTATATCTGGATTGTGTTGTGAAGGATAACTAGTAAAGATACTTCAAGTGATCGGTTGGCGTTTAACGCCGATTACAGCTATTTTTCAGGCATATCATGGCGGGAAGCTCATCTACCCATGTGTGTCCTGGCTCTCTCACATCAGTACTCTATAAAACATCCTTCTAATGCAACTGGCTGCTTTTTTCACATAGACTTATAGCCGAGTGGTAAAAGTCAAATGACGCAAGTCAAAATGACTTATGTAGAACCGTTATAACGTATGTACAATCGTTATGTGAAACCTGTTTCGAATGTTGACCGAGCCCGGATTCGAGTTCACGACCTGTCTACTTGGGATCATAATGACGCAATCAGGGGAGCGATCCAGGGCCACCATAGCCCTCTTTGTTTAGAATTTCAATTTCGAAAAAGGAAAACTGATAATTCGATATTGGTTACCATATAGTTGTACATGACTAAGTGTTACATTAATGAAACTATTACATGGCATCTTTTATCGCCATCAAACATCTTTAATTGCATACCAGCCATGATCAGTATGATCTTGAATAACTTTGAAAGAGGATCACCCAATGATCATTTCTGTCAAGTTTGGTGAAAACCTACACAGTTGTTGAGGAGATCTCGTTTAAAAAAACTATGATCAGAAAGTGACCAATCACATATAGCTCTCATTGAGTACTTTGTGCTAAGGTAAGATAAAAAGCTTATTTATTCTCTAGACCAGGTGTTTCTGCTTAAATATTTCTGTATCAGGATTGTGTTATGAGGGATGATTAATAAAGTTACTTCAAGTGATCTGTTGATTAATTGGAGTTTAACGCCGCTTTCAACAATATTGCAGATATATCATGGCGGGCAGGTCACCTACCCATGTATTTCCTGGCTCTCTCACACCAGTACTCCAAACAACGACATTCCCAGGCAACCGGATGCTTTTTTCACACCAGTGGTGAAAGACAAATTACGCATGACACAATGACTTTTGCCAAATGTCAGAAAGAGTGTTGTCCGAAACCGGATTCGAATTAAAGACCTGTCTACGGGGAATCATAATGACTCAGAGGGGCGATCCAGGGCCACCCTAGCCCTCTTTGTTAAGACTTTCAGATTCGAAAAAAGAAAGATGATCGTTTGATATTGGTTGCCATATAGTTGTACATGACTATGTATTACATTAATAAAACTGATGCATGGCATCTTTTATCGCCACCAAACATCCCTAATTTCATACCAGCCATGATAAGTATGCTCTAATGTCAGCCATGCCCTATACCATCGGCTCCCCGTTTCTTTCAGTATGCGTCTCATATTCAACATAAGTCCGTTGCGACTTTCGTATATTTGGGTTAGCCTCACAACACTAATATATATTGGGATATGATCAATGAGGGATAATTTAATGATAATGAAGGAAATTCAAGCGATAAAACAACACTTTCAACAAATTGCGATACTGGAATAGGTGTATATAGCATCGTTGGATACATATTTACTCTTGGTTCGATTATCATTCGCTGGATAAATCTCGGTATCTCATCGGGAGTAGTTGATTTTTTTCCAACGGAAGATACTGATATGTCGTGTATTTCCTCAGACTCTATGTTCAAATCTAAAGAATGTGCCGTGTTATAATGGGTACTAAGTTAATGCAGACCAGAACATGGCTGATGAATGTGCCATGGTATAGTGTGGAGTACATGTCATGCCAAAAAGAAAATGGCTGGTAAATATGCCGTGTTATTATCTGGAGTACATGTCATGCCGAGCAGAACATGGCTGGTAAATGTGCCGTGTTATAAAGTGTGGTACATGTAATGCCGAGCAGAACATTGAAGGTTAAGGTGCCGTGTTATAATATGTAGTACATGTAATGCCTAACGGAATATAGCAGGTAACAGTGCCGTGTCTAATCTAATGTGTAATACACTTTATGTCGAACAGAACATGGGAGGTAAAAGTGCCGTATATTATGTATAGTAGACTTCATGACGAACAGAACATGGCTGGTAAATGTGCCGTGTAAATTATGCAGTACCTCTTTATGACGAACAGAACATGGCTGGTAAATGTGCCGTGTTATAATGTGTAGTACACTGCATGTCGAACAGAACACGGCTGGTAAATTTGCCGTGTCTAATGCGCAGTACACCTCATGACGAACAGACCATGGCTGGTAAATGTGCCATGTTATAATGTGTAGTACGCTTAATGTCAAACAGAACATGGCTAGTAAATATGACGTGTTATAATGGGTAGAACACTTCATGCCGAACAGAACATGGTTGGTAAATGTGCCGTGTTATAATGGACAGTAACTTTATGCCGAACAGAACATGGTTGGTAAATGTGCCGTGTTATAATGTGTAGCACACTCTATGCCGATCAGAACATGGCTGATACATGTGCCGTGCTTTAATGTGTAGTAGAAATCATGCCGTATAGAACATGGCTGGTAAATGTGCCGTGTTATAGTGTGTAGTACACTTCATGCCGAACATATTATGGCTGGTAAATGTGTCGTGTTATAATGTGTAGTATTTGTTTTTGTCAAACATAACATAGGAGGCAAAAGAGCCATATATAATGTGCAGAACATGGCTGGTAAATGCACCGTGTCTAATGTGAAAAAACCCGACCTTCTATCACTGGGCTTCGAAGGATTCGTGGGAAGAACTATATAGAATCTGTGAGATCAATTGTTAGAAAAGCAATAACTCGATAAGAGTTCACCAAGACACACACTTTAGGTTCTCCGGTCGTAAAGGCACGAAGATTCACTTCCCATCGCGAGGATCAAAAGTTCCATTTAACATCGACTGAACCGTTTCTTTGTTTTATCTTTTAGAAAACGAGTTTATAAATAGGACATGTCGAGGGGAACCCACAAATTGTACAACGTTTTCCGAAACGTGGCCATATATATGAACTACCAGTTTGGTCAAAATTATTTGCATAGATCGAGGAACGATGTCTGCTGTTGTATATTCATAAAGGTGATCACACTGTCCTTATACACACCGCTCACCTGGACATGTGATAGCCGATTTAACCAAGCAAATAACAGCTTTTGACGAGCACTGGAAGTGTAAGGATAATATGAATAGCTCAGGGATCTATTGATCACGAGACCAGCGCCCTATCCCTTAGCCGCAGTCATCCGCAAATATTTACATTTGTATTGATTTACCGTACATATCAGGTCAGACAGCGACATATCTGAAAGGGCCACAGATGAACCGTCCTTGAGAAGAGGTACTTTTGGGAACCGTGTAGACTCAGATATGCATGTGCATACATACAGTCTGATCAAGATCTACACTTTTCACATAGTACTTACATGGGCCTGTAATAAGCTTCTGTCAACTTATGTGTGGATTCTGATAGAAGGAGCAGATGAACAGGGTAATCTGAACATTTACTGTTCCAATATGCCAACTTGTACATTTTCCAACATACGGGCTCTTATACATGTATACTATACTAACTCTGGCTTATTTTCCTGTAATGCAGCTCCATTTCTATGAACTATTTTCTGTTGTAGATATTGCACAGGGGAAACTACTGAATGGAATGAATGTGGATACGTGATGTTAGATTTTGAAAGATACGAATATGTTCCACGTTCTGGCATCCGACACGACCGCTGTACAGCAACGAAACAATATTGTTGTGATTCCTATAAGTTCCTTGAATTAATCGCATAAGTTAACCCTTATCCTGCAGAATTCCCGTAACCGTTATCACCACCCTGGTGTTTGCAAGATCTTACATGTTAGCAGACTTTTAGTTCATACTCACCTATAAATTATATAAATTTCTCAGTGAATTATAATCTTTTAAAATCACAGGTAAATTATAACTTTTTGCAGTGAATTTATAAATTTTGCAGTGAGTTTATATCTTTCTTTTTAGGGAACTACTTTTTACTCCATGTTATTAACAGTATTTATGAAAATACCTGGTCTTAAAATGAGTAACAACTCGACTTAACGATACAGTAAAGATGATCCGTGCATCTATATTAGTGATAACATATTGAATAGGCTCAATAGTGAATCAATAGAAGTCACTGTTTATATCAAAATAATGATTGCAGTTATTTTAAAATCTTATTGTGTCCTTGGGAATACGAGTGATTATCTGATCCCAAAGAAACCAATAAGGAAATACCAGATCGAAAAGAATGTACACAGAATGAATAATCGTTGTTTAGAATGCTATCAAGGGAAACGATATATGATTGAAAGTACGTAAATTGGCGACCTTTACTTCCCTTTACCAGTTTTTTCATTGAATGAATACACAAATCAAAATATTTTTCTACACGTATGCAATAACCTGTATTTGACTGTAGATCCACTGATTTTTAGATGGTATCAGCAATATTTATCTAGCCCGAATGATTTTGATATAAATAACTATTGTGGATAATCGTGCTTGTATGGCTATACTCAGGAGTGATCAAATCAGGATTAGAAGGAAGAAAAATGGGAATTACGCTAGATTTTCATATATACACATTGTCATTTAGCGTTATGTTTGCAGGCATAGTATAAACAAGCATCATAATGTTACGAGTAATATACAGATTTACAGTTGTATTGAGAAATACAGTGGGCAACATGTCCATAAGTATACAGTATTAAGCAATGTACATATTAACATAGGTAATATAACAATTACAAATATAAGGGTACCCATATATTTTAAACATTATATCCAGCGTTGGAACACACTGTAATTTTACACAAAATTTATACTTGCCATTAACTGAAAATATAAGTATTGTACGTAATACAGTATAAACCTTGAATACATATGAAATTTGTAATGGTAAAGCGTGAAGGGGTAAATATGCCTTTTATTCAAACGTTTTTCGCAATTCAAATGATTTAAAAACAAACATTGACGCATTCTTAATTATGATGTCATGAGATAAATAAATTTCAAAATAGTTGGTCTCTTCCAGTAATACCTTTTTATGAATTTCTTGCTTAATTCTTGATATAATGGACATTTTAAAATGAAATGAAACTCATCTTAGATTGTGTTCAAACAAACTTAACATTTTCTATCATGTATTGGAATTTTTGGACTGCGCCATCTACCTGTTTCAATTTCCAATCTATGTGCCGAAAGTCTCAATCTAGTTAAAGTAATTCTAAACTTGTCGATGTTAATGCAATTAAGATATGGTTGAAATTGAAAAATACCAGATATAAAATTACTTAAGAATATAGTTTTAGAGTATTCTTATTATATATGAATGATGTACGTCGACTGTTTTCATCCTCAATATAGATCTAGCCATCTTGTAAGAACACAAGTTGTCGATCGAGTCTACACGTTGTGACTGAAATTTTCTCTTCGACGATAAGCGATATCAAACATAGTTTCCTTTGCAATTGGCTTCCATCCAATTAATCCCCGGGTTATATTGACAAATGAAATAATTATAATCCTTCACATTTAAAATATATGGTGAAAATACACAATTGAATCTTCTTGGCAAGAAATTCCAAACAATTTTGAAGGAGAGAGCTTCCTAAATAAGCTTAATACTTTATGCTCAATCCTGTGTATTGGAAGCCGCCAGTAGGCGGCTTCCTGTAGGAATTATTTGAAATGTAGCACAAGGATACCGCGCTATTACGCACAACGTCCAAGTATGTCGTGACAAGTTCATAGAACTCTTAAACACAAAAAGATTATTTTTTTTATGTAATCTGGCGTCATTTTGTCTCAAGGCTTTTGAGATGAGAAAACTCTCTATTTGAAAATAAAAAGCATCCTTATTAGACGAGCGTTAACAGTCCCACTTTCTTTCTTGATATAATTAATTTCATATTGAAATTAATATATATATATATATATATATATATATATATATATGTAATTATGAGTATGGGTATGTGTATATATATATATATATATATATATATATATACAATTGCGTGTGTATGTGTGTGTATTTATACATATGCATATAAACTTGATTTTAAACTTATTTAATTTAAACTTAGTTAAGTACTATTTCTAAACTATTTCATTGTCTTAACCCTTTTTGTATGTATATTTGTGAATATCAACCATGAGCTGTTTATGCTTAAGTTGAAAGTAAAATTTCTTTTCTGTTCTGTTCTGTTCTGATATTTTTAGACCTGCAAGTGTGACCACATATTAAGGAATACGCTGTGGTCGAGTGGTTAACGTCGGGGATTTCGAAACCTGGTGTCCCGGGTTCGATCTCCAGTCGCGGCACTACGGTCTTGGTGGAGTGCCCTTGGGCAAGGCACATGTTCTAGCCTAGTACTGGTTTGTTTACCCAGGGATCATGAATAAATAAATTCAATTGCGCGCTAAATGACCTTAGCTGTCGATGCGCCATAAAACAATATACATTCATTGTGACCACATATCGGGATTTCTCTTTGTCCTTACTAAGTGTAATTATTTAAGGTAAATTACATTTGAAACATTCCTTGTACACTCTATATACTTGTGTGATTTTTACAAATTAAAAAAAAAGACAAGCTTGTATATTATTTTAATGTATGTACAATTTTAGATAAGCGAAATATTCATGCTGTATCTAGTCTAAACAGTTAAAATAGAGAATCATTCTTTTGAACTGGTAACCTGACTCATACGCTTTATTATTTCAAGTATCTCAAACCGGGAACCAACAAATGTAGCTAAATGTAGTCTGGTTCCTTACATCCTATGATATACAAGAGAAAGTTGATGAAAGGCATCAATGTCGCCGGAAAAGACTGCATTGATTTATTTTAACACATATGTACTCTTGACTTTCATTAGTCTAAACATACACATAATGTTTTCATAAGGACTAATTCCAGGATTTTTGAAATTCCACATAGATCTACAAATTTCAGGATTTCTTTTGTCAGGATTTTTGATGTTTTATATTTGTCAATAAAACCACAACAAATTAATACATTTTGGGATTTAAATCTACATGCAATAAAAAGGTTTTAAACCCTTTCATGTCTGAAGCAACAGTGAAAACCTTTAAACGCTTAAAACATTGAGAAAACGGTTAAATTGCTGAAGACATGAACTTCCTCCTTTTTAATAATAATTATAATAAATATTTCACAGATGTTAAAATTATCCTCATATGTTTAAAAAGTAGACCACACTTGAAACAACATATCAGCTAAATTGTTTATCTAAATCGTTGATGCATACAATATATGTTTGGCGCAAGAGAAATGCCAATTGCGAGTCCCATTACTATTTAATAGGTGGCAAGTATGAAATTAATTGGGTGCGAAAGAGCAGATTTTCTTTATTTCTAAATATATTGTTTATCAGAGTTTGTTCTTCTCTTAATTTGTTTCAAGCCAAATAAACATTTAATATCACATATATTTAATCATTCAAGTGTGTAATATTAGCTATCTATCTGTTATAAGGTGTTTGAGCATTCTTTCGAAATGTTGCCCCTCGATCGTGTGTCAAATCGAGGCGTAGTGTCAGACATCGAAGAAAGTGAATAAAAAATCAGGCAAAGCTTTAGTGCATGTTTTATTCAACTGCATTCGAGTGAAAATCAAAGCGCCAATGGCACTGTAGTGGCGATCGTATGGAATATTCTGCAAAGTAACAAGCAGTATATCGGTGTAGGGCTTGCGCTTTTCAATAATAGTGCACTCTGGTGCGGATCAATTTGAGAATGTATCAACCCTGCATCTCGTGACAGTAGAATAATGTTAGTTTGCCAGAATGTTGTCTTGGTGATTGTTTAGTTACGTTCTGTAACTGGTCATGATGTGTTCAAAATTAGGCCATTCCAAATTTATGAAAAATCTAGTTGGTACTTAGCTACCGTTTTAGCTCATTAGAATGGCTATTTGTAATCTAAACTGTTCGGGTAATCACATGTTTATCACCAGGTCGCAAGGCCATATTAAGATAAAATATTGTGTACACTTTAGAAATGACAAAATTATCAAGAAAGGAGAGAAAACCGTATCCATTAGTTTGGTGTTTGTTTCAATGATGTCCGATATTAAACAGGTCTGTTTAATTTAGTCCCTTCACATTGCATGATTGAGGGTTGTCAGAGACATATAAACATAGTGTATTTATATGTCTCTGAGGTTGTTAAACTGCTTCGAAAAATGTGAGTGCAATAACAAACACAAAACATGCACAAAAAGCACAATTTCACTATTTGCCAAACTGTTCAATTTATAAAAATATAGGCATATATTATAATGCTCGATCTCCAAAGTAAATAAGGCTACACTTTCAGCATTGATTGCTAATTGACTCTAGAACGTGCAGACGTGTATACATAACGTGTGTACACACTGACATCGTGTGTCCTTTAAACCTTTGTAAACCAGTCTTATCATCTAGACGCTTTCATATATTTAAACAACTACAAAATGAAGCGTTTATATTATTGAGATTTAAGAACACCAGTATCGCGAGCTATTTATAGAACCTTTTGGAATTCCCAGATTTGGGTTATTTGCCGTTAATTGCAAGGCAGAACGCGCAATGATATTTATTATCTGCCAAATCATGACGAAGATAATATTTACATATTTTAACTCTATGTAGATAATGTCTCGATAAAACTCAAATATTAGTAACAATTCGGTACCAAAGTAGCACTGACATAATATTATTAATCGCGTATCTGCATCAATGATGGAACTATAACGGATGTGAGTAAATTAGTTTGCAGTAAGGAAAATAAATATCAACCGATTTTTCAAAACCGACTATGTAAATATTGTTCGTTGTTGTTGTTTCTGTTAGCATTGTGGCGATTGTCAAACCAATCGCCACAAAAAGCATTTCTATATTATCTTTCTTTCTCCTACATTCGACCCATGCAGTCGTTTCGTGACGTTTAAGAAATCATTTCGTCGTGCGACATTTTTTGTCTGCATAAACAAGTCACTTTTCTAAGTTTACATTTTACTTCCGGTTATTTCGCTTTGTTTACATTTTGGCAATATGAAACTAGGTCACGACCTGAGGAAAAGGCGTTTCGACGTTCACGACCGATAAACAGGCTTAATTTTGAGACATATTTTCACAAAATATTTCTTATTCTTGTTTCTGTTACCAGTTTATGTTGATACTTATCTATCAAAAGGGGAATTCGAAGTGATTTTCATATCGATAGTCTTCTGCAAGCAGGTGCGCGTATGTAAAAAAGTTAGACTGTGCGACGTAAAGGCTTGTAGTTTTTCGCCTTTTGATTACATAGTTTATGAAAATAAAGTATCGCAGTCTAGCTAATAGGGACTGTTTTGTCTTCGTAAATAAAACACAAAAACGTAAATGCAAGTCAGAATAAAGAAACTGCACATACTTAAAACATCGGAATATTTATTTCATTTTAAATGTGTCATAATTTAGTGTTTTTAAACAAACGCAATTGTAATATGTTCAAGACATTTAAAAAAAAAAAATCTAATAATAACCCCCCCTCCCATGTGATTTCCGAAAACCTCTTAAAAATAGAAGTCGCGGGCTTCTGCCCGGCGACTAATTACGCAAGCCGCGCATCGACTCTGGTTTCCGAATAAAGCTAGGAGCTAAAACAAAAGACAGTACCATTCATCTATAGTCTATTTATAGATATTCATTGTTATCGTTTTACACATAGATGACATCTCAATTTTCAATCATCCTGACCATTCATTTGCTTGTTTTACATAATTTATATAATACAAAATTTACTATCTAAGACTGTAATAAAGATATTTAATCAATATCAAAAGTTTATAATAAAGAGTTCCAAAGTCATCTATAAATAAATCTATAATCTACCCTTTACAAGTCCCCCCTATTACACTCTAAGTCGAGTAGGCGTTCCGGGAACACACCCAGTATATTACCTTCCTATTGTACTATCTTGCGTGACGAAAACTTCGTCTGTCGGTCTTCTAATAGTTGTTTTCTTGTCGTTTTCGATCATCTTTCATTTTCATTCATTTATTCATGCATTGAAGGAATCGGCTGCTAATTAGTCTCCCTCCGATCTTGATGGAGACCGGCGTCTTATTTCTAAAAACAGTTCTTATGCGTGCGTTTGTGCACATTTTATCCTTCGGGGTCGACTTTCTTCACTTTTTATAGACGAAATTAGCATCCGAGTCTTTATTGTACCATATATATAAATGCTTGTGATATGTGTCAGATATTGATGTTTTACATACTATACGTATGACAGTCTCTTGTATTTCATTTTATGAAAGGCCATGTGCTTTTTATTTGTAATATTATTTTAACAATACATGTACATATATATGATTGTACATGGATGAGACTTAAATAAAATAAATAAATTTCATTTATGCATTTTGTTTTCGCAGACATGAAAATATTTAAACCACAGAAATATATTTTATAAAGATAAATTACGCCGTCTGGTTGATTCGTTATTCCATAAATATCGCGATAAACACGATTTATGTGTATTTTGCATAGTCGACAACATGTTTTATCACGGATGCGATGTGAACTTCAAGAAAACTTCAAGAAAACTTAAATGAAATGAAATCTTCTGCTTACAAACAAAGTGTGATCAGATTAACTGAACTGTATTTCATACAGACACTTTAAGGTACCTCTACAAATAATATGTTTTGAAAACATTGTGGCAAAAGTAAAATTGTTTTCAACTTCATTCAATTATAACTATGATTGTTCTTTCAATAATAGAGAGTGTCTTTAATTTTTGAAAATGTATTATAAATGTTCTTTTAAATATCTTTGCCTAACAAAAAATTGACTTTAATTTTTTGTAATTTATAAGTACCCTAAATTTGATAAATAATTTAAATGTTCCTTTTTCTTATTTGCAACGAAATATTGCGGCTTTTCTTTGATGCTTTGCGTATAGGTGCTACTTTTTTCGGGTAAACATTTATTAACTTTTATGATCGGTAAATGATTCCAAGTGAACATTTATTAACTTTTGTGATCGGTAAATAATTCCACGTGAACTGCAGTTAGCCCCTTGCTTGCAGCACGACCTAAGTAAAGCAAAAAAATCATCATCAGGTTAAATCCATGAAATAATGATGGCAGGTACACAAATGATCAACATGCCGTTCATAAAGTACTTCAAATGAAACGATTCCATAATTTCTGTCGTTTTCCTTTTGGTTATCTATTCATCATTTGCGTTAATTAAGCTAATATAATGGCGTCATATTATAACGTCATATTACAGGAATTTGATGTGTAACTTCCGAAAAGTCAGAAGACCCTTATGAGTTTTTATTTGAACTCGTTTTAGAAATATACGACAAGTGTTATTAAACACAAATGATCACACATAAAATTACTTATGCTCGTTCCTTTATCGAGTACGTATTATCATATTTAACACACAAAAAAGTGTTTATTTTGTATCGGTAAGTCATGAAAGTTGATAAGAGTTTAACAACTTCCCACACAAAACAAATCTGCAGCAGACAAATTTGAAATTATCAAGCCCAAAATATAAAAAATCTATAAAATGATAGTATGATAACTGAAAAGTGTTTAAATATATTGTGGTAAATGCAAATCATGATTGCTCCTTATGGGCAATTTCTCCTTTTGCGACAAATGATTTCAATGATGTTTAACCTGACAGACTTTGAATTCATCAAGTACAAAACATAGATAATCTCTATAAGTTAATGTAAGATAATTAAAAACAGAGTTGAAATTGTTTTGGCAAATGGAGCAATTGCTCATTATGAGCAATTTCACCTTTTGCTACAATGATTTCAAAAGTCGTCTTCTGCAGAGGCTCAGAAAGGGTATATACTCGTATGTGGGAAAGGGGTTAAAGCCGTAAATGGAAAAAATTAAGCTTATTATGAGCAATTTCACCTTTTTCCAAAATGATTTCGAAAGTCGTCTGTTGCAGAGGCACAGTAAGGGTATAAACTCGTGTTGTAAATGGTTAAAACCGTTCATGGAGAAAATTAAGTTCATTAAGAACAATTTCACCTTTTGCCACAATGATTTCAAAAGTCGTCTGTTGCAGAGGCCAGGTAAGGGTATATTTTTGGGAAAGGGTTAAAACCGTAAATTGAGAAAATTAAGGCAATACCTGATAACCTGATAACTCATAACCTGATTCAGTGTTAATTTAAATTGTTGTTGGAGAGAGTTTCCTGTGGTGATATTAAGAACCAAAGCATTGAATGGGTATAAATTATGGATGGCAACGAATATTCGAATATTCGATAGTATGGTCGAATATTCGAATACTATATCATGATTCGAATATTCGATGAAAATCAGTAGTATTCTAACACATATACATATATAAATCAAATTGACGATACTTGAAATATTTACCCACGCTTTTTTGTTAAAAACTTCAAGTAAAGGGCTACCGGTGATCCATTTTACGCGTATTAGATAAGGTGTCAATACATGTACTGTACTGTAGTGCCCATTTTTAACAATATGTTAGTTATAATACAGCAAGAGAAAGGTTAAATTGCTCTTAATTGGCAGCGCCACATTTCTATTCAAATAACGACATCCACCCTTCACGAGGGTCCTTGTCCGATTTGTCATGATTTGAAAAGATTTGAGAATTGGGAGCATTTCATGGCATTTTCAAAAGTATTTCAGTTGTATATATGGTAATCAGAACTACATGTTTCGTAAAAAATACATTAAGCAAGTGATCGATTAATTAAAATCTGAGCACTTTACTGACACACTTTTTACTAACATTGTTTTCTTTCAAATTCATGGGTGGAACGGACATGTACATGCGAGTCCTGGAACTTGAACAAAATAAGACAACAATAAGATAACTTTACAGCAAATAACGCATTTACTAACTCTGTGTTGGCGAAGCATGCACAAATGGATCGAATATTCGAATATTCGAATACCTTGTAATTGAATATTCGAATACTAATCTAGGTATTCGTTGCCATCCCTAGTTATGAAAGATAAACGTGTTAGACATTTACAACACGAGTATACTGCAAAAACACCCTTTTCTTATATTGTTTCATCAAAATTTTCGAACGAGCAAACGTCCCTTTTTCGCTCCCGGTTTAAGCAATTACATCACATAGAAAAGCGAATGAAGCAGATAAGAAAAAGAGCAGATAGCCATAGTATATGTTATGCTTGTTTGGATATAACGGAAACGCATACGTGTTTATACAACACAGCGACGTAATAACGGCGAGATATAGCGTATTCTGGAGTTCCTTCCTCTTACTACTGCGTAATATAATAGGATGAAAGGAACCAGACTACATTTAGCGCTCCTTTGTTTGGTTTCCTGCTTGAGAACTATTGAAAACATAAAGCGTATGAGGAAGGTAATTAGTAGAATGGTTCTCTAGTTTACTGTTTAGATTAGATACAGTATGAATTTCGATTAACTAAAAATGTACATACATTAAATTAATATACCGGCCTTTGTCTTTTTTTAATTTGTAAAACTCACACATGTATATAGAGTGTAAAAAGAATGTTTAAAAAAGCATTTAACTTAAAATAATATCCGTAGTAAGGACTAAGAGAAATCCCGATATTTGGTCACACTGGCAGGTCTAAAAATCTCCTTGTGTTAAATTTCAAAGCATGCCTACAGGAAGCCGCCTACTGGCGATTAATACATAACCAAAATGGCGACCCCATGGATTTAGAGAGTTTCATTTCAGAAAGCTTCATGGGTTATGAAAAATAACTCTCAGAGCTGTTACCTATGAACGAATGTTTTTTTTCGTATTAAGGTTATGTAATGGCTGTAGAGCACTTATTGGATACTTTTGTTGGTCTTAAACCTTTTCTTTCTATTCAATATTAAGATATGTTAGGTTATGCAGCGGTTTAAGATTGATTGACAGAAGACGACTGTGTGAGTAATGTAACCCTTTGTTGTGAAGTAACATTGTTTCTAGACGATGTAACCCCTCGAATGAAGCATTCATTATAACAGAAATAGTGTTGTAAGACAGATCCAAGTATATCAGATTCCTGCTATTCTAGAAGACAGCATTAGGAATTACATTGATCTGATTATAATCCAGCAGCAAAACTCGACGTATTTGATGAAATACCGCTAAGATATATCCTGGGCAATTTCCTGGCGTCTCTATGGATTCGATACTAAATGAGGAGATCCCGAATGTCATTCCAGGTACTGCCAGTGTATCGTTGTGTTGTAGGGAAGGTCTAGTTCCAGACAAACTCGGTAATAAAATCCAAAATGTTATGCAAGTAGCATTACTTAAGTGATGACACATTGTCCTTTTCGTTCGAAGAGTCAAATCGTTTAAGCGTAGATATATATAATGCAACAGCAATAGTCATACTATATATCGTGCATATTCAATCGAATACATGTTAATGAATACATTTTGAAACACGTTTTCGGAAGAAGGAAATTAAATAAGTCACGCTCTGGCGAAACTTATCTTTAGACATATTCACAGTCGACGAATTGGTAAAACATTGAGAGCAAAGGAGAAACAGATGAAAATGAGAAATTCCACGGCTCTGCCAAGTGTATCTTAATACATGTAGTTCTTATGTTTGACAATTTTAATTTGATCAGATGCTCTCAAATAAGACGACACTTCAACTATATTATCGTGCACATTCTCAATCATAATTACTTTAATTCACCGTTTCCCACCTATAGACGAATTTTGACACATCTGCAGCAGACAGCTTTTTAAACATTGTGTCAAAAGATGAATTTGCTCATAGTGCCACTGTTTTCAACTTTATCTAATAAATATTCTTTCATTTATCAAGATGGCAATAATTTGTACATATATGTTTTTATAGTCGTCTGCTGCAGATGTGTTGTATGTGAGAAAGGGTTGAAGCCCTGTTGCTTACTAGTGCTAGTGTTATTGATTAGCCTATACATGTAGATAAACTTTAATGGAAGTAAACACGCTTCCGTTAAACGTCACGATTCAATTGTAAACATTACTAGAAATAGACACAAACAAACCATTGATGCTACTGTAATAATTCAACTTTTGAATTTAAACCCCATATCGATAAAAGTTTTAAAATATCCAAATATTGAATAAAATTCATATGTCCATTAAATTGCACTCAGTGGTTTATATATTCTTATTCTTTTTTATTTTTTTTAAATAATGGTTGTAAGTCTTTGTAAGTTTATGTCTGCACTTTAGAACATAAAATTGCTTAATTGAGTGAAGGATGTTCACATAGCCTTTAAGTACAAATCGGTAACTCGCGCTTCATCAGTTTAGCAATGGATTGTGAAGTGTACAGACGTTAGGTATGGATCGAACATGGATATACAGGAACATTCATTTGATAATATCACTGTTATTGATAAGAACGTCTGAAATATCTTCAAAAGGTACGTGCATACTTAATCCGACGGCAGCGAGTCTTGTTACAGTAAAAAACACAAACATAGTTGAGCCGTTCCACATGAAAACCAACATTATGGACGCTGCGTAATGTATCGACCTATATCAACCTGTGCACTCCGTGCAGGCTAATCTGGGCCGACACATCCCGTCACAGGGGGTTGGAGGTAAGGAGTAAAGATTCCTGAAAGTGTCTGTCTGGGTTATCATACGCGACAAGCTTAAGCTGATCTGGGTCGATATTTTACGCAGAGTCCACAATGTTGGTTGTTTCGTAGAACGGCTCATTTGGAAATGAAACCCGTAGGGCTACATATCTAGGTTTTTCAGCAGAAAGTTCATCTATGTATACTATAAAGTAAGACGACCAGTGAAGGTTCAGATGAGACCATGCTTGTGCAAAGTCTCACTCGAGTCTTTACTGTTCCAATATGCAATAAGACCTCCAAAACGCCAGACGCGTCTCATATAGATATAGTTTATTGTATAAAATGAACTCTGAAACAATATGTGAATTTTCTCAACTGCTATTTAGAAGTAATCTTTATGAGAGATATGAGTATGTCTTTGTTTCCAGAATATTGTTCAAAGAGAGAAGCTTACAACTGTTCTATATAAGATACTCCTCGCGATTTCGGTTCGTTTTGCATCTACGTACAGCGAAGACACAGGTTTGTATGTGTATACATGTACGTACAACCTCGCCAGAGTCTTCACCTCCCTCTTTCATATAATATATACATGTGTATTTCTTCTGACCAAAAATAAGAATTTTAGTCCCACGACTGTTACTACCATATCATATTATATGATCTGGTTTAGGAGAAGCAAGAAGACCCTAAAACTACCAGTCGTGAGAATTATCTTAGTCAATCATTTGAATACATTTTCGGATATTTAGAAATTGCTCGTATCAGGCCTCCTTTCAACGTTATATTAAATAGACACAAACTTTACCATTTCCTGGATACACGTAATTCATACATATGAACCTAACTTTAATCTTATTTTAATTGCATTTAGAATATTATTGTACTACAGCCGGTACATGGAGGGAAGCAATGGAAAGTTGTACAGAGTCCGGTGGTGTGCCATTGTCCTATCGTGATGTGTACAGCAATACAGCATTTACTCTGAAAGATAACATAAGTATTTGGACGGCGGATTTTATTTACCTAGAATATGTAACAGGTATGTGTCAAATGGGTCGATGTTTGTTGATTTGGATATAACGCCGTTTACAAAGATATTTAAACTTTTGATTATCGGAACCCATTTTGTGAAGCCTTTGCCACCTCTATACTGTTTGCTGCTCAACTCAACATTCTTATCTTGATGTTAACACTGTTTAGAAATTAAGCTTTATAGGAGCTTTCTGTCAACTGGTATAGGTTCTGATGAGAGTGGGCAGGTGTACAGGTTGGTATGAGCATACACTGTTCAGAAATTCCAACGTGTACCCTTTTTCCATGGACGAGCTCATTTAAAAAACGCAGCATCGAAATGGATTACCATTTATACGCTTTCTGACGCCGCTGCAGCACACGACTTTTGAAAAAACATTATGACAAAAGGAGAAATTGCTCATTAAGGGCAATTCCTCCGATTGTCACAATGATTTCAACAATATTTTAACGTACAGAACATATCCATTGTTCTGTCTAAGTGTTTTCAAGGTCGTCTGCTGCAGATTTGTTGTATATAGGTAATGGTTAAGTTACATCCAAAGGATAGTACACCTCATGCTGAACATAACATGGCTGGTAAATGTGCCGTGTTATAATAATGTGTAGTACACTTCATGCCAAACAGATCATGGCTGGTAAATGTGCCGTGTTATAATGTGTAGTACACTTCATGCCGATCAAAACATTGAAGGTAAAAGTGCCGTATATATGTTTTAGTACAATTCAAGCCGAACAGAACATGGTTGGTAAATGTGCCGTGACTAATGTGTAGTACACTTCAAGCCGAACTGAACACGGTTGCTAAATGTGTCGTGTTATAAAGTTTAGTACACTTCATGCCGAACTGAACACGACTGGGAAAGGTGCCTTGTCTAATGTGTACTATTGAACATGGCTTGTTAATGTGTAGTGCATTTCATGCCAAGCAGAACATGGCTGGAAAATGTGCCGTGTATAATGTGTAGTAAACTTCATGCCGAACATACCATGGCTGGTAAATGTGCCGTGTTGTAATGTGTAGTACACATCATGCCGATCAGAACATGGCTGATACATGTGCTGTGTTTGAATGTGTAGTATACATCATGCCGTATAGAACATGGCTGTTAAATGCGCAGTGGTATAGTGTGTAGTACACTTCATGTCGAATAGAACGTGGCTGGTAAATGTGCCATGTTATGGTATGTAGTACATGTCATGCAGAACAGAATAAGGCTTGCCAAAGTGCCGTGATATAATGTGAAGTCAACTTCATACTAAACAGAATATGGCTTGTAAATATGCCATGTTATACTGTGTAGTACACTTCATGCTGAACAGAGCACGGCTGATAAATGTGCCGTGTCTAATGTGTAGTACATGTCATGCTGAACAGAGCACGGCTGATAAATGTGCCTTTCTAATGAATAGTACATGTCATGCTGAACAGAGCATGGCTGATAAATGTGCCTTTCTAATGAATAGTACACTTCATGCCGAGCAGAACATGGCTGATAAATGTGCCGTTTCTAATGTGTAGTACACTCCATGTCGATCAGAACATTGAAGGTAAAAGTGCCGAATATATGTTTTAGTACACTTCATGCCGAGCAGAACCTGGTTGGTAAATGTGCCGTGTATAATGTGTAGCACAAGTCATGCCGAACAGAACATGGCTGATAAATGTGCCTTTCTAATGAATAGTACACTTCATGCCGAGCAGAACATGGCTGATAAATGTGCCGTGTCTAATGTGTAGTACACTCCATGTCGATCAGAACATTGAAGGTAAAAGTGCCGAATATATGTTTTAGTACGCTTCATGCCGAGCAGAACCTGGTTGGTAAATGTGCCGTGTATAATGTGTAGCACATGTCATGCCGAACAGAACATGACTGATAAATGTGCCTTTCTAATGAATAGTACACTTCATGCCGAGCAGAACATGGCTGATAAATGTGTCGTGTCTAATGTGTAGTACACTTCATGACGAACAGAATATGGGTGGTAAATGTGCCGTGTATAATGTGCAGTATACTTCATGACGAATAGAACATGGCTGATAAATGTGCCGTGTCTAATGTGTAGTACACTTCATGCCGAACAGAATATGGGTGGTAAATGTGCCGTGTATAATGTGTAGTACCCTTCATGCCGAGCAGAACATGGCTGATAAATGTGCCGTGTCTAATGTGTAGTACACTTCATGACGAACAGAATATGGGTGGTAAATGTGCCGTGTATAATGTGTAGTACACTTCATGACGAATAGAACATGGCTGATAAATGTGCCTGTATAATGTGCAGTATACTTCATGCCGAGAACATGGTTGGTAAATGTGCCGTGTCTAATGTGTAGTACACTTCATGCCGAACTGAACACGGTTGCTAAATGTGTCGTGTTATAAAGTGCAGTACACTTCATGCCGAACTGAACACGACTGGGAAAGGTGCCTTGTCTAATGTGTAGTACTGAACATGGCTGGTAAATGTGAAGTGCATTTCATGCCGAGCAGAACAAGGCTGGAATATGTGATTGACTAGCACTCACCGTGTACTTCACGTTTTAAAACAATCTGAATACACATCAGGGGTTTTGCTGAATGTATGGGGATGATCCGAAAGGTCGACCCTGCTCTCACGGGATCTATGTATTACGAGACCGGCAACCTTTCACTGTGCCGGTGTCTCCCGCAAATATTGTCTGTTGTAAGGTTTTATGGGCTTACGTTGCATCTCTGGTCAGAGTGTGCAATATCTGAATTGACCCCATATGATTCCATCCTTGGGAAGAGGTACCTTTGGGAACAATGTAGATCCATATATGTATGTGCATCCATACAGTCTGATCAATATCTTCACTGTGCATATATTACTTACATGAGCTTGTAATAGCTTTTGTAAACTTCTGTGTGGATTTTGATAGGAGGAGCAGATGAACATGGTGATCTGAACCTTCACTGTTCAACATACGGGCTCTTATAATTGAACTGAATGTGGCTTGTTTTCCTGTAATGCAGCTCCATTTCTATGAACTGTTTTCTGTTGTAGATATTGCACAGGGGAAAACTACTGAAGGGTATGAATGTGGATACAAGACGTTCGTTTATAAATGGGGAAGTTTCAATTATTTTCCACGTTCTGACATTCAATACGGTAGTTGTACAGCATCGAAATATTATGTTTGTGATTATTATTGTAAGTTCCTTGAATGTATCACATTAGTTAACCCTTATCCCGCTGAATTCCTATTTTCGTTGTCACCGTCCTGAATTCTGACATGTTAACATCCGCCGATGTCTAGTGCTTAGCTTGAGATCTTTGAAACCGGGCGTCTCTGGTTCGGTCCTCGCTCACAGCAGTCACGCGGAAATTTCCGTGGTCAAGGCATCCTAGTACTGTTGTTTACCCATGATTCATGAATAAGTATTTTGTCGCCGTGATATAACTTCAATAATGTTTGAAACGGCGTAAAACCCTTATAACACCAACACTACCTAATATACATTAATAAGTAGCGAACAATGAAGACCAATACTGTGCAGACTTATCTTGATTTATATTGTTCACAAGTTCAGCGAGGTTTGCTTGTGTTCGTGTTCAGTTCTTCTTTTGTTAACTGAGTTTCAATTTTCCTCAGTTTAAAAAGAACGACATTCAAGTTATGCCTATCATCGTGACCCTTTCTTAAAAGAAAACATATTCATCTTCTACCATAACTTTCTCCTGTAAAGAACATTGCCGCATCAGAGGTTACATTCATTTTCGAATGACCGCTGACGCATACATGTATACAGATTCCAAGACCTTTGTCTGCGATAACTGATTTAGCTGATGAACACCGCACGTCTTCCGGAGTTGTTTGTCTTGCAATATGTTTGACATAATGTGTTTGACAGTTTCGATGGACACATCCAACTTCGTAGTCGTCTTACGTTCCGTTGGTGGGTTCATCCTAGATATTATGGAACCGATATGCTTAATTATTGGCGAAATCTGAATCTGGGATATATATCACTGTCACCGGCGGCAGAAGGCATGGCTCCGTTTGTTTAAAAATATAAGTGATTGTATCCACATAAATGGTATATCCATGTTCCATCACCACATCATTGATGTTACTATATGGGTGTTTAGACTCTGCAACATCCTTAATTGTTCATCGAACACTATTGGAAAAGCAATACAAAGTGAATGTTTATCATAAACGATACATCACCATATCCGGTTGAATAGCGAAACTTAAATAATGTATTGCTAGCACGATGAAATTGAATTGTTTTGTATTGTTCAAATATAAGTTGAACACCTCGCGTATTTCTGTAAGTGTGGAAACCTCTATCAATAAAAGTGAAATTATAAAATAAATTTGAAAATATGGTAGCAAAGGAAGAAACTTCTCAAGTGTATTTTTCCATTTTGCCACACAGTCTGGTGCTGATGCGTCCAAATGACTATGCATGTGAACATCGGATTAAATGGCGTTAGAAACCAACAAAGACTTATTTTTATATTTTAAGCAACATTCGTATTCATTAGAAGAGGACCCTCAACCTGGACTGATGCCTTCTCTGATTGCTCTTCTCAAAATACATCTGCTCTGTCGGATGGATTGTTCTTAACATTCTACACAAAAGTAGTAAACTTTGAGATATGGTATCGAAGACCACGACTTGTTACAGAGGGGATCGTAAACGGTAAGTCAATATGAAGTATTGAATATATATGGTATCCTTAAACATATGGAAAACCTTTCAAAATGAAAGTGTAATTACTGAACATGTTGAAAAAAACTGTGGCAAAAGGAAACGGCTTTTTTTTGCCACAATGTTTACAAAAGTCGTCTACTGAAGAGGCGTTAGAAAGAGTCTACATTTGACAAAGGTTTAGTAGATAGCTGTTTGTAAAACGGGCATATTTACCGTGTGTGCCTCCCCACACTGTACACAACGACATGTACGAAATTTGAGACGGGGCAACCGAACTATTATGCAATACGTTTAAAAGCAATGATCCTGCATATATTGAACATGGGCGTTTTACTAATACAAATGCCAATGGCAACATATCTGCCATTAACAATCGACAGTAATACATGACTGCGGTGCCATTTCAAGCGGCAACACTAGCGCCACTCTTTCTCACAACATGGGCAATTCGACATGACATTCGATCTTCGGGACTGCGCGGTGTGGCAGTCTGATCAGGGTTTTCTCTGTTTGCCATTTCATAATCGAAGCATCATTGCAGTGTCTCGAAATGGCACAAAGTCAATTGATTGTATGGAGTAATTTTCCCCTATCGTTGCATTTTTGGGTCAGGAATGCGCCAATAATGTCGGCGCCCTTTGGAAATAGTGTAGCAATCAAAAGGCTCTGGAGAAAACTTGTTTGTGGAACAACATGTTAACCTTTCAAACACTGAATGTATGATTCATTATAATATGTATTAATTGCATGCATCAAGTTGTAATTATCCATTGAAGATTTTACGAGAATCAGTTGTATACCTACTTATTTACTATATATGCGATAGCTACATGTAATGGGCGATGACCGTAGTAGTTGGCGTTTGTGATCAATGTTGACCCAAATCAAAATGAGTTGATTTACAAATTAAGCACATTTCTTATACAAATTAGAAACTCCTGACAAAATTGTTTCATGGATGGGTTTAAATAAGATAAATGAGATGATAAGACGCTGTGCATGCTATTTTGCGCTTGGTTAAAAGAACGAATTGAATAACCAATTCAACTACTATATATATTATTATTTCTAACCATTTCCAGCATACAATACATCTGCAACAGGCGGCTTTGAAAACATCAATGCAAACATTATGGCCAGTCTCTATTAATAAAGAGTTGAAAACATTGAGGCAAAATCAGAAATTGCTCATGATCAAATGCGTCAAAATGCATCATGAATATAATTTTCCGATTCAAGACAAACTTTGACGGAATTAATTATATAAAGTATGAATTTTATGAAACTTTAATATCGTCACGATCTGTTTTTATGTCAACACGAAAGGATATAATGAATGCTACAAATTTGGTTTATGATTTATTTTGTAAAGAAGTTAAAATTAACATAGCTTTTTTTTTAATTGTGTATGTATACAATATGACATAAACGTTAGGTTTAGAATTGAAGTAAATGTTTTAAGGCCCGACGACATCAAAAGTCGTTTTGGGCGCTTAATATTAATAAGAAATAGGAACTACAGTATCCACGTTCCGTTGAATTCTGAGTAACCGTGGTTCCGTTTATTGTTGTTATTGAATGGATTTACGCCGAATTCCCGTGTCTAAATTAATCTATATTTTTTTAGGAACCATTACCATAGACGACAATAATATTATAAGTTGCGGACAAATCGTGGAAGAAATGAAACGCTACAATAATAGTAATTGTGAAGAGCACTTGGAATCAGTTTGTGTTTTTGGTACGTTGTATATTCATTTTGTTTTCCTTTCGTTTACGGTTTTATATCATTAGCTTTCTTTATAATTATATTCCTCAAATACGTAAACGGCAACGTAAATAACATAAGCGCTGCATAATATAAAATGCATTTATCGAGTCAAGCTGAAACAATAACTAGAAGACATGTAATGTAAAACAACCGTGATATTGCCAATATTTCATAAATATTCGAGGATTCAGTAACAATAAACGACGTGTGTACAATGTAAGAGCCATTTGAGAAACAATAGGGCGAGTCCCTGTTAAACCAATATCATTAAAACCAGAAATAAACTTTGGTGCAAATGCTCGTATTTTGGTCTGACTTTCATGAGATTCCCTTCACACTGATATGGATTCAAACGGACTACTATGTTTCGAAGAAGAAAGGTTCTTAAAGTGTGTTAGTTGATGATGTAAATATTTGAATGTTTTTTCCTACTTTTTGTTAAAAATAACGATATAAGCGCATAATCTATTGATGTTCCACAGTAACGAAGGTGCAACTCTTTTCAGAGGATACAGTAAACGACACGGATACTTTCACTAGGACTTGTTTCGAAGGTAACTCCTTTATGCAATCGACGATCGACATTGGAAAATAGGCATTTGGAAATTTGCGAACGTTATGCATTCAGAGCAGTCTTCATTTGTCTACAACTGTGTTTTGCGCTCTAACTCTGTCCTAGCATAGTGTTCATTGGACAACTTATTTAATTGAGAATGGTACAAATCATGACGGATCTACTCTGATTGCTAATGTTTTAAGTTCTGGTTTCCTATGGCAAGATTCGTTCACATTTCTTGAAGAAGCATTGAATCTTTGATAAACCATTGGATACTATTGGATACTTTGGGGTTTTTCTGGCCAGTTCAAACACACCAAAAGGTTACATGTTGGTATTTAAGTTTAATTCCCCAACAATCTGTAATCATACATATCGTGCAAATAATAGTGTGTAATTTGATGGGACGGGTCGTACCTTTTTGCAAGAAAGCCACACAAGAGGAAATTTCTGGCCTTCAGACATCCAATCCTACTTCGTTATTGAGTTCTTATAACTATATAGTGTATAGTATATTTTAGATTAGTATTTATACATGAAAGAAAACTTCAGAGTACCTAGCATTGTCGCGGTGTTGCATTATGTTTGTCGTCACTCTACAATAAGTTTAGTGATATCAACATATAATTCACTGAATAAGTTATGTGTATGAGTTCGAAATGATTGATTAATTGATTGATTGGGGTTTAACGCCGTTTTTAACAATTTTTCAATTATATCACGGCGGCCAGTTCACCTACTCATGCATTTCCTGGTTTTCTACCACCAGTACTCCATACAACAATCTTCCCAAGCAACTGGCTGCTATTCCACATAGACTTAGCCCAATGGTGGAAGACGAATGACGCATGTCGCATTGATTTTTATCAATCGTCGGAAGAAAGTTGGCTGAGCCTGGACTCGAACCCACAATCCCTGAATTGACAGCCCGCGTCGCTAACGACATAGCTACCGGGGCTCGGCGAGTTCGCAATAACCTGTTAAGCAATGAATAGTTACAGTTAATAATAAAACCTATCTCGTTGATTTTTCATTCTTCTATGATTTAGAGGAAACTACAGAAGTGCCTGTCAATGTTACACGAATGCCGTTTGGGGGCAGTACAAATGTCACATCAGCCGAAAACAGAACATCCAAAGAAGATAAAGGTATCTGACAAAACAAATACACTGGAAATGATTGATTTGATCACTTTTAGTATGTTGACCTTGAAAGTGAAAGTAGAGAATGCTAAACACCGGTTCTGACCGGGTCCGATTTGGTCCAAAATGACGGTAACCATTTTTGCCCATTTTTCTTTTTTGCATAATGCATGACCCCAACCCCGTCTCATTTTCCTTGGATTGCTTAAAAGCTTAGAGGTAAGTCTTTTCAATTATATATGGTGTTCTACATGAGAAACGCTTAGCAAGTGTGACAATTGAGGACTGAAATTGGTCGATTAACATGGAAACAAAGTAGGAATTTATTAATGTATTGTTACCTTTAACTACATTCTGACATCAGTTTATGACAATAACCACAATAAATTCACTTACAGATCGATTAAATATATACAAATATATTTCTTCACCGGATTTATGTTGCACCGCGTTAACGACGAATTACTAATTCCAAAATAGCAGGACAATTCTAGAACGATCGTATTGGTTTAGGTGATACAAATGGTATTCTGAACTACTATAATTAACCCTTTGCCACATACATATGCTGTCTGACGCCTCTACAGCAGGTCACTTTTGTAAACGTTTATGGCAAAAGGAGGAATTGCTCATGTTGAAGGATGTCTCGTTTTGCTACAATATTTGCAGGTTCGTTGTATGTGGGAAAGGGTTACATAAATTGTAGTATCTCTTACATTAGTATAATATAAATGAAAGAGATATTCGATGTCTCATCAGCAACAGCTCTCTTTGTCGCATTAAGTTTGACGACACTCCACAACCAGTACAGTGTTACAAACATATAATTCATCGAAGAAATTATGTGTACGAGTTCAAAAGTAAAGACCTGTTAGTCGATGAACAATTACAGTTAATAATAACACCAATCACGTTGATTTATCATTATTCGATCATTTAGATGAAATTTAGAAGTGTCTGTCAATGTTACAAAATGGCCGTTTGTGGGCAGTATAATTGTAACATCAGCCGATGCATACGACAGCAAAACATCAAACGAACATGAAGGTATCAGACAAAACAAATGATTTTATAACAATGAACACTTTTTCATTTTGTGATACAATATTTTGGGACATTGGAAATAGGTGAAAACTTTTGAACACTTTTGTGGCAATTTTGTTAACATTATTAAAATAATAATGTACTTTTATTTATAGATATTTTCCAAATTTTGGCCTAGATATTTTAAAAGTAATCTGCTTCAGAGTTTTGTTATGTGGAAAAGGGTTAAATAGTGGCTAAGGAATGATTATATATCTATTAATATAAAAATGAAGTGTGACGACAATATGAATATCATATTGTATAAATTTACACTACGAATCTTCGCAAAGGAGATTCAATTGTACGAGTTCTGTATAACAAACACATGATCGAACATAACAAAACATTGCAATACAATAGGATTCTAATGTATAATTCCATTTGTATTTAGGTCAGGCCGGTGATTCTATTGCTTTAGTCGTTGCTACGATCATTTTGTCGCTAACAATTTGCTGTATTCTGATTGGAATTGGTTTATATTGTTATTGGAAACAACGGTAAGAAATTGATATATATCTTATAGCACCATAGTAGCATCTTCTTCTTTTTTGTTCCTTTTCCCTCATCTTCTTCTTCCACTTCGTCTTCATCGTCGTCATCGTCGTTATCGTCTCTAAAGATGTAGCCTTTCATTACATTTGGACATTAAGCTTTCATCTTCTTTTTTGACCAATTAGCATTTCGTTTAATTTTAACACGAGAATAATTGATTTAAATTCAACATAAATGCAATGGAAAGGAAAGAATGATATTATTTGGCGAGAAACCAAAAGGATATGATGCTAAAAGATAGCACAACATCTTATCTTTCAGTTTTAGGTTGTATACTAATATATACTTAAATTTGGAATTAATTGCATAGGTGTGTTCACAATTATCTACAGGTTAATCGCAGGTAGTTGTTCTTTCTTGCATTTGAACAATATGTTATTAATAATAATTGTTCATTCCATACATTGGCAGGGATTTACTGTTAGCATAAAACAAAACATTGTGTAAAGTGGAGCTGAATGCATCTCTTATATTGATATTCGAAAGACGTCAGGCTTGAAACACATAATAATAATTATAACAATAACTGTCAAGTTTTTATCAAGTTTTGAAAACCAAACAAAGGAAAAGAAAACATTGCTGATATTAAGAATGTAATCAATGATAATTGAGTATCGCCTGTTTTAGAATATTTTCTTTGTATATATCAAGGAAATGGTTATAACGCATGTAACGAAACAAGACTGATATCCCCTTAAGTTGCTAAGCTAGTGTACATTGTCGTGTGTGGTAATATAACAACTGTATCTACATATATATTAACCACATATGTCCATAAGGGATCATAATGATACTCCACTTTGACGTCATGTATATAATGCATAAGCATACCACTACTGGTCTCGCCTGGGTCTTAACTGTACGCAGATACATTAATACCAAAACAATCGTTAGTCGAGGCTCATATACATTTATGATAATACATTGCTTCATTTTTCACTATACATATTCTTTCATATAGAAGACAAAAGATTGATGAACAGAATGCTACTGTTCGATACGTGAATGAAAACCTCTCAACAACAACAACCGGAAGGAATCCATCCGATACTAATGGTAGTGTAAACGATAGGGCCAACGCTGTAGATATCGCTGATGAGAACTATGAAGCATTAGGTGCCTCAAGTGGTATAAACAGTGCGGATGATATATACACTGAACTGAACAGGGAATACGAAAATGTTAACAGAATCGGAGTATGATTCAACAGGAAACATTAAAGAATACGAATAACGTTCTAATAGTTACATCTCACTTAGATTTGCAGGTGCAGAATCCTTGTATGATAGTGGACAATATATATAGTCACTTTGACCTCAACCTTTGACCTATGTCAGTGAAACGCGAACCAATACAATCCTCACTGACACTTTTAAAACGTGTGTATGAAGTATGAAGGAATTTCGAACACAAATGAAAGTGCTAGAGCGATGACGTTGTTTCTTACAGACGTATTTCAGTGTTCGACCTAACAATCATAACAATCAGATAAGAAATGAAGTCGCTAAAGAGATGACGTTGGGACTCGTGCGTGCGTAAGTTGGTATGGGTGATCCCCCTTATCACCGCGACGACATCGTCGCATGGCGATAACAAGGGTAAACTTCCGAAAGCTTGACAAAACATGATGAGATACACAGATCAACCAAAAACAAATTGAATATGAAAACATTGGTTGCGTGTATTGCAACTTCAAAAAACGATCCTTTTTATTTCTAGCGACAGCTCTATATTAAAAGCCCAGCAACAAAAACGAAGTTATTGGACATTCACTCGCATACACGTATGCATTGTCTGCATACACTTACAGTGATTTACAGTGTCTCAAACCATCTTTTAATGATATTAATTTTAAATTGGGTCAGTAAAAAGAAATAACTTCAACTAATTGGTTAAGTAAGATCTCTTTACCATTAGTAATCAAACCTTGTATATAGTGATCAGAGGAGATATTATCTCGATATTGATAACAATCGTTAGACAGGAAGTAAAATCAGTTATATACACAAACTCAGTTTAATGTCAAAGTTTCCCTCTTTCAAACACACCCTCGGAATCTTTTAACAAATAAAATGGTTGGACAAAACATTTCTACTCAAATTGGAATGTACACCAAGATTATATTTGGAAGCAAGATTTGTTGAAGACCTGACATTTTAATTAGATGAGCTCGACTAAACACGTAAACTCAAGTATTGACTACGTGCGTCCTGCATACATATATACTAAGTATATAGTTGAACAGTTTTCAATTATATAATTCGATGGAAATAGTAAGAGGATCCACCTCAAATGTAATCGGAATGAACACCTTCGGTTTGGTCTGTGATTCTGATCGGGGATAGCACATAGGCCTTATTTTCGGAAATCAGTCATTTTATTTGCGACGAAAATATTAAAATATTATTATTATTCACGAGGTCTAAATTTGTAAATTACCTAGAAATGTTTAATCGTCTGGAAGCTGAGATGTAACAAATAAAACCAGCAATTAGTTAAACAAATGGCACTTTTGGATTGTGAAATATTGTTTCTCTGAGTCAATAAATTTCTTAAAACTATTATAACAGAAGTCACTCTTCATGATGTGTAACGTTTGATCAGTAGAAATAAAACATTATCAAATGAAGGCATGTTAACTTCAGTATCTGTTTTTAATATACGAATCTATTTAGCATTTACACTTATCCAAGTTGAAAACCTCTAAAATACGTGTTCAAGTGGACACGCTTTGAACAAGTGGTAACTGCAAACAAAACAATTAGTTTCAACCTATTGACCTGGTTGTTGACCTGGCATGACCATTATTAGAACTTGGCTTAGAAATCAGCAAGATAAACAAACCGAATAAGTTTCGTGAACATTGGATGATAGTAGTGGCATCTAAAGTGTTAACAAGCAAAATATTGACGACAAACAAAAGGCGATCACAAAAACACTCTATGAGATAAAAATGTTGAAAGCGGCACAACTCAACAAACAATCAATCAATCATAAATCTACCAATTGTGTAAAGGCACACTAGGGTTAATTTCTTCCACTTTAATTGAAATTTTGTTATTTTGCCCCTTTCCTGAACCCGCATGGCTGCCAAATGTTTTCCCAATCAATATGGCTTGGAGCATTTTGTAGAAGGTTACCCAAAGGTCAATTCTACCTAACTATCATGGAATTTAGAAAGCGGATTCAGAAGAGAAGAAAGTTTTGTAATTTTCACCCCTTTCTAATCCCCAGCAACCAAAGTTTTATATATAATTTGAGTCATTGAACAATTGTTGATGATTGTCACGAAGAGAATATTCATGTGAAGTTTGTTTAATATCACAAATTTGACCGTTTGACGTACACCGTATAGTGTGAGTGGTCAGAATAGATAACATTGAGCCTTCGGCTTGAAGTTGATCTAAACATAAGTAAAAAGTGTAACAATAAAGGTCAAATCTTAATTTTAATTGTTGTAAATATTGTATGTATTCTCACATTCTCACATGAAAGGAATTTGAATCAGATTACTTTAAAATTGTCAGTCTGGTGGAAATCTTAATATAAGAAAGTACAATTCTGAGTTTAAATGCAAATCTTAGTGTTAAAATTAAAAATTAATCATCATGAGAAATTTCTGTTTTTCCCTCCCTATGTGTTAACATGTTGCTTGCTTATGATACCATAGTACTAGTCTGTAGGTGCTATCTGATGCCTCTGCAGTAGACACATTTTGAAAACAGTGTGACAAAAGGAAATATTGCTCATAATGAGCAATTTCCCCCTTTGACAACATGTTTTCAACTATATTCAATAATAATACTTTTGAATATAGATATTTTCCAAAGTTTTGTCTTAATGTTTTCAAAGTGGTCGGCTGCATATTTGTTGCATGTGGGAAAGGATTAAGAAAACTGAAATTACTCTAAAATGTATGTACCTGTATCACCATTTAAAACTAAAAACTATTTTATTCTCTTATTGTCAGTTCAGCCTACTTTTCTGTTTCATATTTGATGTGGATGGGTTTTTTAACATCTGAAGCATTGTTGTGTAAAACATTATGATAAAAAAAAAAAAATGCTTTTATTGAACAATTAATTATTTTCTTTTAGTGTATTTTAATATATATCAAAATTCAATTGTCTATCGTCTTTAATTTTTATATATTTCCCACATTCAACCAATCTGCAGCAACCCTTTGAAAACCTCTTGGCAAAAATACTGAAAATCTCAATTAATTTAACCCTTTCCCACATATAGACGCTTTCTGACGCCTCTGCAGCAGACAATTTGTTAAATCGTTTAACAAAATGGATAGATGTTCTCATAATGAGCAATTTCTCCATGATTTGCCAAAATGTTTGCAACCCCATTTTATTTAAAACTTCCCTTTATAGAGATTTTCCTCATTTATGTAGGCATGTTTTCAAAGTTGTCTGCTGCAGATTTTGTTGTATGTGGGAAAGGGTTAATTAAAATTATTGAATAGAGTTGAAAACATTATCACTGACATTGTGGCAAAAGGAGAAATTGCTCAATTTGATCATTTCCCCCATTTGCACTAATGTTTTCAGAAGCCGTCAGAAAGTGTCTGCATGTGTGAAAGAGTTATATAACAAAGAATCTAAAAACGATTTACACGTTAAACAATTACTTTGGTAGTAGGTTAAATTAAAACAATTAAATAATTATAGGGAAGGAGAAATCTCTCAAATTAGAAAAAAAAATCCTCAAATTCTTTTCTTTGGCCAGAGATTATATAAAAATAGAGGCATTCTTTGAACATTTTTGGAAAAGGAGAATATGTTCATTATGATTAATTCCTTCATTTCCAAAAATAATTCAGGAATTACATCATACTATTATTTGATATTAAATGTTTGTGCCTCTAATCTCTTTGTACAAGCAAGTATTAGTTTTTACCCCTGTCTCGCATGCAGATGACTTATAACTTTAAATAACATTGTTGCAAAATCAGGAAATCCTGACAAGTAATTTCTCTTTTTGTCAGAATGATGTTTTCTATTATAGACAATAATAACATGACCATTGATCGATGTTGTACAGGTTTTGCTAAGTTGTTTTCAAAAAAGTCGGCTGTAGTCTGATTTATGTGATAAAATGGTAATTATGCTACAATTATTTTTTAAGAAATTATAATAGCTATTCTTGGAATTATTTCATATGGTATGAATCAATGAATAAAAAAAAAACTTTCGGCTTTAGCGTTAATCGAAATTATCTTAGCTAAAGTGTCCTCTTCAATCATTGATTCTCTGAAGATGCACATTATTTCTGTCCACAATTTGATTGTATTTATTTTTTTCAATGACTAAATGCCAAGTTCTGCTTTCAGAGTGTGGTATGTTTTTTAGTCGTAAATGTGCCCGCTCCACATGAATACGCTCAGCAGCTATCATATCCATCATGTTTCTATTGTCTCTGCTTATCAAAGTTATTTCCTTCCCTTCATGAAATCTTGAATGTTAAACTTATCACCCTTAGCACAAAATACACAGACTATAGAAAACCCTCTCTAAGCCATGATGGTATCACCCAGCAAAAGTTATGCGTATATAATTGGTCACTAAAGTAAAGAAGGTACAATGTAGCCTGTTTAGTTCAGGTTTGGATCAGGATCTCACTCCATGAGGGAAATTAAGGCCTCTTAACCTTGTTCGACCTTTACAGCGAAATTGAATAAAACTGCCCGTCATACAAGGTCTCCTTGCTGGTGTTGTCTCCTGTACAGTATACACGTATTAGGGACAGGAAATGGGTTTTCCTTGCTTCGTCAACCACAAATAAAGCAGACTGAATATACCTGAAATATATAAATAAAAAACATAAAAGGAAACTAATGTATGTCACTCTGGCACACGAATAACAAATGTACTGCGTGATTACAACAGTTTGAATCATAACTTACCTTATGGAAATAACATTAACATATAACCATTGAAATACCACACTCTAGTGAAAACATGTGAAGTTGGGAACAATTCACAGGCCCCTTTTTGGATTTTGATACATAAGGAATGCGGAATGAGAAAATTTGTTTATTTTTCCATCATATCTTCAATTTGTTGAAAATTAGTTTCAAATGTAAAGAGATCGAATTATAAAATACAATTTGAAAAAGCCTGAGGGCAAATATATCGCAGTGTTGTGGTCATGATGGAACGCTCTTAGGCAAGGCACATTAACTAGCCTAGTACTAGTTGTTTACCCAGGGATCATGCATAAAAGAGTCGCCGTGATATAACTGATATATTGTTGAAAACAGTTTAAACCCGAACATGGTTTACAAAGTAGCAGACACAGTCTCACACTTATACAATCAGTTTTGTTTATTTTTAATAAGTGTTGTCTATAACCTAGAACTAGGCTTCAGCAAAATTTGTCTATTTATTGGATTGCATTGTTCCGAACAGAAATATATTGCAAAGTCTTAAGAATATCCGATATTTTATATATCATATCATGTATTATGTACGAAATTGCAGTGTTGCGAATTTACCGATTTCCCGAAATCTCTCAAAACCTGTCAGTCCGAAAGCTCGTTTTTCATCTATTTCCTTCTTTGTTTAACCAGGAATGTAGAGTACTAATTCTAGATTCCTGGTTCAAACAAGTATTGCATGCAAATGTGTTTGTTCGAAGAAGTTGTCAGTCCGAAAATGTTGTTGTCAGTCAGGAATGAAGACTTGGATACTTGCGTGAAGACTGCTGTCATCCCCGTTGTTTATATGTTACAAAATAATGTTAGGCCTACTTACAAAACTTTAGAAGATGGATTTCTATTTAAACATTTTAACCAGATATGCATCTCTCTATGCACACGACATTGTGTTGAATACAGTGGAACACGGATCGTTGTTTATGTAAAGCGCTTTACTGTAGAGTGACGTGCGTCTACATCACATTGATTATATTTAAGTGTTTAATACATAACCAAAATGGCGACCCTCATGGATTTAGAGAGTTTCATTTCAGAAAGCAGCATGGGTTATGAAAAATAACTCTCAAACTCAGACCTGTTACCTATGAACGAAAAACCCATTTATGTTTGTTTTCGTATTAAGGTCATGTAATAGCTCTAGAGCATTCTATTGGTTTTCAACCCTTTCTTTCTGTTCAATATGAAGATAATTTAGGTTATGCAGCGGTTTAAGATTGAATGACAGCAGACGACTGTGTGTATAATGTTACCCATTGTTGTGAAGTAACAGTGTTTTTAGACGATGTAACCCCTCGATGGAAGCATTCATTATAACATAGATGTTGTTTTAAGACAGATCCAAGTATATCAGATTCCTGCTATTCCAGAAGACAGCATTAGGAATTGCATTGATCTGATTATAATACAGCAGCAAAACTCGATGTGTTTGATGAAATACCGCTAAAATATATCCTGGGCAATTTCCTGGCGTCTCTATGGATTCGATACTTAATGAGCAGATCCCGAATGTCATTCCAGGTACCGCCAGTGTATCGTTCTGGTGTAAGGAAGGTCTAGTTCCAGACAAACTCGGTAATAAAATCCAAAATGTTATGCAAGTAGCATTACTTAAGTGATGACACATTGTCCTTTTCGTTCGAAGAGTCAAATACATTTAAGCGTAGATATATATAAAGCTACAGCACTAGTCATCATACATATCGTGCATATTCAATCGAATACATGTTAATGAATTCATTTTGAAACACGTTTTCGGAAGAAGGAAATTTCATAAGTCACGCTTTTGCGAAACTTATCGTTAGACATTTCCGACACGCAAAGATCGGATCAAGACTGTGATTTCGTGATGTTTGGTCACATTCTTGTATGCTCTTTATTTCGTCATTGAAACATTAATAAGAAATAGTTAAAGAATATAGTTGATACAGGTACTGTATATTGCGAGCATACATTCTGATATGTTATGTTATTAATTATAGCTTTCAAAAGGTGACTTTTAGCGCGGCTTGTCTCTGACATTCGGGATAAATTCAAAATGTTATTATTTTCCGTGTTTACTAACCACAAGGAAACAAAATGTAATAAGATGTTCTGAAATACACACATTGCCTGATTTATTGATGGATTTTTTGCATTTATATCACGGCGTTTCCTTGATAAGTAACCAGTACTACTGGCACATGTATCCTGACACCAGCCATTCAGCCGTTATGCTAGCCCCGCAACCCTGAACGCCAAGGAGGGCAGCCATTTATATTATTTTAAACTCTATGGTATGACTCGAACCGACGACCTCTAGCACCCGAGGCGGACTATCTATCACCACACCACCGAGGTGGTCTCGTTACCTGAAACCAATCGTTGCTACGCGATAATTCCAACCACCTTATTTAGATTTAACCGGTACTGTAGGAAAGTTAACCATTTGTCCTGTGCGGTCTGTGTAGACTGACATCACCCTGCGCGTGCGCGATATCTCATCTTGATCTGCATTGTCCGACAACACTTTAAAGCATAACACAATAGCTTAACATAACATTTATTTCTACCAGTTAGCTGGCCGTGTTTTAAAAAAGATATTGATCAATATTTGTCACAGATACCTAAGGTTTGATTTCACAGTCCACGGCTTATACACAAATATAACAATGTTAGCGTCAATGGCAATATTAAGGTTTTTGCAATCAATACAGATTTGATTGAGTCAGCTCTTATTGCGCTGTCTCACCTGAAAATAGCATATTTTGCATTCTAGTTATTAATATACCAACAATCATATAACATGAAAAAGTGTGTCGCCGGATTATAAACATGGTAAATAGTTCTACTTTTGGAAATTCGGCACTGAAAAAGTTAATGTACTCGCCTTATATGTGTTGGGGTTGTGTAGCATACCCACTGTGTCGCCATGCAAATGTAAATTGACGTTGTGTTGTGCGTTTGTCATAGCTAACAGCTAGGGCTGCAATACTTTCATACACGTGACTCAGACGAAGCATTTAGTCTTGACCGACTTTTTAGCTCGTCTGTTTTTCGAAGCAAAAAAATCGAGCAATTTTGATAATCTTTTCGTCGTCGTCACCAAACTTTTACCTCATAACTCAACAATCTTGCAGCATTTCCAGATGAAACTTGGTACACATGTTCCTAGTTTTCTGATAATTGTCAATGGCAGCAATTGGAATGAACTTTTGGGGTTTTCTTATAACTGTCAAGGGCAGTCTGATCCTAGCTTGGCGAACATTATTTCCGTCGTTTGACGAAGTCATTGTGACAAACGTCCGGCCAGGGATCGAACCTGCGACCTAAAAGCTTGGCATAGTTAAACTTGCGCATGACTATAACAATGGTATTTGCATAGAAACACACGATTTACCTAGAACCGTCTACTTTTATCATATTCACAGTCGACGAATTCGTAAAACATTGCGAGCAAAGGAGAAACGGATGAAAATGAGAAATTCCACGGCTCTGCCAAGTGTATCTAAATACATTTAGTACTGTAAATTTGACAATTTTAATTTGATCAGATGCTCAAATAGGATGACACTTCAAATATCTTACCGCGGACATTCTCAATCATCATAATTACGTTAATTCACCGTTTCCCACCTATAGACGAATGTTGACACATCTGCAGCAGACAGATTTTTAAACATTGTGTCAAAAGATGAATTTGCTCATAGTGCCAATGTTTTCAACTTTATCTAATAAATATTCTTTCATTTATCAAGATGGCAATTATTTGTACATATATGTCTTTATAGTCGTCTGCTGCAGATGTGTTGTATGTGAGAAAGGGTTGAAGCCCTGTTGATTAATTGTCCTATTGTTATTGATAAGCCTATACATGTAGATAAATACATGGAAGTAAATACGCTTCCGTTAAACGTCACGATTCAATTGTTAACATTACTAGAAGTAGACACAAACAAACCATTGATGCTATTGCATTGATGAGACTGTAATAATAACTTTTGAATTTTAAAACCCATATAGATAAAAGTTTTGAAATATCCAAATATTGAATATAATGCATATGTCCATTAAATTGCACTCAGAGTTTTTATATATTCTTAATTTTATTTTTTTAAATGAAGGATGTAAATCTTTGTTAGTTTATGTCTGCACGTTAGAACATAACATTGCTTAATTGAGTGAAGGATGTTCACATAGCCTTTAAGTACAAACCGTGTAACTCGCTCTTCATCATCAGTTTAGCAACGCATTGTGAAGTGTACAGACGTTAGGTATGGATCGAACATGGATATACAGGAACATTCATTTGATAATATCACTGCTATTGATAAGAACGTCTGAAATATCTTCAAAAGGTACGTGCATACTTAATCCGACGGCAGCGAGTCTTGTTACAGTAAAAAACACTTACATAGTAGAGCCGTTCAACATGAAAACCAACATTATGGACTCTGCGTAATGTATCGACCTATATCAACATGCGCACTCCGCGCAGGCTAATCTGGACGAAAAATCCCGTCACAGGGGGTTGGAGGTAAAGAGTAAAGATTCCTGAAAGTATCTGTCTGGGTTATCATACGCGACAAGCTTAAGCTGACCTGGGTCGATATTTTACGCAGAGTCCACAACATCGGTTTTCTCGTGGAACGGCTCTTTCTTTTTTTAAACAATATCTGTATTATGCTTATATGAGAAGATTGTTCATAGTTATACTAGTTTTCAATATTTTGTTTTACATAGCATGTCCAACAAGTATTTAAACCCATGCCGTATATTTTATATGAGCCGTGTTATATTATACAATGACCAATATAAGGGCATTTTACGACCCTTGTTGCTCCAGATCAACCTGTACAACCGTACATTTTGATCTGTTTTTGCACTCTTTTGCCAATTAGCTACAGGGCTCAATAGACCATTGTCTATGTGGATTCGATAGCATGGATACGCAGACAACTCTGTATGTACATAAATTAACGTATATTAATTAACGTGTATTAATTACACGACGGTGACCTTTTCCTTGATAACCGTTCATGTATACACGTAATTCATACATATGAACTTAACGTCAGTCTTATTTTAATTGCATTTAGAATATTATTACACCAAAGCCGGTACATGGAGGGAAGCAATGGAAAGTTGTATAAAGTGTGGTGGTGTGCCATTGTCATATCGTGATTTGTACAGCAATACAGAATTTACTCTGAAAGATAACAGAACGCTTTGGACGGCGGATTTTATTTACCAAGAATATGTAACAGGTATGTGTCAAATGGGTCGATGCGTTCAAATAAATGTGATAGATGTGTGTTGATTTTGGTATAACGCCGTTTACAATTTTTTTTAAATGTTTTAATGTCGGAACCCATTTTGTGAAGCCTTTGTCACCTCTATACGGTTTGCTGCTCAACTCAACATTCTTATCTTGATGTTAACACTGTTTAGAAATTAAGCTTAATAGGAGCTTTCTGTCAACGTGTAAAGGTTCTGATGAGAGTGGGCATGTGTACAGGTTGGTATGAGCATATACTGTTCGGAAATTCCAACGTGTACCTTTTTTCCATGGACGAGCTCATTTAATAAACGCAGCATCATATAGACGCTTTCTGACGCCACTGCAGCACACGACTTTTGAAAAAAACATTGTGACAAAAGGAGAAATTGCTCATTAAGGCTAATTCCTCCTGTGTTCACAATGATTTCAACAATATTTAATAAACAAACTTTAACGTACAGAACATATCCATAGTTCTGCCTAGGTGTTTTCAAAGTCGTCTGCTGCAGATTTGTAGTATTTGGGAAAAGGATAGTATGCCTCATGCCGAACATAACATGGCTGGTAAATGTGCCGTGTTATAATAATGTGTAGTACACTTCATGCCGAACATAACATGGCTGGTAAATGTGCCGTGTTATAATAATGTGTAGTACACTTCATGCCGAACATAACATGGCTGGTAAATGTGCCGTGTTATAATAATGTGTAGTACACTTCATGCCGAACATAACATGGCTGGTAAATGTGCCGTGTTATAATAATGTGTAGTACACTTCATGCCGAACATAACATGGCTGGTAAATGTGCCGTGTTATAATAATGTGTAGTACACTTCATGCCGAACAGATCATGGCTGGTAAATGTTCCGTGTTATAATAATGTGTAGTACACTTCATGCCGAACAGAACATGGCTGGTAAATGTGCCGTGTCATAATAATGTGTATTACACGTCATGCCAAGCAGAACATGGCTGGTAAATGTGCCGTGTTATAATGTGTAGAACACTTCATGCCGATCAGAACATGGCTGATACATGTGCTGTGTTTTAATGTGTAGTAGACATTATGTCGTATAGAACATGGGAAATAATGTGTAGTACACTTCATGCTGAACAAAACACGGCTGATAAATGTGCCGTGTCTAATGTGTAGTACACTTCATGCTGAACAGAACACGGCTGATAAATGTGCCGTGTCTAATGTGTAGTACACTTCATGCTGAACAGAACATGGCTGATAAATGTGCCGTGTCTAATGTGTAGTACACTTCATGCTGAACAAAACACGGCTGATAAATGTGCCGTGTCTAATGTGTAGTACATGTCATGCCGAACAAAACACGGCTGATAAATGTGCCGTGTCTAATGTGTAGTACATGTCATGCCGAACAAAACACGGCTGATAAATGTGCCGTGTCTAATTTGTAGTACACTCCATTTCGATCAGAACATTGAAGGTAAAAGTGCCGTATATATGTTTTAGTACACTTCATGCCGAGCAGAACATGGTTGGTAAATGTACCGTGTCTAATGTGTAGTACACTTCATGACGAACTAAACACGGTTGCTAAATGTGCCGTGTTATAAAGTGTAGTACACTTCATGCCGAACTGAACACGACTGGGAAAGGTGCCTTGTCTAATGTGTAGTATTGAACATGGCTAGTTAATGTGTAGTGCAGTTCATGCCGAGCAGAACATGGATGGTAAGAAATACCCTTTCTAATGTGTAGTACACTTTATGCCGAACAGAACATGGCTGGTAAATGTAGTACACGCTATGTCGAACAGAATATGGAAGGTAAAAGTGCCGTATATATGTTTTAGTACACTTCATGCCGACCAGAACCTGGTTGGTAAATGTGCCGTGTCTAATGTGTAGTACACTCCATGTCGAACTGTACACGATTGCTAAATATTCCGTGTTATAAAGTGTAGTACACTTCATGCCGAACTGAACACGTCTTGGAAAGGTGCCTTGTCTAATGTGTAGTACTGAACATAGCTAGTTAATGTGTAGTGCAGTTCATGCCGAGCAGAACATGGCTGGTAAATGTTCCGTGTATATTGTGTAGTAAACTTCATGCCGAACATACCATGGCTGGTAAAATTGCCCTGTCTAATGTGTAGCACACTTCATGACGAACAGAACATGGCTGGTAAATGTGCCGTGTTATAATGTGTAGTACACTTCATGCTAAAAAGAATATGGGTTGTAAAGGTTCCGTGTATAATGTGCAGTATACTTCATAACGAACAGAACATGGCTGGTAAATGTGCCGTGTCTAATGTGGGAATTCACTAGGCTTTGACGGATTTGTGAAGAAAACTTAACATATTCTGTCGTGAGATCAATTATTAGAAGGGCCATAACTCGGTAAGAGTTCACCAAGACACATAATTTAGCCTCTCTGGTCGTAAAGGCCCAAGGCGAGGTTTAAAAGTTTCATTCAACAACAACTTCCTTTTTTGAACTTGTAGAAGACGAGTTTATAAATAGGACAACGTTTTCTGAAATATGGCCATCATGTATGTATGGACTACCAGTAAAGTCAAAACTTAATGTAACTGTATTGAATTGTACAACGATCGAGTAACGATGTCTGCTGGTGTATATACACAGCCACAAAGGTGATCAGACTGTCCTTACACACAGAGCACCCGGATATGTGATAACCGAATCAACCAATCAAATTACAGATATTGACTAGCACTCGCCGTGTACTTCACGTGTTAAAACAATCTGAACACACAACAGGGGTTTTCTGAATGTATGGGTAAGATCCGAAAGGTTGACCCTGCTCTCACGGGATCTACGTATTAGGAGACCGGCAATCTATCACTGAGCCGATGACACCCGCAAATATTTCCATTGTCCGTTGTAAGGTTTTATGGGCTTACGTTGCATATCTGGTCAGACTATGCAATATCTGGTACCTTTGAGAACAGTGTAGATCCAGATCTGTATGTGCATCCGTACAGTTTGATCAATATCTTCACTGTACACATATTACTAACATGAGCTTGTAATAGCGTTTGTAAACTTATGTGTGTATTTTGATAGGAGGAGCAGATGAACATGGTGATCTTAACCTTCACTGTTTTCAACATACGGGCTCTTATAATTGTACTGAATGTTGCTTGTTTTCCTGTAATGCAGCTCCATTTCTATGAACTGTTTTCTGTTGTAGATATTGCACTGAGGAAAACTACTGAAGGGTATGAATGTGGATACAGGACGTTCGTTTATAGATGGGGAAACCCATTCATTTATTTTCCACGACCTGGCATTCATTACGGTAGTTGTACAGCATCGAAATATTATGTTTGTGATTCTTGTAAGTTCCTTAAATGTGTCACATTAGTTAACCCTTATCCCGCTGAATTCCTTTTTTCGTTGTCACCGTCCTGAATTACGACATGTTTACATCCGCCGATGTCTAGTGCTAAGCATAACTTCCTCCTGTAAAGAACATTCCCGCATCAGAGATTACATTCATGTCGAATTACCGCTGACGCTTATACAGATTCCAAGATCTTTGTCTGCGATGATTTGCCGGGTATTTAGCTGATGAACACCGCACGTCTTCCGGATTGTCTTGCAATATGTTTGACATCATGTGTTTGACAGTTTTGATGGACACATCCAACTTCGTAGTCGTCTCACGTTCCGTTAGTGGGTTGATCCTAGATATTATGGAACCGATATGCTTAATTACTGCCGAAATCTGAATCTGGGATAAATGTCACTGTCACCGGCGGCAGATGGCATGGCTCCGTTTGTTAAAAAATATAAGTGACAGTCTCCACATAAATCGTATATCCATGTTCCATCACCACATCATTGATGTTACTATAGGGGTGTTTAGACTGTGCAACATCATTAATTGTACATCGAACAATATTGGAAAAGCAATACAATGTGAATCTTTATCAAAAAGATACATCACCATATCCGGTTGAAAAGCGAAACCTAAACAATGTATTGCTAGCACGATGAAATTGAATGTTTTGTACTGTTCAAATATAAGTTGAACACCTCGCGTATTTCTGTAAGTGTGGAAATCTCTATCAATAAAAGTATTATTAAAAAATAAATTTGAAAATTTGGTGGCAAAGGAAGCAATTTCTCGTGTGCATTATTTCCATTTTGCCAAACAGTCTGGTGCGGATTCGTCAAAACGCCTATGCATGTGGAAATCGGTTTAAATGGCGTTAGAAACAAAAAAAGACTTAATGTTTATATTTTAAGCAACAACCAAATACGATATAAAGGGACCTTCAACCTGGGCTGAGGCCTTCTCTGATTGCTCTTCTCATACTATATTTGATCTGCGGGATAGATTGCTTTTTTTAAAATTCTCCACAAAAGTAGAAGACTTTGAGATATGGGATCGAAGACCACGACTTGTTATAGAGGGGATCATAAACGGTAAGTCAATATGAAGTATTGAATATATATTGTATCCTTAAACATATGGAAAACCTTTCAAAATGAAAGTGTAATTACTGAAAATGCTGAAAAAAAACCTGTGGCAAAAGGAAACGACTTTTTATTTGCCATAATATTTACAAAAGTCGTCTACTGCAGAGGCGTTAGAAAGCGTCTACATTTGAGAAAGGTTTAGTAGAAAGCTGTTTGAAAAACGGGCATATTTACCGTGTGTGCCTCCCCACACTGTACTCAACGACATGTACGAAATTTGAGACAGGGCAACCGAACTATTACATGTATGCAATACTTTTAAAAGCAATGATCCTGCATATATTGAACATGGGCGTTTTACTAATACAAGGGACAATGGCAACATATCTGCCATTAACAATCGACAGTAATACATGACTGCGGTGACATGACAAGCGGCAACAATAGCGCCCCTCTTTCTCACAACATGGACATTTCGACATGACATTCGATCTTCGGGACTGCGCGGTGTGGCAATCTGATCAGGATTTTCTCTGTTTGCCATTTCATAATCGAATCATCATCGCAGTGTCTCGAAATGGCACAAAGTCAACTGATTGTATGGAGTAATCTTACCCTATCATTGTATTTGGAAATAGTGTAGCAATCAAAAGGCTCTAGAGAAACCCTTTTTGTGGAACAACAGGTTAACCTTTCAAACACTGAATGTGTGATTCATTATATGTGTATTAATTGCATGCATCAAGTTGTAATTATCCATTGTAGAGTTTACAAAAATCAGTTGTATACCTAAGTATTTACTATACATGCGATAGCTACATATAAGGGGCGATGACCGTAGTAGTTGGCGTTTGTGAACAATGCAGACCCAAATCAAAATGAGTTGATTTACAAATTTAGCACATTTCTTATACAAATTAGAAACTTCTGACAACATTTTTCTCATGGACGGGTCTAAATAAGATAAACAAGATGATAAGACGCTGTGCAAAATAGTTTGCGTTTGGTTAAAAGAACGAATTAAATAACCAATTCAACTACCATATATGTTATTATTTTTAAGCATTTCCAGCATACAAAACATCTGCAACAGACGACTTTGAAAACATCAAACGCAAACATTATGGCGAGTCTCTATTAATAAAGAGTTAAAAGCATTGAGGCAAAAGCAGAAATTGCTCATGATCAAATGCGTCAAAATGCGTCATGAATATAATTTTCCGATTCAAGACAAACTTTGACTCAAATAATTATATAAGGTATGAATTTTATGAAACTTGAACATCGTCACGATCTGATTTTATGTCAACATGAAAGGATATAATGAATACTACAAATTTGGTTAATGATTTATTTTGGAAAGAAGTCAAAATTCAACATAAAACATTTTTGAATTGTGTATGTATACAATATGACATAAATGTAATGTTTAGAATTGAAGTAAGTGTTTTAAGGTCATAATTGTCGCGTAATATTGATAAGAAATAGGAACTACATTATCCACAATCCGTTAAATTCTGAGTAAACGTTGTTCAGTGTACTGTTGTTATTGAATGGATTTACGCCGAATTCCTGTGTCTAAATTGATCTATATTCTTGTAGGAACCATTACCATAGACGACAAAAATATTATAACTTGCGGAAAAATCGTGGAAGAAATGAAATGCTACAATAATAGTAATTGTGAAGAGCACTTGGAATCAGTTTGTGTTTTTGGTACGTTGTATATTCATTTTGTTTTTCTTTCGTTTAAGGTTTTATATCATTATCTTTCTTTATAATTATATTCCTGAAATACGTAAACGGCAACGTAAATAACATAAGCGCTGCATAATATAAAATGCATTTAGCGAGTCAAGCTGAAACAATAACTAGAAAACATGTAATATAAAACAACCGTGATATTGCCAATATTTCATAAATATTCGAGGATTCAGTAACAATAAACGACGTGTGTAAAATGTAAAAGCCATTTGCGAAACAATAGGTGGAGTCCCTGTTAAACCAATACCATTAAAACCAGAAATAAACTTTGGTGCAGAAGGAAATGTTCGTATTTTGGTCGGACTTTCATGAGATTTCCTTCACACTGATATGGGTTCAAACGGACTACTATGTTTCGAAAAAAAAAGGTTCTAAAAAGAGTCTGTCAGTTGATGATGTAAATATTTGAATGTTTTTTCCTACTTTTTGTTAAAAATAACGATATAAGCGCATAATATATTAATGTTCCACAGTAACGAAGGTGCAACTCTTTTCAGAGGATACAGTAAACGACACGGATACTTTCACTGGGACTTGTTTCGAAGGTAACTCCTTTATGCAATCAACGATCGACATTGAAAAATAGGCATTTGGAAATTTGCTAACGTTATGCATTCAGAGCAGTCTTCATTTTTCTACAACTGTGTTTTGCGCTCTAACTCCGTACTAGAATAGTGTTCATTGGACAACTTATTTAATTGAGAATAGTACAAATCATGACGGATCTACTAATGCTAATGTTTTAAGTTCTGCTTTCCTATAGCAAGATTCGTTCACATTTCTTGAAGAAGCATTGAATTTTTGATAAACTATTTACTTTATATTTTTCTGGCCAGTTCAAACATAGCACAAGGTTACATGTTGGTATTTAAGTTTAAATCCCAAACAATCTTTAATCATACACATCGTGCAAATAATAGAGTGCACTAGTGTGTACTTTAATGGAACGGGTTGTACTTTTTTGCAAGAAAACCACACAAGAGGAAAATTCTGGCTTTCAGACATCCAATCCTACTTCGTTATGGAGTTCTTATAACTATAAAGTGTATAGTATATTTTAGATTAGTTTGTATGTATGTTCATAGTACCTAGCATTGTCGCGTCGTTGCATTATGTTTGTCGTCACTCTACAATAAGTTTAGTGATATAAACATATAATTCACTGAAAAATTATGTGTACGAGTTCAAAATGACATGTTAAGCAATGAATAGTTACAATTAATAATAAAACCTATCTCGTTGATCTTTCCTTCTTCGATGATTTAGAGGAAACTACAGAAGTGCCTGTCAATGTTACACGAATGCCGTTTGGGGGCAGTACAAATGTCACATCAGCCGAAAACAGAACATCCAAAGAAGATAAAGGTATCTGACAAAACAAATACACTGGAAATGATTGATTTGATCACTTTTAGTATGTTGACCTTGAAAGTGAAAGTAGAGAATGCTAAACACCGGTTTTGACCGGGTCCGATTTGGTCCAAAATGACGGTAACCATTTTCGCCCATTTTTCCTTCTTGCATAATGCATGACAAATTACTAGTTCCAAAACAGCATGAACATTCCAGAACGATTGTATTGGTTTAGGTGATACAATTAGTATTCTAAACTACTATAGTTAACCCTTTCTCACATACATATGCTGTCTGACAGCAGGTCACTTTTGTAAACGTTTATGGCAAAAGGAGAAATTGCTCATGTTGAGGGATGTCTCGTTTTGCTACAATGTTTGAAGGTTTGTTGTATGTTTGAAAGGGTTACACAAATTGTGTTACAAACATATTACTCCTCGAAGAAATTAATTGTGCGTGTTCAAAATTAAAGACCTGTTAATCAATGAATAACACCAATCACGTTGATTTTTCATTCTTTGATCATTAGATCAAACTACAGAAGTGTCTGTCAATTTCACAAGATGGCCGTTTGCGGGCAGTACAATTGTCACAACAGACGATGCATACGACAACAAAACATCAAACGAACATGAAGGTATCAGACAAAACAAATAATTTTATAACAATGTACTTTTTCATTTTCTGATAGAATTTTGTTTAATGACTCTGCAGCATAATATAAATAGGTGATACGCAGAATTACCTTTGTATAACCTTTGTGGCAAAAGGAGATATTGCTCTTAATAAGCAATTTTTCCGTTTGCAACAAAATATTTAACACTATTCAATACATACACATTCATTTATATAGATATTTCCAATTGTTGCCTAAATGTTTTCAAAGTAATCTGTCGCAGATTTGCTTTATGTGGGAAAAGGTTGAATATTAGATATAGAAAGATTATATATCTATAAATATAAAACTAGATTTTGACGACAATATGAATATAATATGCTCTAAACAGACACTATGAGTCTTACCCACGGAGAGTCAATTGTACGAGTAATGTATAACGAACTTAAAGCGACTGAACTCCAGATTCCCAACTGTTAAGAAAATAAGTGTTATTTTTGTATTTGGGGAATTAAAGTATGATAACTGACATATTACATACCCCTATAATCGGTGAGATTTTCTTGTTTTCGATACTTTTTCCATCGCAAATTCTACCCTGTCAGTAACGGGGTAAGTATTTTTAAATAGGAAACCCCTTCATCGGGACAATTGAAAACGACTCAAGTTCACTTTAATGATAGAAAACGATACATTTTTTACCCTGGTTTTACTTGCATAACATAAAGAATAACATTTAGGGCGAATTCGAGTTTTTTGTTTTTTTGGTTTTTGTTTCGTGCCATCTGGATTTCAGTCGCTTGATCGAACATAAAAAACAATGCAATACAAAAGGATTCTCATTTGTTGTGTAAGTTAACTTAATGACTTTTACATCTTGCCATGTGTAGTATATGTAGATTGTTTGTGTAATGCTTTAGACTAATACAAATGTATGTGTTTTTATCGTCAATGTATATATATTTATGTTGAACTGTCATATACATATTTATGCAAAGATGTAAAATAGCTTTATATGCCGAATACATAAACTTTAACTTGAACATGTATACTTCCATTTGCATTTAGGTCAGACCGGTGATTTGATTGCTATAGTTGTTGCTACACTCATTGCGGTTTGCTGTTTTTTGATTGGAATTGGTTTATTTTGTTATTGGAAACAACGTTGAGAAATTTATGTATTTTTTATACCATCACGACATCATCTTCTTATTATTTTCCTTCTTTTCTATTTCTCCTTCTTCTTTTTCTTTTTCTTCTTCTTATTATTCCTCGTCATCGTCGTCTCTGAAAATGTAGCCTTGCAATACATTTGAACATTAAGCTATCGTCTGCTTCTTTGACAAACTAGCATTTCGTTTAATGTGAACACGAGTCTAATTCAATTCAATTCAACATAAATTGCAATGGAAAGAAAATAAAACATTACATTTGGGCGAGTAATCAGAAAGAAATGATAATAAAAGACAACACAACCTCTTATCGTTCAGTTCTAGGTTTTATATTAATATATAGTTAAATTTGATTTTGCCTACGTGTTCACAATTATCTACAAGTTAATCGCAGGTGGTTGTTCTTTCTTGCATTAGAACAATATGTTGTTAATCTAAAACATCATCGTTGGCAGGGAGTAACTGTTAGAATAACAAAATACGTTGTGTAAAGTGAAGCTGAATATTCAGCGTCTCTATATTGATATACCAAAGCTTGAAACACATATGGATAATTATAACAATAAAAAGGAAAAGAAGAAATGATGATAATTGAGTATCGCCTGTTTCAGAACGTTACCTGAAGTTTCTAAGCTAATGTACATGGTCTTGTCTGGTAATATAACAACTGTGTCTACATGTATATTAACCACATATGTTCATAAAGATTAATAATGACACTCCGCTTTGACGTAACGTAAATAATGACTAAGCTTACCACTACTGGCCTACACTCATAGTTTTTGGCAGAACATTCATTTAGGTATAATCTCGCCGTAGTCTTCCCTGTACGTAGGTACACTAAGACCAAAAACAACCGTTTGACATTGCTTCATGTTTGTCAATAAAATTTATCCTTTCATATAGAAGGCGAAAGATCGATGCAAAGAATAATACAGTTCGATACGTGAATGAAAAACTTTCATCAACAACGTCCGGTAGGAATCCATCCGGTAATGACAGTGTAAACGATAGAGCCAACGCTGTAGATATCGCTGACGATGCCCCAAGTTGTATAAGCAGTGCTGATGATGTGTACAGCACTATTGAACAACACGGCGAATACGGAAACATTTACAGTGCGTGTCGAAAGGAGACAAGATCTGAAAACATTCATAATGCAGCAGCAATTCAAATTGGAGAATCGGAGTACGATTCAACAAGAAACATTAAAGAATACCAAAATAGTTCTAATATTTACAACAAACTTGGATTTGAAGCTGCAGAATCCGTGTATGATAGTGCACAATATAACAAGGACAAAGGTTTACAAGTAGACTCAAGTACATATTCATCTTGTTCTATACAACATAAAACATACAATACTACAGCTGGACTTTACAGTTCTAGACATAATCATTGAATATTACCCTTGCACGACAATGTTTATAGTATATTTACCAACGATACAAATCAGCATGATAAGACATATGGGAATATTGGTAAAGTCCATCAGACAGCCGATGGAAAAAAAAGTTACGATACAACTTATCACAATGGTACATAGCAATATCAACGATACGGAGTTCAACATACTACGAGGGTCAGTCGTAAAGTTCTCGGACTCAGCATATCATTTCGATACTTCTTGTTTTAAAACCAAAATAAAATCAAAAGTCTGAAAGCTAGATATTTACTGATGTGATGTAGCAAATTTGAAAGCAAACAAACCGCATACCATTGAATAACAAAACATTGTTACACATAACCATCAAACGCACGGAGCACTTTGTACACACACTATAACGCGATATCACGTCTAAATTCAGGCTTTTTTAAGGTATTCACCAACACATTTCGGGTTTCTCCCCACCCACTTATTCAACACACTTTTGTCATGTTCAGTTCATATTTTAAAACAAATAATGAACGTTTCTTTGGCTCAAAGCCGACGATGATGCGATTTCGGCAACCGTCCTTAGTCGGCAACTTCGCGTGTTACAGAATGAACATCTCTGTCACTAGATGTTGGTTGACAGACCTCTAAAGCTGTCTTCACGTTCTTCACTGACATCCTTGAACCATCGATGCCAATCAAACACTATTATTCGGCTGACCTTTCTATTCGGGTCCCGTTCCATGAATATTAAAGTCTCTGTAAGAGTCATTCCTATATTTGCGCAATAATTGATCACCGAACGTTGCTCCGTGTCGAATGACGTTGACGTTTAAATTATTGCACATAATAAAGGGTAGCAATCATCAACATGCGTTTCCATACTTGTTATGACAGATATGACATCAAAACTTTCAGGAAGTATTCAATAGATATGATTCTAATGACAGGCTAAAATTATTAACGCGACAAATTTTGAAGATTTGAGATATAATATATCTAGATTTTGTAAAAAAAAAATATCTCTAAACATAGCATTACAAGATCCGACGTTTGTGTAAGTTCAACAAGTAACGCATGGACAAACTTTAAATAAATGTATAAACACAATTTAATATCACGGTCATATTAATTAAATATGATCCTCGGCGCTCATGGTTTCGGGGATATAATTTCGACTGATGCATCGACGTTAGGACAACACATACGGGGAGAACAGGTAAAGTATGCCGCAATATAATTGTAATACTGTTGAAAGCGCCGTTTTACAAACCAACACACATATCACGTATGTCTGATATCTGTAACATTAGAGATATTAAATCGAAACTTGTATTATATTCCATCAGGCTTGTTATACCTCTTCCGAATGTATTTAAGTTGCTTTATATAGGCCGTATTAATCCCTTGTTTAAACAATTCTGTTCAATGAAATAGAAACGAAATATACGGAATCATGTGTGTTTATATCAGAACGTTACGAAGAGTCATTAAGCACCAAACCAGCCTTCTTTTTTCCATGTGTAGTGTTGAGTTGGATTCTTACTCTGCTAGCAACACGTTGTTGTTGTTTTTAGTAATATCATACAGTGTAAAGTACAAGTCAGTAATTACCAATTGTCTACATACTACCATGCAGCAGACGACTTACAAAACATCTTTGCAAAAATATGACAAATAACTGTAAAAAGAAATATTGGAATTAAAAAGAAATGAAAACATTATGACCAAATTATTTGCTAATTATGAGCTCCTTTTGTCCCATTGCTTTCAAAAGTCGTCTGCTGCAGAGGCATCAAAATGCTCATGTTTGACGGAATTTGTTAAAACCGTTCTAAAACGATTCGATATTATATCTTAAAGTTAATTTATGATGTACCTTTATAAGAACCATCAGATACCATACAAGCAAGAACATCGCCGGCGATACGAATTCCCTTATAGTCACTGTGACCTCAACCTTTGACCTATGCCAATGAAACGCGAACAAGTCAAAGCTTCACTGACACTTAAAGTGTATATGAAGTATGAAGGAATTTCAAACACAAATAAAAGTGCTAGAGCGATGACGTCGTTTCTAACAGTAACCTTTATATTCGACCTAACAATCATAACAATCGGATAAGAAATGATGTCGCTAGAGAGATGACGTTGGGACTCATGCGTGCGTAAGTACGTACGGGTGTCCCCTTTATCATCGCGACTACATCGTCGCAAGGAGATAACTAGGTTAAACATCCGAAGGGGTCGACACAGCATGATGAGATACAAAGATCAACACAAAACAAGTTGAATATAAAAACATTGGTTGCGTGTATTGCAGCTTCAAAAAACGATCCTTTGTATTATTGGTAACAGCTCTGTATTAACAGTCCAGCCACAAAAACGAAGCGGTTGGACATTCAATAACATACACGTATGCATTACCTGCATATACACCCAACGTTTTACAGTGTCTCAAGACCATCTTTTAATGATATAATTTTTAACTTTGGTCAGTAAAAAGAAATCACGTCAAATAATGGGTTTAGTAAGATATATTTTCAATTATTAATAAAACCTTTTCTATAATGATGCTTCAGGAAAAGCAACGTAAGTGTTAGTTTTGCAGGATAACAGAGCTCAATATTTCTTTAATACTGTTTTGACACTCAAAACATATATTGCTGGTATTCAAAAGAGTCGTCTCACGGTTTGGTTGAGAAACAAGAGATATATTGATTGGAAAGGTAAGTGTACTCCCCTTTATCTAGACCTCTGGGTTTAAATATGAATCAAACTGCACATAAAACTCAAACTCAACCATTTCATTAGTGATATGATATGGCCACCGGTCCAAACACAATACACATCATAATTATAACAAACAGGTAATTAACATACATATATAACACACTATACAAGTGACTTTCGTCTTTCTAGTGAATAAAATATTTTGTTATGACATTTCCTTTCGTTTGGCTCATTAAACAGTTGAATTTCGAAACAGTAGGATTACTACACAAACATGTCGGTATATAAGTTAACCTGAACTCATTATATGCTTTACATTCAAGTGTAAATGGTACTCTTGTTTCAACAGACTGCCGAGCCCCGGTAGCTCAGTCGGTAGCGAAGCGAGCTGTCAATCCAGGGGTTGTGAGTTCGAATCCCGGACGGCCAACTTTCTTTCCGACGTTTGACAAACGTCAATGCAACATGCGTCATTCGTCTTCCACCAATTGGCTAAGTCTATGTGGAAAAGCAGCCAACTGCTTGGGAAGATTATTGTGTGGAGTACTGGTGTGAGAAAACCAGAAAATACATGAGTAGGTGAACTTGCCGCCGTGATATGACTGAGAAAATGTTAGAAATGTCGTTAAACCCCAATCAATCAAGTCTCTTTTGTGGACATTTTCTCAGCCATGCGATAAAAAGTAGATGAGAAATAAACACCAACATATGAGCCGTCGAAACATTGTGGATTCACATTGTGCGTAAAGTATCTACCCGGATTAGCCTAAGCAGTTAGCGCATTGTTTGCCTGCTGTGGATTGTCTGTTTCATGAATCATTGCGCTATACACTTATCCCTCTGAGACGGGATGTGTCGGCCCGGATTAGTCTGCGCATACTTTGCAGGCTGATCTGGTTCGATACATTACGCAGAGGCCATCATGTTGGTTTTTTCGAGGGACGGTTCATATGTGAAACCATTAATACATTCTAAACGTTCATTTTTATAACTGCATTGCTCTGTTCTTTTCAATATCCCACCATTTCTAATCAAAGCGCCAATGGCACTGTAGTGGCGATCGTATGTAAAATCATGCAAAGTAACAAGCAGTATATCGGTGTAGTGCTTGCGCTTTTCAATAAAAATGCACTCTGGTGCGGATCAATTTGAGAATGTATCAACCCTGCATCTTTTGACAGTAGAATAATGTTAGTTTGCCAGAATGTTGTCTTGGTGATTGTTTAGTTACGTTCTGAAACTGGTCATGATGTGTTCAAAATTAGGCCATTCCAAATTTATGAAAAATCTAGTTGGTACTCGATAGACTAGCTACCGTTTTAGCTCATTAGAATGGCTATTTGTAATCTAAATTGTTCGGGTAATCACATGTTCATCACCAGGTCGCTAGGCCATATTAAGATAAAATATTGTGTACACTTTAGAAATGACAAAATTATCAAGAAAGGAGAGAAAACAGTATCCATTAGTTTGGTGTTTGTTTCAATGATGTCCGATATTAAACAGGTCTGTTTAATTTAGTCCCTTCACATTGCATGATTGAGGGTTGTCAGAGACATATAAACACAGTGTATTTATATGTCTCTGAGGTTGTTAAACTGCTTCGAAAAATTTGTGTGCAATAACAAACACAAAACATGCACAAAAAGCACAATTTCACTATTTGCCAAACTGTTCAATTTATAAAAATATAGGCATATATTATAATGCTCGATCTCCAAACTAAATAAGGCTACACTTTCAGCATTGCTAGAACGTGCAGACGTGTATATATAACGTGTGTACACACTGACATCGTGTGTCCTTTAAACCAGTCTTATCATCTAGACGCTTTCATTTATTTAAACAACTACAAAATGAAGCGTTTATAATATTGAGATTTAAGAACACCAGTTACGCGAGCTATTTATAGAATCTTTTGGAATTTCCAGATTTGAGTATCATCAGAGTTATTTGCTGTTATTTGCAAGGCAGAACGCGCAATGATATTTATTATCTGCCAACTCATGACGAAGATAATATTTACATATTTTAACTCTATGTAGATAATGTCTCAATAAAACTCAAATATTAGTAACAATCCGGTACCAAAGTAGCACTGACATAATTATTATTAGTCGCGTATGATGGAACTATAACGCATGTGAGTAAATTAGTTTGCAGTAAGGAAAATAAATACCAACCGATTTTTCAAAACCGACTATGTAAATATTGTTCGTTGTTGTTGTTTCTGTTAGCATTGTGGCGATTGTCAAACCAATCGCCACAAAAACTACAACCTTCGTCTTTTTAACATTTAAGCTAAGACCTTATCTATCACAAAATTCACTGACCAGATTTATAACTGCATTTGTAGTCCGCGTATCGTATAATTGATCAGAGCTACTTCATCTACGAACAATAATGATAGAAACTGGGTTATATCTGGAAATAACTGAACTCCATTTATAATAGACTCTTCCATGAGACCACAAAGTTCATTAATGAAGACGGTGAAGAGTGTTAGACTTAGACAACAGCCTTGTTTCAACCCAACTGGGCAGTCAAGAATATCACTAAGTTCATGATTGTCTTTTACACGAGCTTTCACCGTCTTATATATAGCCCTTATTGCACCCATTCAATGACCTTTAATGCCATTCTGTTTCAATATTGGATAAAGCTTATCCCTTCAAACTGTACCAAACGTACCTTATTAAAGTCCACAAAAGCCACATATAATCTTTTCTTTTCAGTACACAGCTATCTGCTAATTACAGCATTCAATACAAACGAATTATCAATTGTTGAAAAACCTGAATTATTGGGATCAGCATATGTCCCCTTTTTATGTATTGGTACGAGTAACGAGTGGGCCCTCTTAACAGGAAAAATATTACCTTTATGTAGTCAATTAAAAAACTGTGTATATAGAGGTAACAATAGATCCACACTATACTTTAAATGTTCTGCAACAATATCTCCAGAACACGCTTTGTTTTTTTCACCGCTTCTACTACTTCACTTTCTGTAATTTCACGACTCTGTATCATATCTTCTTCAAAATCGCTATTAAACATATCTATATTACTCGCATCATCCGTTATACCTCTAGTTTCATCGATTTCAATATGATTCGGTAACGCTTCTTCGCTAGAAGAGCTATCTGCTGAACTCTTATCATCAGTTATACTATTGGCTTTTTTATTTGCACCTTTTGTGCCAAAATCACTGCTATCTTGCAATACATTTTTGAAAGGAGCAAACCACTCACGTAATGGGATAGAATTAGTTCTTTTTAGATTACCGTTGCTATATATCTTCAGCTTCTGCAAAAATAACTTTTGGTTTTTGATATTATTCTTAATATCATTTAAACATGATGTATACTACTCTTGTTTTATATTACGACATGCTGCACTATAAGTTTTCTTGGCCTCTAACTATCTGTGTAAGTCAAAGTGTGCATTAGTAGATCTGAACTTGAGTAAACACGTAACTTTGCTTCTTTTTAATCTCTTACACTCATTATTAAACCATTTGGCTCCTTGCGATGTATAATACTGTTTTTTACAATCTGTACTACCATCACTATACTGTAACAATTTGCTTTCTATTACATTTAAAATATCATCAGATGATGAACTAGGATCATCTATTATAGTATCAAGCTCAAGTCAATTTCCTTTAACAAGTTCATCAAAAACGCAGTTTTGGAACAATAGAACGTTTTGAGATATAAACTTTATATTTGATACGGTTTTTGATTTTTGAGATCTAGATTTGCATTCATTATCCAGGCTTAGCAGAATATCAGATTCTACTAACATATTCTCGTTATATCAATACCTTTTATTAACAAATTGGAATATACTGGAGAACTATCGGGGGGAATATACAGACACAAATACATAATAACTTTTTTTAAACGAGTCAATTAAAATAATCTATTCGATCTCATTCAAACGGGCAAGAAATGTCTTGAAACCTTCCGTGACAAACTGAAGAACAATGGTGTAAAACCAAATTAGAGTGCACAATGCAAAGGCTTTCTGGATCAACATTCAACACAAATAAAACACATACATTTATGACATGCATGCATATTTGCCTAAAGTAAATAACAAAAAATTATTTAAAATTAACAAAAACTCGTAATGTCGATTTTCGCAGATGTCATTCAATTTCAACTGATTACAAAGAATAATTACTGATGTGATACAATTTACTATCGAGCAAGTTTAATTATGTGATTAGGATTTGTTATGGACACGTCAAGTGGTTACCTTTGAAAAATATCGAATTTGTATGCTCATGCCTGTTGGCCGCTTTGCAACAGTTAATGTCATATCGCAGCAGACAGGAAAATGCTATTGGTCCCACATCTTATAGTACATGTACATGTAACATTTAGATAACACATGTTTAAGTTATAAAACCAATACCACTCCAGCTGCTGACGCTCAAGTGTAGCATTGGCTCCAATACATCAAACCAATTTAGCCTGGTCTGATGGTTCAGAGGAAATATTTCTTCAATATTGATAAAAATCTTTAGGCAGGAAGTAAAATTAGTTACATAAACAAACCCAGTTTAATGTCAAAGTTTCCCTCTGAAATAATTGACCACCAAAACAAATAGTTTAACATCAAGAATATATAAGAATAATAAAACTGAGTTATATTTTTCTTAATTTCCACAAAACATTTCTACTCAAATGTGAAAGTACATTAAGATTATATTTGGAAGTAGGAAAGTCTAACAATGAAATATTAGAAAGTATGCACCTCTTTGTTAATAATCAGAAAAGCTCGACTAAACACTTAACCTCAAGTATTGACCATGTGCTTCGTGCATGCATATATTCTCAGTATATAGTTGAACAGTTTTCGATTATATAATACGATAGAAATAGTTAGAGGATCCAACTAAAACGTAATCGGAAGCAATCTGCATGATTACCTTCCTTTTGATCAGTGATTCGGGTCGAGGATAACAAATAGGCCTTATTTTCGGAAATAAGTCGACAAAATTATTAAAATATTATTATTATCAATTATGTCTATATTTTTAAATGACCTAGAAATGTTTAATTGTCTTGTAGCTGCGATGTAATAACTCATCAGTAATTATTTGAATAAATAGCACTTTTGGATTGTGAAATTGTGTTTCTTTGAGTCAATGCATTTCTTATAACTATCATGACAGAAGTCACCCTTCATGATGAGTGATGTCTGATCAGTCAAAATAAACCATTTTCAAAGGAGGGCATGTTTACTTTTGTAAATGTTTTTAATATATGAATCTATTTGGTGTTTACACTTATCCAACTTGAAAACCTCTGAAAGATGAGTTCAAATGGACACGAAATGAACTAGTGGTCATTGCAAACAAAACAATTAGTTTATAGCTCTGTTCACCGTAAGTAATATCTTTTAACCTGCCAAAGAAACAACTGATCAGACAGTACTAAGGTTTGCACAAGTTTAAATAGTCCTACTTTCCTTGCTTCACGACAAACAAAATTAGTCCTAACATGGCATGACAACGTATCCCCTAACCACCACTGAAACACATTTCCTATAATAATCTAAACCAATTACTCCAGTGTAATCTTATAGACATAATGCATTATATGTTATAGAGCATTGTTTATGATCTTTGATACCTTGATGATCATAGTCAATTTATTTTTGATAGAAGCCTCAAACGAGTCCCAGATGTCTCATAAATCAGTAGCCGGAGTCCTCGGTTTTCTTAGAGCTTTTCCATCATTTTATCACGGAAGAAGTTGCTATCAGACACAAACACGTCATATAGAAAATAATATTCGTCATCCACCCTGTGTACTCTTTGTATCTGATTGTTGCGGAGTAATACATGTATCGGATATGCCATCGATATCTGTACTAAACAGCGGCAGTCAAATTGATCAAATTGATCAATGTAAGTACTGTGAATAGATTGGTTCTAATTATAAATATGCAAATAAGAACAATTAAATATTTTTTAAAACTTTTTATATATAAACAAAATAATTGTATACTGTCAACAGTGTTCCATAGTATGAAATACGATGCTGAAACACATAATGTTAAAAACTGGGCGAGTAACGTTAGAAATGTATTACAAAGAAGTGGATTCAACGATGTATGGTTATTTCCTAGTTCGGTAAACATAAATAGTTTCATACCATTACTCCGCAATCGATTAATTGATCTTTATATTAATGATTGGCAACGTGATATAGAAAATAAACCATCTTTAGTACTTTTTAAGGAATTAAAACAAAAATTCGAACCCTCTTATTATCTTATTAAAATGAATATATCTAAATTTAGAATTATTATTTCGAAATTAAGACTATCCTCACATGAATTAAATATAGAACAAGGAAGGCACAGAAATATACCACGCAATGAACGAAAATGTACACTATGCCCGCTAAATGAAATAGAAGACGAATTCCATTTTATTCTATCATGCCCGTTCTACAAAACAATTAGGAAATCCTACATAAACGAATATTATTACAAAAACCCAAGTGTCTACAAATTAACAGAACTTTTGAATTCGAACAATTTAACAATTTTAAATAACTTAGCTACGTATTGCATTAAAGGTTTAAAATTTAGAAAAGAAAATACAACTTGTTAGCAGAAGCTATAAAAGCATATCCAACTGATGGTGATTATTTGGCCAAATAGTCTCTTCTGCTAATTTACCGGGGGAGGGGGAGGGGGCGGGGCGGGGGTCATTTTCTCTCATTTTTTTTTCTCTATATCCTCTTCCTTTTTTATTGTGATTTTTTTTTATATATATTTTCTCCTATTTTGTAACGTATGTATTATACATGTGAATTGACGAGGAGCAGATATGCTCAAGTCAGAATGAAATAAATTGAATTGAATTGAATGATTACAGCCGTTTAATTGGTGCATTGTTTACGTAACCGCGACAACATTGCCTTGTCGTTCAAGAGTGCGCTATCATCGATGTCAAAATTACAATAATACTGATCAAAATGAACAAACCTATTTCTATTTAGGTATAACCATTTAATATACTCTTCATATTTTCACGTACATGTGAATTAATTGCCGTACAGATTAAATATTAGATTGTTTCGAGTTTCAATTATATCAACGGATGCTCGCGCATCACCATTGATTCTCAAAGGTTACAACTCAGATATAAATATGTCAACTATGTCAGTTCACACAATACGACACCAAGTTTACTAAGTCTGTTTTCAGAAATCGACAAATAAAAAAAAAATCAAGCGGAGGTTCTGGGTTTATTGTAATTGCTTGACAAGTTGAGCAGTTTAAGATGAGTCATATTTTTAAAAAATTGATTCAGTTATGTTGTTGCAATAGTTTTCAGCTAAATCTAAAGTTTCCAGAATCTCGAATCCATAAAAAGGTCCTGAAAGGGAATACACCAGATTTCGGCTGAGGTTTAGGTTGGTCAAATAGTTCGGAGAGCACAGGCAAATGTCTTGCAGTGAGCATTTATACTTTGAACCGCTAAAGCCTATTGTTTCTAGGGGAGAACACTCGGTCTGACTTGGAAATGGGCATGGGCCAATTGTCAATGGGCAACTCGAACACTCTTCAAGTATATGTGAAATAAATTTTTTTCGTATGATAAACCTTGATGAATGTTGTTTGACTGATCCTGTCGCACAATACCCGATGGCTCTGCTTTCCAATGAGTTTCCAAAATACCTCTTTGAAGTCACAAATTGTTTCTATAAGATACAGACCGATATCAATTTCAGTATCACTTACTGATGTGTAACTGAAAAATGTAAGAAGAAAATATATGGCACCTTTTTTAGCTCACCTGAGCTTTGCTCAAGGTGAGTTATTGTGATCGCCTTTTGTCCGGCGTCCGTCGTTCGTCGTGCGTCGTGCGTCGTCCGTCAACTTCTTCTCCTCAGTAACCGGTGGGTCAATTGGGATGAAACTTCACAGAAAGCATCCTCTCAATGACCTCACCAGATTTCCTTCAAATTTTTGGGATCCATGCAGAATTCTGGTTTCCATGGCAACGAAATGAAAAAAACTTAAAAATTCTTCTTCTTCCAAACCGGTTGGCAGATTTTCAAATAATTTTGTAGAAATGCTCCTTGGATGACCCTCTATGAGATTCCTTCAAGCCATGTTGATTGGTCGAAAAACATGGCCGCCAGGGGGCGGGGCTATTATGCCTTATATGGCTATAGTGAAAACTTAAAAAATCTTCTCCTCCGAAAGTGTCAGGCCTATTTTCAAATAATTTTGTAGAAATGCTCATTGGATGACCCTCTATTAGATTCCTTCAAGCCATGTTGATTGGTCGAAAAACATGGCCGCCAGGGGGGCGGGGCTATTTTGCCTTATATGGCTATAGTGAAAACTTAAAAAATCTTCTCCTCCAAAAGTGTCTGGCCGATTTTCAAATAATGTTGTAGAAATGTTCCTAGGGTGACCCTCTATCAGATTCCTTCAAGCCAAGTTGATTGGTTGAAAAACATGGCCGCCAGGGGGGGCGGGGCTATTTTGCCTTATATGACTATAGTGAAAACTTAAAAATTCTTCTTCTCCGAAAGTGTCGGGCCAATTTTCAAATAATTTTGTAGAAATGTTCCTTGGATGACCCACTTTCAGATTCCTTCAAGCCAAGTTGATTGGTCAAAAAAAAAAACCAGTGGGTGGGGCTATTTTGCGTTATATGGCTATAGTGAAAACTTAAAAAATCTTCTCCTCCGAAAGTGTCTGGCCGATTTTCAAATAATTTTGTAGAAATGTTCCTTGGATGACCCTCTATCAGATTCCTTCAAGCCAAGTTGATTGGTTGAAAAACGTGGCCATGGGGGGGGGGGGGGGGGCGGGGCTATTTTGCCTTATATGACTATAGTGAAAACTTAAAAAATCTTCTCCTCCAAAAGTGTCTGGCCGATTTTCAAATAATTTTGTAGAAATGTTCCTAGGGTGACTTTCTATCAGATTCCTTCAAGCCAAGTTGATTGGTCGGAAACTATGGCTGCCAGGGTGCGGGGCTTATATAGCTAAAGTGAAAAAAAAAAAAACAGGTGAGCGATTCCAGGGCCATCATGGCCCTCTTGTTTTTTAAAGTGATCAATCTGTTTGAATCCAATATTAATTTCTTGAGATTAGTTTCATTTAAGTATTGCAACATTGCAGCATCGATAGAGGTACACTCAAAAAATACTAAGTGTATCCTGGTCAGATTAAGTGATTCAAACCGTGACAGATTCACTAGTCCATACGAAATGTTTACCATACAATGGAATGTTAAGTCAGTATTAAATGACAAGTTCAACGCTCCACTTTTCAATAAACAACAAGTTACAGTCCAACAAGGATAAACGTGTAACCTGTGAAAGATACGTAAATGTCGTTTGTGAAACTGAAGTGAGATTGCAGTGTCCAGTGACACCAGATAGTACCAAAGCCCTTAGATGAGTCCAGTTGGAAAACCCAGCTGTGAATTGTTGATCTGGAAACCCGTTTATATATCCCAATCAATGAAAGTAAGATTATCGATCAGAGTTCTTTGATTGATTTGTATTTTACGCCGCTTTCGACAATTTTTCAGTTATATCACGACGTGTCCTGGGTAAATATCAAAACTACTCCGTTTACCAGCATGTCAGTCGTTGTACTAACCCCACAATCCTGCGCGCTATTGATTGCAGCCATGACCCGGCCAAGGATAGAACCCGCGACCTCAAGGGATAGCTTAGTTAAACTTACGCATTGCCATAACAATGGTATTCGAACTTACAATGTTTTACCTGGAACAGTCTACATTTATCATATTTACAGTCGACGAATTCGTAATACATTGCGGACAAAGGAGAAATTGATGGTAATGAGAAATTCCCACACTCAGCCAAGTGTATCTGAATAAGACTAAATTTGACAAATATTACTTTTGATCAGATTCTTTATCGGAGAAAAGCTATTTGTGAATGGTAGTGAATTCAAACAAAAACCTTCTACTTCTACATAGAGATGTCAAGAAGAGCATTTAGATATCATTTCCTGGAACATTAATGGACCAGCGCGGAAGATCTCGGATCCTGATTTTATTGACATAATTAATAAACATGATATAATTATTCTAACAGAAACATGGTTATCACCAGACACACATAGTACCGCCCATGATTTATTTTTAGCATGGGACGAAACACAAATTCCCACGTTTCGAGAGTTTTTATTGGATGATATTTCCCGCCTAATCAGCTTACTACTAATCTAAAGAATAATACTATCAATTATACTATTACTTCATTCACATTATACAAGCAAGAAAACGCATTCAAAGCTTTTGGTAAAAAACTAAGGAAAACATACAGCCGATTAATTCAAATGCTAAGAATAAGTGGTTTAATAAAGATTGTTATGACGCTAGAAAATAATTTAATCACGCTAGGAATGGTTTTCTTAGAAATAAAACCAATGACAAGAAGGCTGCTTTTCTCGACAAAAAACGGGCATATGTGTTACTTAAGCGTAACTGTAAACGAAATAACAATACATTAGAAAGCAAGCGCATATCGAATCTTGCAAAAACTAGCCCAAAATCATTCTGGAAAAATGTTAAACGTCAATACCAAAAATCGAAAAATGAACCTGCCAATATATCAATTAACGATATGTATATACATTTGAATGACCTATCGACAACAAATAATAGCCATATCGACTTAAACGTTATGCCACATGAGAATTATACAAATGATAATGACTTAGATATAGAGTTTACATGTACATTGCCGGAAATCAAACAGGCCATATTTTCACAGAACAATTCAAAGAGCAAGGCATCGATAGACTAATAGCCGAAGTGTTTAAAAATTCATTTGACATTATTTCACCTTTCATATTAATGTTTTACAATACTATATTTAATGATGGATTATTCCCTGAGTGCTTGGGGAGGGTGACACAATACCAATATTTAAAGCTCAAGCTAAAACCTATAGCGGAATTCCCCTTAATATTTCTGTCAAAAATATATTTCAAATTGTTAGTTACACGGTTAACAAAATGGGCTGATAAACATGACAAATTTATTGATAACCAATACGGGTTTCAAAAGAATAAATCAACAACTGATTGTACTTTTATATTACATGCAGTGATTACAAAAACCTTATCAAATAAAAAGAAATTGTATGCATTAGTCCTGGTCTGGGAGAAAATGTTTGATAACATTGATAGATTACTACTATGGCAAAAGCTATTAAATGAAAACGTAAGTACAAAATTCATAAATGCTATCAAATCAATGTATACTACTGTACTAATCTGACTAAAGTACACGATCTGACCAAATGCGTAGCGTTAATAGGAGATGTTTTTAATGAGATTGACTACTGTAAGGTCATCTGTTAAATATAAATCTGCGAAATCCGACATATCGGTATCAAGCAATGCGATCATAGTAGCAGTATATTGTGTCTATTTTTTCTCAACGATATTTTAAATAGTAATAATGAAAATTTATATGGTATTTTAAACATATATGACTATTCCTTACATTATTTGCTGATGCTGCTGTTATATTCGCTAACAATCCAGTATCCCTACAATCAATCCTAACCGACTTGGTACAGTATTGCAGCATTTGGAATCTCAAGCTCAATGTTAATAAGACCAAAATAATGATATTTGAAAACAGTAGACCAACATCATATGACTTCTTTCTAAATGACACTAGAATAGAAATTTTAAATTCATCTTAAAGGGACTGAACACCATAATGGTCCAAAATCGTTATATTTTATACTTATCTAATTAATCTAAAATACGTCTATATATATGTAACGGAATGTTGTAGAAGGTCGTACGTCTTGTTTTTCATTATTTCATAGGAAATAAGCAGTAAAAAAAAACGTCCGCTCCGTGTTTTCCCGTTTAAAAATACCGTGGAATTTCCTCTTGCTCATTTGAATGTGTGGATTCAATTCGGCATTCTTTAACACTATCGACTCATTACATTCATGTATGCGTGAGTGTAAGGAACAACAACTCTGGGAAGGAGATTGTCAATTCGGTTAGTGATAACGTGATAAATATACAGCGATATTTTTAGATTTACTGGGTTACTAACCCAGTAGATTTTACAATGCAAAATAACGAAAAAATCTCCGCAATATTAATAATGTGCATATATTGTAGTACATCAGTCAGCAGATCTCAATGCCTTACATGCAGAAACATCAAGGTAATAGCAATTTTTAACAATTTTCTTTTTTTTTCGCTTTTTTCTCATATGGGATTCAGTCCCTTTAAACACTTTATATGGTGAACTGGCATACAGAACACTTATCATTATCAAATATTGGTTAAAATGATTGACAATGAATGAACAAAATATTATTTACAATGTATCTGTTATGCTTAAAATCGATGCCGATAAAGGACTATCGTATAGCGGGAATGATTGGGCTTGAAACATTAAAATGACATTAAATCAGCTAGGATTGACAAAACTATGAGAAAATCAGTTTAACATGTCTATTAACTCCACAAGCATTCAACAAAGGATTTTAGATGTATTTCAACAAAGCTGGTACTCGTCGGTTAACAATTATACACGCATAGATACATATTGCTTATTCAAAAATTCTTTTAATATAAAAGAATATCTTGATTAACGTATCAACATTTAGACTAGACTTAGAACATCATCAACTATTTTAAAAATTGTAAGTCGACACTATTCACAACATCCCGGGAAATGAACGAATTTGTGAAAATTGTAATTCGGTACTAGTAGAAAACGAATACCCTTTTTTGCTAATTTGTTCGAAATATTCCGGACTAAGATGGAAATGTATTAAAAGATATTACTATTCATGGCAAACTCAACACGAATTTATAAACCTGATGATATCAATCAATCATTTAACAAAATACATTTATTATGCAAATAACATGAGAATTTAAATATGTTTTATTTTATTTTATTTTAAATTTAAGTTTCTAAAGACTAGTAGACATATATTGTCTTCATTCTGGTATATATAAAATATGAGAATAATTTCGGGGTAAATATGTACGGTTATACGTGGGGCTCTTCAGAAAAAACATTGTCTATGTTATGTTTTGATTTTTGTTTATCTAATTTGCTATAGATCTTGTAGTTGTAAAGCAATGCAATATATTGTATTGTAAAAAAAAAAAAAAAAAAAAAATAACAAATAAGACGACACTTAAAATATCTTATCGCGGAAACGCTCAATCATGATAGCGTTAATTAACCCTTTCCCACCTATAGGCGTATATTGACACATCTGCTGCAGACAGTTACAATGTTTTCAACTTTATGTAATGAATATTCTTTTAATTATCAAGATAGCAATTCGTTTGGCATACAAGTAAGTAAGTAAGTAAGTAAGTAAATATTTTATTATAGTGACATGTGTATAACAAAACAAACGTATAACAAAATATAATAATGGGAAAACACCCGGCCCCATGGGCCTATATGTCACTGTTAAGACAAAAAGATATTTACACAGTGAGTACATTTCACTGTTCCACCTAATAAATACATATATCTACATAAGTACACAGCACTGGGTCGCTCATGTCGTTGGCATGTTTCCTGGTACAAAGAGGACAATTACGTGCCCGATTTTGATTTCATAACCCTAATCATTCTTATACTAGATATAACAAGACGAATTGTAATGCAAAGCATCAAAGACGCCGCGCATGATTTTGAAGCATGACTTAAAGGAAGCAGATGCAGCTCAGTACATTTAAATAACCTGTGCAAACAGACAGGATGTAAATATTTCGAACAAGAAGGCCAAATGTCCCTTTATTTTAAGCAAGAAGGCCAAGATGTGCCTATATTGCTGACCTGGCTAACATAGCCTATATACAAAGGTTACCAAGAGCAGAAAGGGTCAATTTTGACGTAGGGATTAAACGTTTTATATGCTTCGATCTATGTGATATTCAGCATGTGAAGTTTAGTCGTGAAATGACAAGTTCAGTCCTGAAACCATTTGGTTTACACTTTGCTTAACATTCACTGCAACTATAATGTGTCATACAAGCTGAAGTTTCTTAAGTTTCTTTTATCAATAAACTGTTTTAAATCCTCTAACTAGATCAATCAGATAAAAGAACACCATAGGTGCTTAAATATTAACATATATTAAGGTTTATTGCCTCTAGTTATAAGTTAAGTGTGACACAAGCTTTGGAAGGAGAGGGGGAATTCTATTCTCCTTCCAGTTTAGCAGAAGTATGATTTCAAAAACGGGAGTATATAAATAAAAAATACGAAGTAATTTAAAAACAATTAAAGATATTTATGATCAAGATTGAGCATTATGAAAGTTCACATGTATAGTCAACATATAGCAATAATTATTAAGTCTGTTTTGGTTTTTTGTAATGTCACTTTAATCGTTTTGAACATGCATGCCAGTAGAAAACTGAAAAGTAAAAACAAAAAAAGGTCAAGTCAGTTACCCAAGAGCAAAGAGCGAAAACCAGTTGGTACGAATCGTTCATCTCGAACGAAACATGAAAAACCGGGTACGAATCCAATTAATTTATGGGAACCGATGACACCTTGTCGTCTATTAAATAAGAATGACCAGAATCGCCAAGCGATGACATGCTGCATTTACAAATAATAGAATGGGTCACGTTATGGCCCTGCCTATTGCATAGTTGGGTTAACGTTGTTTTTACAGTTTCTAGAATTATACTGTAATATGTAGTAATTAAAATGAATCATTATTGATTTTTTAAAGATTACCCATTTATTTTAAAATCTCAATATTGTACATAGGCAAAAACATCGCCAGAAACTTTTTTCTGAGCTTTGATGAATCGGCTCGTAAAAACCAAACTATTAAAAAAAGCGTAGCCTAAGAAATTGGGGGAAAGTTATTAAATACCTATTACATGTGTCTAAAGTTTTGTAATAAAGCTAGAAGACATACGTATTTTGTATCTCGCTGTTTGTTAAATCATTTTATACAATGAATGAATGACCGGACGGACGGACGAACGAACGTATGAATGAATGTATAAATGAATGAATGAATGAATGAATACATGTCTTTATAGTCGCCTGCTGCTGATGTGTTGTATGTGTAACAGTGTTAACAAACTGTTCAGTACTTGTGCTAGTGTTATTGAGTAATCTATACATGTAGATCATTTACATGGAAGTAAATATGCTTCCGTTAAACGTCACTTTTCATTTGTAAACAACCCTTGATGCTATTTCATTGGTCAAACTGTAATAATCTAACTTATGAGTTTAAAACACATATCGATAACAGTTTTAATATATCCAAATATTGTATAAATAAAATGAATACGTCCGTTAGATTGATGTCGATGTTTTTATATATTCTTTTTTTGTGTTTTTAAATAAAGGGTGTAAATCATAGTAAGTTCATGTCTGCACTCTAGAACTTAAAATTGCTCAATTGAGTGAAGGGTGTTCACAAAGCCTTTAAGTACAAATCGGTAACTCGCGCTTCATCAGTTTAGCAACGCATTGTGAAAGCTACAGACGTTAGGTATGGATCGAACATGGATATACAGGAAAATTAATTTGATAATATCACTGCTATTGATGAGAACGTGTGAAATATCTTCAAAGGGTACGTGAATGCTGAATCTGACGACAACGGGTCTTGTTACGGTAAAGAACAAAAACATATATAAGCCGTTCCGCATGAAAACCAACGTTATGGACTATGCGTAATGTTTCGACCGAGATCAGCCTGCGCAGTCTGTGCAAGCTAATCCGGGCCGACACATTCCATCTACGGGGTATAGGGTAATGATGGAAACAGGAAATCCACAGGAGGCGAAAAGAGTCTATCCATGTTAGCCTGCACTGCATGCTTAAGCTGACCCGGCTCGATACTTTACGCAGGTTCCACAATGTTGGATTTCTAATGGAAAGGCTCATTTAGAAATGAAACACGTAGGGCTACATTTCTAAGTCATTCAGGAGAAGATTCATCTATGCATACTATAAAGTAAGACGACCAGTGAAGGTTCGGAGGAGACCGTGCCTGTGCATAGTCTCACTCGAGTCTTTACTGTTCCAATATGCAATAAGAACCCCAAATCGCTAGACAAGACTCATAAAGGTATAGAGCATATTTTATAAAATAAACATTGAAAGACAATTTGAATTAAACGTTCTCACTAGTAATTAGTACTGCTATTTAGAAGTAAACTTTAAGAGAGATATAATTACGTTTTTGTGTCCAGAATATTGTTCAAAGAGGGTAGCTTACAACTATTCTATATGAGTAACTCCTCACGATCTGCGTTCGTTTTGCATCTACGAACAGCTATGACACAGGTTAGCATGTGAACACGTACAACCTCGCCAGCGTCTTCACTTTCCTCTTTCATATATTATAGACACGTTGTAATACATTTTCGGATAGTAAGAAAATAATCAGGCCTGTTTTAAATATACGCAAACTTTGCGTTAAACGTGAGCATTAATTTATTTTCGTCTAAACGCAGTCGATTTTAAAGGGAAATTACGGAATCATTTATATTGATTTAATTGTTCGTTGGCTGCATTTAATAGAAACAAAATCATCGTTAAATGCGAAAACCTATTGCGTGTTGACGAAACTAAGTCAGATTTGTCGCAAAGCAACTGAAGCATATTTGGTTTTCGCGAAACATGTTTTGGTTTCAGAGTATATTGCATTCAGTGCTGGTCTGCGTTCAATACACACACATTTACCGTTAATCGTGAAAACTCATTGCGTTTCGATGAAACTAAGTCAGAATTCTTTGAACGTTTAGTTTAAACTTATTGATTTTACATTGATTGCGAAACAAGTTTTCAGCTTATACCAATCACGCTCGACGTCCGCTGCCTGGAGACTTTTTAAAACCAGTTCCTGCGCCGTTTGTGTGGAAAAAATCCCAATCTTTTCAGGGCTGGACTGTGGTGAATAGACACATTCCGTCCCAAGGGGATAGAGGTATAGACTAATGATTCCTGAAACAGAAAATCCACGGGAGGCAAACCGTGTTTGTCCGGGTTATCCTGTGCGGCATGCTTAGGCTGATCCTGGTCTATGCTTTACACAGGGTCCACAATGTTGGTTTTCTCGTGGAACGGTTCACTTTTGGAAACCATATATGTATTATGCTTGTATGAAAAGATTCTTCATTGTTGTGCTATTTTTATAGAATTCATTTTACATAGAATGTCCAAAAAGTATTTTAACCCATGCCATATATTGTATATGAGCCGTGTTTTACTATACAACAGCCAACATAAGGGCATTTACGACACTTGTTGCTCTGGATCAACCTGTACAGCCGTACATTAGCTACACATTGTTTATTTGGATGCGATAGCATGGATACGCAGACAACTCTGTATGTACACTTGTATTAATTACACGACGGTTACCTTTTCCTGGATAACCGTTCATATATAAACACGCAATTTATACACGATTCTTATTTTAATTGCATTTATAATACTCTTGGTCCAAAGCCGGTACATGGGGGGAAGTGATGACAAGTTGTACAGAGTCCTCTGGTTTGCCATTGTCGTATCATGATGTGTACAACAGTACAGAATTTACTCTGAAAGATAACAGAACTGTTTGGACCGCGGATTTTATTTACCTAGAATATATGACAGGTATGTTGTAAATGGGTCGATGCATTCAAATAAATTTGAAAGACGTGTGTTAATTTGGGCATAACGCCGTTTCCAAAAATAGTTTAACTTCTTATTGTCGGAACCCATTCTGTGAAGACTTTGTCACCTCTTTATTGTTTGCTGCTCAACTCAACGTTCTTGTCTTGATGTTAACACTTTTCGAGAATTACTTATACAAGCTTAATTGTAGCTTCTGATGAGAGTGGGCAGGTGTACAGGTTGGTGTGAGCAAACACTGTTCGGAAACTCGTGTACCCTTTTTCCATGGACGAGCTCATTAAAAAAACGCAGCATCGAAATGGATTACCATTTCCCACATATAGACGCTTTCTGACGCCACTGCAGCACACGACTTTTGAAAAAACATTATGACAAAAGGAGAAATTGATCATTAATGGCAATTCCTCCGGTTGTCACAATGATTTCAACAATATTTAATAAACAAACTTTAACGTAATGTACAGAACATATCCATAGTTCTGCCTAGGTGTTTTCAAGGTCGTCTGCTGTAGATTTGTTGGGAAATGGTTAAGTTACATCCCAAGGATAGTACACCTCATGCCGAATATAACACGGCTGGTAAATGTGCCGTGTTATAATGTGTAGTACACTTCATGCCGAATATAACACGGCTGGTAAATGTGCCGTGTTATAATGTGTAGTACACTTCATGCCGAACAGAACATGGCTGGTAAATGTCCCGTATTATAATTATTCTTATCTTGATGTTTACCTTTTTCGGGAATTACGTTTACAAGCTTAAGTGTAGCTACTGTCAACTTGAATAGGGTTTGAGCATACACTATTCAGAAATTCCAACTTATACCTTTTTTCAATGGACGAGCTCTTTTTAAAAATTCAGCATCGAAATGGATTACCCTCTCTCCACATATAGTTCGCTTTCTGACGCCATCGCAGCACACGACCTTTGAAAAACATTGTGGCAAAGGGAGAAATTGCTTATAATGGGCAATTTCTCCTTTTTCACAATGTTTTGAACAATATTCAATAAACACACTTTTACATTTCCCTAGTTCTGCCTATGTGTTTTCAAAGTCGTTTGCTGCAGATTTGTTGTACATGGTTATGTTACATCCAAAGGATAGTACACCTCATGCCGAACATAACACGGCTGGTAAATGTGCCGTGTTATAATGTGTAGTACACTTCATGCCGAACAGAACATGGCTGATAAATATGCCGTGTCTAATGTGTAGTATATGTAATTCCGTACAGAACATGGCTGATAAATGTGCCTTGTTAAAATGTGTAGTATATGTGATGCCGAACAGAACATGGCCGATAAATGTGCCTTGTTAAAATGTGTAGTATATGTGATGCCGAAAAGAACATGGCTGATAAACGTGCCGTGTTACGATGTGTAATACATATAATGCCGAGCAGAACATGGTTGGTGTCAGTACCGTGTCAAAGGTGTAGTACACTGCATGTCGAAAAGAACATGGAAGGTAAACGTGCCGTATATATGGTTTAGTACACGTCATGCCGAGAAGAATATGGCTGATAAATGTGCCGTGTCTAATGTGTAGTAGTCAACATGGCTGGTAAAATGTGCCTTGGTATAAAATGTAGTTCACTTCATGACGAACAGGACATGGCTGGTTAATATGCCGTGTATAATATACAGTACACTTTCTCACGAACCGAGCATGGCTGGTAAACTTGCTGTGTCTAATGTGTAGTTCACTTCATGGCGAACAGAATATGGCTGGTAAATGTGCCGTGTTAATTGTGCAGTATACTTCATGGCGAACAGAATATGGCTGGTAAATGTGCCGTGTTAATTGTGCAGTATACTTCATGGCGAACAGAATATGGCTGGTAAATGTGCCGTGTTAATTGTGCAGTATACTTCATGGCGAACAGAATATGGCTGGTAAATGTGCCGTGTTAATTGTGCAGTATACTTCATGGCGAACAGAATATGGCTGGTAAATGTGCCGTGTTAATTGTGCAGTATACTTCATGACGAACAGAATATGGCTGGTAAATGTGCCGTGTTAATTGTGCAGTATACTTCATGGCGAACAGAATATGGCTGGTAAATGTGCCGTGTTAATTGTGCAGTATACTTCATGGCGAACAGAATATGGCTGGTAAATGTGCCGTGTTAATTGTGCAGTATACTTCATGGCGAACATAATATGGCTGGTAAATGTGTCGTGTTAATTGTGCAGTATACTTCATGGCGAACGGAATATGGCTGGTAAATGTGCCGTGTTAATTGTGCAGTATACTTCATGGCGAACGGAACATGACTGGTAAATGTGCCGTGTTAATTGTGCAGTATACTTCATGACGAACAGAACATGAGTGGTAAATGTGCCGTGTTAATTGTGCAGTATACTTCATGACGAATAGAACATGACTGGTAAATGTGCCGTGTTAATTGTGCAGTATACTTCATGGCGAACAGAATATGGCTGGTAAATGTGCCGTGTTAATTGTGCAGTATACTTCATGACGAACAGAATATGGCTGGTAAATGTGCCGTGTTAATTGTGCAGTATACTTCATGGCGAACAGAATATGGCTGGTAAATGTGCCGTGTTAATTGTGCAGTATACTTCATGACGAACAGAACATGACTGGTTAATGTGCCGTGTCTAATGTGCAAAATTACTAGGCATCGACGGATTTGTGAAGAAATCTTGACATAATCTGTTAGATCAATTGTTAGAAGGCCATAACTCGGTTAGAGTTCACCAAGACACACAATTTATCTTCTCCGGTCGTAAATGCCCGTCGTTTCGCTTCCAATCGCGAGGATCAAAAGTTCAATGAGTTCAATTTGGTCAAAATTTAGTGTAAACGTATATAATTTTACATCGATTTAAGGAATAATGTTTGTGTTTGTATACCTAGCCACGCAGGTGATCAGACTGTCAGTACACAGTGACACAAACCACTCGAATATGTGAATCAACAAATCAACAGCTTGTGACTGGCATTCGTCGTTTGCTTCGCGTGTCAGAATAATCTGAATACGCAACAGACGTTTCGCAGAATGTATAGGCAGATCCGGAAGGTTAATCCTACTCTCACGGGATCAATGGATCACGAGAAAGGCTCGCTATAACTGAGCAGCTGTCTTCCGCAAATATTAACATTGTCTGTTATGAGGTTTTATGGATTTACGTTTTAGGCTATATCAGGTCAGATTGTGCAAGATCTGAATTGGTCACAGATGAAAACAGCCGTGGGAAGAGGTACTTTTGGGAACAGTGTAGACCAAGATATGCATGTACATACATATTGTCTGATCAAGATGTACACTTTTCGCATAGTACTTACATTAAGTGTAAACGTATACAACTGTACATTGATCGAGGAATAATGTCTGTGTTTGTATATAACCAGCCATGCACGTGATCAGACTGTCCTATCACACCGCGCACCCGGATATGTGATAGCCGAATCAACCAATCAAATGACAGCTTTCGACTAGCACTCGCCGTGGGCTCAAATTGTTAGGATAATCTGAATACGCTACGGGGATTTTGCTGAATGTATGGGAAGATTCGAAGGGTTAATCCTGCTCTCGCGGGATCAATGGATCACGATAGCGGCTCCCTATTACTGAGCCGCTGTCTCCCGCAAATATTTACATTGTCTGTTAAGAGGTTTCATGGACTTGACTGAATTGGCCACATATGGGAAGAGGTACTTTTGGGAACAGTGTAGACCAAGATATGCATGTGCATACATATAGTCTGATCAAGATCTTTACTGTTCAGCGAGTTACAAGCTTCTGTAAACATCTCTAAACTTCTGTGAGGATTCTGATAGTAAGATGAACATGGTGATCTGAACCTTCACTGTTTAACCTACGGACTCTTATAATTATACTGAATGTGGCTTGTTTTCCTGCAGTGCACATCTTTTTATATGAACTGTTTTTTGTTGTAGATATTGCCCAGGGGAAAACTACTGAAGGGTATGAATGTGGATACAAGACGTTCGGTTATAGCAGGATAGACAGAACACTATACAAATATTTTCCACGTTATGACACCCAATACGGTCCTTGTACAGTATCGAAGTCATATGTGTGTTTGTCCCGTAAGTTCCTTGAACGTATCACATTAATTAACCCTTATGCCGCTAAATTCCTGTTTCCGTTGGTACCGTTTGAAACCGGGCGTGCCGGTTTGAACCCCGCTCGCAGCGGTCAAGGCGGAATACCCGTGGTCAAGGCTTCTTAGGACTGTTTTTTACCCATGAATCACGAATAAGTATTCTGTCGCCGTGTTATAACTTAAATAATGTTGAAAATGGCGTAAAACCTCTATAACACTAAAACTACCTAATACAGATTAATGAGTCGCGAACAATGTAGACCAAAACTACCCGAATGTGCAGTCAGATCTTGATTTTTATTGTTCACAATTTTTTTCAAAAAGACTTTCATTGCCTTATACGCAAATTGTGTCTGAAGTCAAAGTAAGTGAGGAATGCTTGTGCTCGTGTTCAGCAGTAAAAAACACACACTTCCAAATGCTAAACTAATTTGTCTTCAGTAAATTGTACTAGTTCTGTAAGTTTGTTAACCTCTTTTGTTACAAATATTTTTTGAACAGTTATTTCAAAAGTTTAAGCATGAGGCAAATGCTGGTCCTGTATTGACAACAGTTGGTTTATCTATAACATCACGAAATGGATCAAAGACGACGAACAGATCCATGCGTAGTGTGCTTTACCTATTTTCGTGAAAAACACCATTCTTTTAAAAATAAGAAAATGTACAATATCTAAATTAATTTCTACATTGCTAGGGAAACTAGGTAAATCATCTTCAAAAACGTCAAATAAAAACTATGGAACTCTCTATAAATGAAGAACAGTTATTACATAAAGTTGAAAACTCTGTGGAAAAGTAGGAATGTTCAATAATTTCTCCATCGTCTTCTGCAGAGTAAGTAAGTAAGTAAGTAAGTAAGTAATGTATAGAGGGTAGCCCACTTGGTTATACCAATTTTATCCGAGACCCTCTTACAATACAATTAATTATTAACAGTGACATTTATATGGTTATGATTAAAACATATGAAGAAACAAACATGTGTTGTAAAATATGATTACATATTTCACTATGGAAAAAGTGAGTTGATAATACATGTAATACATGTATATATACATATTCATATAAAATGAAACATTGATTACAATGTCTGTCCTTCGGGACAGTACATGTATGTTAAACTTGGTTAAGAGCGAGTTGATAATACATGTATATATACATGTTCATAAAAAACATGGACAAAAGAATAATTATAAAATAAATTTAAAAATATGGTGGCAAAAGAAGAAATTTCTCATGGGCAGTATTTCCATTTTGCCACACTGTCCGGTGCTGATGCGTCAAAATGCCTATGCATGTGGACATCGGTTTAAATGGCGTAAGAAGCCATTGTAGACTTTATTTCTAATTGATATATTTTAAGCGAAACACAATTACATTGAAGAAGAAGCAACCTGGGATACGGCCTATTCTGATTGCTCTTCCCAAGAATCATATGCGCTGTGGGGTGGAACCAATTTTACTTTCGACTTAAGAGTTGAAAACTTTGAGATATGGTTTCGAAGAGTACGACGTGTTACAAAGGGGATCGTAAACGGTAAGTCAGTATGAAGTATTGAATAAACGTGATATCCTTAACCCTTTCCCACATACATCGACGTTGCAGCAGACAACTTTGAAATCATCTGGGCAAAAATAAGGAAAAACCTCTTAATATAAAGTGCAATTATTGAAAAGAGTTGAAAACACTGTGACATCAGGAGAAATTGCTCAATTTGTTTAAAAGTCGTCTACTACGGATGCGTCAGAAAGCGTCAACATTTTGGAAAATGTAAGGGGACGACTTTGAAAACATCTGAACTAAATCTGATTAATATATGTATATGGGATAACTATATATGTATACATAGCAGGGTTGATGGCCAATCTAGTTTGTCATCGACATACTTATTAATTATAGTACGCCGAGAACTAGCCGAATTCAACTGGTTGCCTAAACGTATCTCCCTTTTACTCAATATAACAAGGGAGCTAAGTACAAGTACAGGCTATGAAATTCAACATTGCCGAATAAATGATTAAGGAATATAATCGGAATTTAGATGTCGTTTTTTAAGTGGTGGAACTTCGATGTAGTTACTTATCCATTTCCCTCATATATACGCTTTCTGACGCCTCTGCAGCAGACGGCTTTTTAAAATACATCATAACAACAGAAGAGCAATTTCTCCTTTTGTCACAATATTTTCCACTTTTAGTCATAGGTTATCCATTCATTTATAGAGATTTTCCTATTTTGACAAAATATGTTCAAAGTCGTCTGCTGCAGAATTATCGTATGGGGGAAAGGGTTAAGTATTGAAAGATGAAAGAGTCCGACCTTATGAATTGGTAGTAGTTGTTGACTTTTGTAAACAATGTAGATCCAAATCAAAATGTGTTGATTGATTAACACATTTAGCACAATTCGTATACACATTTCGAGGGCTTGGCGTGAAACGGTTGTAACTAAACACCTATTTTGAAAACCCTGGTTTAAGGGCAATTTTGACCCCTTTGTAAACAATGCAAATTTATGTGCCATTGCTCAAAACGAGCGAGCAATGGCACCAAAATTTACATTGTTTACCAAGAAAAATGATTTTACGCTTATAAAGACTTTATGGCGAGGTGATTAACCTTGGTAAAAAAAATACCAATTTTAGTTACAACCGTTCACGCCAAGCCCTCGATTTGTAAATAACCTGTGTCAACTTGATCTGGACATGCACTGTTCGTTAATGCCAAGTTTTACATTTTTGAAAAGACGGGCCTAGATAAGATAAACGAAATGATAAAACGATTTGAAAGTCATTTTGCGTTGGATTAAAAGAACGAAATGAATTACCAAATCAACTACCAAATATATTCTTATTTTCTAACCATTTGCCACAAACAATACATCTGCAGCAGACGAGTTTGAGAACATCTATGCAGAAATATGTAAAGTCTCTACGAATAAAGAGTTGAAAGAGTTGAGGCAAAAGGAGAAATTGCTCATAATCAAATGCGTCATAATGCTTCATGAATAGGATTGTCCGATTCAAGACAGACTTTGACTCAAAAAATGATATAAAGTATAGATTTATGGAACTTGAAAATCGTCACGATCTGGTTAAATGTCAACATAAAAGGACGAAATCAATATCACATTTGGTTTAAAATCGAAGTATCTTTACATATATATATATATATATATATATATATATATATATATATATGAATAATAAATGAGAACTAGATTATAGTTGAATTCTAAGTAAATGTTATCCGAGTTACTGTTGTAATTGAATGGATTTACGGCCAATTCCGGTGTCTGAATTAATCTATATTATTTTAGGAACCATTACCATAGGCAGAAACAATATTGAAACTTGCGGAACAAACGTCGAAGAAGAGAAACGCTACAAACATAATTGTGAAGAACTCTTGGAATCAGTTTGCGTTTTTGGTACATTGTAAAATAATTTTGTTTTCCTTACGGATATATATCATTTAGCTTTATTTATAACTATATTGCTGAAATACGGAAACGACAACGTAAATTAAATAAGCGATGCACAATATAAAATACATTTAGTGAGCCAAACTGAAACAATAACTAGAAAAACATGTAACATAACAGATAACGTGATATTGCCAATACTTCTTAAATGTTCGAGGAACAATAAACGACGTCTGTAAAATGTAAAAGCCACTTGAAAAGCCATAGAACGATACCCACTATACCAATAACATAATCACATACATTTTGCAGCAGTATCAAATGCTTGTATTTTAGTCTGATATTGCCTCTACCTTGATATGGTAGCACACGGACGACTAAGGACATATCAATGTCCTTTGCGATTTCTTGTTCTGATAAGCCTTTCTTTGTATTTGTTAAAGTTGAAAGGTTCTAAGAAGGAGTGAAGTAAATAGTTTAAAGGTTTGAATGGTTTCCCATACTTCTAATAAAAACATACGGAATAAGCACATACTCTAGCAATGTATCACTCTAACAGAGGTGCAACTTTTTTCAGATGACACGGTACAAGACACAGAGAATTTAACTCGGGATTGTTTCGAAGGTAATCCGTTTTTACAATTTGGTAAACTTTGGAAATAGGCCTTTAGACATTTGCTTGTGTTATGAATCCAGACGAGGCCGCATAGTTCTATAATGTGACCAGTGCTCCAACTCCCTATTAGAATAGTGTTCGGTGGACAACATATTCAATTGTGAACAGTAAAACTCCTGATGACTCTACACTTTTACGCGAATGTTCTGATGTCAGTTTTCCTGTGTCAACATTCGTTCACGTTTCTTGAAATATCATAGATGCTTTGAAAAGTGTGCTTTTCTCTGCCGGTTGTTCCCATCTCAAACACATCAAAAGGTTAACAGATTGGCATTAAAGTTATAATCCTCACGAATCTGAAGCCATACACAAGGTGCAGATAATAGTGTGTACTTTGTTAAAGACGGAATGTAGTCTTTTGTAAGAAGACCACACAAGAGGAAAAATCTGGTCTTCAGACATCCCTTCAAATCTCGTTATTGAGTTCTTACGTATATATATATATATATATATATATATAATTTATAATTTATAATAGTTTTAGATTAGTATGTATACACGAAAGAGAAATTCACAGTAAAGCAGCAATAGCTCTCATTGTCGCATTATGTTTTTCTTCTCTCTACATTCAGTATAGTGTTATAAACATATGATGCATAGAAGAAACTATCTGTACGACTTCAAAATAACCTGTTAAGCATTGAATTAGGTACAGCTAATAATTACTCCTATCTCGTTGATTTGTCATTATTCGATGATTTAGAGCAAACTACAGAAGTGCCTGTCAGTGTTACAAGAAGGGCGTTTGGGGGCAGTACAAATGTCACATCAGCTGACAAAAGAACATCCAAAGAAGATAAAGGTATCTGACAAAACAAATGCACTTATAAAAAAGAACACTTACTCATTTTTCAGAAAGACGATACATCGACTTCTCAGCAAATTAGAAAAAGATTAAACTAAGCATAACAGATAATTGTCATGATCCTACACTATCTTTAATATGGTGCCAAAATAGAACTGTCAGCTTTCAAGTTTTTTACAATTTCCTCGGTACTTTCAAACAGTTGACTCTAGTATATATAAACAAACTAAAGTTTTTACTTGGCGCACGTTTTAATATATGTTGTACGTTTGTTATATTGCTTATAACTACATTTCGAACTCGGTGCATGACAAAAGCAAAAATTAATCCACTTACAGATGGAACACATAATTGTATACAAATATATTTCTTCACCGGATTTATGTTGCAACGCGGTCAAGAGGGATTACGAATTCCACAATAGCAGGACAATTCCAGTCCAATCGTAATGGTTTAAGTGATGTAATAGATAATCTGAACTGTTTTGTTTAACCCTTTCCCATATACAGATGCTATCTGACGCCTCTGCAGCAGGTCACGTTTGTAAACGTTTATGTCGAAAGGAGAAATTGATCATGATGAGAAATTTCTTGTTTTGCCACAATGTTTTAAACTGTATTCAATAAATACACATTCATTTAGAGTTTCAAATGGGAAAGGGTTTCATAGCTTGTAGTATCTCTTAGATTAGTATAAAAAACATGAAAGAGCTATTCGATGTTACATCAGCAACAGCTCAAATTGTCGCATTAAGTTCGTCGACACTCCACAACCAGTACAGGGTTACAAACATATAATTCATCGAAGAAATTATGTGTTCCAGTTCAAAAGTAAAGACATGTTATTTGATGAATATTGCATAGGTGTGTTCACAATTATCTACAGGTTATTCGTAGGCGGTTGTTCTTTCGTGCATTTAAACAATATGAATAATTGTTCATTCCATACGTTCGCAGGATAAAACGAAACATTGTGTAAGGGGGAGCAGAATGCCTCCCTTATATTCATATTCCAAAGACGTCAGGCTTGAAACGCATTATGATAATTATAACAATAACTGTCAAGTTTTTATCAAGTGTTGAAAACCAAAAATAGGAAAAGAAAAAAATGATGATATTAAGAATGTCATCAATGATAATTGAGTATAGCCGGTTTTAGAACATTTGTTTGTATCTATCAAGGAAATGGTTATAACGCATGTAGCGAAACAAGACTGATATTACCTTAGGTTTCTAAGCTAATATACATGGTCGTGTGTGGTAATATAACAACTGTATCTACATGTATATTCACCGCATATGTCGATAAGGTATCATAATGAAGTAGGAGAGTCGAACAATGAAATACTAGAAAGTATGCACCTCTTTGTTGGTGACCTGACAGGCCAGTGATTATATTGCTATAGTCGTTGCTACTACGATCATTGCGTCGCTAACAATTTGCTGTATTCTGATTGGAATTGGTTTGTATTGTTATTGGAAACAACGGTGAGAAATTGATATATATCTTATAGCACCATAGTAGCATCTTCTTCTTTTTTGTTCCTTTTCCCTCATCTTCTTCTTCCACTTCGTCTTCGTCGTCGTCATCGTCGTTATCGTCTCTAAAGATGTAGCCTTTCACTACATTTGGACATTAAGCTTTCATCTTCTTCTTTGACCATATAACATTTCGTTTAATTTTAACACGAGAATAATTGATTAACATTCAACATAAATGCAATGGAAAGGAAAGAATTATATCATTTGGCGAGAAACTAAAAAGATATGATGCTAAAAGACAAACTCAACATCTTATCTTTCAGTTCTAGGATGTATACTAATATATACTTAAATTTGGATTTAATTGCATAGGTGCGTTCACAATTATCTACAGGTTATTCGTAGGCGGTTGTTCTTTCGTGCAATTAAACAATATGTAATTAATAATAATTGTTCATTCCATACGTTAGCAGGGATTTACTGTTAGCATAAAACAAAACTTTGTGTAAAGTGGAGCTGAATGCATCTCCTATACTGATATTCCAAAGACGTCAGGCTTGAAACGCATAATGATGATTATAACAATAACTTTCAAGTTGTTATCAAGTGATGAAAACCAAAAATAGGAAAAGAAAAAAAATTGCTGATATTAAGAATGTCATCAATGATAATTGAGTATCGCCTGTTTTAGAACATTTGTTTGTATCTATCAAGAAAATGGTTATAACGCAAGTAACGAAACAAGACTGATATTACCTTAGGTTTCTAAGCTAATATATATGGTCGTGTGTGGTAATATAACAACTGTATCAACTGTATTGACCAAATATGTCACAGTTTTTGGCAGAACATGTATTTAGGTATATATACGTGCAGACGGGGAAGACTCTGGTGAGACCGTGCACAGTCTTAACTGTACGCAGATACATTAATACCTAAACAATCGCTAGCCGAGGCTTATAAACATTTATGATAATACATTGCTTCATTTTTTACTATACATTTCCTTTCATATAGAAGACAACAGATTGATGAACATAATACTACTGTTCGATACGTGATGGAAAACCTTTCACCAACATCAACTGGAAGGAATCCATCCGATACTAATGGTAGTGTAAACGATAGAGCCAACGATGTATATGTCGCTGATGAGAACTATGAAGCATTAGGTGTCTTAAGTAGTATAAACAGTGCGGATCATATATACACTGAACTGAACAGGGAATACTAAAATGTTTACAGAATCGGAGTATGATTCAGCAGGAAACATTAAAGAATACGAATAAAGTTATAATATTTCCCTCTCACATATATTTGAAGGTGCTGAATCATTGTATGAGAGTGGACAATATAACCGTGACAACGGTTCCCTTATAGTAACATTGACCTCAACCATTGACCTATGGCAGTGACACGCGAACCAATACAAGCCTCACTGACATTTAACGTGTGTATGAAGTATGAATGAATTTCGACCACAAATGAAAGTGCTAGAGCGATGTCGTTGTTTCTTACAGACGTATTTTAGTATAATGAAGTCGCTGAATAGATGATGTTGGGACACGTGCGTGCGTAAGTACGTACGGGTGACCCCCTTTAGCACCGCGACTACATCGTCGCAAGGAGATAGCAAGGTTAAACTTCCGAAGGCTCGACACAACATGATGAGATACATAGGTCAACAAAAAACAAGTTGAATAAGAAACATTGGTTGCGTGTATTGCAGCTTCAAAAAACGATCCTTTGTATTTCTGACAACAGCTCTATATTAACAGTCCATCCACAAAAACGAAGTGGGTGAACATTTACATGCAGTGTCTGCATACACTAACAGTGTTTTTACAGTGTCTCAAAACAATATTTTAATGATATTAGTTTCAGCTTGGGTATGCTCCAGGAAGAGCAACTTTAGTGTTAGTTTTACAGGCTTTCAGAGATCAAGATGAGGGACATTTGTTTAAAGTTCTAAAATATGTATTTGACACTCAAACCGTATCAGACGCATCTTTTGAGTACCAACAATAATGGTTTGGTTGAGAATTAAGAGAGAAATTGTAGGGAGAAGGTTGGGACTAAATTCTGAAATCCTTATTTGACACACAAACCATATATTTCTGGTACTCACAAGAATCGTCTCACTGGGAAGAAAATTTTGAGAACCCACATCATACGGTTTGGTTGAGAAATAACAGATATATTGATGGGAAAAGACAAGTGTACACCCCTTTATCTAGACCTCTGGGTTTAGATATGAATGAGACTGCACATTCATTCTCATTCAACTGGTCAAGAAGTATCTCGAAACCGTACGTGACAAATTGGCGAACATTGGTGTAGAACCAAATCAGACAGCACGATGCACCGGTTTGTCTGGATCAACATTCATCACAAATGTCTTAATATCCGTTTTCGCAGACGTCATTCAATTGCAACTTATTGCAAAGTCTAAATACTGATGTGAGACAATTTACTACCGAGCATGCTTATTTATACGATTATAATTTGTTATATATGTCCTCGTTAAGTCACCAGAAAGGAGACCCGTCAATTGGTTATTAGGAAGTTAAACGAAATCCATTACCTTTGAAAAATAATGAAATTTGTGCTAATGTTTGTTTTGCCGCTTTTCAATAGTTAATGTCATATCGCAGCAGACAGGAAAATAAAATTGGTCCCACACCTTAAAGTAGCACCGAGATAACAAATGTTTAAGCAATGAAACTAATACCACTCCAGCTGCTGACGCTAAAGTGTTGCGTTGGCTCCAAAACATCAAACCCATTAAGCCGGTTCTGACGGTACAAGCAATGATCGGACTGTGGCTGCAATTCTTATTGTGCGGCTCTAGGCCAAGGGTCAGGAAAATAGTGAAGTGTAAACTTATACTGATACGTGTGACTTTATACAAACTCTTTCTCTCGCTTATCAGAGGAAACATTATCTAGATATTGATACAAATCTTCAGGCAGGAAGTAAAATCAGTTACATAAACAAACTCAGTTTAATGCCAAATCTCCGTCTTTCAAACACATCCTCTGAAATGTTTTAACAAAAACAATGGTTTAACATTAAGAATATTTAAGGATAATAAGACTGAGTTATTTCTTTTTTTATTTCAACAAAACATTATCTACTCTAATTGATAAATACACTGATTTTTTGGAAGTAGGAGAGTCGAACTAGAAAGTATGCACCTCTTTGTTGGTGACCTGACAGCTTAATCAGATAAGCTCGACTAAACACGTAAACTCAAGTATTGACCACATGCGTCTTGCATGCATATATACTCCGTATATAGTTGAACAGTTTTCAAGTATATAATACGATGGCAATAGTTAGAGGATCCACCTAAAATGTAATCGGAAGCAACTCTCATGAACACCTTTCTTTTGATCAGTGATTCGGATTGGAAATAACAAATAGGCCTTATTTTCGGAAATCAGTCATTTAGTTTGCGACGAAAATAAAACAATTAGTACATATCACTGTTCATCGTAAGTAATATCTTTTAACATGCAAAAGAAAAAAAATTGATCAGGCAGTACAAAGGTTTCACAAGTTTAAATATTCTTACTTTCCCCGCTTCACGACAAACAAAAATAGTCCTAACATGGCATGACAACGTATTCCCTAACCACAACTGTTAAAAGGAAACACATTTCCTACATTTAGCTAAACCAATTACTCCAGTGTAGTATTATATACGTAATGCATTCTATGTTATAGTGATGATCAAAGTCAATTTCTTTTGACAGAAGCTTCAATTGAGTCCCATAAGAGTGCAAATAATACAATCTCTGTCGGAACGGTAAGATAGGTGTTTTTTGCTATGATATCCACCAGTTCAAGTGGCATGTCTGATTTGTTCACTGGTTCCTTCATTATAACACACAATACTTCCCTGTCCCTGTTAATTGCTTCAATCTTAGCGATGTTCATCTCGTATATAGCACCACTTGCTCAGAAACCCCGGTGATATCACAAGCATTGTTCTCCGAATTGATGATATCGCACAATGAATATTTTCAGAAACCAAAGTGCCGAATGGAAAGTCTCTCCCATGAATCAGTAGCCGGGGTCCTCAGTTTTCTTTGAGCTTTTGCATCAATTTTATCTCGGATGAAGATGCTTTCAGTGTCAGCATAAGGCACAAACACGTCATATCGAAAATAATCGTCGTCATCAACCCACAAATTATTTCTATAAGATACAGACCGATATCTATTTTATTATTACTTACTGATGTGTAACTTAAACTTGAAGGAAGATAAAATATGGCATCTTTTTTAAAAAGTAATAATCTGTTTGAATCAAATATTAATTCCTTCGGATTAGTTTCATTTAAGTATTGCAACATTGCAGCATCGATGTAGGTACACTCGCCAAATACTGAGTGTATCCTGGTCAGATTAAGTGATTCAAACCGTGAAAGATTCACTAATCCATACGAAATGTTGACCATACAGTGGAACGTTAAGTCAGTATTGAATGACAAGTTCAGGATTATCAGATTTACCACCTTTTTCAATATACGACAAGTTACAGTCCAACAAGGATAAATATGTAACCTGTGAAAGAAACATAAATCCGTGAAACTGAAGTGAGATTGCAGTGTCCAGTGACACCAGATAGTACCAAAGCCCTTACATGAGTCTATTTGGAAAATCCAGCTGTAAATTGTTGATCTGGAAACCCGTTCATATAAAACGTATTAAGGTTGTGTAAAGGCTGTAGAGCATTTATTGGATACTTTTGTTGGTCTTTATCCTTTTCTTTCTGTTCAATACGAAGAAATTTTAGGTTATACAGCGGTTTAAGATTGATTGACAGCAGACGACTGTGTGAGTAATGTAACCATTTGTTGTGAAGTAACATTGTTTCTAGACGATGTAACCCCTTGAAGGAAGCATTCATTATAACATAGATTTTGTTTTAAGACAGATCCAAGTATATTAGATTCCTGCTATTCCAGAAGGCAGCATTAGGAATTGCATTGATTCTATTTTAATCCATGAGCAAAACCGACGTGTTTGGTGAGATACCGCTAGGAATGTATGTAAGATTATTCTGTGAACAACTAATAAAGGTTCCTTTGCTTAACTCCAGACATTTGCATAAAGAACCTAAATCTCCTGTGCAATTTCCTGACGTTTTTATCGACTCGATACTAAATGAGCAGATTCCAAGTGTCATTACAGGTAATGATAGTGTATCGTTCTGGTGTAGGAAAGTTCTAGTTCCAGACAAATTCGGTAATCAAATCCAAAAAGTTATGCAAGTATCATTACTTAAGTGTTGACACATTGTCCTTTTCGTTCCAAGAGTCAAAAACATTAAAGCTTAGATATATATAAAGCAACAACACTATTCAAGAGACGGAAACTAAATGAGTCACGTTTTGGTGAAACTTATCTTAAGACCTTTGCGACAAGCAAAGATCGGATCAAGACTTTGTTTACGTGATGTTTGGTCACGTTTTTGTATGCTCTTTATTCCGTCATTAAAACATTTATAAGAACTAGTTAAAGAATATAGTTGACACAGATATTGTAATTGCAAGCATAAGTTCTGAAATGTTATGTCATTAATTTTAACCTTCAAAATGTGGGTTTTAGTGCAGCTTGCTTTTGACATTCGGGATAAATTCCGATTGTTTATGTTGATTAGGATATTATTTTTCCGTGTTTACTAACCACAAGGAAACAAAATGTGATAAGATGTTCTAATTACGCACATAACCTGATTTATTGATTGGTTGTTTGGTGTTTTACGCAGCTTTCAACATTTGTTCAGTTATGTCACGACGTTTCCTTGATAAGTAACCAATACTACTGGAACATGTATTTTGAATTCAGCCATTAAGTCGTAATGCTAACCCTGCAACCCTTAACGCCAAGGAGGGCAGCCATTAATGTCGATCTCCCTCACCCGAGGCGGACCCTCTACCACTTCACAACCGAGGCGGTCTCATTACCTGAAACCAATCGTTGCTTCGTGATAATTCCAATCACCTTTTTTTTAGATTGAACTGGTGCTGTAGGAAAGCCAACCATTTGTCTTTTGCGATCTGTGTAAACTGCCATTACCCTGTTCTTCAAAAGATATTGATCAATATTTGTCACGGATTCCTTAGGTTTGATTTCCTGGTTCACGGCCTAAACAAAAACAAAAGTCTTTTAGCGCCAATGGCAATATGAGCTGTCTCACCGGAAAACAGCATTATTTGCCTTTTAGTTATGCGCCAATGGCAATGAAAATGGCGTTAAACCCCATTTAATCAATCAAGATAACTATGTAGCAGACATCTACGAAAAAATCAATGAAAGTATGATTATTGAACACAGTTGATTTATTGAAAGGTATTTTACGCTGCTTTCGACAATTTTTCAGTTATATCACGACGTTTCCTTGGTAAGTTACCAGTAATACTGGTCCGTTTATCCTGACACCAGCCAGTCAGTCGTAATGCTAACCCCACAATCCTGAGCGCAAAGAAGGGCAGCCATTACGACAAGTTTTAAAATATTTGGTATGACACGGCCAGGGATCGAACCCACGACATAAAGGGTAAGCATAGTTAAACTTGCGGATGACTATAACAATGGTATTTGCATAGAAACACACGAATTAACAACATTTTACCTGGAACAGTCTACTTTTATCATATTTACAGTTGACTGATTCGTAAAACATTGCGAGTAAAGGAGAAACTGATGGAAATTAGAAATTGTCCCGCTCAGCCAAGTGTATCTAACTAGTAAATTTGACAAATTTTACTTTTGATCAGATGCTTTCAAATAAGACGACACTTCAAATACCCTCACTTATGATAGCGTTAATTCACCCTTTCCCACCTTTAAGCGTATGTTGACACATCTGCAGCAGACAGTCACAATGTTTTCAACTTTATGTAATGAATATTCTTTTATTTAGCAAGATTGAAATTTGTTTTGCATACATATATCTTTATAGTCGTCTGCTGTAGATGTGTTGTATGTGTAAAAGGGTTAAAAAACTGTTCTTTACTTGTGCTACAATTATTGTAAACATTTGTTTGCGCATGCGCGTCCTTTTTTTTCCCCTTAACATATTCTTAAATCGCAAATTTAGCACAATAACTTCGCATTTATGAAAATATTCCCATTTTTCTGTTATTAAAACCCCGGTGCTTCCCAGTGATGTTACAGAGACTCCACTCTGGTATAATGCTTGTGTTCAGTTGTGTGAACTGGAACGGGGTTTAGGTATAAATATCACTTCTACAGCCTTGCTGTGGAAGCCGGATTTTATAGCGACATTGGTAGAGTGGTTGAAATTTTCGCAAAATTAAGAAACGTTTATCGCGGTTAGTTTCTGGATGGGAGACCCGCGATGGCTTAACGCTGGTACACGTTACACTTTGGTGTTAATTTAGATTTTAATTATACAAATAAATACTGGCATATAAATAGACTGTTTCACTAATCTTAACGAGAACCAGTCTAGTGACGAACTGCTACGGAAATATCCGAGAGCTGACGGTAAAATACGGCGCATGCGGGATCAAGACGATTAACACGGCGCATGCGCAAGCCCATTGCACCAGTGGTATTTCTAAACATAACCAATATATATGCACTGGTGCTGATGCACCCGCGCAATAAAGAGTTGAAAGCATTGAGGCAAAGGCAGAAATTGCTCATAATCAAATGCGTCAAAATGCTTTATTAAAAGGATTTTCCGATTTAAGACATACGTTGACTCAAATAATTCTATAAAGTATGCATTTATGAAACTTGAAAATCGTCACTATCTGATTAAATGTCAACATAAAAGGACGAAATCAATATTACATTTGGTTTAGAATCGAAGTATATTTAAATATATATATATATATATATTAAAGGTGTTGAACACCAGAAAATAGATATTATAGTCAAAGTTTTAAAACTGTTCAAAAGTTGTCTTGAATATAAGAATCATAATTCTTGGATAAAACAAGAGTAATAATTTCATTCTCCAGTTCCATTAAGCCAAATTTTGTACATTTTCATGACTTTCAATTGACAATGTTTTCAACATTTATTGCCAAAATATTTTGAACTACTTATTACTTACTTTGTTGTCACTATTTGCAGAAGTTTCATCATTTCAACATTTCGATCTCCATCTACAGTTCAGCATCTTTAATAAGAAATGAGAACTAGATTATGGTTAAATTCTAAGTAAATGTTATTCCGTTTACTGTTGTAATTGAATGGATTTACGACTAATTTCGGTGACTGAATTGATCTAGATATTGTTTAAGGAACCATTACCATAGGCAACAACAATATTGAAACTTGCGGGCGGAACAAACGTTGAAGACGAGAAACGCTACAAACATTATTGTGAAAAGCTCTCTTGGAATCAGTTTGCGTTTTTGGTACATTGTATATTAATTTTGTTTTCCTTGCGGTTTTAAATCATTTGGCTTTATTTATAACTATATTGCTGAAAAGCGGAAACGACAACGTAAATTAAATAAGCGATGCAAAATATAAAATGCAATTAGTGAGTCAAACTGAAACAAAACAGTAAAACTCCTGATGACCCTTCACTTTTACGCAAATGTTCTTATGTCAGTTTTCCTGTGTCAACATTCGTTCACGTTTCTTGAAATATCATAGATGCTTCGAAAATTGTCCTTTTCTCTGCCGATTTATTTTCCCCATCTCAAACACAGCAAAAGGTTAACCGCTTGACATTTAAGTTAAAATCCCCACCAATCTGAAGTCATACACATCGTACAGACAAAAAGAAGTGTGTTGAAGACGGAATGTAGTCTTTTGCAAGAAGACCACACACGAGGAAAATTCAGGATCTTCAGATATCCCTTCAAATCTCGTTATTGAGTGTTTACTTATATATAGTTTAAAGTAGTTATAGATTAGTGTGTATAATAAAGAGAATTTCACAGTAAAGCAACAAGAGCTCTCATTGTCGCATTCTGTTTTTCTTCTATCTTTAATCAGTATAGTGTATATAATTTATAAACATATCATTCATCGAAGACATTATCTGTAGTTCAAAATAAAAACTTTGTTTACTCGAGGTGAAAACCCGTATTAAATGTGTACATGATCAATATAAATCATTTTCGCATCACATCCTGACTACAAATGTCACATTGTTATGTAAAAGCTGTTTTGGTTCTTGCAAGAATTGTTTTATGACACAACGAAGTATCGTATTCCTAAGACACAACATTTTTCTAAGTCGAGTTCTAAAGCTTTTGAGTGGTTTAATTACAAAACTCACTTTTATTGCAATTCTCGTTCTAAAGAATTTTATCACAATTTTTGTCATTGCAACGAGTTTTGCACAAAGTAAAAGTTTACTCGAGGTGAAAACCTGTCTTAAATGTGTACATGTCCAATAAAATAGTATTCTATATACGGTTTTTTGAAATGATAACTTTGGTCTGCGTACATAGATGGTGAAGTCCTACTCCTACCAACATCGCTGTATGACAAACCATGAACGAATCTTAAAGTACAGAATGTCCAGAGGGTTTGTCGTTAGATAGAGGAGTGGTAGGAATGGTCTGTGTTCCTGATGATGATGCATCTTCCATGGATTGACGTTCCATATTCAAGGAAACCTCTCCAGGTGAGGCTTCCATGGATGCCTTGTGCTGCTCTTGTGGTGACTCCATGTTTTAGAGAGGAAGGATTATTTGGAAGGATTGCAACCACCTAACGTTTCTTGATCCTCTTTACGGCGGTATGGTGCAAGGTGAAAGTTGTTTTGATCGCTAACAGGTCTTAGCGGGTCTTGGTGAAAATTCCCCCAGGTGGTCCTTCACGACTTTGCAAGACCTGTCTCCTGGGCTGTTCCGATCACACTACGACCTAACCACGACCACCCGACGTCCCAACGACTATCTTACGACTGTTCACGACTTCAACAAAACTGCAGCAGACAACAATGAAAACATTTTGCAAAAATATGAAAGCTCTTTGTAAATGATAGTGTAATTTTCGATTAGAGTTGAAAACATTGTGGCAAAAGGGGAAATTGCTCATTATGAGCATCTTCTCCTGTTATCACAATGTTTTCAAAAGTCGTCTGCTGCAGATGCGTCAACATTTTGTAAGTGTGTAAAGGGTTATTAAATATAAGTTGTAAGCGCTTGCAACAGCTTGCCTCACAACCGATGTAAAATAAACATATTTTACTAAAGATAATGTACATGAGGTAATTATATACCTTTACACCGTACGACTCTGTTACAGTGGGACAGTCATAGATCAGCCAAATACTTTCATTAGTCGCCGGGCAGAAGCCCGCGACTTCTATTTGTAATAGGTTTTCGGAAATCACATGGGAGGAGGAGTTATTATTAGAAAAAAACAAATTTAAATGTCTTGAACATATTACAATTGCGTTTGTTTAAAAACACTAAGTTATGACACATCTAAAATTAAATAAATATTCCGATGTTTTAAGTATTAGTAGTTTCTTTATTTTGACTCGCATCTCTTTTTTGGGGTTTTATTTACGAAGACAAAACCGTCCCCATGAGACTTGCAGCAAGCAGACTGTTATGTGTCAATATCAAGTAAAAATTACGGCGAATTCTCCTTTAAAATAGCAATCTTAACTTACTGAATGTTATTTTCATGTTCAAAGAGATGTCTTGATTTGTGAGGAATTCATTTTATAATGTTTATCGATGTATATCTAAAATATGAACTGTTTCTAAGCTAAAACTGTTGATCGCGTGACTCGCGAATACCAACTGCGTAGATCAATCTCCTTTGCAGAGAGCCGCTCTTTACACTCACTTACAAATAGTAAATTATAGGTGATTTAAAATGTTTATTTGGTTCGAAACAAATGAAGAAAAGAACAAACCGAGATAAAACTGGTTTTAATAGAAAAATGACTTTGAACGAACACTCTCTGCCTATAAAGAGAGTTTCAAGAACGACACCTCTGCGAAGAAGAATGTAGGTCACGAATCGGGTCTTTCGTACACAATTATTTTGTCCTTGACAATTTTTAATGTGTCATTAAATTCCCTAAAGGCATTTTCAATCAGATTTAACTGTTTAGCTGATATTGTATTTCGAAGGTGGTCTTATTTATAAATATTGGACTACATTTCATCATTTGTTAAGGTATGATATAATTAGGATGCCAAGCTAATATCATTTTGAGAAAAAGAGAAAACTCATGTCTTCAGCGATTTAGCCCTTATCTCATTGTTTTAAAAGTAAATTGCTGCAAAGTTGTCCAATGTTGACTTTAAAAAAGGAAACATAAAATGACGTGCTATTGCATGCAAATCTTAAATTGTCTGTTTTGTGGTTTTATTGATAAATGATAAAATTCAAATAATCTGACAAACATCTTGAAAAGTGTATGTGGAATTCACAAATCTTATACTTATTCCTTAATGAAAGCACTGTATATATACTAAGACTAATGATTGTCAAGATTACTCATTTCACTGTGTATGATCAATAATTAGTTGGCTGTGTGTATGGTCAACCTACTTTGGAATGGAGATTGATCATAAACAATGAAAGGCTTCAATTATCATTCACTTCGTTGACAAAACAATGCAAGTTATGATACATTTTCAGTTGACCCCGCCCCTGATGTTCCAATATGCCCCTCAGTTGATAACTGTTTATTCAACTACTATAATGTTAGTGTTATGCATAACTGCAGTATGCATTTCCGGCGACATTGATGCTTTGCATCAACTTTTTCTTGGCATCACATTTACTAAAACATGAGAATCCTAATGGTATTAAATCGCGCACCTGATTTACTTGAAAACACAGTTTTCAATGTTCTTACAATATGCATACAAGGAAAACAGGCAACGCCGCCGTTGTGGTCATATTTTTTAATGGATCTTAATCATTTCAACAATCTTGGTAGAGGGACACCCAATGAACATTTGTTTTATTTTCATATCATGCGGTTATGTTTGTACACGAAGATTTATTAAAGTCCGTCCCCCTGGTGGCCACGATTTTCAATGAATCAGTTTAATTTGAACATCATTGGTAAAGTTTCAAATTATTTTCAAATCGGGCAGAACTTTTGGACAAGAAGAGTTTTTAAGTTTTCACTATACAGATATCAGGAAAACAAGCTCCTCCCTCTGGCGGCCATGTTTTTTCAACAGATCGGAATGATTTGAACAATCTTGGTATAGGGACACCAAAGGAACATGTGTGAAAAATAATGCATATTCTCCTTTCCTAATCCCGCAGCAACAAAGTTGAACAATTTGATGAGGGTCACCTAGGGAAACTTCCTGTGAAATCGGACCAGTAGTTTTAGATAATTATATTTGAACGGACGGACGCCGTAAGAAATCACAATAGATCATCTTGAGCACTGTGTGCTCAGGTGAGCTAACAAGCTAAGATGAGCTAACAAGCTAAGGTAAGTGAGCGTATATATACAATAATAAGGCAGACAGAATTACTTCTAGCACACTTGATAACTGTTGTACTCGAAAAATTCAGTAAGTACGATCTGTATTTACTTAATTCTTCGCGTACAGTGATTCTCTAGCGTGAGTAAGACTAATGATGATTCGTAATATGCACATAAAATAAGCTTGTCCGCGGGAAAAGTACAATGTGGGACTTCCGGACAGTGTAGGTTCAGAGCGGCCTGTATATTTGATTCGTCTACGGTAGTTTGCAGACGCTTTTCACAAGCCTGGTGGGTTACATGAGATTAATGTAGATCTAAACCAGACTGTACCGAAGCACTCTCAAACTTATCTGGATCTATAAGTCACCTTGTACATTTTTGCACGGACAGGTTTAAAATACTGTCTAGGGTTAAATAGTTAACACAATATTAACTAATGTCAATAATCAATACTCGATATATAAATATTGATGTTTTCTGGTGCGACTGACGTGTTAATCGGAGTTCAAATCGTTATTATTTTAAAGATATCCTCTAGTTACTCGATGTCTCTAACCCGTTTTGGCAATTTGGAATAATAATCTACATAGCTTGGGCCTAGAATCCTTAACCCTTTCCCACATACATCACGATTGCGGCAGACGACTTAAAAACAACTTGCTGACAAATATGTGAAAAATGTCCATTAATGAGAGTTTAATTATTAAATAGAGTTGAAAACTTTGTGGCAAAGGGAGAAATTGCTCATTATGAGCAATTTCTTCTTTTGTCACAATGTTTACAAAAATCGTCTGCTGCAGCGGGTCAGAAACATGTGATATATCATATGCATATGCAACTGGTCTTTTCCCCCACAGTGTCTCTCTTGTTACTCAACTAAACCCTATATTGTGGGTACTAAAAATAATTCCCTTGAGTACCCACAAAATAGGGTTTGAGTGTCAATTACGGATTTAAGAATATGAGAAATGCCCCTTAGCTAGCTCTGGATATGGCTAAGAAAGCAGCATGTACGAGGAACGTTCGGAAAGATTTGAGACTATCTTTATTTTCTAATGTAATGTCGGAAACAGTGAATACATATTTGTACAATGTATCTTTAATTCATGTGCAAATATATCTTTCTCTACACTTTTGTAACAAATATCCTGAGATTGATTAATTTATGTAGCACAGCTCATTTATCTTTGGGATATGTCACAGGAAAACTGAACTGTGGGAACTTTTCGACCAGAGATGACCCTGATCAAAATAGATCGCCGTGCAGTCGGATCAGAGTCTTCTCTGTTCGCATTTTATTCGTTCATGAAATCCTTATCCATGGATCGTCACTAAGTTTTAAACATCAGGAGGTTGGTTTACGTTAGGAGTGATCCAGTCATACCCTCTTCATTCACATGGGTCGATGGAGCTTTCAATTTCTCGCCAAAACACCTATCTAGACACCTTAACTCCTTCCAACATATAGTTGCATACCTGTATTGCCGCATACATATGCATATTGCCGCATATAGACGCATATAGACGCATATTGCTGCATATAGACGCATATTGACGCATACTGACGCATATTGTCGCATATATACGCATATTGCCGCATATAGACACATATAGACGCACATTGATTATATGCATGGACATCGTCGGGATACACTTCCAGTTATTCGACAGACGTTACAGTTGAGGCTAAAGAACGAGTAAGCGGACAGTGAAGACTCTGACAAGACTGTATCTATACACAGTCTCGATTTAATCTTCAAACTACGCAGGTGCAATAAGATCCCGATTGCATGGCGTGTATCGAACTTAAGGATGTTTTGAAAGTCGTTTGCTGCAGATTTGTTGTATGCGGAAAAAGCTAAAGTGAACGTTTGTTAAAAGCCATCATTGTACCAATATACCACGTTTGAGTAGTTTTAACGGAGCGCCGACTTCAATCGAATAATGTTTACTATTTGTGTTATCTGCCAAATCAATTTGGACGTGTTCAAATATAATGACTAACGAGCAAATACTCTATTCAGTGTACCCAAATTTGACAATAGGCCAAACAATCCAACTGGTTACCTTTTAGGTTGATTTTAAAGTCGTCTGATTTAGAAAAAATACATGAGAACATTTGTATAAGAGTTGAAAAATATATAAAAGAGAGAAAGTCGAAAATATAATAAATTTTGTGAGGAAACGATAAAGTATTCTTTTTCTCCTTGTTCCGCAATATTTTCAAGTCGTCCTGTGCAGAAACGTCACAAAATGAAGAAAAGGGTCGATGCCTTACTCCATGAATACTATAAAGCAACTCTTCTTCTCTCTTCTCATTAAAACTGAACTTTAGATTTCTTTGACAATATAGAATTTAGAAAGTCGAAATACATTAGTGGAAACGGATTTTGCTCATAATGAGTAATCTCTCGCTTCCCTGAATGTTTGTACGATTTAACATCAAAATCATAGTTTCAGAGTTTATATGGCATTGCTTATTTAAAAATCTCAACTCTTTCAGCGCCGAATTTACTAAAGTAGACTTTTCCATATTCAAAAACAGGTGAATTGCATTGTTCATGTAATAAGTGTTCTGGAATATTTTGATAACTAAAAGGCGAACAGTCCTCATGTCAGATGAGACGGCTCGTTACGAGCGGACTCACCTGAATCTGTCAGGGGCGTAGCTTTGCAATAATCACTGTGTAGGCCGTCGCGTGAGAAAATCAACAGTGTGGACTCTGCGTAAAGTATCGACCCGGATCAGCCTAAGCATGCCACACAGGCCTACCCGGATAGACACTTTTCGCCTCCTGTGGATTTTCTGTTTCAGGAATCACTACTCTATACATCTATCCCACTAAGACGGAATGTGTCGGCCGGATCAGTCTGCGCGGACAGCGCAGGCTGATCTGGTCGATACATTACGCAGATGCCTATCCCCGCAGCTGCATTTTGGAACATTTTGAGAACAAATGTGTAGGCACGTGCCTACAGTTCCTAAAGGGAGCTACGCCCCTGTCTGTATTGTTTGCAAAAACCTCAATATTGTCATTGGCGCTGTAGGAATCTAAAAAGTGTAAGAAAGGTAATTGATCTGAAATTATAGTCAAATACAGAGAATACTATTTAGCGTTCTATTATTATTTTTGCAATTAAAACGTTCACAAAGCTTTCCAACTCTTCACATGTCAATATAACTGCGACGATACCATAAATTGAATAAACAGTTTTCACATTTCAATGCACGTACTTAAAACTTTCAATTGACAAAGCTGAAACATATTCATACGCGATCAACCATATTCCTTTGCCCTTTTAATCACAATGGGGGTTAACTTAACAAGCAATGTCTACTTTTTCCTAGCGTGTTTTTCAGGTAGTCTGTCCTTTGTAAGGTAACATACGGTTAGAATATGTTTCACGGATATTTTACAACGTTATTTGATATGTTAAAAATATCATAAAGTTTTAAATTCAACATGAAAGGTTTTAAAGCTGTATTTTATCTATTATAAGCTGCGAAGTATGTTAAGTCAATACCAGTATAGCAAGTCGAACTATTCTTTATAATTACATTTATATGTACGTGGAACTTGATGAATCTGTATGTGAGGATAATAGTGGAATACAAAAAAGTGAAAATTTGGACCTAGAAGATAAGTTAGTTTGTTTGTATACATTATAAGATAAGGACGTTTAATTATCTCAGAGAGCTAACCCGTGTCTTTTCCTTATGAGCCGTCCCGCGATAAAACACCAACATTATGGCCTCTGCGTAATGTATCGGCCCGGATCAGCCTGCGCAGTCCGCGCAGACGGATCCAGGCCGATACATTCCGTCTCAGAGGTATAGAGTAATGATTCCTAAAACAGAAAATCCACAGGAGGCGAAAAGTGTCTATCCGGGTAAGCCTGCGCGGCATGCTTAGGCTGATCTTGGTCGATACATTACGCAGAGGCCATAATGTTGTTTTTTTCGCTGGACGGCTCTTAAAATTTGGACCTAGAAGATAAGTTAGTTGTTTGTTTGTATACATTATAAGATAAGGACGTTTAATTATCTCAGAGAGCTAACCCGTGTCTTTTCCTTATGAGCCGTCCCGCGATAAAACACCAACATTATGGCCTCTGCGTAATGTATCGGCCCGGATCAGCCTGCGCAGTCCGCGCAGACGGATCCAGGCCGATACATTCCGTCTCAGAGGTATAGAGTAATGATTCCTAAAACAGAAAATCCACAGGAGGCGAAAAGTGTCTATCCGGGTAAGCCTGCGCGGCATGCTTAGGCTGATCTTGGTCGATACATTACGCAGAGGCCATAATGTTGTTGTTTTTCGCTGGACGGCTCTTAAAAGTTGGACCTAGAAGATAAGTTAGTTGTTTGTTTGTATACATTATAAGATAAGGACGTTTAATTATCTCAGAGAGCTAACCCGTGTCTTTTCCTTATGAGCCGTCCCGCGATAAAACACCAACATTATGGCCTCTGCGTAATGTATCGGCCCGGATCAGCCTGCGCAGTCCGCGCAGACGGATCCAGGCCGATACATTCCGTCTCAGAGGTATAGAGTAATGATTCCTAAAACAGAAAATCCACAGGAGGCGAAAAGTGTCTATCCGGGTAAGCCTGCGCGGCATGCTTAGGCTGATCTTGGTCGATACATTACGCAGAGGCCATAATGTTGTTTTTTTCGCTGGACGGCTCTTAAAATTTGGACCTAGAAGATAAGTTAGTTGTTTGTTTGTATACATTATAAGATAAGGACGTTTAATTATCTCAGAGAGCTAACCCGTGTCTTTTCCTTATGAGCCGTCCCGCGATAAAACACCAACAGTATGGCCTCTGCGTAATGTATCGACCCAGATCAGTCTGCGCAGTCCGCGCAGACGGATCCAGGCCGATACATTCCGTCTCAGAGGTATAGAGTAATTATTCCTAAAACAGAAAATCCACAGGAGGCGAAAATTGTCTATCCGGGTAAGCCATGCGCGGCATGCTTAGGCTGATCTGGATCGCTACATTACGCAGAGGCCATAATGTTGGTTTTTTCGCGGGACGGCTTTTAATATGCATTTATAAGGTAACCCTTTCCCACATATAGACGTTTTCTGACGCCTCTGCAGCAGACGACCTTTGAAACAAATTGTGGCAAATGGAGAAATTGCTCGTAATGAGCAATTTCTTCATTTGACCATAAAACAATGTATTTGACTCAATAATTATACTTCCATTTATAGATAATTTCTCATAATTTCCGGGCATGTTCTCAAAGTCGTTTGCTGCATATTTGTCATTTGTGGGAAAGGGTTATTTTTCTAGAAATTGGACATCTGGAGTTGAGTATGAAATATTCGGACATTCGGTATAATTTGTATTTGAGATAGAGTGCAGAAACGTTTGAGTTTGTCAAAAGAAGATCGGGCGCTCTGCGAAAACCAACATTTAATCATGTGTGACAAGTGTAGGACCAGATCACACAGCATAGTCTTATCTGGTTCTACATTGTTCACCAAATAGTCAAAGAATGTTTCAAGAAATTTGTATACAGCAGTTTTTATTTGGATCATTAAAGGTGCTGAACTCCAGAACATTGATATTAAAGTCAAAGTTATAAAACTGTTCAAAAGTTGTCTTGAAATATTAGCATCACAATTCTGGGATAAAATAATGAGTAATAATTTCACTTTCCAATACAATGGACATCTAAATATTGATCGTGTATGCTTCATTTTTACTGGGTAGACATACCCAGTAAGTAAAATTTTGTACATTTTCTGGACTTTCAACTGACTGTTTTTCAACATGTACTGCCAAAATTGCTTTAAAGGCGTATGCTACAGTTTTTTCTCAAAACATTTCCAAATCATAGAATTTCTTTAATCTTTGTATTTTATTAGAACATACAATAACTGGTTGAAATAAGAAAAAAAAAATATTAATAATCGATCCAAAAAAAAATATTGGCCTTTCAATGACATGACCAATTTCATCAAAGGCACAAATATAGGCATTTTGGCTGAAAACCTAAAACACACAAAAAAATGAAAATGAAAACTACAAATCATATTAAAGTTCGAAAATAACTTTATATATAGAATGTTAATCAATATGAAAAAGGATTTTTTGAGAAAAAATGGAAAAAGAATATATTAAGCTGTTTTTCAAGGTCGAAATGGTCTCACATTTTACCCCCGAAAAAGTTAAAATCATAGAAATTTTCTATTCTACATATTGATAAATAACTGTAGCATACGCCTTTAAACTATTTATTACCTTCTTTGTTTAGACTTTTAGTAATATTTGCAGAAATTTCAACATTTCAAAAGTTTGATCTCCATCTGGAGTTCAGGACTTTTTCCACACGATGTGATTTGGAGCACCGCTATTTTTCTTTGTTTTCTAATTATGATTATCTTAAAATCACCAGCTTCGGAGATGTAAACCAGTCCGTATTGTTAACGTTTTTGAAGTAATTACAATACGGATCCAACAGCATACTGTCCCCAGAAAGTACTTTCTATGTGGCAGCTTCTCGTCTAGTATTTTAGAATGTTTGAGTATAGGAGAGAGTCTGATCAGACTGACGTGAAGATCATGGAATTATTGTTTATATTCAGCGCGTAGTAGCTTCATCAACTTCTACTTATCATTATTATTATTATTATTATTATTATCATCATTATTATTATTATTATAGATAATGGTATCATGTGATGGGGAGTTGTTCCAGCTCAAACAGCAAAGGTAATGTTATACAAATATACCGGTAACTGCCAAACAAACCTAACTACATGTCATTGCAATATAAACTAATTGCTGTTTGGAAGTAAGAAAACGAATCAAAACATTTTCTTTGACCGGCATGAACTTATGAGATATGTGGAAATATTACACTGTCTTTATGTTTTTTTTAAACAACCTAGCCGTAATTATCCACTTTCATTTCAATTTCTGACACGGGAGCCGTAACACACTGCATTTTTTTGAAAACATTATGAAAGAAGGCGAAATTGCTGATCATGAGCACGTTCTTCATTAGCTACAATGGTATCAAATTAATTTAATACCTGTAGTTTCGATTTTGCCTAGATTGTTTTCAAAGTCTTCTGCTGCAAATGTGTCGCATGATTGAAAGGATAAACAGTCATGGCTAAAAATCACTTGGAATTAACTTTCAACAATTATACAGCAATTTCTTCATTTGTCACAATAAATAGTTTTCAAAGTCTGCTGCAAATGTGTCGCATGATGGAAAGGATAAACAGTCATGGCTAAAAATTAGTCAGTCGACTTTAGCTCTTAAATAATTTTAACATTCTATAACACGGACGCTATATGTTGACTGATCGATTTCGATAAACTTATTTGCTTTGATAAAATCAACTCTATAGATATTAAGATCAGCCAATACTATATAAGTTATTGTAAATGTATGGACAAATATTTCGTCGCGATGTGTTCCTTCTGTAAAATTGCCCGACTTTTCGAGGACGGAACGTTTCCAAACAGTTTATGCGATAAGCGACATTGGCTGCTGCAGACGTGTTGTAGTTTTCCATTGATTTGAGTAAAATACCGTGTACAATTATTTCAGTTTAATCAGGTCGGCCAGTTTACTTCACTCTAGACCGCATCAGTGGTGTAGTGGTAGAGCGTCCGCCTAGGGTGCGGGAGGTCGCGGGTTCAAACCCCGACCGGGTCATCCCAAAGACTCTAAAAATGGTAGTAATGGCTGACCTCCTTTGCGCTAAGGGTTGCGGGGTTAGCATTACGACTAACTGGTTGTTGTCAGGATAACACGACCAGTAGTACTGGTAACTTACCAAGGAATTGCCGTGATTTAACTTAAACACTGTTGTAAGCGGCGTAAAACACCAAACAATCGATCAATCACCTAACTCTAGTTGTCGCCATGAAATTCCCTGATCTGAGAAAGAACTGTTGCATTGTTCACATTTGTTTAACATCACACATTACATTGAATCTTTAATTATTTACAAAATCATCAAACCCTTATCGTATACGAACAACTACGAACAATTCAATTCAATTCAATTTCTTTATTCAAGTATTTAGGACTCTGACCCATATACATTAATATTTACAAATAATACAATATGAATGACACAATTGGAATGAGAAATTTTACAGAAACAATTATTGAGATATATTACAGAAACAATATTCGCAACCCATTCCATTTCCATTTCCATTACTGTGCCTTGTCGATTGATTTGATCAGCGCATGACCACCTAGTTACATGTGTATACACGAAACTTTTGAAGTACGTTTAACTCCTTCTTCCAACGTTATCCAACTATAGTGTTGGTCCTGGCTTTACCGTATCAGTGTAACACACGACATCCAGTTGGAGACACATCGCAATAATAAATATGAACCTTGTAAAGACTCTTGTAAGTCTTTGCCTTCCCATACTTTGATAAATGTCCTTTCACTCTTTCACTGCCGAATTTCACAATGTCGATTTCGATGTTGAAAATTGGACCACTCCATGTATCGTCCATCGAGAAATGTTGTGAAATTTAATGTCTAAGTCGCAAACAATGCAGATTTCAGGAGAGACAGCTCGTTATGAGCTGTCTCACCTGAATCTGCATTGTTTGCAAAAGTCTTTAATTGCCGTTGCCAGCAAAAGGATTAAGGGGCTAAATTGATAGTCAAGTATGCATAGTGTTTTCAGAAGGACAGAAATGACTAAAATGAGTACAAACCGATCATAAATTTCTCTATAATCGTTTGTCATTCAATAAATCTTTGCATGCCGCATTAAAGTGTGTCTTAAAGTTGTTAGGTTGTGTTAGTTTAATATCAAAATAGCGCAATAATTTATCAAAATTTTGATTTCAGTATTTGATACGCAATTCCTTAGACCAAACTGGACGAACGCAGTTAAAGTCAGGTCAGAGTTCCTAAACGACAAAATAACAACAGTATCAGCTGGCTTTCGTCCAATCAACAATTCGACTATTGAGTTAGCCGGAAGTGTGAATAAATTTGAGGGCGCCAGGTGGAGCCGGGGTTTCATTTCCGGTAAGCATGTGATTGAATTCATATTTCCGGTACATCTGCGTGGTCGTCACGCCAGAATTGGCCTTGGAACATCGGGTACTAAGTTAGGGGGCAATGATGCAAGAGAATTACTAGGAGGAAAACAAACATGGGCAATCGATCTGGTACAGAAAACGAGATTTAACAATGGCAAAACAGTCGGCACATTTCCTGCCTTTGAGGTAAGCCAAAAGCTTTCTCGATATATATGTTGTTCATCTTGTTATCCTTTTAAGCATTGTTACATCCACGCGGACTAAGGAGAAAATGACAACCGCTCAATTTCTTCCGTTTTCTGTATTTATAGCATTACTTATGTTGACTGCTTCTTTTAGAATCATCTCAATTAGAATGACTTAATAATTAAAAACAATATTAATTCCTTCATTCCGATTCATTCATAGATAACTTTTATATCGGATCATCTTGTATTGATGCATTTAGGGTCTCCAAGGTAAGAGGTACAAATCCTTCAGACATGAGAGTTACGAACTGTAGAATATTAATTCGTTTATTTTAGAAGCATATTTAACGGAAGTGCGCATATCACAATCTAGCAAAGCTAGAACTTCGCAGTTGTCATAAATATATGTGCGATTGCTCTTACGAATACATGTACTTCGCTCCGAGCAATAGAATATATTTCTAGTCGGAGTCTAGACAGGGACTTTCTTTCCTACTCCAACTTGCTAACGCAATCTAGCGTATCGACAATTGTGTACTTCAGTTTAGAGACATTACCTTTGAATAAATATTGATGTTCTCAAGGTGATATATGTTATATGTGTGAAAGCGTTAAGTGTTGTGTGTTTTTTTTTACCAATGTAGGCTGTTTTACCAGACTGGTTTTTCATGTACATCGACTTGGATGAGGGTACGTTACAGTTTGGATCGGACACGACGTTCTACGGCACCGCTTTTGAAGACGTCAACGTAAAGGCTGGTCCCCTGTATCCTATCGTAACAGCTTCCGTTAGCGGCGCCATTGTAGGGATGGTTTACAGAGGCGAGGGTAACCAATGTTCCTTATATGTCCTCGTACCATACTAATAGTAATCCTCTCCAACATAGAACAAATCTGTAGCAGACGACTTTTAAAAAATACCAAAACATAGAAAGTATAATTTTTGAAAAGATTTCTCACCATGTTTTTCAAAAGTCGTCTGCTGTAGAGGCGTTAGAAAGCGTCTGTATGTTGGAATGAGATAACTTATTTGTGTGTGATTTTAGACTGTTTCATTATCTATTGCTCATTCAACTAATGCCCCAGTCATAGTGTCACGTTTTGGCTAGCCGTTGTGCCTCGTTTATGACAACCACGATTTAGCAAATTTCAGCGGGGTGCCACGATGTGCCACGTTGTTGCCAAGTCATAGCCACGTGCTAGCCACGCTGTCGCCTCGTTGTATTCCCGTTGTGACACAATTTAAAGGTGACAACGAATATCAAAGTTTGGTTATGTCTCGCTGCCGCCACGCTGTTACCTCGTTGTTGCTACGTTGTTCCACGCTTCGTTATGCCTCTTACAGCGTAGCATAGCGTGACACAGCGTGGCATAACGCGGCACTAGGAACGTGAAGCGAGGCCACAACGTAGCACAGCGCAGAACAACTTGTCAGCAAACGTAACAGAACGTATCAACCGGCGGGACGCGCTATGTTCACGTTTCTGCCACGTGTCTGCTTCGTTATACTACGCTGTACCACGTTCTCGCCACGTTGTAGTACGTTGTAGGGGAAACGTGAGCGAATTTTGAACATGTCCAAAATTAAAATTTCCACTTTACATTTTGTCACGTTTGCTCACGTTTAAGCCACGATATGCTACGTTTGCTCACGTTATAGCCACGTTTCCTAACGTAGCTAAACGTGGCGACCAAAACGTGACACTATGACTGGGGCATAAGGGATACAGTTTACGATAAATGTGCCACAAGTGTATTATGCATGAGCTTTATATTCAAATGTTTAAATAAGTGTCAACTTCAATCTCATTAAATCAGACCAAAATACTGAAGTCTTCGCTGTACATATGCTGGATCTTACTACACCGCACAATAAGCTGTCTCGTATTGACATTATAAATACTCATGAGCACGTGCTCCCTTGTTATGTCCAATGGATTCGTACAATACAGCCAACACCCGTGATATATAACCGTAACACTGGACAATCACCGCTCCTCCATATCGCTTATGTATATAGGTTATCCTACATGTTTAACCCTTCCCCTCATACGACAATTCTGGAGCAGACGACTTTGAACGTATTTTGTCAAAACGTAGAAAATCTCCATGATTGAATGGATAACCTATGACAAAAAGTGAAAAACATTGTGGCAAAAGGAGAAATTGCACGTTTTGTGCAATTTCTTCATTTGTCACTAAGTTTTCAAAAAGCTGTCTGATGCAGAGGCGTCAGAAAGCGTCTATATGAGGGGAAGGGTTAATACCGAACGATTTGGAAGGTCAAAGTGTTGCAAAGGGTCAATCTGAGCCGACCTCGATTGGACAGTCATCAGATCTTTATATGAGCGAGCAAAACTTAGGTCAAGTTTTAATGAGATTGTGTCGACTTATATGTCATATTGTTTCCAAAATATTGAAAATGTTTTTACCGAATTGAAATTTCCTATGTAGTTAAAGGTACAATCAGGAGAGATTTAATATCCGCGGAGTGTACGCCGAAAGGACTAGCCCTGAGGTCACGCGAACATGTATAGAACTGATTTTGCGTAGAGTCCTTCCTTGTGTGCGAGAGGTCGCGGGTTCGTTTCCTGGCCGGCTCATACCAAGGACTTTAAACATGTTACTAATGGATGACTTCCTTGGCGCTCCGAGGTGCGGGGTTAGCATAACGGCTGACTGACTGGCTGGTGTCAGGGTAAAAGGACCAGTAGTACTGGTATCTTACCCAGGAAACGCCGTGATTCATCTGAGCAATTGTTTAAAGCGGCCTTTAACACCAAACAACCTTCTTTCGAGGTATTGTCAACATTTCTGGATAGAAGTTTAGGGGTTATTTATGTAGGTTTACTTCGACACTCGTAATAATGCGTGCATGTTGAGAGAATACAAAAAATACGCTGTTGGTTCTGTAAAACCTGTCGAACCATACACCGAGAACCCCTTTAATGATATGTATATATGTGCTTGATAATAATAGGGGCGTAGCTTTGCAATAATCAATGTGTAGGCCGTCTCGTAAGACAATCAACAGTGTGGACTCTGCTTAAAGTATTGACCCGGATCTGCCTAAGCATGCCACACAGGCCTACCCGGATAGATACTTTTCGCCTCCTGTGGATTTTCTGTTTCAGGAATCACTACTCTATACATCTATCCCCCTAAGACGGAATGTGTCGGCCGGATCAGTCTACGCGGACAGCGCAGGCTGATCTGGTCGATACATTACGCAGATGTCTATCGCCGCAGCTGCATTTTGCGGCATTTTGAGAAAAAATGTGTAGGCACGTGCCTACAGTGCCTAAATGGAGCTACGCCCCTGAATAAGAACAGTAGTAAGCAACATGTTCCTTCAGATTGAGAATAGTTTTCTTTTCTCCATTGCAGGCAAACAGATAGTTGGACCTTTACGAAAGCGGCGGTCGCTTGACGTCAAAAGGTCTTCAGACAGACGTCGACTTCTAACAAGGGACTATTAGACTAGCAGATAATGTGATCAGCTATTGTCACATATAGATCAATTCACTACCTACGTAGGACTTTTATGGATAATTCACATGTAGAGTGTACGTACACCTAGGAGTAGTTTGGGACGTGTAGAACACAACAGTATTCATTTTTAGTAACAGAGAGCCTCCGGTCCATAATACACAAACGGGTGCGGGGGGTCGCGGGTTCGATCCCCGGCCGGATAATACCTAATACTTGAAAAATGATAGTAATGGCTGCCCTTCTTCGCACTCAGAATTGCGACTGACTGGCTAGTGTCAGGATAAATGGACCAGTAGTCCTGGTAATTTACTCATGACACGCCGTGATTTAACTGTAAAATTGTTGAAAGCGGCGTTAAACATCAAACAATCAATTAATCAACGATAATGCATTATACATTGTATCAAAACATGTGGGTAACGTATAAGAATATATATGTTATGCCAGCAGTTATTAAAATAGAACAAAACAGAGGTCCAGATAAGGAGGGGTATACAGATCTTTTCCCCACAATATCTCCCTTGTTATCCAACTAAACCCTATGGTGTGTGTACTCAAAAGCATCGTCTCATTGAGTACCCACAATATAGGGTAAGTAGGTCAAATAAAGAGTATAAAACTCGCAAAACGACCCTTATTTAGAGCTCTGACTAAAGCAAAGATAATATATATATGAGCCGTTTCACGAGAAAACTAAAATTAAGGTACCTGCGTAATAGATCGAACCAGATCAGCCTGCGCAGGCCAATCCGGGCCCGACACATTCCGTCTCAGGGGGATAGAGGTCAAGAGTAATGATACCTGAAACAGAAAATCCAGAGGAGGCGAAAATTGTCTGTCTGGGTTAGCTTGCGCGGCATGCTTAGGCTGATCCGGTTCGATACTTTACGCAGAGTCCACAATGTTGGTTTTCTCGTGGGACGGGTCTATTATTATTATTTAATTCACTATCTGTTATGATGGTAGAGGATAATCCACATCATGTCGATCGCTCGTATATCTAGGAGTAGATTAGAAACGGTAGAACAATGATATATGGGAGCACAAAAAAAACCCCATCATAATTCAGAATTACTCTTATACAACACATCTGCAGTAGAAGACTTTTCAAGCATCTATACAAAAATATAGAATTCATCCAGATATAAAAGTATTATTATTGAATAGTGTTGACAATACTTTGGCAACATGAGATGCTACTCATAATGAACAATTTCTCCTTTTGTCACAATGTATTCAAAGATAATTTGGCCACGTCGTATGAAAACCGACTATTTGACCGGTTTCTACAGTTTTCAGTTTTCTTAATAATATAGTTTGAAAAGTCGAAAATGTGCATGTCAAATGTTGAGAAATTAGTTATTCAATATTAGTTAACAAATAAATATCATTTGAACCTCTTTTTACACCTCCTGTGGATTTTCTGTTTCAGGAATCACTACTCTATCTATCCCCCCTTAGACGGAATGTGTCGGCCGGATCAGTCTGCGCGGACAGCGCAGGCTGATCTGGTCGATACATTACGCAGATATATTGATATGAGCCGTTCCACGAGAAAAACAACATTGTGGACTCTGCGTAAAATATCGAACAGGATCAGCCTAAGCATGCCGCGCAGGATAACCCAGACAGACACCTTTCGCACCCTGTGGATTTTTGTTTCAGGAATCATTACTCTATACTTCTACCCCCCCCCCGAGACGGAATGTGTCGGCCCGAATTAGCCTGCGCGGAATGCGCATGCTGATCTTGGTCGATCGATTTAGCAGTCCACACTGTTGGTTTCCTCGCGGGACTTTCTCTAGAACGAAGCTTGACGTATAAATGCCATTTGGTGATCATATCAGCGACACCATACTTTATCCGGTCTAGGTATTGTTTGGCTTCGTGCTAAACAGTTGTACCTGCATATTGTGGCAATGATGTAGTTACAACCATATTACGTAAATTCACCGGTATAGTTAGTGTTTTAAGCCGCCTTCAACATTTGTTCAGTTATATCGCGGCGTTTCCAAGGCAAGATACCAATACTACTGGTCCATTAACAATGACAACAGCCAGTCAGTCGTTAGAGTAACCCCGCAACCCTGAGCGCCAATGAGGGCAGCCATTGCTTCCATACTGATTACACATGTGGTAAAAATCCCTACTTGAGCCTTCATGCTAAAGGATCCAATGGAGAAGATTCTTGAAACCTTTCGTGGCATATTGGCGAACAGTGCAGACCCAGATGAGACTTTTGGATGGGCTGGATCTACACTGGCCGCGAATATTTTATACGGTTGTGTTTGCAAAGCGCCGTTCAAATTCTAGACCACTAGGACTTGACCCTTTCCTACAAAAAATAAATCTGCAATTGAGGACTCGGGAATCATTCAGTCAAACACACTGAAAACCTCTATAAAATGAAGGTATAACTACTGAAAACTGTTATTCGAGTCATTTATCCTTTTGTCACACTGTTTTCAAAAGCCGTCTGCTGCAGGGGCGTCTATATGATGGAAAGGGTTGATCTGACTTTCATACTGTATTGGCCGTCTAATCTGAACTGTCGCATGATGAATACATAACAAGGTCAGTTTATAATGTCTATAGTCTTGACTGGCAAAAGGTAATGAACACAATAGTAAAGTATGTTCGTAAAATTTATTATGATCTAATGTGAAGGTACATATGTACTAAAATGATCCAGCCAAAATACATTGAGGTGTGTGAAACGCAGCCTGTTAAATATATGAGCGTAGTGCCGACAATAATTCGCTTAACACGTCTATTTGCTTAATATTGCTAACACAAGGTGTAGAAATTAAAGCAATATACAAGCCTCATTGTAAACCGATTTAATATACATTTATTTTAAAAAGCGCAAATCTTTCAATGATGCATTACATTTTTGGCTAAAATCCAATGCTCAACAACCAAAGGCCTTTAGGATACAGTTAATAGTTTCAGTATAGATCATTATAACTGGAACCACACTATTCCGTTTGTTTTTAAGTTGTATATTCAATCAACTGATGTATTTAGGTTTAACACCGTTTCAACAATTCTTCAGTCATATCACAGCGGCCAGTTCACCTACATATGTGCTTGCTGGCTCTCTCACAATAGAAGTCTGCAAAACAACTGGCTACTTATCCACATAGACTGTTAGTCTATTGATTGAAGACGAATGATGCTTGTTAACCGAGCTGGGGTTTCGAACTCACAACCCCTGGATTGACAGTCAGCGTCGCTACCGACTGAGCTACTGGTACTTGCCAGTTTATATACAAAAATATTTATCTAGAAACATCAGCGAATGAAAAAAGCATACATGTGCCAAGATATGTTTTCTTTAGAATGTAGTACACCTTTTAATTTGAAATTTTAGAACCTTTGTTTATGTTTCAACTAGGGTTCATGTCATCGATAAATGCATCCGCACCGCTTAATACTAATAATGCTTCGTAGTTTCCTATTGAGTTGCATACGACGTTAAACCAACACTTCATGCGGACAAACAATGTGATCAATTCGGATATAAATGATGTACGTTAACTAATTTGCAGCAGCAGTTTTAGACCGTCCCATGTCAGCTTACTTTATTAAAGAATAAAAGACAATTTGCAGTCATTAAGTTATAGACAAAACAATTACATTTGTATATTTACCCTGAACCTGACCTTTAATTATGATAAAACATTGTACATGTATTTGATAGCATAAAACTGTGATGTGCTCTAGTTAGGTATATATTTCTAAGTTACATTGTTTAATTATAGCTAATTTGATAGGTTGGCTCATATAGATATGTTATTGCATATTCTGTATCATGTTACAATTCATAAAAAGATGCCTGATTATCCCTTTCCCTCATATAGACGCTTTTTGACGCCTCTGCAGCAAATGGCTTTTTGAAAACATATTAACAAACGAAGAAATTGCTCAAAACGAGCAATTTCTCCTTTTGCCACAATGTTTTCCACTTTTAGTCATAGGTTATCCATTCAATTATAGAGATTTTCTATTTCTTGACAAAATATGTTCAAAGTTGTCTGCTGCAGAATTGTTGTATGAGGGAAAGGGTTAAGTGCAATATTTACATTTTGATTACTGACAAGTTCAAACAAGAACCTTTCACAATACATATCAATTGCATTGCAGTAATAAATAATATTAATCCTTTCCAACATGCAGACACATTTTGACATAGCTGAAACAGCAACTCTTGAAAACGTTGTAGGGAAAGAAGAAAGTGCTCATTGCGAGTAATTTCTCGTTTTTTTATTATCATTATTTCAACTCTACTTATCATACGTTCATGCAGTCTTTCCATATTTTGGCCTTCATGTTTTTTTAAATTATCTGCTGCAAATTCCTCTTATATAGGTATGAGTCGAGTCGATCTATAAATTGCCAGGCATTTCATTCGATCTAAATGGAGCATGACAATGAAATAATACAAGATAATGCATTACACATTTTATTTCAATGATATACATTGTAACAGCATTTCATTCATTGATTTATACGCCATACCTTTCTTGATAAATGTTATCTTCTTTTTTTGCAAATGACCATTTAAACCTGGTCTTTTAAATGTTCAAATTAACCTTACTGTTTACAGACAATGATGGCCGCACACAATTACAACCAGGTATCAGAATATCACAAGTAAAAGATATTTACCTTGACTGCAAAGCAAGAAGTATAACAACCATTTTGCCTAAATCTCAATGCATTATGCCGTCTCTGTTCTGTCCATTTAATTATCTTTTTAATTAACATATAAATACACGATACAAATTGAGAGATAGAAAAGGGGAAAAAGTAACAAAGTGTCTGTGTACATTGCATTTAATGATTGAGCTGTGTTCAAGGAAAACCAGCCTAAGCATTATATCCCTTTTTTCACATACAACAAACCTGCAAATGTTTCTGAAAACATCTATGCAAATAAAAGCAAAATATCTGCCAATAAAATGCGAGGGCTCGGTGTGAAACGGTTGTAACTAAAAACCTATTTTGAAAACCCTGGTTTAGGGGCAATTTTGACCCCTTTGTAAACAATGCAAATTTAGGTGCCATTGCTCAGAACGGGCACCTAAATTTCCATTGTTTACCAAGAAAATTGATTTAAAGCTTATAAAGACTTTATGGCGAGGTGATTAACCTTGGTAAAAAAATACCAATTTTAGATACAACCGTTTCACGCCAAATGGTGTGCAAAAGTTGTATGGTGCAGATTCGTAAAAAGCGGGGGAAAAAACATGTCTTTATCAAGATCTACATGCACATTCATGCTACCAGATCTCACTATACACCAATGGTCAGACGTTTCCTGAAACCTTCATTGGCTTGTTTTCAAACAAGGCACACAAGCCAGATGAACCTGCGTAGATGCGCAGCTTGATCCGTTTCTCTATTAGATGCAAATGCCCTATGAGTGGTTTTCCTTGAACAGGGCTCAATTTTGTTCATGAATAACATACTTCATAAAAATCCACTCACATACACAAGTTCAACCCTACACATTCACACATTATGAAAGCAAAGAAGTTTGTAGAAACAATAAAAATGGCAGTAAAATCTAGCTACAAATCTAAAACTCAGTGATATACACAAGGACCCAAGGCTGTTTACTCAGATTAGCCATATGATATTTCAGAAAACAGAAATCATACTTCAGGTATCCAGTTTGTTCTTCAAAACAAATCAAAACTTTTAATTTCCACGTTGACACATTTCTTTCCTCGTTTTTCAAGTTAACAAGAATGGGTAAAACTCTAACTACAAAACATATTATATACACAACTGAGGTCGGGGAATGGAGAAGCTATGTACAATAAAACACAAACAAACAAAAACAGCAATGGCTAATAATTTCTCATCAGAGATATGATTTCAGATTGTGAGTCCCTACATTAGTTTACAGAAATGAACAAGTACAAAAATACATGTGCATTCAATTTATCCCTCATTTCTTAACCCTTTCCAAAATGCAGACTTTTTCTGACGCATCTGCAGCAGACAAATATTGAAAGTATTGTGACAAAAAGGAGAAATTGATCATAAAGACCAATTTCTCCTTTTGCCACAAAGTTTTCAACTTTTCTTCAGTAATTTTACCTTTATTTATACAGATTTTCTAAGAGTTGTTGTATGTGGGAAATTGTTAATCAAATGCTATGCTTTTTTGGGTATTACAATATTTACCGAATCCCAACCTTTGTATTAGATATGGGAAAATGTACAAGTCAGCGTTTCTGAACAATTTAGGTTCAGTTCAGATAAATCTTATCAAAATCAAAACAATTTCAGATAACAGAAGCTTCTAACAAGCTTATTATGTAAGTACTATGCAAATAGTGTAAATCGTGAACAATGTGTGAATGCACAGGCTGATCTGGATCTACTTTGTTCACATGAGCAAACCAGTATATTTTCCCGTAAAAACATACATTTAGTTGTATAATTTTATTTATATCAACATGATTGTATACATTCACAATTAGTTTCAAAGTTTGATGAAAACTGCGTGATTAGAATAAAGGTCAAGACCAGGTCAGTATAGTCTAGTTATAGAACATCCTGTGAGGGGTAAACTGAATTTTTACCTTCATCTTTACCATGAATCTGTAAAAATGCTACACATTTGCAAAATGTATGTTTAGGCTTAAAACTAGAAACAATGTTAACGCTTTCCCACTTCCAGACGTGATATGAGGCATCTGCAGTAGACAACATTTGAAAACACTGTGGCAAAAGGAGAAATTACTTGTTATGAGCAATTCCTCATTTTGCCACAATTATTTCAACGTTTTTTGTAAAGTACACTTTTAGTTAGAGAGATATGCTATATATTTGCTCAGATGTTTTCAGTCATCTGCTGCAGCTTTGTTGTATGCGGGAAAGGGTTAACCAGAGTGAGATATACATAATTTATCCACATATTGCTGAACACAAAAAGGCTAAATACCGGGAGTAAGTATATCATTAAAATGAATTTATAAACACAGTTTCTTGCCTATTTTTTTCCGTTATATTTAACTTCAATTTATGAGCTGCAACAAGTATACACACAATCTCACCGGTCCACTCGCATGAAGTATGGACCCTGATGTAACTTGTGACAAAGGAAACTAGAGTTGTAGTCTCACAGGTATTGCTACAAGTACCATATTTCTTGTTGTAATATGTTACTGCCATGCAAGGAGGACCCCTCATTGTCTAATGCAGGATTTGAATGAATGTAATTAGAAATGTAAAATCTTAGCATAGAAAGAAATAAGCATGTTTTAAGCAATTTATCCTTTTTTAAACATATTTTTTTTAGATTTTGGTCAGAAAATCTGATTTTTTACCCATATTGCTATTCTACTATTGACTGTAAATATGTTCAGTCATTTCAGAACATCAGGCAAAAAATTAAAGTATAGACTTTCATTCCTACCTAGTTTTCCTATTATTAATGTTAGCTATTGACTGTAATATGTTAAATCTAGCACCAAACCTCAATTCCACATTTGCACAGAAGCAAAAAAACAACTCATGCACAATTATACTTCGTCAAAATGAATGCACAAAGCTTAGCTAGTGATGGCCTATAATGTCCAACAAGACTGTTTGCAGGGACACAGGTCGCCTGCCAATACGGTGTGGCTGATGTGACCCTTTGCCAAGGCCTTCGACACACAATCCAGCAAGCACAACAGGAATCAAATTCAGGAGGCATTGTTCATTTTATCAAAATAGTTTTGCATGTTAAATTTCTAAAAAAGCAAATTTGAATCAATGTTCTCAGCTCACAATCTATAATCTTAACCCTTTCTCACCTGCCGCAATAGCAACAGAAGACTTTTAAAAACATTGTGGCCAAAGGTGAAATTGCTCATGATGAGCAATTTCTCCTTTGACCACAATGTTTTCAACTTAATTTAACAATAAAGCTTTCCTTTATGGAGATTCTTCAGGTTTGTGTCACCATGTTTTCATAGTTGTCTGCTGCAGATTTGTTGCATATGGGAAAGAGTTAAATGATATTGGTAAACCTCAGAGAAAAACATCCACTGACAGATGAGGAAACTTTCTAAAATAAGGCATTGACTTGTCTCATGAGCAGTGGTTTCAACATTTTCAAACCACGCTTCCAAATTTTCAATCACAAAAATGAGGACATTCAAACCAGGCTTTTAACAGAGGAATAAGGTAAATCTGGAAAGCATGAGGGATATATATAATAATAATAATAATAATATCTTGCAAAATTCAATGTTGTGCAAAAAGCATCATTAAATAGCGCATACTCTTTCCCATATATAAAATTTGTTATCCTATATAGTAACATAGTGAGGGCTTGGCGTGAAACGGTTGTAACTAAAAACCTATTTTGAAAACCCTGGTTTAGGGGCAATTTTGACCCCTTTGTAAACAATGCAAATTTAGGTGCCATTGCTCAGAATGAGCAATGGCACCTAAATTTCCATTGTTTACCAAGAAAAATGATTTAACGCTTATAAAACCTTTATGGTGAGGTGATTATAGACTTGGTAAAAAAATACCAATTTTAGTTACAATCGTTTCAAGCCAAGCTCTCATGCTCATTGCTTAGTTTACAGCAAAACCCTTAACAAACATCTACAATATCCTTTTCCCTAATAGAATAAGCATTGTACTTCTCTGGAAGAGACAACTTTGCACAGAACAAATATTTCCATCAACTTTTATTTGGTTTTATTTTCATTTTAACCTCAATCATGATTCAAGATTGATTAAGACTGGAGTTGAAGGCACTCTGTGAACATGAGACAGTGTCTTAATGAAAGAAGGAGGTCTAATTTTAGACAATTGAAACTTAAGATTTCAAATATAGTAGAAACACTTTTTGGGAAACAGAAATTTCTAAGTCTAATAGTAAAATTTCCTTTTCCTAATGGGTTTTCTTAATTTAATAGGTGTCAAAAGATGTATTTTTCAGGGAAAGCATTCATTTTCCTTTCCTACTGTGAATTATCTCTTACCATTCAATACTGGACTCTTGTAAGGAAAAGGAGCTATACATTATAACGGTAAAAGAATTGATTAAAAACATTGTAAATATGAGTGTTTTTCTACAAGTCACTAGTTTATATTTTCTCCACGTAGTTAGAAGGTAACATTCCTCGCTGTCCTGTTTTTTCTACAACGCCTTCCATCCATCCAGCATCGATGGGCTGACAGAAAACTATTAAATCTCCATCCTTAAAACTGACTTCATCCGCATCTGCTGCATCGTAATCGTACAAAGCCTGACATACCATCTGAAAGGAAGCAATTATATTATGTTTTATACATATTAACCTTTCACAGTCCTCCACTTGTCCCCAGAAATTTGTCCAAAGTTTAGTCATGGCTTATCAGTCCTGGTAATCAGCTGTATTAATTAATTTGCCATTAACAGGGATTCCCTACTGGGCGATAGTCCCCCAATTAGTTATCTCTGTCCGATTCATGACACCATCACAACATCTGCATTGTTTGGCAGTAACATTGCACTGTAGCTTTATCATTGCATTCAGTGTAATATAAAAGCGAAGTCATATTTGTGATTGCTGTTTCTTTTAGGAGCTTTTGAATAACACTTATAAAGAAGTAAAGATGACTTGATAAAATGTAATAGATTTTGTTTACATTATGACTATTATTTGTTTAACCATTTCCATCATACGACAATTCTGCAGTAGACGCATTTAAACATATTTTGTCAAAATATAGAAAATCTCTATAGTTGAATGACTCAAAGTGGAAAACATTGTGGCAAAAGGAGAAATTGCTCGTTTTGTGCAATTTCTTCTTTTATCACTATTTTTTCAAAAAACCTGTCTGCTGCAGAGGCATCAGAAAGCGTCTATATGAGGGAAAGGGTTAAAATTGGATATATGATTTCAGCACAATTTGTTCAGCCTACGAAGTCGTAGAGCTTACATGTTTGTTTTAAGTATTGCTTTTTTACCATACACATCAAATTTGCAGCAGATGACTTTGAAAACGCCTTGGCAAAAATATGGAAAATTTCCATTAGTGTAAGAGTAATTATTGAATAGAATTGTAGACAATATGACAAAAACAGAAATTTCTCATAATGAGCAAATATTCTTGTGTAACTAATCTTCTGCACACACGTCAACATTGGTTTGCAAGTGGGAAATAGTTAAGTAGATTTACGTTCACATATTAACCCTTTCCCACTGCCAGACACATTTAATGTCATGTTACTTTAAGAAATTTTGGTAAGAATGTGATTTTAATGTAAAGAAAATAGTTTGAACCTAAGTCATTACGGGTAAGAGATCTACATAAGGTATGCGTAACATAGTGTAAGAATAGAATGAGACGTTCATAAGATAAACACATTTGAGGCAAAAACATAAGCATTTTATTACCTAGATAAGGATACTGTTTTTGGTCAGATTGTCAATTCAAAGACTAGACCAAATTTAAGAATGTAGTTTCACAGGAGTTGTTCTCAACTCTTAACAGGTAAGTTGATTTTAAAACTTCTATTTCTTTCAATTTGGGATAATTTTAGAATAATTCTAAATGTTCATGAAAAATCTTGGTTTTAACTTGAAACTGTGCTCTATTGATAGGAAACCTATACTCTTAATGTAAATGAAAGAATTGAAACAATAATGTCATTGCTAAACCTCTTTTAAGAATTTCTTCTGTTTATTTAAAAAAAAAAATGCATTGTTATAATTTCTTGTAATACAATCATTTTATGAAGTTCAAATTTTGAAATTAGCTAAGTATTCTTAGTTCAATTACTTACTATGTGTTATGGTTAAGACAAATGCGGAATACATTCTTAGTCTGTAAGGTATTTCTCACATGCAAGCATAAACTGTATACATGTATAAGCTCAACCACTACATCTGAAAATCCCTATTTTAAGCTTTATTTTCCAAAAATATTTGTATGTTTAAATTGCAACAGCAGTTCTGACTGTTTTTGATGCATAATATATTTAGACCACGCCTTTTGGTCTGTACATGTTGTGGAAAACGTCTTTAAGTTGGCAAATTAGTATGGGTGAGATTGGGGGTAAGTTTCTAGAGGACTTAGAATCCCGAAACTTATAAATAAACCCCTGCATCTGCTTGGATGCAGAATGAAATGCTGGTAGATACCTTTTATATGACAGCAATATTGATCACAATAAACACCTATATATATATGTTAACACATACAATGAATCTGAAATATACCTGGGCGAAAAAGGAAAGTTAATAAAGTTGAAGAAAGATGCTTCCTTACTCCAATGAAACTGCTAACCCTATCCCTTTGAATTTGTGTATGACCGCCCTCTATTTGCGACCATTTAACCCTTTCCCTCATATGGACGCTTTCTGACGCCTCTGCAGCAGATGGCTTTTTGAAAACATAGTGACAAAAGAAGAAATTGCTCAAAACGAGCAATTTCTCCTTTTGCCACAATGTTTCCACTTTTAATCATAGGTTATCCATTCAATTATAGAGATTTTCTAGTTTTTGACAAAATATGTTCAAAGCCGTTTGCTGCAGAATTGTCGCATGAGGGAAAGGATTAAGATACTGATGCAGATGACTTTGAAAACATTGAGATAAAAAGTAGAGTTGCTCATGATGGGCAATTTCTCCATTTGCCACCAAGTTTTCAAATATATTCAATAGTTATACGTTCCTATTTAGAGTTTTGCTGCAATTGTCAACATATATTTTCAAAGCGGTCTGCTGCAGATTCGTTGTATAACTATAAGGGAAAGGGTTAAAGCATATGTTTGTAAGAGTAAACAATGTTGTGTGAGGAGAAATTTCGTTCCTTTTGCCATAGTGATTTCAAAAAAATTCTGCTGCATAGGCTTCAAATCATACATGCAATTTCTTCAACTATTATTTAGAGTCGTCTGCTTTGAAAAATATGAACTGAAAGATCTATTTTGTAGAAGACTATAAAGGGACAATTTTAGTAGAGTTGAAATTATTTCACTCCTTTCTCCATAATAATTTCAAAACTTGGGTGTATCAGCAAATACAGCAAAATCCATCTCTGCATCTTCAAAAGTTCACCCAATACCTTTTTAAACGTTTTTTAACAAAAATTCGTCTACTTTGTATAAATACCTACCAATGCATTTGACTAATTTGATCCAAATGGACAATATCTGTAAGAAGTTAATTGAAATACTCTGTGAATAATTAAAAGACATATTGAACTTCCTGTATATGCATGTTGATTTCTGGTTGAAATTGCTAGGTTGCTTTTGCGAGAGCAAGTTTTTGGAAAAAAAGGAGAAAGTGATCGTTATAAGCAATTTCATCTATTTTTATAGTTATTTCAAAATTTGTCTGGAGCAAAGGTATAAAAAGTCATCTGTATCATGAAGGACTGTACAATGTATCTATAACCAAGCATTTACAGTATAAATTTATCAATGCATAGGTTGTTGTTTCAGACAAATATTTTACTTTATTACAATTGAGTAAATCTACTCTAATTAAGAATGTATATATTTTAATTACAAATATTACAAATATATTGATACTAGAACATTTTGTTGTATTTCTACCAGAAAAATAATGAAAGATATCTCTTCGGATAAAAACACAGTTATTTAACACAGTTACTCAGATTAAACCAGCAATGACCAGAGACACTAGTTTGCTTGGGTAATAAATCATGACCTGCTGTGCTAGAGACACCGTATCTAATTTTATGGGCCTATTATAACAGTTTTTAAGATTCAGGACCAAAAGTTGAAAAAATCCTATTTCTCGGGGATGTGTGGAGGAGTGTTCAGATGAGTTTCTTTGATGTTGAATTGTAACAATTTGTAAACATTGTGGGAAAAAAGGAAATTGCTCTTAACAAGCTGTTTTCCATTTACCAGGTTTTTTTTAACTTCTTTGAAAACTTCATTTTTTTCCTTAAATGTTTTAAAGGCAGCGGATTGGGTAAAATGTGAAATGCAGATTGTTAAAAAAAAAATATTGCAATCCATTATATTGAATATCACTTGGTCATTTTGCAAAGAAGTAGATTGACAGCTTGTTGCTGTACTTTGTTGTTTCCATTCTCAGATCTTGTTTAGCCTTTTTCCTGGTACATGAGGAAGGCCCTAAATCAATCACCAGGCTGACGGTGTAACTGCTTAATATGACACAATATGGAACATTCCTGCCAAATTATCTTAAAATCAGACAAGCAGATTTAGAGGAGAAGAATTTTTAAGTTTTAGCATATAAATCCATTTCTGATGAACCCTGTTGGCCATGTTTTTAATATGACATGATAAGTTTTAGAAGAGGGTCCCTCCTCTAAGGAACATTAACATCAGACATCAGACAAGCAGTTTCAGTAGAAGAATTATGAAGTTTTCCTGATGCCACCTTTCAGCCAAGATTTCCAACTAATTAATACATACAGCTTTTACAATGTTTGTAGATGGTTACAAAAGCTATGGACTAAGCCAAATTAACTAAACAAGAATTTTCTTCAATTTGACCTAGTGACCTAGTTCTTTACCTAATATAACCCATATTCAAATTTGACCTAGATATCATTAAGACAAACATTCTGACAAAATGGCACGCTACTGAAGAACAAATTGCAGCCGCTAGAGTGTAAACAAGATTTTCCTTCAATTTGACCTATTGACCTAGTTTCAGACTTGTCCAACATTTGTTTCATGAAAATCGGATGCAAAATGTAGCCTATAGAGTGTTTACAAGGCAAAAGTTGATGATAGACGAACGACAGACAAAAGCCGATCACAAAAACTCACCTCAAGCACTTTGTGCTCTGGTGAGCTAAAATGTGGGTTGGTATGAAAAACGTAATCAAAATTCTAAGTTGAAAAAGGGCCACTATTCTTACAAAAAACCTTGACAGAGTTATGTACTCTTGTCTGTTAATGGGGGTAATGATGGTGAACAAGTATAGTAAGTTTCAAAGGAATATCTCAAATGGTTTTGTAAAACAAGAGGGCCATGATGGCCCTGGATCGCTCACCTTAATTCTGAATGCAACCTCCACAGTGTTAACAAGATATTCCTTCATTTGGCCTAGTGATCTATATTTTTTTACCTGATATGACCCATATTCCAACATGGACTAGATATCATCAAGACAACATTCTGACAAAGTTTCAACTTGCTCAAAGTAAAAATGCGGCCTCCGGAGTTTGAACAATATTTTCCTTTATTGACCTTTTTTCTGACCCAATATGACCCTTATTCGAACTTGACCTAGATATAATTCAGACAAACATTCTGACCAAATTTCAAGCTGCTGAAGCAAAAAATGCGGCATCCAAAGTGTTAACAAGATTTTTCTTCAATTTGGCCTAGTGCCCGGCCTCCGGAGTTTTAACAATATTTTCCTTTATTGACCTCGTTTCTGACCCAATATGACCTATATTCGAACTTGACTAAGATATTATTTAGGTAAACATTCTCATTAAATGTCAAGCTGCTGTAGCAAAAATTGCTGCTTCTACAGTGTTAATAAGATTTTCCTTCAATTTGGTCTACTTTTTGACTCGTTATGGCCATGACCTACATCATCAAGACAAACATTCTGATCAAGTTTCAACATGCTCAAATTGAAAATGTGGCCTCTACAGTGTTAAAATGTTGACGACGCATGACACTTTCACACTTGTAGACACATCTGCAGCAGACAAATATTGAAAGCATTGCAGAAAAAGTAGAAACATAACCTTTATTGAAATTGTCCTCTTTTTTGGCCGACTGTTTTCAAAGTCAATATGTAAGTGTTAACCCTTTCCCACATACAGCAAATCTGCAGCAGAAGACTTTGAAAACATCTCAACAAATATATTGGAAATCTCTATAAATGAAACCATTAAAATGTGTCTACAAATGGGAAAAGGTTTGTTTAAGATGCAGTTTGAATTTTTTCACTCTAACATCTGCACATCAATTCAATGTGAATGTTTTCTCTCCGTTGAATGTTAAATGAGGTAACAAACGACATACTCCCTTTCCGGCGTTTTTATCCTTTTGCTGTGGAGGTTCAGCAGGGGCAGGGGGTTGAAATTGCGGGGGTGGGGGTTGGTATGGCTGCTGCTGTTGAGGGGGTGGCTGGGCTGAAAATATACATGAAATGAGGTACTTTTAAAAAACTGACAGTTAAAGATGAGAACTGCATTAATGAATTAACTATCACATAGCTTAGCCTGCTGTTTATGACTAACTATAATAAAGCCTTCTTTTTTTGCATTCCACAACTCACCAAAAGCATCTATGCTATATGCGCTCAGTTTAAAAGCCCTTGTAACCCTTTCCCACATGCAGACAATCTGATACATCCGCTTTTTTATTTACAGAGATGTTTTTCAAAGGCATTTGCCATAGATTTGCAGCAAGTGGAAAAGGGTTAAAGCAAACAATTTAAAAACTTCATCACTTAATCTAAGCTTTGAGCATGTGTGCCCTCTTTCGCAGAATGGATTAACCCTTTCCCACATATAGACGCCTCTGCAGCAAATGTCTTTTGAAAACATTGTGGCAAACAGTAATTGCCCAAAACGAGCTATTTCTCCTTTCGCCACAATGTTTTCATTTTTATTTCATAATTGTTCATCTATTACTTGAGTATATCTAAGTAAATGTTTTCAAAGTTGTCTGCTGCCTGTGAAAAGCTTAACCCTTTCCCACATATACCAAATCTGCAGCAGACAACTTTGGAAACATTTCGTCAAACATGGAATATATAGATAAATGAAAGAATACTAATTGAATAAAGTTGAAAACATTGCGGCCCAATATTTTCAAAAGTCGTCTGCTGCAGAGGTGTCAGAAAGTGTCTTAATGTTGAAAAGGGTTCAAATAAGCACTTAAAATGACCTCGGCATGATGAAGATTCTTAGTTCATCAGACGACTTTTGAAACCATTGCAGGCAAAAGGAGAAAATGCTCATAATGAGCAATTTCACCTTTTGTCACAATGTTTTCAACTTTATTTAACAATTTTTCTTTCATTTTGAGAGATTTTTCATATTTTTGACAATACCTTTTCAATGTAGTCTGCTGCAGATTTGTTGTATGTGGGAGAAGGTGAAGACTCTTTCAAGTTTAAGATCACAATAACGAAAACTCTTGCAAAGAAAATAAGGATAATTTTGAGAGAATAGCCCAACTTAATTCTTATATTACAATCGTTTCAATAGTTTGATCCTTCAGGGTTATGGTTTTTAGGAAGCAAGAAACAGGGCAAAAGAATCAAACAAAACAGTCATGCTCCAGAAATATATTCACAAGAAATGGAAAGGCTTAAATCAGCAGGGACCTTACTAACACACATAAATCACATCAACTTATTAACCAGAAAGGGGAAAACAAGACAGACAAACACTCTGTATGAGATTGCATTAAGTACGGTAAATGCAAATGGGGGCAGTTTCAAACAGTACCAGATTGAATATTTTGTTGTTGTTGATAATAGAATGGCATACAATCGTAAAACAAAAGGAAACAAGAGGGCCATGATGGCCCTATATCGCTCACCTGATTTAATAAAACTTCAATAGTTTTCAAAGTTTTTACTCTTTTTAGGCCAATACTTTTGGACAAGAAGATTTTTAAAGTTTTAACAATGCACATATAAGGAAAACAAGCTCCGCCCCCTGGCCGCCATGTTTTTCAACGGATCAAAAATATTTGAACAATCTTCGTAAAGGGTGCCCAAAGGAACATTTGTGCAAAATAATTTTTAAATCAGGCCAGTACTTTTGGACAAGAAGATTTTTAAAGTTTTAACAATGCACATATAAGGAAAACTAGCTCCGCCCCCTGGCGGCCATGCTTTTCAACGGATCGGAAATATTTGAACAATCTTGGTAAAGGGTGCCCTAAGGAACATTTGTGCAAAATAATTTTCTAATTGGGCCAGTACTTTTGGACAAGAAGATTTTTAAAGTTTTAACAATGCACATATAAGGAAAACAAGCTCCGCCTCCTGGCGGCCATGTTTTTCAACGGATCAAAAATATTTGAACAATCTTGGTAAAGGGTGCACCAAGGAACATTTGTGCAAAATTATTTTCAAATCGGCCCAGTACTTTTGGACAAGAAGATTTTTCAAAGTTTAAACAATGCACATGTAAGGAAAACAGGCTCCGCCCCCTGGCGGCCATGTTTTTCAACGGATTGGAAATATTTGAACAATCTTGGTAAAGAGTATCCCAAGGAACATTTGTGCAAAATTATTTTCAAATCGGGCCAGTACTTTTCGACAAGAAGATTTTTAAACTTTTTACAATGCACATATAAGGAAAATAAGCTCCGCCCCCTGGCGGCCATGTTTTTTAACGGATCGGAAATATTTGAACAATCTTGGTAGAGGGTACCCCAAGGAACATTTGTGCAAAATAATTTTCAAATCGGGCCAGTACTTTTGGACAAGAAGCTTTTTTAAGATTTGGCAATTTTCCCCTTTTCTGATGCCGCAGCAACCAAAGTTCTACTTGGAATTAATTTCTTTGAACAACTTTGAAAGAGGACTACCTAAGGACCATTCCTGTGAAGTTATTTTGAAATCTGTCCATTGGTTTAGTAGGAGAAGTAATTTGTAGGAAATTATTTACAGACGCTGACGACGACGCCGGACGGTGAGTGATCACAAAAGCTCACCTTGCACTTCGTGCTTAGGTGAGCTAAAAATATATGTGCCGTTCCACGAGAAAACCAACATTATAAACTCTGTGTTATGTATCGACCCAGATCAGCCTGAGCAGGCTAATCCGGGCCGACACATTCCATCTCAGGGTAATAGAGGAATAGTTATAATTCCTGAAACAGAAAATGCACAGGAGGTGAAAAGTGTCTGTCCGGGTTAGCCTGTGCGGCATAATTAGGCTGATCCGGGTCAATACTTTACGCAGAGTCCATAATGTTGGTTTTCTCGTAGAACGACTCATATTAATAGAGATACATTAAGCTATTAAAATCAAAGACAAGATTATGAAAAGAGGGTAATAATGCCCAAAACCAGATGGTGTTCCACAAAGACACCTCATGCATGACAGAACAAGAGTGCTGTGACCTAACGTGACTCAGATTACCAATAGGCAGTTCTATTTAGAAAGTACTACATGCAAAATGCTGTTGCATGTGTCATGTTAGTTGAATTGCCTAAAACATTACTACCATTTGGTATGATAAGGACAATTTGTTGAATTACAAATGGCTTATGTCTTTAGCTAGTGTTGGTTTGAAGATGGTCAATGTAAAAGAACCTATCAATTTGACAGACTGAAGACTTATAGGTAAATACATATTTATATATTACTTCTGGGTGGAATGACCTCCAACGACCTAGGTCTGTTTTCTCTGCCATAAAGGGAGACAACTGAGAACTCACCTCTGCGACTATCTTGTGCATTCTGGCCTGCTACAGATCCGTATTTGTCATTTAATGGATCATAGTCATGAATAGAACCCACCTTTCTGACCTGGGGCTGTTCCACTGAAAATAAAGTGCCAGGGGAGACAATGTATAGGAAGAAGAATATAAGGATCTGGGATTGACCTCCCTTGCTTTTGTACTTTTCTTTGTGGAGGCTTCAAAAAGGTTCAACATAATTCTGTCATGCAAAAAGCAAAGTACAAGATGCTATTCACTATTCACTGCAGCATATTTGTTGCCAAACACAATTTTTCACATCTACTTCAGTTATTTTCATTACATAAAACTATCCTTATGCATATATATTAAATCTCTTGTTCAGATTGAAGGTTTAAAATGGTTGATGCTTTGATTATTCAGTGTCCAAAGGATAACATATGTCACATGTCTATGTTTCAGTTAGTAAGTAAAAGCCTGAGAGGCAAACAGACATGATATGAACAAGTGATCCTACATGCCGCTCTGCAGAGACAGGTGACATAAACACTTCACTACAGATGTAGATATGATTAAAAGTGAATTCTGTACATTTTTTATTTACTAGAAGCAATTTTTAAGCTTCAAATAGCAAGCATCATTTATACCTATCCAATATATTGCAAATTTTCTATTTCAGCTGCATTTAAACCCTGTCCAACACAGATGCTTATTAATTTCTTTTTTTCATAGATACTCTCAGTAAGTCCCCATTATGTTGAAGGACAACATAGTTAGTTTTCAATGAACACAGTCATGTGTCTCCAGCCAATTATAAGGTTTAACCCTTTCCCACATGCAGACACATTTTAACACATCTGCAGCAGACGCCTTTTGAAAACCTTGTGGCAAAAGGAGAAATTGCTCATAATGATCAATTTCATCTTTGGCCACAAGCCTTTCAATTTGTTTAAGTAAATATACCGGGCCCTCATTTATAGAAGCTTTCTGTGTTTTACACTATAGAGTTTAGACGTTTTCAAAGTCGTCTGCTGCAGACGTGTTGTAAGTGGGAAAGGTTTAAGCATGACAGACATACAGACAGACAGACAAATGCAGAAGTGATCCCTAACTGTCGCCCTGCAAAGACAAGCGACAAAACTAACACTAATTGTCAAAACACTTATTGCTCATTACAATGACCTCTTTTCTAGCATGTTTTCAAGTGTTGGCCATTGAGGACTCAATTAGAAATAAGAAATGGAAAGCAGCTAGGCAAGCATTGTAAAATATGTAGTACACAATTTTATAGAATTTTGCAATAGACCAACACCATTGAGAGTAAATAATTATAATAATTCTTAGAGCAAATAACAAGCAAAATACCCTTTCCACCATTGTTTGATAACAGTAACTGTATATATAGAATACATTCCAAGACATGTATCACATGTATCACTATCACAAATCATCACTAATGCAAGCAAACCCTTTCCCTAATATAGACACTTTCTGACGCTTCTGCAGCAGACAGCTTTTTGAAAATATAGTGACAAAGTTAGAAATTGATAAAAACAAGCAATTTCTCTTTTTGCCACAATCTTTTCCACTTTTATTCATAGGTCATGCATCCATTCAATTATAGAGATTTTCTATTTTTTGACAAAATATGTTCAAAGTCGTCTGCTGCAGAATTGTCGTATGAGGGAAAGGGTTAACTTATTCCCACATGCAGATGCATTCTTACACATCTGCAACAGCAGACAACTTTATTCAAAAGATATTTTTCGTATTTTTGCCTAGATGTTTTCAAAGTTGTCTGCAGCAGTTTTTGGTGTAGACAGGAAAGAGGGGTTAACTAGGCGGGGGAACTCAATGCTTACATGTAAGACTTGAACCTTGAACAATTTTAACGCCTTACCAGACATGATATTTTCACAGTTCTCTTCATTGAAACCATTGGAATTATAATCAAGATAGAGAGTTGATAACATTGTGGGGAAAAGGAACTTATTACTCCTTCATTTTGCGCTATGTCTATTTTTCCAATAATGTTTTAATCTAGGTTTAAAGTTCAATGTATATTGCAAAGAATCTACTGTAGAGTATAAAAGCATATCAAAGCACTGAAACACGTAGATATAAGGAGGATCATATCATTCAAATTTCTTAAATTATGTCGATTTAATGTCCTTCTTCCAGATGCACATAATGTTGTGTTGCTGAAAGGTCAGTTAGTCAAAGAGTGACAGACAGACCACAGACAACAGATATGTGTCACTCACCCCTCTGTCAATTAAGGCAGGCAACACAACAAGACTTAGTTTGCTACATTTGTGCTGTTAATTCTTTCAAGATATAGACACCTTGTGACAACTCTGTAGCCAATGACAGTGTTGAAAAATAAAAGAAATTGTTTGAAATGGAATGAAACAATTGCTTCTATTATCATGATTATTTCAATTTTATGGCATTTTTATAATCCATTCTCACCATAATATTATTTACTTATTTTCTCTCTACTATTTTCAAGGCAGATATTTTTTTTCTTTTATCCAGATATTATAAACAAGAGGGCCATGATGGCCCTAGTTCGCTCACCTTAATTATACAATGTACTGCAATGCAAAACACATCCAAGACAATTATTCTGAATGCAACCTCCAGTGTTAACAAGATTTTCCTTCATTTGGCCTAGTGATCTATATTCCTTTACCTGATTTGACCCATATTCCAACATGGACTAGATATCATCAAGACTACATTCTGACAAAATTTCAACTTGCTCAAAGTTAAATGCGGCCCCCGGAGTTCGAACAATATGTTTCTGACCCAATATGATAATATTCAAACTTGGCCTAGATATCGTTTAGATAAACATTCTGACCAAATTTCAAGCTGCTGTAGCCAAAAAGGCGGCTTCTACAGAGTTAACAAGATATTCCTTCAATTTGGCCTTAAGTGACCTAGATTCTGACCCAATATGACCCATATTCGAACTTGACCTAGATTTAAGACAAACATTCTGATTTTTTTTTTTAAATTACTGAAACAAAAATTGCGGCCTCTAGGGTGTTAACAAATTTTTCCTTCAATTTAACCTAGTGACCTACTTTTTGACCCAACATGACCCATGTTCGAGCTTGACTTACATATCATCAAGACAAACATTTTGATAAAGTTTCAACATGCTCTAGTTGAAAATGTGGCCTCTAGAATATTAACAAGATTACCCTTCAATTTGCCCTAGTGACGTAGTTTTTGACCCGGCATGACTCATATCCAAACTTGACCTAAAAAATTGTTGAAGACGCACGACGGACGGAAGCCGGACAAAATGTGATCACAATAGCTCACCTTGGACTTCGTGCACTTTGAGCTAAAAACAATCAGATCCGGTAAACTGTTTACATGTTAATGAGTACATGTATGTAATAAATCATATATAATGGCAAAATAACACCATACAGATTATTGTTTGTATACCTAATATTTATTACATAATTTTACTTATATGTAATTCATATATATATACTATATATTCCAATATATATCCAACATGCAGCCATGCCCTCCCATCCTTTACAAGTTCTATAGAAACAATACTTCTGTCAAGGCAGATGACAAAATAACCATTTTTCTGCCAAGTAATTTATTCTGAATTAAATTAGAAACAATTAACCCTTTCCCTCATACGACAGTTCTGCAGCAGACGACTTTGAACGTATTTTGTCAAAACATAGAAAATCTCCATAATTGAATGGATAACTTATGACAAAAAGTGGAAAACATTGTGGCAAAAGGAGAAATTGCACGTTTTGTGCAATTTCTTCTTTTGTCACTATGTTTTCAAAACGCCGTCTGCTGCAGAGGCGTTAGAAAGCATCTATATGAGGGAAAGGGTTAAACATCTATGAATTGTTACTTATTTGTTGGGTTGATTGTCATGCATGCATTTCTTGGAAAAAGAAATCTGTATATCAAATTGTTAATAAAGTAAGTGAGTTGAGAATCTTGTTATATCCATCATCAATTAAGTTTATGACACCATTGTCACTTTTATCTAAAATATGACATGTTTAAACCACTGAGTTGAGAATCTTGTTATATCCATCATCAATTAAGTTCATGACATTATTAATTGTCACATTTATCTAAAATATGACATGTTTAAACCACTCGGTAACAAGGGAGTACATCTTAATTCTGATTGTCATTATTTATGAGAAAAATAATGATATGTTAATGAAATGAGAATGAGAAATCTTTGCAGGACTTAAAAAGACAAACAATATAACGAATATTTAAAAGTATGGGTTTGTTAGTAAATGAAAAGAGAGAGAAATTTTGCAGGAACAAAAATTACAAAACAACATAAACTTTTTCTTCACACATATATAAACATGAACGGTGTGATTTCAATGATTATGAAAGACTATACATATAAACAATTACAGAATATTATAAGTTTATCCCTCGTTGTGTCGACATTTTGTCAAGTCTCTTGCAAAATACTACCAAAAGTACTGTTAGCAAATGAGAACAAATTAACCCTTTCCCTCATATAGACGCTTTCTGACGCCTCTGCAGCAGACAGCTTTTTGAAAACATAGTGACAAAATAAAAAATTGCACAAAACGTGCAATTTCTCCTTTTGCCAAAATGTTTTCCACTTTTAGTCATAGGTTATCCATTCAATTATGGAGATTTTCTATGTTTTGACAAAATACGTTCAAAGTCGTCTGCTGCAGAATTGCCGTATGAGGGAAAGGGTTAAGCATCATTTTAAAAGAGCAATATCTCTTTTTCAATTCTTTAAATTATTTGCTGTATGCACATCAAAATGTGTATGTGAATGTGTGAATAGGCAAAACGGTATTGGTTCCATTTATGAGGCATCAAACAGGTACTAGAATTATATACTGAGAATTTGTCTGTAGAATGATCTATAATGATCTCTCATCATTGAAGCTAAATATAAGTAAACAAAAATTATAATACTAATTCAAACAGTCCAGACAACATTAACAGCAAGATTAATCTAGAGATGATAAATGAATGTAGTGTTTTATGGCGCATCAACAACTGAACGGTTAGCGTGCATATACAATAAGAAGTGAGATCTAGAAGTAACAATATTAAAAAATCAAGTATATTGGTTAAAATAAGATGATGTGAAATGATTTGACATAACTAAAAATCTCTGTAATTGTGATAGAGATGATGATGACAATATTTTGTACAAATGAAATGAAGGTAAGTCACAAAACTATTACTACATTGATCATACTACTAACGGTTAACACATTCCCTCATATAGACGCTTTCTGAACAAAAACCAGCAATTTCTTCTTTTATCACTACATTGTATGTTTACATCTCAATCAAATTTATTGTACTTTCATTTAAAGGGAGTTTCCAAATGTGTTCGGGTAAGTTTTCAAAGTCGTCTGCTGCAGAGTTATTGCATGTGGGAAAGGGTTAACACATTCCAAAATAAAATGTTTATACAACAATCTCTTTGTTGAATTATTTATTTTAAACCAAAAGGTTTTCAGATTGACATTAATTTTGCATTAATTTGATATTCCCTATTTGGTTTTCATATTCTAAATGTTTCATCTAAGCTATACGTCACAGAGACATCTACTGAGGTTTTATTACTAATGGTATCTGTCCCTTTCCCTTATACAGATGCTTTCTGATGTCTCTGCAGCAGACGATTTTTGAAAACGGCATGGCAAATGAAACAAGAGCTGTCGGAGGACAGCATGCTCGACTATTCCACCGCTTATTTGTTTACTGAGATAATGGACTCTAATGTAGTTGCATGCTAAACATTAACCACAATGTCTTAAAGGGTAATAATTTGCATTATATGCAGGATAGAGTTATTTAACTTGATTATTTTCATAGGTGTGATGGTTGGGAAGGGTTGTATACCTTTCAATGGAATGCATCAAGTAGTTACTAAGATATGGACTCTTAATGTAGTTGCACGCAAACCTTTAACCATAGGGCAACAATTTGCACCATATGCAACTAACTAGTTCAAAGTTATTGCAAAAAATAGTTTTTTTTGTTAAAGGTCAAATTGACCTTGACCTTTGACCTTATGATCCCATGACCTGTTTGAGTCAAGTGCTGATCATGACCATTACCCAAACTAAGTTTCCGGGTCATAGGCCTAAGCAATCTGAGTGAGTAGTTTTAAAGCAAGGAATATTTCTGTATTGAAAGTCAGTAAACTTGACCTTTGACTTATTGACTCCAAACTCTCTAGGCATCACCAACTTGCTATGATGTCCATACCAAGTTTGAAGATCATAGGCCTAGGCGTATGTAAGTTATAAGGGTAAATGCTAGCTTTCACAAAAACTTTAACCATTAACAGTTTCTTTACAGTGACCTTGACCTTTGACCTAGTAACTCCAAACTCTCTAGGCAAAACCAACTTGAAGATCACAGGCCTAAGTGTATGTTAGTTATAAGGGTAAATGCTAGCTAGCACTAAAACTTCAACCATGAACTGTTTCCATATAGAAGGTCACAGTGACCTTGACCTTTGACCTACTGACTTAAAGTTCATAGGCATCACCAACTATTGCTATGAAGAATGTCCATACAAAGTTTAAAGACCATAGGCCTAGGCTCATGTTAGTTATAAGGGTAAATGCTAGCTTGCACAAAAACTTTAACCATGAACTGTTTCTATATAGAAAGTTACAGTGACCTTTGATCTACTGTCTCCAAACTGTGTAGGCATCACCAACTTGCTATGAAGTATGTCAAAACCAAGTTTGAAGATCATTGGCCTAGGCGTATGTAAGTTATAAGGGTAAATGCTAGCTTGTACAAAAACACTAACCAACGCCAACAGCGACGACTACGCCAGGGTGACTATAATAGCTCCCCTTATTCTTCGAATAGTCGAGCTAAAAATTGCTCACTATGTTCTTCACTCTTTTCAATGATTATTCTTTCTTTTATAGGGATTTTCCATATTTTTGCAAACATGTTTACCAAGTCGTCTGCTGCAGATTTGTTGAATGTGGGAAAGGGGGATGATCTAATTGCATCCTTTTAAACACTTTTGGAAATTATTATATTTCAACAAAAAATTATTAAATGGGATAAAGAAAGTTCTATGAAAGAGACCGAAACCAAATAGCTTTAATAAGGTATATATCTTGTTCCATTTAAGAATTTTTCAATTAAATTTCAACCATACCAATTGGATAAATAGTATAAACTCGAACCCGATTCCTCGTGTTTTTTTTTTTTTAAATTTTTAGTTAAACTAAGCACAGGTCTTGCCATGCCCCAGGATCGCTCACTTGAGAAATGCGCCCCTTTAGAGAAGATCAATATTTACAGGACATTCAATTATTGCGATTAATGCAAATTAGACCTTTAACTATATACAGTCGAACCTCGTTAAATCGGACGGCGTTAATCCGGAAAATTCGCGATCCGGACAAAAAATTCAGAGAACGTATTTTTTATGCTTAATTATTCTCCGTTAATACGGAAATTCGCGTTCCGGAACCGGACAAAAAAAAATCGGGAACAGACTGATCATTTACACATATAATCCGTTTAGTTAGTCCAGAAGTCCAAACAGTAATGTACATGACTGTACAGCATACAGAAAACATAGACAGTATATATGTTTTTACTCAATTAGTCTGTCATTGTTTTCTGTAGTGTCCGTTTGTCCTAAAAGGTGTTAAAGCTGTATACAACGTAATAGCCTAAGGCTGTTCAATAATCTGCAAGCGTGTGTCATTGTTTACTTTGATTAGCAGCCATAAAATAGCAGCCAAATTGTCAAACAGATCTAAACTGATTTTGATACTAAAATTTCGATATTTTGACCCAGAGACAAGTTTATATCTGACAAAAATAATAAGTTGTTCAATATTTTTATATTTTGACGTTCATTTTATTCGAAAAGGTACATGTTTACGTACTGGTTATATATGTGTTGTAAATCTCATGATAAAGCTTTGCTTACGACAAACAGTGCAATCTAGAGGTAAATGGTAAATACAATATTGCTGACAGTTTGCAAAACTATTTTGAATTAATTTCCCTCAATTATAATCATGTATCCGCGCAATATCTGGGGAAATATTGGGTCCCATTCTTTGACTCCTGTTGTTATGCTAAGACGAAAATTTGGCGTAGGCAAAATAAAAAATCGTTAATCCGGAAGATTCGCAATCCGGACTCTTTTCTCTGGTAACCAAAGTGTCCGGATTAACGAGGTTCGACTGTAACACATAAAATGAATCTAAATTGTAAGTATAACAAGAGCCCAACCTCTTAGGGGCCATTGGAGAATAACCTAATAGGAACATTTTTGTCAAACTATCTTGAAAAATGACAAGCACTTTCAGAGCAGAAGGGGAAGTTGTGTCTTTTTACCCAATTACTGATGCCTTCTTGTAGTCATATGTTTTAAAAATTCAAAATAGCTTAAAGGTTTATTGTCATTTTAATCCTTTCTGAATTAAAAATAGAATGAAATCATTTGAACATTTTTTCTTAGTAATTGAGCTATAAATGAGATACATCAAAGTATTTGGTTTTAATACCATTCATTCTGAATAGCATAGTGAACAAATTATGTATGTAAATGAGTCAGTAAATTAAGCTCATTCTTAAAATTAATCAGTAAATGGAACAAAGTATATTGATTTTCATTTCATTAACTCTTTCCCTCATATAGTCGATTTTTGACGCCTGTTCAGCAGATGGCTATTTGAAAACATAGTGACAAATGAAGAAATTGCTCCAAACGAGCAATTTCTCCTTTTGCCACAATGTTTTCAACTTATAGTCATAGCGGTTAATTAACCATTCAATTTTAGAGATTTTCTATTTTTTGACAAAATATGTTCCAAGTCGTCTGCTGCAGAATTGTCGTATGAGGGAAAGTGTTTAACATAAAGAAGACATACATAAAATTATAATATGTTATAAATATAGTGAAACAATTTCATTAAAAGCATCTACAAATAGTTTTTTTTTTTTTTTTTTAGATTTTTAAAAACTAGTGTTAGTAACTTAGATATATTAATTAAGATTGTTCTTTCAGACAAAATGTATTAGTAATTGAATTGTAATTAGCAGAAGTATATACATGTACTGTAATTAGCATTTCATTTGCTGAAAAAACAACAACAAGAAGACAAATATGTAAAGATAAGAGTGATAAGTATAATGCTTACTGCATCATTTGCAACAACTTGAACAGCTTGAGACACAGCTCTAAAATTTACTTGGCCAAAAGAGTTCAGCCATTTTATAGGAATTTATAAGTCACAAGGCATGCATCACACACAGCATCCAAAAGACCAAACACTGTATCATGCCAGATTTCCCCTCTATTTTCACTATGCAAAGATATTTTTCAGATTTTCTAGAACTAGAAATATAATTATGATGAATGATTTGTTACTCTTGATGGGCTGTTATGAATTGTAGGTTTACAGTAAATTTGGACTAATTAGGTGTGTCAGTTGGTTCAATCAGGTGGAGAATTGATAGAAAATAAATTGAACATGTCGCTTAAGCCCTCTGCCCTCTCTACAAGAATGACTGCTGGATTGCTACTACTCTGTATTGATCCGTCACATCCATATCTGATAGGTCTGTGAACACTGTATTCTACGTTAATTTAGTTATATCACAGCGACAGTTCACTTATTTATGACCCCTGGGTAAACAAATTGTTAACCAGTACTAGGCTAAAAACTGAGATGGCCAGTTTCAAATCCTCACACTAAACCACTCGGCCAAGGTGGAATTTCCTCATGTTCATGTAAACTGACCTTGTTAGGAACTCAACATGCAACAGTTGAATATGCATGAAGAAATATACAAATTCGAAAATCAAATGTAATCACAAATAGAGAGAAAAACATGAGCCAAAGCCAGCTATGGGACAGGGTAATTTTCTAACAATTAACTAACAAAATTACCATTATATAAGATTGGACATTTTTTTTTTTTTAGGTCAACCAGACATTGCAAATGACACAGTAAGCAAATGTTAGATGAATGTTAGCACAGAGAGCAGATTAAAGATGGCAAGTTTGTCGACGATACTCACTCAAACCAGGATCATGCTCATCATCGCCTGACGATGAAAACCTTTCTACACGATCTAAATATTTAAAATATATGCAATGTATAACACATAACATGACCATTCAAACCAGGATCATGCTCATCATCGCCTGACGATGAAAACTGTTTTACACGATATATTAATATTTCAAATATATGCAATGTATAACACATAACATGACCTTATTCACACCAGGATCATGCTAATCAACGTCTGACGATGAAAACCTTTCTACACAATCTATTAATATTCAAAATATATGCAATGTATAACACATAACATTACCATTCAAACAGGCACATGCCTCATCCCAACACATTAACCCTTTCCCACATGCAACAACTCTGCAGCAGACGACTTTGAAAACATACGCAAAATAAATTGGAAACTCCCTTTAAATGAAAGTAAAATAATTGAATAAGAGTTGAAAACATTGTGACAAAAGGAGAAATTGTTCATTATGAGCTATGATTGCTCCTTTAGCCACATAATTTTCAAATATCACATCAGGAAAATGGTTAAAAGCATGGCCAAATATTTTTCTATGAGACCACTTTACACAGTTATTATTCTTTTTTTTTCAGAATATTTCAATGAAACTATATATCAAGAAAACCCCTACAAAAGATAATATCACACAAAAAGTAACATGCCAAATGGCAAATATTTCTTGAACATTAGCTCTTTAATACATTTTAGGAGTGTATGTCAAAATCCCCTCAGTCAAAATCCCCTCACTCTGAAAATGGCATAGTAGTCAAAATCCCCTCAACCAAAATGATAGGGTAGTCAAAATCCCCTCGACCAAAATGATAGGGTAGTCAAAATCCCCTCGATGGGTATTCATAATCCGCTCAATCTAAGATCATATATTTTCTTGTAAAGCTAAATGTAAATTTAAATATAGTACATCATTTCCGTTTACAGTCATCTTAGTGATCAGTCAATAATTACCCGTTAATTAAATGTTAATTCTTTTAAAAAGAATTTCATGTATTGGTGAATTGTTATGCTAAAATAATGCTGTGCAAAAATCAATATATCACTATTAATATAATATAGATCACTGTCAGATAGTTTATCTTGGAGTTGATGAAAATGTTTGTGTCAAAAACCCATACGGTCCCTTCAGGAATTCTTGTCAGTGATTGGACAACTTATAAGAATAAGATTAACATATGAGTGTCTAAATATGGTAGAAAGTGGTTAGTTAAACTGTGAAAACATAAAATGTCCTAGAAACAATGTGCTGAATATTTATTAAAATGGTTAAATTACTTACTGTACGTCTTATGTATGTAAAACATTAAAATGATTTCAATTACTAAATATGCTATTTGTCTTTTTAGCATGTTAGTTTAGCCTTAGACACCTTGGATGTCTCCTAATGTCATACATTATGTTTACCCTGTTTCCCATCGAGGGGATTTTGACTACCCTATCATTTCGGTCGAGGGGATTTTGACTACCCTAACATTTTGGTCGAGGGGATTTTGACTACCCTATCATTTTCAGCGTGAGGGGATTTTGACTGAGGGGATTTTGAGTGTCTCCCCATTTTAGCAATGTCAAAAATTTTCATTAGATATCATATAATATAGTCTCGTTATCTTACACATCACTAATATATCGCTTTTCCACGACTTGACAAACAACATATGACAAACATTGAGACCAAAGGAGAAATTGCTCATAATGAGCAAGCAAGTTGCTATTTTGTCACAATGTTTCAATTTCATTCAATAATAATGCTTTCATTTTAAGTGATTTTCCATAGTTTTGTCCCCAATGCTTTCATTTAAAGGCTGTCGATCTGCTGATAATTTCTTTTCAACCCTTTCCCTCATATAGACGCTTTCTGACGCCTCTGCAGCAGACGGCTTTTTGAAAACATAGTGACAAAAGAAGAAATTGCACAGAACGTGCAATTTCTCCTTTTGCCACAATGTTTTCCACTCTTAGTCATAGGTTATCCATTCAATTATGGAGATTTTCTATGTTTTGACAAAATACGTTCAGTCGTCTGCTGCAGAATTGTCGTATGGGGGAAAGGGTTAAAGGCTGTCGATCTGCTGATAATTTCTTTTTAAGTGGAAAAGGGATTTTGAATGTACTGTCTGCTACAACAAAATAAGTTATTTTTTGTTTTAACAGCTAGGTTTAATGAGTTCGGCAAAATACAACAAACTAACAAACTCTGTTGGACAAACAGCAAACATGCTTCATTATGAGGTTATTTAGCTTAACCCTTTCCCTAATATAGACGCTTTCTGACGCCTCTGCAATAGATGGCTTTTTGAAAGCATAGTGACAAAAGAAGAAATTGCACAAAACATGCAATTTCTCCTTTTGCCTCAATGTTTCCATTCAATTACGGAGATTTTCTATGTTTTGACAAAATACGTTCAAAGTCGTCTGCTGCAGAATTGTCATATGAGGGAAAGGGTTAACAGTCCATGCCTAAATTAAGCCCTTTTCAGCATGCATCATATCATTATACAACAAAATTCAATAGACTTGGAAAAATTTGCGGCAAAGTTTGTCGGCTGAGGATGGGTTAACCCTTTCCCACCTATAGACACCCTTTGAGGCATCTGTAGCAGACAACTTTTGAAAACATCGTGACAAAAGGAGAAATTGCCACAATGTTTTCATCTTTTGTCAGTATTTTACCTACAATTATAGAGATTTCCCATACTTTTGAATAGACATTTTCAAAGTCGTCTGCTGCAGATTTACTGTATGTGGGAAAGGGTTAATGAGGATGCTAGAAATGATAAGGTCAATTGGCAGCAGTGACACTTCCTTGATATGGACAGGGAAGTATACCAAGTTTGATCATCATTATAAAATAATATTTGCAATTACTTTTCTTTTAACCCTTTCCCTAATACAGTTCCCTTTACAGCAGACAATTTTAGAAATCATTGTGACAAAAGGATACATTTCTCCTTTCCTCACAATGTTATCAACTAGTTCGCTACTGAAGAATTGTTGTTACATGTTGGAAAGGATTAACCCTTTCAACCCTTTCCCTCATACGACAATTCTGCAGCAGATGACTTTGAACGTATTTTGTCGAAACATAGAAAATTTCCATAGTTGAATGGATAACCTATGACAAAAAGTGGAAAACATTGTGTCAAAAGGAGAAATTGCACGTTTTGTCTATATGAGGTAAAGGGTTAAAGTTAGACTAATAAAAAAAATTAAGACTTTGAAAAATACAAGTTATATGAAGATATAATAGCTCAAAGATGACTTTGAAGAACAATTATTTAGAAAAAAGAAATTGCTTAACCCTTTCCTACATACAACAAATCTTCATCAGCAGCAGATGACCTTAAAAACATTTAGGTGAAAATATGTAAAGTATCTAGAAATGATAACTTAATCCAATTATTGAAATGAGTTGAAAATGTTTGAGACAAAGAGATTGCTCGATTCCTTTTGCAACAGCATTTTCAAAAGTCATCTGCTGCAGGGGCGTCAGAAATTAGCATCTACATGTAGGAAAGGGTTAATATAAGCAAATTCGGTTCTTCACATGATGCTTTCAACTCTGTAGCAAATATAATATTCTTTGAAGTTTCCCTATTTTTTAAAGATCTTTTCTAAGATGAATTAATTAAAGCTGAATCATTTTTATAAGTAAAATACGCGGTAATAGTAATTGTCATAAGTCAGAGCTTTCCAAAAACCTTAAAAGGAAGCCATTTAATGTGAATCATTAAAAAGTCTCCTATCCAAAACAGCTTTGAAAAAATATGCTGAAGTTGACATATACAAAGGAAAAATCCATCACAGACATAATTGTTCTATTTTAGAACAAAAAGAGAACCTACTTGATAACTAGCAGTACTAGCTATATCATAAAATACTCTACAAAAGCATGACGGGGAAGAGTGAAGCTTAAGCTTAAGATGTTGGTATATGTATAAAGAGTGAATAACATCAAGTACAAAAAGAAAGACAAATTATTTCCCTTCCACAATTTCCATGGTCCAGACGACATTAAATGATTTGACATGCGCCAAGAAAATTCTCTCGCCATGGCAAGTGGACAAGAACATCTATTCAAACCCTGGGAGTAAAGAAGTAAGTAGTGTGTTTTGTAAAAATGTTGAATGAGCTATTATTCGAATTCCAACCCTGGAATAAAAGCCTTTTTACTACTGAATGATATCTTGCAGCTTTAATTCAAGTTTTTTTATCATTCATATGTTAGATCAGTAATTGTTTCAGTAACCTGTTAAATATCTGTAGATGTAACAATGAAGGGAATATAGGACTTTTTTTTTAAGTGAGAGTCAAAGACATTAAGTGACCTTATTTTTTGGTATGCAAAACATGGCTGCATGCCCCTTTCACAGGATGAACATGCATACCAAAGTTGGTAAAATGCAAGTCTTATAAGTTAGTTATACATATATGAAATATGGCATCAACGGAGTTTGACTGGAAGGACTGTAACACAGGGCAGATACAACAACTCAACTAAGATCATTGAAAAATCTGCATGCAATGGGAAAAGAATGTGCAGAAACCATCAAATCACTGAAATTATTCAGTCCAAGGGTACATAGAGTGGAATAACTGACAATGAACCAACAGCATCCAAATTCACACTTGATATGTCTCTCCAAGATACAACTACTCACCGAACATCATTGACATATCTGCATCCACTGCCAAGTAAATGGGTAGAACTAATTGTTCGGTTCTAAAGAATCATTATTCGCAATTTAAGGCTTTTAATCCTTTCGGTATAAGTACAATATACAAGCCCATACTTTGAAAAACATGTAAGTAAAACTTTAACAATGAGGAACAGGATTGTATAATTATTATACACAATTGTAAACTTTGTGGGAAAACATTAGCAAGTTTGGAGGTCTATATCCGGGAAAGGGAAAACGTTTCCTTGTTTAACCAGCACAATATCTGCAGGAAACATATTTCATTCATATTCCAATCAGTTTCTATCCCAGTTACTGTGTTTAAAATCTTCCTTGTTCTAATATTATCCAGTCAATCTGCAGCCAATTCATTCATCTTGTTAATGTTTAATTCTATTCAAGTTATTCATGTTATTAATAGTTGTGCAAACAGGACTGACAGTAATGATACAAGATTTCATATCACTTAAATTTAAATCTAATGAAACCGGACTTGCAACAAAGATCAATATCATATCATACTTTAAAGTTTAAACTAAGCATTCTGACAATATGACCCGAACAGTTAATAGGAGGATCTTTTAAGATGAATGTCGGAGGAGCACAGTCATGACGTCTCCTGCCATTAACTCTTTCGCTGCCAAAGGCAATTAATGGCGTTTGAAAACAATGCAGATTCAGGTAAGAAGAGCTGGCACGCCTGAAATCTGCATTGTTAACCCTTTCCCTCATATAGACGCTTTCTGACGCCTCTGCAGCAGACAGCTTTTTGAAAACATAGTGACAAAAGAAGAAATTGCACAAAACGTGCAATTTCTCCTTTTGCCACAATGTTTTCCACTTTTTGTCATAGGTTATTCATTCAATTATGGAGATTTTCTATTTTTTGACAAAATACGTTCAAACTCGTCTGCTGCAGAATTGTCGTATGAGGGAAAGGGTTAATGGCCACTTATAAGACATTAAATTTTACCAAATTCAACATGGAAGAGTCAACGTTGTGAAATCGGCAGACACAGAGGTGATCCCCATGTGTCTCCCTGCAAATAAAGACAGGTGGCACAAAAACTGCATAAATGCATGAACTGTCTGGTTGAAGCTTTCACTCACTGTCAACGAATGGTGACTTATTATTTTCAGTAAGCCTTTTCTAACTATGATTCATTCAAACATTATTAAAAAGTGTTAATTTGGCAATCACAGAAGATTCTGTTATGTCAAAAATGTCACAAGCTTTACATCAATATAAACCAGTTTCCTAGTCATTTTAACATTTTTCAGACACTTTCTTTGCAGTAGACAACTTTTGAAAAATATTTGTTGGTAATAGAGCTTAACACGTACCTTTCCACTACACACAAGTTAGTGTGTCTGTGTCATTATGGCACAATGTTCAGTACAAGATGCACATTCATTTGAATTAAACGTTTATGTACATGATAAGCACAGGTCAGAAACAATCACACAAAATAATAAACTTCATAAAGCATGGTAAGGACATAGTTCTGGACATACATTACATGCATTAGATTGGGAACAGTTACACTGAAACATCACAAAAAGCAATATTTTTTGCACTAAAAACATGGAAGAATACAATACGGCAGCTATTATAAGAAGCTCAAAAATGCGTTATTCTGTTAACAAAAGTAAAATAGAACCTAATGAACACTAAAATTGTCATAATGACACATAATAATACATAAAATTATAACGAGCATTTTCTACTTTTGCTCCAATGTGTTTTATTTCTATTCAATAACTACACTTTTATTAAGCTTTTCCATATTTTAACCTATTATGTTTTTAAAGTCATCTGCTGCAGATCTTTTATAAATGTGAAAGGTTATTTCATAGTTAGTAGGCTCTCTTAAGTGTCTTAGAAGATAAATTGACTTTATGAATTCCCAATTCACAGGAATTTGACACTTACTAAATACGCGTAACTTACAAGAGTTTCATTGAAATTAAAAGAACCTTCAAAAATCAGAAAATATTGATGCTAAAAAAATGAAATGATAATCCTTAATTGACCCAACAAATGTGTCAGTTGATAAGCCTAAAAGGCATTTTTAGACAGAACAAACAACAGAGGATAGCGACAAATGTTTCCCAAAACACCTGGATTTAAACCAAATTATATATGATATAGGAATCTGACAAAATCCCCCAAACAATACCAACTACTTTATGACCGCTTCCTTTCACAGATACACATTTAATCCTATAATTGAACCGTGTCTAGTGATTTGATTTGGGGGCTTATGGCATATGGGTACAGTGAATCCTCTGTCTCGCCAGAGTCTCCACAGTCTGTCTACATGCCTACATGTTTATAATGCAGTTCTAGATGCAGCTTTTGACTAACATCTAGATCTGCAGTTCCAACATTTTTAACACTTTCCCTCATACGACAATTCTGCAGCAGATAACTTTGAATGTATTTTGACAAAACATAGAAAATCTCCATAATTGAATGGATAACCTATGACAAAAGGTGGAAAACATTGTGTCAAAAGGAGAAATTGCTCGTTTTGAGCAATTTCTTCTTGTGTCACTATGTTTTCAAAAAACCGTCTGCTGCAGAGGTGTCAGAAAGCGTCTATATGAGGAAAACGGTTAAGCCAATTAAAAATTTCGTGATTCCATAATGGAAAGGAGATTCAATAAGACCCCAAATCGCTAGACACTGCTCAATTATTTTCCAACAGTATAAGTTGTGATTTACTGTTACAATTAAGAAAATTCTAATATAACAAAAATGGGTGATTTCTATAAATGATTTCCTCTTCTCGAAATTAAAAAACCTAATGAGTAAACTACTGATGTGAAACTTAGTGTGACGAAATGTGTTATTGAAAGGAATTGGAAAGACCCAACACTAGAATTAACATACAGAACTCTTGTTATAGTATAAGAGTGAAACAGCGTGGTAATTCTTGAGCATTAAACCCTGGTTATTATATCACCACTACATACTTACTTCTCACTGATCCATGTGATATGCGACGTCCAGCGTCCACCCTCCCTGGCGAGGTTGGAGACGTTGGGACGATTTCATCTTCTATATTATAAGTGAAAAGTGTGTTGTAGAAGGAAACCATTTATGTTTCTATTTTATATTATCTTTTGCATTTGTCTTGAATTCCATTAACCCTTGCACACAAGCAGATACATTCTAACGCAACAACTACAGCAGGCAATTCTTTTGAAAACATTGTAGCAAATGGAGAAATAATTCATGATGAGCAAAAATTTCACCCTTTCCCATTAATGTTTTCTACAATTGAACTGTACTTTCAAATAGAGATATTTCCCATATTTTGCCCTGAATGTCTTTTAAGCTGTCTGCTGCAGGAGTGTTGTATGTGGGAAAGGGTTTAACAATGAAGGTATCATGTAATATCACATTCAAACATACAATATGACATATTGGTTTGGTGAACCAAAGGAACCCGACATACATTTTTACATGCATTTTTTCAAATTGGTTTAAAATGCATCAAAATGCATAATACTATATAGCACACAGGTAAAAATCTCATTTCTAACTCAATCTGAAATAAAAGTCATGGAACTAAATGTAAGATAGTTTATGATTATGACATACATGTATATATAAATCTAATCGTCTATCTAGTGTAATGATGAAATGATGATGAAATAATACAAGAGGGCCATGATGGCCCTTGAATCGCTCACCTGATTTTTTTTTTTTTTTCACTTTAGCTATATAAGCCTCGCCCCCTGGCAGCCATAGTTTCCAACCAATCAACTTGGCTTGAAGGAATCTGATAGAGGGTCACCCTAGGAACATTTCTACAAAATTATTTGAAAATCGGCCAGATACTTTTGGAGGAGAAGATTTTTTAAGTTTTCACTATAGCCATATAATGCAAAATAGCACTGCCTACTGGCGGCCATGTTTTTTGACCAATCAACATGGCTTGAAGGAATCTGAAAGTGGGTCATCCAAGGAACATTTCTACAAAATTATTTGAAAATCGGGCCGACACTTTTGGAGAAGAAGATTTTATTAAGTTTGCACTATAGCCATATAAGGCAAAATAGCCCCCCCCCCCCCCCCCCCCCCTGGTGGCCATGTTTTTCAACCAATCAACATGGCTTGAAGGAATCTGATAGAGGGTCACCCAAGGAACATTTCTACAAAATCATTTGAAAATCAGCCTGACACTTTCGGAGGAGAAGATTTTTTAAGTTTTCACTATAGCCATATAAGGCAAAATAGCCCCGCCCCCCTGGCGGCCGTGTTTTTTGACCAATCAACATGGCTTGAAGGAATATGGTAGAGGGTCATCCAAGGAACATTTCTACAAAATTATTTGAAAATCTGCCAACCAGTTTGGGAGAAGAAGAATTTTGAAGTTTTTTTCGTTTCGTTGCCATGGAAACCAGAATTCTGCATGGATCCCTAAAATTTGAAGGAATTCTGGTGAGGTCATTAAGAGGATGCTTTCTGTGAAGTTTCATCCCAATTGACCCACTGGTTACTGAGGAGAAGATGTTGAAGATTTTTTAAGTTTTCACTTTGGCCATATAAGGCAAAATAGCCCCCGCCCCCTGGCGGCCATGTTTTTCGACCAATCAACATTGCTTGAAGGAATCTGATAGAGGGTCACCCAAGGAACCTTTCTACAAAATTATTTGAAAATCGGCCTGACACTTATGGAGGAGAAGATTTTTTAAGTTTTCATTATAGCCATAAAAGGCAAAATAGCCCCGCCCCCTGGCTGCCATGTTTTTTGACCAATCAACATGGCTTGAAGGAATCTGATAGAGGATCACCCAAGGAACATTTCTACAAAATTATTTGAAAATCGGCCTGACACTTTTGGAGGAGAAGATTTTTTAAGTTTGCACTATAGCCATATAAGGCAAAATAGCCCCGCCCCCCCCCTGGCGGCCATGTTTTTCGACCAATCAACATGGCTTGAAGGAATCTGATAGAAGGTCACCCAAGGAACATTTCTACAAAATTATTTGAAAATCGGCCTTACACTTTCGGAGGAGAAGATTTTTTAAGTTTTCACTATAGCCATATAAGGCAAAATAGCCCCGCCCCCCCTGGTGGCCATGTGTTTCGACCAATCAACACGGCTTGAAGGAATCTGATAGAGGGTCATCCAAGGAACATTTCTACAAAATTATTTGAAAATCTGCCAACCAGTTTGGGAGAAGAAGAATTTTGAAGTTTTTTTCATTTCGTTGCCATGGAAACCAGAATTCTGCATGGATCCCAAAAATTTGAAGGAAATCTGGTGAGGTCATTGAGAGGATGCTTTCTGTGAAGTTTCATCCCAATTGACCTGCTGGTTACTGAGGAGAAGAAGTTGACGCACGACGGACGCCGCACGACGCACGACGGACGCCGGACAAAAGGCGATCACAATAACTCACCTTGAGCAAAGCTCAGGTGAGCTAAAAAGTCATGTAACAGAAGAACAAACCATCCCAGCTTTTGAACTTAACTCCTTTCCCTCATATAAACGCTTTCGGACGCCTCTGCAGCAGACGGCTTTTTGAAAACAATACGTGCAATTTCTTCTTTTGCCACAATGTTTTCCACTTTTAGTCATAGGTTATCCAGTCAATTATGGAGATTTTCTATGTTTGGACAAAATACATTCAAAGTCGTCTGCTGCAGAATTGCTGTATGAGGGAAAGGGTTAACTCCTTTCCACTTCCAGACACAATTTCGACTGGACGACCAGAGAAGATCCGGATAGGACTGCAAATATGTGCGCCTGAGTGGCCAGCGCTGATGGCGTTGTTTTTGTGTGAAATGAATTTATTTGAAAATGCATGACAGTGATCATTGACGCTAATAATAAAGTGACTAAATTACAGCTACAGTACAGTGAATATAATATTACATTATGTAGACTTCTATCACCTAGTGGAACTGATCACTCTTGCTGTGGCAACAGATATCTGATGACATAAAAACATTCTAGGAAAATGAGAAATTGCTCCTTATGAACAACTTCTCCCCTTCCAACTACGTTTTTTACTACAGCTCAAGTTCTAGATAAGTAGAATATCATCCTGTTCTGAAATCTTTATTTTACCACAAAACCCTACATTGTGGGTATTCCGAAGAATCATCTCACAATATAGAAGAGAGACATTGCATGATGGATACTAGTCTGGTTCCCGATTTCCAGGAACTCCAGACTAGCTGGATACATGTTTTACTCCTTATCTAGGTTCCTGGCTCAACATTCCTATAAAAGTCTATTAATAGATTGCCAGGTAAGACTAAACTCTTTCCCACATACAACACATCTGTGGCAGATGAATTTGAAAACATCTGGACAAAAATATGGTATCAGTCTTTAACCCTTTCCCTCATATAGACGCTTTCTGACGCCTCTGCAGCAGACAGCTTTTTGAAAACATAGTGACAAAAGAAGAAATTGCACAAAACATGCATATTTCTCCTTATGTCACAATGTTTTCCACTTTTAGTCATAGGTTATTCATTCAATTATAGAGATTTTCTACTTTTTGTTAGAATATGTTAAGTCGTCTGCTGCAGAATTGTCGTATGAGGGAAAGGGTTAAAGAAAGATGCAATTATTTAATAGAGTTGAAAACATTGTGGCAAATGGAGAAACTGCCTCATTATGAGCAATTTATGCCCTTTTGCAACAATATTTCAAACCCACCTGCTGCAGTTGTGTCAAGATGCACCTGTAGGTGGGAAATGGTAAAATGAGTATTGATCTTGTTCCTTCTTCCTTGGCACTTTGTAAGACTCAGCCATTAATCAGGTATATTCACAGTAATACCATTTGATTTGCAAATTAAGGATATTCAATGCTTTTCCAACAGTGATTTCAAGATGAATGATTCTGGACTAAGACATGGAGAAATGAGAATGAGACAATATAAAACTAATTAACGACTCATAAACTCTAATGAAATATTTGACATGAAGTTGTTCAAAATTTTAGCTGTAGTTTGAGTATTATAATGAAGTTTATTAATTAACCCTTTCCCACATATATACGCATTTTGACGCATCTGCTGCAGACGACTTTTGAAAACATTGTGATTTCTTCTTTTGGCACAATGTTTTAAACACTTTTCAGTCATTATACCTACAGTTATGGAGATTTTCCATAATTTTAGTAAACATTCTCCAATTCAACTGCTGCAGATTTGTTATATGTGGGAAAGGGTTAAAAAACTATTTCCTTGAAACAGTGTAGGAAAAGTAGAAATTAGATTTATTCCTCTCCCTCATACAGAAGAGTATTCAAGTCATATATTGGCTTAATTCTTGTTCACTTTACACAAGGTCATAGGTTTTAAACCCTTGGTGGGGCTTGCTACATACACACTCCCACATTCCAGTAAAGAATGGTGTGGGTGGGGTATGATAAACACGGTTAATTTGATTTCTGTAACTGTTAAGGATTACGGTTTCTCATAGCAAGCACATTCCCCGACTTACTGTAATAGCGCTGTTGTGCCTGACTGGCAAGAGCCCGTTGATGAGCTAAGATTAAATTTGAAATTTCAATTAGTGAATGTACCTTAAATATCTAAGTCACCCTACTACTTGATTGCATGCTGCTTCAAATGTAGTTATCCTCCTCTCACCTGTAAACCGTTTTCTGCTACAGCCAACTACTGATGCCTATGCCTCTTAACCCTTTCCCACAAATAGACACTTTCTCACCCCTCTGCAGCAGAACGACGTTTGAAAACAATGTGGCAAAAGGAGAAATTGCTCATGAGCAATATCTCCTTTTGCCACAATGTTTCAATTTTTTTTCAGTAATAATTTTCTTCATTTTTAGAAAATGTTTTCAAAGTCATTCTGCTGCAGATAGTTTGTATGTTGGAAAAGGGTTAAACCATTTCCACCAAAGAACTAATTTGCAGCAGACAGCTTTGAAAACATCTTTGGGAAGGTGGGGGTTGGGGAGAATATGGCAAACTGGCAGAAATGAAAATTGCCCATTTTGAGCAATTTTTCCTTTTGTCAAAATGTTTTCAAAAGATGTCTATTGCAGATGCGTAAAAAAGTGTGTCATCATGTGGGAAACTGTTGAAGAGCATCATAATATATTGTGAGGCTGATCAATACATGTATATGTACCCCTGCTATAAGCTAATTACTTTCACATGTAAAAGGTTGTTACTGTAAATATAATCAATATATCATTCTGCCAATATTATAACAAGGTGCTTATCTCGAAGGCAAATTCTGTAATTATCATTTTAACCCAAATAATATAGGTCATCTCACTCAGATTGATCTACTGAGTGTCCACAAGATAAATTTGTTAACAAGACCAGGAAACAAGAGGGCCATGATGGCCCTGGAATCGCTCACCTGATTTTTTTTTCACTTTAGCTATATAAGCCCCGCCATCTGGCGAGCATAGTTTCCAACCAATCAACTTGGCTTGAAGGAATCTGATAGAGGGTCACCCAAGGAACATTTCTACATAATTATTTGAAAATCGGCCTGACACTTTTGGAGGAGAAGATTTTTTAAGTTTTCACTATAGCCATAAAAGGCAAAATAGCCCCGCCCCCTGTTTTTTGACCAATCAACATGGCTTGAAGGAATCTGATAGAAGGTCATCCAAGGAACATTTCTACAAAATTATTTGAAAATTGGCCTGACACTTTTGGAGGAGAAGATTTTTTAAGTTTGCACTATAGCTATATAAGGCAAAATAGCCCCGCCCCCCCTGGCGGCAATGATTTCTTGACCAATCAACATGGCTTAGAGGAATCTGATAGAGGGTCACCCAAGGAACATTTCTACAAAATTATTTGAAAATCGGCCCGACACTTTTGGAGGAGAAGATTTTTTAAGTTTTCACTATAGCCATAAAAGGCAAAATAGCCCCGCCCCCCCCTGGCGGCCATGTTTTTCGACCAATCAACACGGCTTCAAGGAATCTGATAGATTTCGTTGCCATGGAAACCAGAATTTTGAATGGATCCCAAAAATGTTAAGGAATTCTGGTGAGGACATTCAGAGGATGCTTTCTGTGAAGTTTCATCCCAGTTGACCCACCGGTTACAGAGGAGAAAATGTTGACGGACAACAGACGCCGGACGCCGGACATAGGGCGATCACAATAACTTGAGCACTTCGTGCACAGGTGAGCCAAAAACAGGGAAGAAAAGCCACTTAACCCTTTCCCTCATATAGACGCTTTCTGATGCCTCTGCAGCAGACCGCTTTTTGAAAACATAGTGACAAAAGAAGAAATTGCACAAAACTTGCAATTTCTTCTTTTGTCACAATGTTTTCCACTTTTGGTCATAGGTTATCCATTCGATTATAGAGATTTTCCATTATTTGACAAAATATGTTGAAAGTCGTCTGCTGCAGAATTGTCGTATCAGGGAAAGGTTTTTTTTGACTTACATCTTACAAAGTATCCAGTAACCATACAATAAAAATTCATAAAGCACATTCACAGCTCCAGTATTTACTATTTCACAAAGATTACTTTTCATCCCTACTAAGCAAAGTATGCAAACCAAAGTGCAGCTGTAATATTTGTGCATATTTCTTTCTTTCTTTTCAACCCTTCTCACATGATACACCGACATCTGCAGCAGATCGACTTTGAAAACATCTAGGCAAATTAACATATTGAGTATTCTATAAAAGAGATGACAATTCGTGAATTTATTTGAAAACATTGTTTAGGCATTAAGAGAATTGACTCCTTCTTTTGCAACAATTAATGTGTGGAAGACAGTGGTGCAGAGGTAGAGCGTCGGCCTCTCGTATCAAAGGTCCCTGGTTCGAGTCCTGTGATGAGCGGGTCCTGACTTTGGGATTTTTCCACACAAACGGCGCAAGTACTGGTTAAGTCTCCAGGAAGCAGACATCGAGAGTGATTAATCTAAGCCAAAGGCTTGTTTCGCAATCGATGTAAAATAAATAAGTTTAAACTAAATGTGTTCAAAAGCCGTCTGCTGCAGATGCGTTAAAATATGCATGCATATGGACGTCATTAAACTATTTTTTTCAGAATAAAAAATGTTGATAGTTAGTGTAGTCTATAAGCAAGACATTATTTCTGCTTCGTAGACTGTTTACTTCTTGGTTTTGTCATAGATTCTGCTTTGAAACAAGAGGGCCATGATGGCCCTGGATCGCTCACCTTAATTATACAATGTACTGCAATGCAAAACACATCAAGACAATTATTCTGAATGCAACCTCCACAGTGTTAACAATATTTTCCTTCATTTGGCCTTGTGATCTGTATTTTTTTTTCCTGATATGAGCCATATTCCAACATGGACTAAATATCATCAAGACAACATTCTGACAAAGTTTTAACTTGCTCAAAGTAAAAATGCGGCCTCCGGAGTTTGAACAATATTTTCCTTTATTGACCTAGTTTCTGATCCAATATGACCCCTATTCGAACTTGACCTAGATATAATTCAGACAAACATTCTGACCAAATTTCAAGCTGCTGAAGCAAAACATGTGGCATCCAAAGTATTCACAAGATTTTTCTTCAATTTGATCTAGTGACCTAGTTTTTGACCCAGCATGACCCATATTCTAACTTGGCCTACATATCATCAAGAAAAACATTCTGATAAAGTTTCATCATGCTGAAATTAAATATGCAGTATCCAGAGTGTTAACAAGATTACCCTTCAATTTGGCCTAGTGACCTAGTTTTGAACCCGGCATGACCCATATCCGAACTTGGCCTAGATATCATTCAGACAAACATTCTGACTAAATTTCAAGCTGCTGAAGCAAAAATAAGGCATCCAAAGTGTTAACAAGATTTTACTTCAATTTGACCTAGTGACCTAGTTTTTGACCCGGCATGACCCATATTCTAACTTGGCCTACATATCATTCAGCTCAACATTCTGACCAAATTTCAAGCCGCTGAAGCAAAACATGTGGCTCCTACAAAGTTAACAAGATTTTCCCTCAATTTGGCCTAGTGACCTAGTTTCTGATCCAATATGACCCATATTTGAACTTGACCTAGATATCTTTAAGACAAACATTCTGACCAAATATCAAGCTGCTGAAGCAAAACATGCGGCATCCAAAGTGTTAACAAGATTTTCCTTCAATTTGACCTAGTGACCTAGTTTTTGACCTGGCATAACCCATATTCGAACTTGACCTAGATATTTTTAAGACAAACATTCTGACAAAATTTCAAACTGCTGAAGCAAAAATTGCGGCCTCTGGAGTGTTAACAAGATTTTCCTTCAATTTGACCTAGTGACCTACTTTTTGACCCGACGTGACCCATGTTCGAACTTGACCTACATATCATCAAGACAAACATTCTGATAAAGTTTCAACATGCTCAAGTTGAAAATGTGGCCTCCAGAGTGTTAACAAGATTTCCCTTCAATTCGACCTAGTGACCTAGTTTTTGACCTCATATGGCCCAGTTTCGAACTTGTCCAAGATTTTATGGAGATGAACGTTCTGATAAACTTTCATGAAGATTGGATGCAAAATGTAGCCTGTAGAGTGTTAACAAGCTCAAATGTTGACGCACGACTCACGACGCACGCCGGACGGACGCCGGACAAAATGTGATCCCAATAGCTCACCTTGCACTTCGTGCATAGGTGAGCTAAAAATCCAACATAAAAAATCGGCAATGTCTTCTAATTACATAACATCTCCAAATGTCTTATGTTGAAAGGATTTGACAACTTTCAATCATTTCCGATCTCAAACATATCACAGATTCACATTTGATTTTTAAGTAGTTTGAGTTCATTTTTGATAACTCGGAGTCGATCCTGTACCTAATCCAAAGTTCTTATCACAAGATAATTTCAATTCATTTTTTCCTTGATCTATCAAAGGTTTCTTTGAGCGTGATACTACATTCCTGATTTGGAAACGTGTCTAGTGATAAAAGGATTACATATATGATAATGCTGTATTTCAATGTTCTTGCAGCCTGCTACATGTAATTCAGTGTGGAAAAAGATATTGCCCAAAAGATCATTTCTCTTTTGCTGTCAAATTTGTATGTAACTATTTATAATCCCTTGTTTTAAATCTGTTCATATCATAGCTTCACAGTTGACTTATGTCTAGTAAACTAGTTATCTGTAAAAATTCAACCTTAACCCTTTCCCACCCACCTATACACGCTTTCTGACGCCTCTGCTGCAGATTATTATTTAATAGCTGAACTCTCATTTATAGAGATTTTTCAGATATTTGTCAAAATGTTTTCAAAGTAGTCTGCTGCAGATTTGATGAATGTGGGAAAGGGTTCATGTATAGACAAGAGTGTTTGAAGGACCATGTGTTGCCTGCTAATATGTCAATGTCAGCAAGCGAAAGTATGAGTGCTAAGAGATGACAAAAGAAGTGATCCTCAATAGTACAAATTTATGTTGAGACTTCAAAAATGTGTTTTCTTCTGTAAAATAATTATAGTCATGTGTCTATGTCATGTTTCGTGAGTGAAAAGTACGAATCCTTTAAGTGGACTTATTTTATCAATGTCTTCGGGCTAAAACGCTATAACTACATCTTTTAACAAGTTATAGTTACAACAGTTTTGCATGAATTGCCCAACATCTCACCTTTTCCTACACTTGAGTCATACACTTGTCTAGCACCGGCCGAGTTTCTGTTCGAGTATGGCGTTCCTCCCATGTTAGCGCCTACACCAGCAAAACGCTCCTCTGGGTCATAGTCGGCGATACGGCCAGGATTCTGTCTGTGTCTACCAGCTGGAAATATAGCAATAGACTGTATTAACCCATTTACTGACACATAGTTTTCTTATTAGTCGCCGGGCAGAAGCCCGTGACTTCTATTTTTAATAGCTTTTCGGAAATCACATGGGAGGGCGGCTTATTATTAGAAAGAAACAAATCTAGATGATTTGAACATATTACAATTGTGGTTGTTTACGAACACTAATAAATGACACATCTAAAATAAAATAAATATTCCGATTTTTTAATGTTTGCAGTTTTTTTTATTTCACTCGCATTTAAGTTTTTTGTCTTATTTACGAAGACAAAAGTGGTCCCTTCAAGACGTGAACCAACACCCCCTAATGCAGACTCTTATGTGTCATGATCATTGAGGTCAATTTCGGATTCTCATTTTAATAGCAATTTTAACTTACTAAATGTTGTTTTCATGTTCAAAGAGATGTCTTGATTTGTGTAGAATTCATTTAATAATGTTAATCCATGAATATCTAAAGTAGGAACTGTTTCTAAGCTAAATATAGACCCTATTCTGTTGTGTAGTTTCGTGACCTTTAACATCGATTTTCGCGCATGCGCATTTCGATATGAAAAAGCGAGTGATATTATTTTATTTTAGACAAGTACAAGACGAATGTTTGACGCAAAGCGTCAAAGAGAAGCCGCAATATTTCGTTGTACATGTAGAAATAAGAAAAAAAGAACATTTTTAAATCCACAAACAATAGAACAATTTAAACTGTAGACGGTAATGCCGATATATTTCTCCTTTTGAAGATTTTTGTTTTCTTCAAATTACCTCCCTTTAAAGCAATACCAGGATATTTACCTTGTGATTCGAATAAGATTGACAAACATTGAAATTATATGAATGAATACTATTATTTAAATAAGTAACAACAGCAAAATTAAATTTAAGCCAAGATAAATGTGTACACATTTCGTTATTTTTTTATAGATACCCTAATGTATAGGTATGAATATAAAATTTATAAGCAAATGTTTGAATAGACTAAGGAAAGTCAAGAATACATAAATAAATCAATGCAGTCTTTTCCGGCGACATTGATGCCTTGCATCAACTTTCTCTTGTTCCTTCTTATTTTAACATTTCATAATAATCATGCAGAGCTCTAGACAAGGGGATTTTTTGCACGTTATAACATTCTTATTTGACCCTCTAGCCCTATGTTGTGGGTACTCAAAGGAATCGTCTTAATGTTTGATTGGACAATAAGAGAGATAAGATGGAGAAAAGAGCTGTATATATACTCCTCCTTATCTAGACCACTGTAATAAGCAATTTTTACTTTTGGAACAATATTTAACCCTTTCCCTCATATAGACGCTTTCTGACGCCTCTGCAGCAGACAGCTTTTTGAAAACATAGTGACAAAAGAACGTTCTGTGCAATTTCTCCTTTTGCCACAATGTTTTCCACTTTTTGTCATAGGTTATCCATTCAATTATGGAGATTTTCTATGTTTTGACAAAATATGTTCAAAGTCGTCTGCTGCAGAATTGTCGTATGAGGGAAAGGGTTAATGTTTTTCAATAACTCTTGACATTTATAGAAATTTCTATATGTTTGCATAAATGTACTAAAAAACCTTTGATGCAGATTTGTAGAATGTTGGAAAAGGGTTAACATTATCATGTACTATAATACCCAGAGATTCCACATGGGAGATGTCTGACATTTCACATGAATAGGTAAATAGACACTAACTCGAAGGCAATACCATTTGAATTGCTTGCTTGCTGATCAGACATTGTATAATAACAGCCCATTGGGAATGGTGATGAAAATTAATAAAATTAAACCATTCCCTGACAGACCCTTGTTACTGTCTGGATAAATTCACCTGTTGCAAGAGAAGGTCAGTTTACTGTTTACTTATATGTAAACTGACCTTATTGTGTATTCATTATGCGGCAATTGAATAAACTCTTTCTGACATCTTTAAATAACATTGTGGCAAAAGAAGAAATTGCTCATAATGACTTAACCCTTTCTGACGCCTCTGCAGCAGACGGCTTTTTGAAAACATAGTGACAAAAGAAGAAATTGCTCAAAACGAGCAATTTCTCCTTTTGACACAATGTTTTCCACTTTTAGTCATAGGTTATCCATTCAATTATAGAGATTTTCCATTTTTTGACAAAGTATGTTAAAAGTCGTCTCCTGCAGAATTGTCATATATTAGGGAAAGGGTTAACTATGAAAAGTACTTTTTCTTCTAAAAATCTTTGGACAATTACGATGCCACATCTCTCTGACAAATAAGTTGTATCAGCGCATAAAAAGCATCCATAGCCAACGGGCCAAGTTGAAGACAACTTTCTCAATCTATATCTCTGCAAACATATATACGCCTCTGCAGCAGACGGTTTTTTGAAAACATAGTGACAAAAGAAGAAATTGATCAAAACAAGCAATTTCTCCTTATGCCACAATGTTTTCAACTTTTAGTCATAGGTTATCCATTCAATTATAGAGATTTTCTATTTTTTGACAAAATATGTTCAAAGTCGTCTGCTGCAGAATTGTCGTATGAGGGAAAGGGATATATGAAAATACAAATTAAATGCATCATTGCTGTTTTACCAATGACACTAATGTAATTAAGAAATAATTGGGACACAATTAAGATCTTACAATGAAAAAGCAAATATATAAATTAAAGAAGATATTAATTATGTTTAACCCTTTCCCACGTACAACAAATATGGAAAATAACTGTAAATGACAGCTTAATTTTCAAAAAAGAGTTGTAAAGATTGTGGCAAATGGAGAAATTGCTCATTATGAGAAAATTCTCCTTTTGTCTTTATGATTCAAAAGTTGTCGGCTGCAGGTGTCTGAAGGAGTCTGTATGTGTGAAAGGGTTTAAGCTTGCTTGCTGTTTTTACATGTATGTAGGCACATATATGATGACTGAAGTCCAACGATATCAATGACCAGCTCCGTAACATGAATTCTTTTTTGGAAACATTGTAGGAAAAAGGAGATATTGCTAAATAACAATCAATCATCTCCCTGTCAATAAACAATGTTTTGTTCTCTGGCTAAAAACCATAATTTACTTTGTTCTGAAAATTCCTGTTTTTCTTCTCAAGTTGGAGCATTGCAGAATAGAAAATGCATTATGAGGTAACAGGTCAAATAACATGAGCTGACTGTTCCAGGAAAACCAACAACGGGTATTTGTAGCATGGCTTATCAGCGCCATGCCATGTGATCCAAAGTTACCATGTGTATTCAAAGATACATGACCATTTCTGAGACTATTAGGTAAACCCACATGTGACATATCTGCAGCAGACGATGACTTTAAAAACATCTGGAACATCTCTGAAAATGAAGATATAATTACTGAAAAGAGTTGAAAACTTTGTGGCACAAGGAGAAATTGCTCATTTTGAACAATTTCTCCTTTTGTCACAATGTTTTCAAAAGTCGTCTGCTGCAGAGGCATCAGAAAGGGTCTATAGTTGGGATAGGGTTAACAATAAAGATCCAGAGCAAACTGTTTGTTTGTACATTTTGATCTGGATCTACAGAGGTTGAATTAACACTCATATTGGTTTTCCTGGAACACACCTCATATATATATACACTGATGCAAGCAAAAACATTGATGCTTACTTACAATCAACATTGACATAGGACAATAAACAAGCACTGAGAAGAAACCCATCAGATTGATGACACAACCCTCATACAGATGCATTTTGAGGCCTAGCTATGCAGCAGACGACTTCGGAAAAAATTGTGGCAAATGAAGAAATTGCTTATTTGTCAAGATGAGTTTGTAAGTTGAAAAGCGTTAATTTACTAGGATTGTTAGGGCACTCAGTTCAATGCTGATAAAGTATATTAAACTTCTTGTAACATGTTGTATTATGCCTACTTTCACTTTCACTTTTATTCTTGATCTGCTCTAAATAAATACTGAAGCTGAAATAAATGTTGCAAGCAAAGCTTGTAAAGCTTGCAAAGCTTGTAAAGCAAAGGTAGTGCAGGAATGATACAATGTTAAAAGCTTCCACAAACATGTCAGAAACAATCTGTTGACAATATTTAAATATTAATTTTGTTTTCCATTTGTCACAATGTTTTCAAAAGTTATCTGTCGCTGTGGTGTCAAAATTAATATGCATGTGAAAATTGGTTTACAATCGGTTCCAACAGCATTGATAGAAAAAGCAATTTAACACTAATCAGGAATATAGATCATGAACATAAAACCACACTATTCGTTAAGCATGAAACTAATGTACATAAGAATCAATCAATATCAAAAGTGCTCTGAAAATGATGAACTATAATGATGATTTTGATGATAATGATTTATGCTGATGATGATAATTAAATGTATAATCATTTGATGATCAATACATTGGTCCATTTATCATTTAATGATGTTTTGAAAAATAATCAATTTTTATGGAAAAACGTTTTTATTTCCGAGTGACTATCAACCTTTCTTAAATTCCGCAAACACACATTTTTGAAACAATTCTATGGGACCAAGTGAGAAAGTGCTCATGATACAGACAATAACTGATGCCCTCGTCATTTTTAACTTTTTTCCCCATTTTAAAATCTGTATCCCAATCATTCTTAATTCATATTTTCATATTTCTTAAAGCAAGTGGCTCTACGTAATATACGATATCAGCTTACTTAATATTTACAATGAAAAGTCGCCAAAGACAATTTCTCAATTTTCAAATGTGTTTCCAAAATTGACTGATTATATATATATTAAAGCAGATTTAAATTTGGTCAAACTAGATTAACCCTTTCCCACATACAGCAAACCTGCAGCAGATGACTCTGAAAGCATATGTTTGCAAAAAACCAAGAAAATCACTATAAATGAAGGATTAATTACTGCAAAAAGTTGAAAACATTGTGGCAAATGGAGAAATTGCTCGTTTTGAGCAATTTCTCCCTTTGCTACTATGTTTTCAAAAGCCATCTGCTGCAAAGGCATCAGAAAGCGTCTATAAGTGGGAAAGGGTTAAGAGTGAGGATTTCCTTTTAAAATATATCAGTTTCTATGAATAAGGACAAGTTTCTTGATACAGGATAGAGATATTATCTAGTATATTAAGTAATTTTAAATCATGAACCTCATCAGACCAAACATATTCTTGTTAACACTTTCCCACATGCAGTAATGTATCTGCAGCAAATGATATCAATGAAATCATTGTGGCAAAAGGAGAAACTACTCAAAATGATCACTTTCTCTCCTTTTTGCCTAAATGTTATCTCCACTCCATTCAACACTCTTCCTTATTTATGCCTAGATGGCGTGTTTTTTTAAGTGGTCTGCTGCAGATTAATTGTATGTGGGAAAAGAAAACATACCAGTATAAGTGTCACATAAACGGGCTATAGACTGAAACCTGCAGGGCTACAATTCTAGTTTCATCTCCAGAAGTAAAAACTTTACTTTTTAACCCTTTCACACATACAGCAACTCTGGAAGCAGACCACATTGAAATCATCTAGATAAATGAAAGCATAATTAATACATATGTCATTAGAAGAAGAATGTGCTACTTATGAGCAATCATCTGCTGCATATGCATCAAGATGTGTCTGCTAGTGCAAAAGGGTTATCCCTTTTCCACATACAGATGCTTTTTGATGCCTCTGCAGCAGACAGCTTTATGAAAACAATGTGACAAAAGAAGAAATTACTCAAAACGAGCAATTTCTCCTTTTGTCACCATGTTTTGGACTCTATTCAATGATTGTACTTTCATTTAAAGGGAGTTTCCAAATGGCTTAGGGCCATGTTTTTAAAGTCGTCTGCTGCAGAGTTGTTGCATGTGGGTTTACCTTAAACCACATACAACAAATCTGCAGCACTTTGGAAAAATCTAGGCAAAACAGTGAAAATGAATACATGTATACATGTATTTCTGAAAGAAAGTTGAAAACATTGTGGCAAAAGGAGAAATTGCTTGTCTTGAGCAATTTCTCCTTTTGCCAATGTTTTCAAAGTCATCTGCTGCAAAGGCGTCGGAAAGCGTCTATAAGAGGGAAAGGGTTAAATGAGGGAGGACAGTGAAGGCTCTGGTAAGACTGCACACTACATAAGCTCACCTAAGCATGCACTGTTTGTAAAAGTGTTCAAGAGCTGTTTTCAACTGATGCAGGCTCATTAATATTTAATAGGATTTATGTGAATTTGTATAGATTTGTTGTATGGATTATCATAATAAAATATGGGCCTTAATTATTGTAAAACCAGTTTACCATCCTTATCTTCCGCTTCCAGCTCTTGGCCTAGAATAAAACACAAGCATGACAATAATGAGATGTGAAATGGATACTACTTATAATGATCTTGATGATTGTGATGGTGGTTCTAAATACAAAATGTACTATAACAGTAAATATCATACATGTATGTACATGTATACGTTCCTTCCCACTGTCAAAGTAGCTTTCGCCTTTCGTATACTTATTATTTAAATCAAAGCAGAATGTAGAATCATGTACATTTTGCTGTTTACAGGTATATTGCTAACCCTTCACCACATACAACAAACCTGTAGAAGACTCATTTTGATTATTTAAATTTCCTTCTTTGCCATAATAGTTTAAAAAGTCCACTGATGCGTGTCTGCATGTGAGAAGGGGATAATTCCCATAATTAAATCATATCCCATCACATAAAACAACAGGGACCTTTATCTTACCTTTGACTGATAGTAACTGGGAGGTTGTGCATCTTATCATCTTCACTTTAACCCTTTCCCGCGTATAATGAAATTGAAGCAGACGACTTTCAAAAGGTTCAGTCAAAAACATGGAAAATGTGTAAATGCAATATTCATTATTGAATAAAAATGAGAACATTGTGACAAAAGGAGAAATTGCGTGCTCTGAGCAACTTCTACTATAGTTACAATGTTTTCCAACGTTGTCTGCTGTAGAGGCTTGTCTGAGCAAAAGTGCTCAAAACGAGCAGTTTCTCCTTTTGCCACAATGTTTTCCACTTTTAGCAATAATAACGTTAACCATTCAATCATAGAGATTTTCTATTTTTTGATAAAATATGTTCAGTCGTCTGCTGCAGAATTGTCGTATGAGGGAAAGGGGTTAAAACCAATTAATTGGACTGCACCAATAGATTTAAGATAAGCTAAAAGCAGCACCTTTGCTAAACTGTACATGTATAATGCTACACATGATTCCTCATTATGTTTTGTGCATATATAGGATGGAGGCTCTGGCACCAATATGCCACTTACTGATTTGATTGACATTTTGTTCATGTCTGCCAGATAATACCATTTACCTTATTCTTAAGATCTCCTGCCAACTTAGCAGTTGGCATCATTTAAGGAAATATTGTCAAAAACCAACACATTTTATGGGCAATATCTAGCTGTTCAGGATGCAAAGTTTCTCTTGTTTTGTTTAAACAAACCAGAATTTATCTCAAAGAACTCTAACAGTTGTATGCATAAATCTAGAAATAATCTTAGGTCTGCAAAATTACTGATGATTACAGGAAAAGATGTATATAAACAGGTGTCAGAAAACCTTTCCTTACATCAAACCACAATTTTCAAACATTTTTCATTCTTTATAATAAACAATTATTCATCATATGCTGTACAGTGACAAATCTCAGGCAGCACAATAAAAACTGTTTGATCAGTGCTTGAGATCTTAATCAAACCAACTTATCCACATCAACAGCAGATCCATGTTACATGATTCTTAATCTAAGGAACACTGTAAAGTTAAGTTACGACAGTATATCCACAGAGTACAGGAAGGGTAAAATATCAGAACATCACACATAAATCATTGCTTCTTGTTCTGCAGGTATCAAGGAATAAAACACATTTCATCCTATGTAAATTGTTGCCACAGCAAAAGGTCTACACAAAAGGATCAATTAAGGGGTTACAGTATCCATCTGTAGAACACTTTCAATGCTGAATTTTTAAAATGGACTTGTCCAGAATTGCATTTGGAAATTGGAAGACTGTCTACAGCCTATGAATATCAAGATAAATACATGTTGAGTTGGGCAGCTGGATGTGCCATGGCCAGCTTGCCTGGCTCTATAATGACAGAAATGAGGCTTCACAAAATCGGTTCCAGCAGTCAGGTCTTAACCCTTTCCCTCATACGGCAATTCTGCAGCAGACGACTTTGAACATATTTTCTCAAATAATGGAATATCTCTATAATTGAATGGATAACCAGATGACTAATAGTGGAAAACATTATGACAAAAGGAGAAATTGCACAAAACATGCAATTTCTTCTTTTGTTACTATGTTTTCAAAAAGCCGTCTGCTGCAGAGGCGTCAGAAAGCGTCTAAATGAGGGAAAAGGTTAAAATGGTCACAATTATAAGGCATGTAAATGAAAGGTCCTTTATATACCTTTTGTTTTTGTTTTGTCTAATTGGGGTATTACGCCGCTTTCAACATAATTTATTTCAGTTAACCCTTTCCCTCATACGACAATTCTGCAGCAGACGACTTTGAACATATTTTGTGAAAACATAAAAAATCTCCATAATTGAATGGATAACCTACGACAAAAAGTGGAAAACATTGTGGCAAAAGGAGAAATTGCACGTTTTGTGCAATTTCTTCTTTTGTCACTATGTTTTCAAAAAGCCGTCTGCTGCAGAGGCGTCAGAAAGCGTCTATATGAGGGAAAGGGTTATATCACGGCGGCAGTTCACTTATTCTGTTATTCATGATCCCTGGGTAAACAAACCAGTACTAGAGGCTAGAAAAAAGTGCCTTGCCCAAAGGCACTCTACCATGACCGTAGTGCCACAACTGGGGATTGAACCCGGGACATCCGGTTTCAAATCGCAGATGCTGACCACAGCGTATTCCTTTATATACAATGTGTCTGTTATTCACAGTTAGATGATCACATCAAAGAAGCATGTAACTTCTCCAAACATAAATAATTCACGCGGAATATACAGTAGCATGGCATGACAGTCTGGAAGCCTGAATATGTAATAATTCAAAGGACTAATTCAACAGTTATTGACTCTCCATATGTTTTGGCATCTCAAAGCAATTCTCACCTTGACTTTTCTATGATGGAGCGTCCTAAAACTTGGGAATTCATGCAGAACTCAGGGTTTAACCCTGTCCCACTTATAACAATTCTGCAGCAGACGACTTTGAAAAATCTCTAACAATAATTGATTAAAACATTGTCACAGCACTTGACATAATGTTTTTTAAAAGTTGTCAGGCTGCAATTTCATCGAAAATCATCTACAAATGGGAAAAGGTATAGTGTTATAAAAAATATACTCTTATCTAGATCCCCCATGATGTGATGAGTGTGCTGTATTTTTTAGAATAACAACAATGTATGATAGGGTTACAACTAATGATGTCTTAACCCTTTCCCTCATATAGACACTTTCTTACGCCTCTGCGGCAGACGGCTTTTTGAAAACATGGCAACAAATTTAAGAAGAAATTGCTCAAAATTGAGCAATATCTCCTTTTGTCACCATGTTTTCAACTTTATTCAATTATTGTTCTTTCATTTAAAGGGATTTTTCGTGCTTTTGCCTAGACATTTTCAAAGTCATCTGCTGCAGATTTGTTGCATGTGAGAAAGGGTTAATTTACATACTCTTTCAGATTGAATGGTCTCTCTAACAACATTTCACCCAACTGTTGAACCCCGCAGTAGACGATTTTAAAATTATCAAGTCCAAAATGTAGCAGATCACTTTGAAAACATTTAGTAGGCAATAATATGTAAAAAAAAAAATTCAATGAATGTAAGCTTGTACCATGTAAAGGGTTAAGTGTTTTAAAAGTATGTTAATTGTTCATTTCCCTTCTCAAGTGTCTTCAGACTAAATTTGTCAAGATAAATATTTCTGTCAAGTCTACAGTTGAAAGTTTAAAAGCTCAACTGTTGCCCACATACACTAAATCTGCAGCAGACAACAGGATATAGATGATCTCTATAAACAATAAATCAAATAAAGCTGAAACCATTGTGGCAAAAGGAGAAATTGATCATTAATTGCTCATTTAAGCTATGATTAACACATTTATACAACTTTGAACTCAACAAGAGCAAAATTCTTCTTTCTCAATGTTTTCAAAAGTTCATCTGCTGCAGCGCCTTTTTAAGTTGTATATCGGTGAAAATTTAAGTTGTATATCGGTGAAAAGGCTATTGCTGCAAGGATCTCCATCTACACCTAAATAGAATGATATTCATTTCTATAAACATTGGAGCTACAGTACACCACAGTCAATTAGCTTTACCTAGCTTATATTTACACAAGTTATAAAAACCTGATCATTGGATAGTAGCCAGACAAACAGATAGTAACAGTGGCTGAGTTATATTCCTCTATGAACATCAGCAACATTGAGACTGGCAAATTGTTTATAGCACACACATGTTGAAAGACTCACTCCCAGTCAAACTGATATCTTCATCACAACAAACAGTGGGCCTTGCAAAAGATTTATCATGTTGATAGACTTGCTCCAGTCAAACTGATATTTTCATTACAATAAACAGTGGGACTTGCAAAATATTTGTCATGTTGATAGACTTTCTCTCAGTCAAACTGATATCTTCATCACATCAAACAGTGGGACTTGCAAAATGTTCATCATATTGATAGACTTGCTCCAGTCAAACTGATATCTTCATCACACTGCAAAATGTTTGTACACTCATATTGAAAGACTTGCTCGAGCTGGACTGATTCCTTCATCACAAAAAAACCCAGTGATATTGCACACACACACACATATAATGATACACTTGCTCTAGTCCACTTTATATTTTTATTGACTCTCAAATTGTCTATGACACACACATGTCGATAGACTGGCTCAGTTCAACTGATGTAAGTTCATCCCACTACAAACAATGACAGTGCACATCAATGTTGATAGAGTTGCTCCAGGCAACTTAATTCATAGATCCGATATGCAAATAATGTATTGTCTGGTATATATGCCGAACATGATTTCTGCTTCAAATACAAAAGCCATGAGATGCAGGAGAACCAGGTAGTTTTGAATGATTAATTGTTGGCTTGTGTGTGATGCATGCCGATGATTGTGGCTTAAGATGCGATCTCGAATCTATGTACATCTTCTTTATTCATTAATATAACTTTTAACCCTTTCCCACAAACAACAAATCTGCAGCAGATGCCTTTGAAAACATCTGGTTAAAATCATGGGAAATCACTATTAATAAAGTTTCAATTAATGTAGTTGAAAACATTGAGGTAAAAGGAGAAATTGCTCGTTTTAAACAATTTCTCCTTTTGTCACAGTGTTTTTAAAAGTTGTCTGAAGCAGAGGCATCAAAAAGCCACTATATGTGGAAAAGGGTTAACTTTTATAACTTCTTGTTTCTGTTAATTGAGAGTAATGTCCATGGACAAAGTGACTTTGAATCTTTTCTACAATTGGAAAATTTATTTTGGGTCGATGCTGTATTATTCATTATCTAAAATTAACACTTACTCCTAATGACCTTTTTCTGCTTTTGCCACATTGTTTTCAACTGAACACTATTTAATAATTGTACTTATCATTCATAGAAATGTTCTATATTTTTACCAAAATGTTTTCAAAGTCAAAGTCATCTGCTGCATATGTGTTGTTTGTAGGAAAGGATCAATGCATATATATAATGATGAATGATAGATTACATAAAATGGGATGAGAAAGATTATATTTCCTAACAGGAAGATTATTATTTGCCCTTAAAATTTAAATATATTACATCACCATCTACCTTGAATAATATTTTATGCAAAGAAAAAAGAAGGATTACATTATAAACAAACGGTAAAAGGTAATAAAAAAATAACTATATTAAAATAGAATGTAACTTATAAGTAGAAAGATTGGCTATATGGAAAGTGTGACAGCTTTAATCTGAGCAAATGCTCTATATTGAACAAGTTAATGTCGTATTGCAAGCAATACAAAAGTCCCCTATCGGATGAGGACAACACATTGTGTATTGTATGTGCATTTGTTGACAAAAAACAGCAATGCACTGCATACATTTTCGATACAGTCATATCAAACATTTCTCATTTCGACCTTTGACCTGTAAGTGTGATCTGGACCTTCCAGTTACAGGCCTATGTCTTGCGTGCTACATGTCACCTCATCATGGTGAACATGTGAGCCCAGTAACTTGGGAATTCTGTGATGCATGGTTTCTCATTTTGACCTTTGACCTCTAAGTGTGACCTTGACCTTTGAGGTTCAGCCCTGTTTCTTGTGTGCCACATGTCACCTCATCTTGATGAACATGTGTGCCCAGTAACTTTGGAATCCTATGATGCATGGTTGAGATGTGGGCCGGACAAGGTAGTCCTATCAAACAGTTCTCATTTTGACCTTTGACCTCTAAGTGTGACCTTGACATTTGAGGTACAGGCCTGGATCTCGTGCGAGACACGCTACCTTATGATGGAGAACATGTGTGCCTAGTAGCTTGGGAATCCTATGATGCATGGTTGAGATACAGGCCGGACAAGGTACAGTCCTATCAAACAGTACTCACTTTGACCTCTAAGTGTGACCTTGACATTTGAGGTACAGGCCTGGGTCTTCAGAGCGACACACTGCCTCATCATAGTGAATGTTTGTGCCAAGTTTCATGGAAGCCCTATGATGCATGGTTGACATGCGGGTCGGACAAGGTACAGTCCTATCAAACAGTTCTCATTTTGACATTTGAGGTGAACATGTGTGCCAAGTAACTTGGGAATCCTATGATGCATGGTTGAAATGTGAGCCGGACAAGGTACAGTCCTATCAAACAGTATTCATTTTGACCTTTGACCTCTAAGTGTGACCTTGACATTTGAGGTACAGGCCTGGGTCTTGTGCGCAACATGCCACCTCATCATGGTAAATGTTTGTGCCAAGTTTCTTTGAAATCAAATGATGCTTGTTTGAAATGTGGGCTGGACAAGGTACAGACAGTCCTATCAAACAGTTCTCATTTTGACCTTTTAACTCTAAGTATTACCTTGACATTTGAGGTACAGGCCTGGGTCTTGTGCGTGACACGCCGCCTTATCATAGTGAACGTTTATGCCAAGTTTCTTTCAAATCCTATGATGCATGGTTGAAATGAGGGCCGGACAAGGTAGTCCTATCAAACATTACTCATTTTGACCTTTGACCTCTAAGTGTGACCTTGACATTTGAGGTACCGGCCTGGGTTTTGTGCGCGACACGCCCCCTCATCATGGTGAACGTTTGTGCCAAGTTTCTTTGAAATCCTATGATGCATGGACAAGGTTATGTGGGACTGATAGACAGACGGAATCGACCAAACCAATGTGTTATACTTTATTCAGTTGTCTCCCCTGAACACTCTCCAAAAGGATTTTCTGTTTATTGTCCTTGATCTATTTTCATATGTGACATATGCAAAATGCAGCCTTTCATTCACAAACATTTTGATTGTGTTCTTTAAGCCCTCCTATGCAAATATTATTTCTGAAGTCATATTTCTTATTATCAAAGATGAAATACAAAACATCACAATAAGAAATAAGGTTAAAAAGCAAGGCTCTCAACATGGTTTTAAACCCTTTCCCACATGGAACAATTCTAAAGCAGACGACTTTCAAAACATCTAGACAAATTATTTAAAATCTCTATAAATGGGTGTATAACTATTAAATAGCGTGGAAAATATTGTGGCAAAAGGAGAAATTGCTTAACATGAATAACTTCTTTTTTTGCCACAATGCTTTCAAAAGTTGTCTGCTGCAGAGGCGCCAGAAAGTGTCTGTCTGTGGGAAGAGGTTGAACAAAGTAATATGATAAATCAAAGAATCTTTGCTGTTCAAAGTTCTTCATGAAATGTTTTTCATGTCTTTTTTCCACATTGATTCAAGCTGACAAAGAACATGTTTTATTAAGGAGCAATTTTTACAATAAGAATTATAAATGAAAGCAAAGCAGGAAGACAAGCTCCGTAAATTTTAAATACTTTATAACGCTTTGATAAAAGATACTCTGTATGTCTTGATAAACCCAAAACATGTTGCATCATCTTAGTTCTATACAGTGCTATAAATGCTGAAAGAGTGGATGTATACAATTAAGTCTTTGAAGACTACAAAACCAAAGCCCATGAAGCAGAATATGAGTAGAAGATTATTCAATAATGCATTTTTCAATACAAACAGACCTCCCCCTTCAGGTGACATGTCTGAACTTCTTCTATCATACGGCTGGTAAGGTTGATGACCTATAGGAAAGTACAGAGATACCGGTTGAGTAGAACTTGTCTTTTACCCAAACATATATCCGCTTATTACTAAATCAATACCTATAAAATGGGGTACTCAGAGAATAGTCTCAGAGAGACATTCATTGTGTGTATCCACAACATTATAAGGGTCTAATAATCAAAGAAAGATTTATGAACTTAATTTAGTAACCTTATTTATTACCCCCTAAAAGCATTAATATGATTATTGATATCATTTATTATATTCATCCTAGATATCAAATTCATTCAAGTGGATAAGGAGGATCTGAAAATATCTTTAAAAAGTATAACGATGTGAGAAATTGAGAAAGTGAAAAGCACTATTGCATACTGTGATACAAGATAATTAAATTACAAGTTCTAAATGTCTCTCAAGACATAATATATTGTATTTGTGCTTTTATTTTTTGTATTTTAACCCTTTTCTACATACAGCAAATCTGAAGTAGACGACTACTCAAATATATGAAAAATCTCTATAATTGTAGGTAAAATTACTGAAAAAAGTTGAAAACGTTGTGGCAAAAGGAAAAATTGCTCATAATGTGCATAATTATGTGTTCATAATATTTCGCACTAATGAATTAGTCGATTAAAAACAATATTCATAGTTAAGCAAATAGGAGAGGGTAAAAAAAAAAAAAATTTTTTATTAGATCATTATAATTTACAATTTTTTTCAGGCTGGAAGTCATAATCAGAGTGGGTTCTTTTCACATCTGCATACAGGGAAGACATTTATGCACAGTCTAATCAGTCTTTAACATCGGCACAAATATGTACAAATATTATCAGAATGAAACTTCTGACAATATGAAGAAGTGAATCCCCACTAGTTTGAACACCCATGTTACTTTAATTGATGCCAAATAGTAGAGAGTTTATAAGAACCCGAAATCAATATGTGACAGACTTAGATTCATTCTCTAGTAATGTCCTCCAGGCTGAGTCTTCTCTTCTTTTTTTAAAAAGAGAACCATAGATGAAGCAATTGTTTGTTGTGTCAAACAATTCTTAGAATTCTATGCTAGAGATACTCATTTCAGTTGGATCAATTTAAATGAGTATCCTTAAAAAAGTAGATTTCGAACGAGTAATAGGATAAAATTCCATTTGATAATCAGATTATCTCGATACATCTATGTCTTTTCTCCAAAGAATCTTTAATAGATATTCAAACATGATTATGTGGCATGAGATTGAATTAAAATTAGCACAATTACATCAACCGTTTTTTAATCCTAACATCAACACCCACACAAAATAAAAAGATTTAAGATTTTAAGGCATTCTGAAAATTTCAATGACACATTTGGAGACCCTCAAATTTCAAGTAATCTTAAAGACAAATCAGATTCCTTACAGAACAACAGACTTGGAAATGTTGGCATCAGAAAACCCTAAGACAGAAAATACGTCTATAGGTGAACGGAACCCTGAAATTCTGGATTGAGATGTTATGTTCTCTTCAAATAACTTAATTTTATAGAAATACACCAATCATTGACAAATTATAAAATGGATAATAAAATAATTTGACTAACTACAAAAAACACCAGATACTGCGGGGATATCTAACAACTACAGAAGTTTGACCAGAATACGACCCTTTTCCGCATGCACACACATTATGAGTTTATGACGCATCTTCATCAGACAACTTTTGTATACATTGTGGAAAAATGAAATTAGCAATTTCTCTTTTTGTCACAATATTTGTAACTCTATTCAACCAGTTTATTTATATTTTGAGATATGCTGCATCATTTTGAGGGAAAGTGACAATTCATTTGATTCGGATTAAATGCATAATTGCAAACTAACAGAAATCGCAAAAAAAATAATGCCTAACCTACAGTGTCCTTTATGCAGATGACATTTGATACCTCTGTGGGCTGATAATTGCTTCTTTTCTCCAATGTTTTCATTCCTGCAGGAGTTTAAAGTCTTCTGACTATCAAGAGAATGGTTAATAAATATTCAAATAAGAACAAAGTAATTTGTTTAATTTGGCGGGCCAAAATAAAAATTGTAAAAATACGCATGGACTACATTGGTATACCATGCAGTTCCTTAACTTAACTTTTGACCTGGTAAACTAGATTTTGATATCACATGACCCAGTATTAAACCTGACTGGGAATTTATGGAGATGAAAGTGCTGATGAGTTTTCATAAAGAATGGATAAGTTTTTCTAAAATTTGACCTAGTGACCGGGTTTTTTAACCCACATGACCTAGTTTTGAACCGGAATAGGATTTGAGAGATGGATGTTTCGATGACTTTTCATAAAGATTGGATTAGAAATGTTCTAGGATTTTCTAAATTTGGCAAGTGACCTCATATGAACCAGACTGGGATTGGATGGAGATGAATCTTTTGATGAACCATTATGATGATTTGATGAATATTGAGGCTTCTCGAGTATCCATATCAAACCTTGTTTTAAACTCCATGTGACCCAGTTTAGACTTTGACAAATATTTGATTCAGATGAAAGTTCTGACAAACTGTCATGTTCAATGTGACCTGTAGATCTCGCGAGTTCACAAGGTAATTGTGATATTTATAAATCATCATTCAAAGTGTATTATACAATATAAGTTAAACAGGCCAAAACTCGGGTGTTTTTGAGACAATCTTGCAGTCTGACATTTCCCTATGATTGTTAACATTTTGATTAGTATTCATATTCTTCCAACCATGCCTTATATATGGCTCTGAATGGACAGAAAGAAAGACGGAAAACGCCAAGCCAATATCCCATCCACCTTCGGCAGGGGAAAATAATCTATTTTGTACCAACAATTAATGCCAAATCGAAATGGAACAAATTATGTCATCTGAAAACTACACTATTGCTCTTCTGTCTGATTGCATGTTCAAAAAACATTCCTCCATTGATTTTAATTCTAATTTAAAGAGGCCAGCAGGCTAGCCCAACCTAAGATTCATACCTTCGACTTGTTCCGCAGGTCTAATTCTCTCCATCTCTTGTTTCTTGTCGCGATCACCATGGTACGAAATGTTACTAACGACGTCCATATTACGTTTAACCCTCAAAACCTCAGGATCATCTGCAACTGTGATCTTTTTACCCTTCTGTTTCTCAAATTCTTCATGGTACTTGATCTGTTAACATATAAATATAGATACTATCTTAACCCTTTCCCTCATATAGACGCTTTCTGACGCCTCTGCAGCAGACGGCTTTTTGAAAACATAGTGACAAAAGAAGAAATTGCACAAAACGTGCAATTTCTCCTTTTGCCAAAATGTTTTCCACTTTTAGTCATAGGTTATCCATTCAATTATAGAGATTTTCTATTTTTGACAAAATATGTTCAAAGTCGTCTGCTGCAGAATTGTTGTATGAGGGAAAGGGTTCAATGTTGCGGACTCAACTAATGGGGCTCAGCTTCAATGTTTCAATTAAAATACTATTAATTAAACTAAGAGAATATTCACTCACTCAGAACAGGTTATAATCTGTTAACAGTGATAAAGAAAACTAGAAAGGATTGTTTTCGAGCGCTGCGTCGAAAACAGATGTCTCCCCTAAAAACGCAAAGTTTACACTATTAAAATATTGACCAAGGGGATATAACTTTGCAACAAAGTGGCCCATAGTTATAATTCTTGCAAGGTGCACAACTTCACATATTGCCATCTATGTATGTTTCAATCAATTCCTTCAAGTAGTTTTCGAGTTCTGCTCCGGACAAACAAAAGTAAAGAAGAATAAGAATAATGAGAAATACAGTATGTCTCCCTTTCAGAGAAGGGGAGACATAATAAGAATAATGACAAATACAGTATACATGTCTCCCTTTCAGAGAAGGGGAGACATAATTAACCAAACGTAATTTAATCATCTTGAACATTTCTCAAAAGAAAAAATCTTCTCTTTTCCTCAATGTTTGTTTTCTACTCCGTTTAAAATTCTGTCAAATTCTACAGGTTTTCCCTTTCTTTCCCTCAGAGTTAGAAAAAGGTTAAATTTATAAACTGTTGGATCTGGCAACTAATCAAAATGGAAGAAAAACCATGGGCTCATGCTGCAAGTACGTTAATTGAATTGACAGGGAAAAGCTTGTAATAATTTGTTTGGCAAACAGTGTTTATTCTGTAAAAAAGCAACAATTTGTATTTAGTGGAAATATTCTAGTTAGAAATATAATTAGACAATTAACCTTACAAATAAATGTCTTAGAATCTCTCTCAATTTCAATCATTGCATATTAAAAATAAACTGTAAATTATTATGATCCTATTTTGATTCTGATCAGCAATTTCCCCTTTCCTCACAATATTTTCTACCATAGACCTTTCCAAAACCCTTTCTGACGCCTCTGCAGTCGACACCTTTTGAAAATATTGTGGCAAAAGAGAAATTGTTTTTTAAGCTTTCTCAATTTTTAAGCTTTCATTTATAAACTTAAGATTTTCCATATCTCTCGTCCAAGATCATCTCAAAGTCGTCTGCGGTAGATTTGTTGTATGTGGGAAAAGGGATATATAAGCACTTGATCCGTTTTACTGTAATGTTAAACCTTTCCCTCATACTCGTAACAATTCTGCAGCAGACGACTTTGAACATTTTTTGTCAAAAAATAGAAAATCTCTATAATTGAATGAATTGATAACCTATGACTAAAAGTGGAAAACATTGTGGCAAAAGGAGAAATTGCTCATTTTGAGCAATTTCTTCTTTTGTTACTATGTTTTCAAAAAGCTGTCTGCTGCAGAGGCGTCATAAAGCAACTGTATGAGGGAGAGGGTTAAGTCCTTCAAATGCTGAACAACAGTTTCTGTAAATCATTTAGCAATCTGAAATAATTTAATCAAAAACATGAAAAAATTGAAATGTTTACAAATAACAGGTCTCTCCGTTAACCCTTTTCCACATATATTATAGACAGAAAACTACAGCAGAAAACTTTTGAAAATATTGTGGCAAAAGGAGAAATTGCAAAAAATAACAATGTTTACAACTCTTTTCAATAAGTACAATAGTTAACTTAAATAGGTTGTCCAAATTTTTGCATTGATATTTTCAAAATCAACCACTGCAGATTTGTTGTATTGTAGGAAATGGTTAAATGCAAGAAAAGAAGTACATATTTTCCGCCCATATATCTCCTAAAAATCTTTGTAAGTGAAAATGTAATTATAAATTCGAGTTGAACATTATTGTAAAGGGAGAAATTGCTAAATTGTTGCCTTATTGTTTTCAGAGGTAATCTGCTGTAGATGTGTCCACATATCAGTTAGGTTTAACAGAAATCTGTCCACATATCAGAAAGGTATAACAGCAATCATCCCTTTGCATTCTCAATGTTTTTGGGACCATGCAGTAACAATGAATGATTTGAAACATTAAATCAGTATATGAGTAACAGCAAACAGGGAGGGGGCTCTGTTTATCCAGGAATCCTTCTGTTAAATATCTTAAATGAAAGATAGCTAGATAACACATGAATATTAAGATGACCCTTTTCTTCCTGAAATTCACATGACCCTTTTCTTACTGAAATTCACATACTACATGTAGAACACAAAGGTTACTCTCTCCAAAATGTGCAGACAAAAATCATATGGCACATCTTTATCCATCTTGTTCAACTTTGAGGCAATTGCCACAAAGTTTACAAAACTATATATAGCCCTTATATATAATTATAGATGTTTTAACTATTTCCAACATACTGACAAATGTTGAGTCATCATTAACAGCACACATCTTTTGAAACTATTGTGGCAAATTGAGGATTGCTCTTAATGAGAAATTTCTATTTTTGCCATCATATTTTCAACTATATTCAATCAATACATCTTTCATTTGTAGCGATTTACCGTTTTTAAACTAAGGTCAGACATCAATGTGGAGATTTGTTGTACAATAAACATTATATGTTATTATCAAATTTGATGGCAAATGAAAGTAAGGTTGTTAGCAAATGAAAAGGTTTAAACGTCAATCCCTGAGTATATCTAATTCTTTTAACAGAATCTGATCAGAAACAAAGAATTCTGTGTATCTGGAAATGTATTGTTTTAAAAAAAATAAAAAAACAAGATGTGTTTGTGAAACACTGATGCCCCCCAATGGCAACATCTAGGTCAAAGGTCAAGGTCGCAAGGTATACACATGTGAAATATGGTAGCATTACCTGTTATTGTTCAAAAGTAGTGGGGAAGGTTAAAAAAAAAATTGAGAATGGTAACATCTAGGTCAAAGGTAAAGGTCGCAAGGTCAAAAATGTTGGTACTGACAGAAAGGTCATGTCACAAGGAATACACATGTGAAATATGGTAGCCGTATCTGTTATGGTTCAAAAGTAATGGCCAAGGTTAAAGTTTTTTTCGAGAATGGCAACATCTAGGTCAAAGGTCAAGGTCGCAAGGTCAAAAATGTTGGTACTGACATGTGAAATATGGTAGCCATACCTGTTATGGTTCAAAAGTAATGGCCAAGGTTAAAGTTTTTTTCGAGAATGGCAACATCTAGGTCAAGGTCAAGGTCGCAAGGTACTGACAGAAAGGTCATGTCACAAGGAATACACATGTGAAATATGGTAGCCATACCTGTTATGGTTCAAAAGAAATGGCCAAGGTTAAAGTTTTTTTCGAGAATGGCAACATCTAGGTCAAGGTCAAGGTCGCAAGGTGAATAATGTTGGTACTGACAGAAAGGTCATGTCACAAGGAATACACATGTGAAATATGGTAGCCGTATCTGTTATGGTTCAAAAGTAATGGCCAAGGTTAAAGTTTTTCTCGAGAATGGCAACATCTAGGTCAAAGGTCAAGGTCGCAAGGTCAAAAATGTTGGTACTGACAGAAAGGTCATGTCACAAGGAATACACATGTGAAATATGGTAACCGTACCTGTTATGGTTCAAAAGAAATGGCCAAGGTTAAAGTTTTTTTTGAGTATGGCAACATCTAGGTCAAAGGTCAAGGTCGCAAGGTCAAAAATGTTGGTACTGACAGAAAGGTCATGTCACAAGGAATACACATGTGAAATATGGTAGCCGTATCTGTTATGGTTCAAAAGTAATGGCCAAGATTAAAGTTTTTTTCGAGAATGGCAACCTCTAGGTCAAAGGTCAAGGTCGCAAGGTAAAAAATGTTGGTACTGACAGAAAGGTCATGTCACAAGGAATACACATGTGAAATATGGTAGCCGTACCTGTTATGGTTCAAAAGTAATGGCCAAGGTTAAAGTTTTTTTTGTGCAGACAGACAGACAGACCAACAGACCAACCAACCAACAGACAGGCCAAAAACTATATGCCCACCGAATCGGAGATTCTGGGGGCATAAAAATAACTTAAGTTCTTAACAATTATTACTAGCATCAATCACCCTATTTAGTGCACCTGTTGTAACTGTGAACAATTTAAAAACAAATAGTTTTAGTTAATTTGATTTAATAACAATTTGATCAATATTTGCTAAAAGCCATTCATTTATGATATCATTTGCATCACAGTGACTGTAACTAATAAACCAGTACTAGGCTACTATCTTAACCCTTTCCCTCATATAGACGCTTTCTGACGCCTCTGCAGCAGATGGCTTTTTGAAAACAGTGACAAAAGAAGAAATTGCTCAAAACAAGCAAATTCTCCTTTTGCCTCAATGTTTTCAACCTTTAGTCATGGGTTATCCATTCAATTATGGAGATTTTCTATATTTTGACAAAATATGTTCAAAGTCGTCTGCAGCAGAATTGTCGTATGAGGGAAAGGGTTAAAGAGAATTTCCATATTTTTACCTAGAAATGCTTAAAAGTCAACAGCTGCAAAGCTGTACATGTATGGTTGTATGAGGGAAAAAAGGATAAATAATAAAGGCCAGCAAGAAAAAACAGAATATACAAAAAAATTATTTGCACAGCCAATTACTTCCATAATGTTAAGTATGTTTAACAATTTGTTATTTTATGACTTAATGAGTGTTGACATTAAAAAGAAACAAAAACGAATTTGAAGCAAAACAGATTCAACCCAAGGTCTAGACATGGGCATGGCTGTTTGAGCTGTGCAACAAATCAAAGGGCTAATTTTTTGCAACCATTGTAGATTCAGATCAACCTGCACATCCATCCATTTTGATCCGAGTCTGCAAACTGTTCTCAAGATAATAACTGTACATTTACCCTTTCCCACATACAACAAATCTGTAGCAGACGACTTTGAAAACATCTAATTAAAAATGTGAACAAATCTCCATTAATGACAGGTTTAATTATTAAATAATGTTGAAAACATTGTGGCAAATGGTGAAATTGCTCATCATGAGCAATTTCACCTTTACCACAATGTTTTCAAAAGGTTTGCTACAGAGGCGTCTAGAAGCGTCTATATGAGGGAAAGCGTTAAAATAAGATGACAAGTAAGTTGAGGTTGGTTTTCGTGGAGCACCCCTCTGCACACACAAGCCAAATTATTCTGAACATATACTTCAAAATTAAAAGCATCAGATTCATTGTACATGTATCTCAAAATAGCCCATTTACTAGATCTCTCTAACTTAACCCTCAGTTCGTGAAACAGACAAATCTTAACACCTCTGCAGCAGACATCTTTTTTAAAAAATATTGTGGGAAATTGCTTGTCATGAGTTAATTTCTCCATTTGTCATAATGTTTCCCAATTTATATCAAAATCCTCTTATTCTTTGTAAAAATATATATATATATCTCCTAAATATTCACCAGGTATTTATTCAGAGAGCCAGTTAGTATTTATGATGTTGGTCCAGAAGTAGTCAGTACATTAATCTTAAATAACAGCATTTTAACCCTTTGCCACAAGCAGCCGCATTTTGACGCTTAACCCTTTCCCTCATATAGACGTCTCTGCAGCAGACGGCTTTTTGAAAACATAGTGACAAAAGTAGAAATTGCACAAAACGTGCAATTTCTCCTTTTGCCACAATGTCTTCCACATTTTGTCATATGTTATCCATTCAACTATGGAGATTTTCTATGTTTTGACAAAATATGTTCAAAGTCGTCTGCTGCAGTATTGTCGTATGAGGGAAAGGGTTAAACATGTAGCCTAGGTAGCAGAGGACTTTCTCAATTGTCACAATGTTTTCAACTCAGTTAAATAATTTAAATATTAGTTTTTCCATAATTTTGCATTTAACCATTTCCTTTATACAGACGCTTTCTGACGCCTCTGCAGCAGATGACTTGAAAACATTGTGACAAAATGAGAAATTGCTCAAAACTAGCAATTTCTAACTTTTGTCACAATGTTTTCAACTCTTTTCAACAAGTTAACATTCAATTAAAAAGATTTTGCACATTTTTTCCTACATGTTTTCAAAGTCGTCTGCTGCAGATTTGCTGTATGTGGAAATAAGGTTTAACCCTTTCCGTCATACAGCAATTCTGCAGCAGACGACTTTGAACGTATTTTGTCAAAAAATAGAAAATCTCCATAATTGAATGGATAACCTATGATAAAAAGTGGGAAACATTGTGGCTAAAGGAGAAATTGCACGTTTTGTGCAATTTCTTCTTTTGTCACTATGTTTTCAAAAAGCCGTCTGCTGCAGAGGCGTCAGAAAGCGTCTATATGAGGGAAAGGGTTAAAGTAATGGATTCCCTCCTTGGCACTAAGGATTATGGGGAAAGCATTCTGACCAATGCATCTTAGTCTGGATAACAATACCAGTAGTACATGAACCGATAATTTTCCCAGAAAAGGATGTAATACAACTGAAATACTGTTGAAAGCTGCATAAAACGCCAATTAAACAAGACAATTTCTGTAAGTTTTGCTTGGATGTTTTGAAAGGCGTCTTTGTCCTGTGTTGAAAAGGTTTAAATGACAAACACTGATCATCTTAATACACCCTGATGTTTTAACTGCAGGAGATGAATAGACAGTGAACACAGATCTAAGATTTCTTTTTTACCATTTGACACAGATCAACTTATGTGGATCAGTGGTCACAAAACCTGAAGCTCATTAATTAACCTTTCCCCACCTGCAGACGCATTTTGACGCGATAAATGCCGACGACTTTCGAAAACATTGTGGCCAAAGGTGAAACGGCTCATGATGAGCAATTTCTCCTTTGGTCACAATGTTTTCAACTTCATTCAACAATTAAGCTTTCGATCTTTTATGGAGATTTTTCAGGTTTTTGTCACTGTGTTTTAAAAGTCGTCTGCTGCAGATTTGTTGTATGTGGGAAAGGGATAAATGGCCTGGCTCATTAACTAAGGATATATATATATATACAAGAAAAGCATTTCCTTCAGAAATTGGTTCTCAGTGACTCTTCCATAGTCATAGACTCATATAAAATGTCTGTAAAATAGGTTTGGATTAATATAAAACAAAGTAGAGCAAAGGAGAAATTGATAAACAATACAGTCAACAATGTTTTGGAAAGACAACAGCAGAGGCATTTAAGTTTCTGTAACCAAAAAGGGTTTAATTATGGGTACTTTAATGCAAAGGAAATGCTGCATTCCGTGATTCAACATGAAGTAACGGGATAGGCAAATTCTGCAGCATAATGTTACCATACTATATTCCTTGTTTCGACTCATGGCCCGAAGTAATGGTGTATCCGCAACTTGTGTATATTTATCTTTATTGGCATCAAAGTCCTTATGGTACTGTATCTGTATCATGCATATATACATGTAAGACACATACAAAATGCCTTACAGCAGGAACAGAGTAATATACGTATCTCTTAAATTACCATCATGCCTTAACCCTTTCCCTCATATGGCAATTGTGCAGCAGACGACTTTGAACGTATTTTGTCAAAAAAATAGAAAATCTCCTTAATTGAATGGATATATATAACCTATGACAAAAAGTGGAAAACATTGTGGCAAAAGGAGAAATTGCACGTTTTGTGCAATTTCTCCTTTTGTCACTATGTTTTCAAAAAGCCGTCTGCTGCAGAGGCGTCAGAAAGCATCTATATTAGGGAAAGGGTTGTGCAAACAAATCTAATGATAAGCTGAAATACTAGAAATACATGTAATGATCATTGATGCTGACCTAACACAAATAGTGACAGAAATTAATGACTTATAGCTCTAACTAATTAAGGGCTTCAATAATGCTAAGTGAATGTACTTTGAGTCTATTGTTGTCACAATCCACTCTAATTTGAGAAAGTGTAAGTGAGGCAAGGCATATGGTGGTATTAATTTGTCGCTAGCATTTTATAAATACAATTGAAACTGTAAAACAATTGCAAGTGAACATCTGATTTATTATGAATAGATTAAATACATGACGGACATATTCAAGAAATGTCAAAAGACCCTCAGTACTATCACATGTAAGTGAAAGATAATACACTGCGATAAATACATGTACTTTCCCACATGTATACAGGTGCTTCCTGACACCTCTGCAGCAGGCAACATCAGAAAAAACTGTGGCAAAAGAAAAAATTGCTCTTCATGAGCTCCTTTTTCCAATGTTTTCAACTCTCAATATTCACTAATTATATTTTTTTCATTGATAGATAATTGCTTGCAATGTAAACAATTATGTTTTCAAAGTATATTTATTTCTGCAGATAAGCTGTATGTGGGAAAGGGTTTATACTTATCAAGCTATCACAAATGTAAACAACCCTTATTCAAGTATTCTTTCATTCACATCCTTACAGATAGCATAATCTTCAAGCAGACTTTAATTATAACTTTGAATAAATAGCTATCTATCTATCTATCTATCTATACAGACAATATTTGAAACCTTAGCAGCAGATGACTCTTAACCTTCTCCAACATACAACAAATCTGCAGCAGACGACTTTGAAAACGTCTGGAAAAAAGCACAGAAAATCCCTATCCCTCATAATTATAGACTCTTTCTGACGCCTCTGCAGCAGACCTCTTTTTGAAAACATAAGTTACAAAAGAAGAAATTGCTCAAAACAAGCAATTTCTCCTTTTGCCACAATGTTTTCCACTTTTAGTCAATTATGTTATCCATTCAATTATAGAGACTTTCTATTTTTTGTCAAAATATGTTCAAAGTCGTCTGCTGCAGATTTGCTGTAAGTGGGAAAGGGTTAAAAGCAGATGATGCTTAAGTTATTGTTGATTGTCTAACATTTTACACAATCCTTCGACAATTGTTCAGTTATTATCTTATATTTCTTTGGTAAAGCACCAGTAGTTTGTACTACTGATTCATTTATCCTGACACCAGCAAGTCAGTCAAATGATAACTTGATAAGATCCTTGATTTGAAAGTAGGAAAGGTCAGCAAATGTGTGAATCTGTGACATTTGTTCACACTATATGTTTAACCCTTTCCCTCATATAGACGCTTTCTGACGCCTCTGCAGCAGACGGCTTTTTGAAAACATAGTGACAAAAGAAGAAATTGCACAGAACGTGCAATTTCTCCTTTTGCCACAATGTTTTCCACTTTTAGTCATAGGTTATCCATTCAATTGCAGAGATTTTCCATGTTTTGACAAAGTATGTTCAAAGTCTTCTGCTGCAGAATTGTCGTATGAGGGAAAGGGTTAAAATCGCATTCATGAGTTATTTATTTATAATTCTGATTCTTATCCAAGTTATCAGTACACCAAACAGGCCTTTTTATTCACCCCCATCTCACATTTTGCCATATCTGTAGCAGACAACTTCAAAAAAAATATTAACAAAAGGAGAAATTGCTCATAATGCCTTATGACTTTTCAACTCGATTCAATGATTTTTAAAATATAAACTTAATTTAATTTTTAGAGACTTCCCATACATTCACCCCTGGATGATTTTTTTCCTTCAATATTTGTCGACTGCAAAATTGTTGTATGCGGATATGGGTAAAAATTAATATGACTAATTTATTAAAGATATCCACAGGTTGTTCAGCCCATTCATAGATAAACATATGTATTCGACCAGTCAGTTAAATTGTTAACCCTTCCAACGCACAAAATAATCAAACCGTCTTTAAACATATCTAGTCAAATAAAGATAATCTCTGTATACATTGAATGTATTATGAGTGAATATTATAAGTGTTGAAAACAATGTGGAAAATTTGGAAACAGCTTATATAGAGCAATTTCTCCTTTTGCAACAATGGTTTGAAAAGTAATCGGTTGCAGATGCGTTAAAATGCTTCTGTATGTTGAAAAGACTTAACCCTCATATAGACGCTTTCTGACGCCTCTGCAGCATACGTCTTTTTGAAAGCAGTGACCAAAGAAGAAATTGCATAAATCGTGCAATTTCTCCTTTTGACACAATGTTTTCCACTTTTAGTCATATGTTATCCATTCAATTATAGAGATTTTCCAATTTTTGACAAAATATGTTCAAAGTCGTCTGCTGCAGAATTGTCGTATGAGGGAAAGGGTTAAGTGTTTGTTACAAATGCCCACAAGGGCTAACGAATGTTCTTTATAGGCATGTATGAGGGATTCAACAGTGACAGTTTACGACTGTGTACCTTAATTGAGTAACCTAGTTTACCCATTCCCAACCTCAGTCACATTTGGACGCATCTACATTAAACAACATTTGAACTCATTATGAGCAATTTCTCCTTTTGCCCACAATGTTTTGCACTCCATTTGATATTTCTACTTTCATTTATAGAGATTTTTCATGTTAACTCCTTCCCACATATAGACGCATTCTGACGCCTCTGCAACAGACAACTTTTAAAATGAGCATTTTCTCCTTTTGCCACAGTGTTTTCAACTCTATTCACTAAATAGACTTTCATTTTAAGAAATGTTTTTTTGCCTAGATGTTTTCAAAGTAGTCTGCTGCCAATTTGTTTTGTATACATGTGGGAAAGGGCTAAGATTTTTTCCAAGTTGTCTGCTACAGCTTTGTTGTAAACATGTGGGAAAGGGCTAAGATGTTTTCCAAGTTGTCTTCTGCCGATTTGCTGTCTGTGAACAATGGGTTTATCATAGATCATAGTTACAGAGAATTAACTCAAAATAGTATGATTAGTTCATCATGAAATGCCATGGTGAAGATACCCATTAAACCAGAGCTCTAGATAAGGGGGCATTTTGCATTGTTCTAAAATCCTTATTTGACCCTCTAACCCTATATTGTGAATACTCAAAGGAATCTTCTCAGTGAGACGATTCATTTGAGAATCCACAACATAGGACTTGCTTTAATAATAAGAGAGAAATTGTGAGAGAAAAAATTAATCTACTTCTTATCTCGACCTCTGTACACTCATCGGAGTCATAACAAAACTAATGGGAACATCAACAAAGGCTCTGACACGAAAACACTTACAGACAACTCTGCAGCATACAACTTTTGAAAACACTGTGGCAATTAAAATAAGATATTGCCACAATGTTTTCAATTTTATTTAATAATTGTTATTTCATTTTAGAGTTTCCATAATTTTGCCTTCATGTTTTCAATGTTGTCTGCTGCAGAGTTATTGTTTGTGGGAAAGGGTTAATATACAGACCAACCTGTCTTTAAAGACCATGCACTTATGGGAATAGAACAATTTGGTCTTTGTTCACAGGTGGTCTTTAATTACAGTGTCATTTATGCAAGACATGAGAAATTTGGAAATTGAAAGTGTGGTTGCTATAGACAGGGGATTGCTATACAAAGGTGGTCTGATGCACAGGCTTGACTGTAATTATATAAATTATCTGGAGCTCTTACTGACACCATTGACCTGACAACTGACAAAATACAGTCACTCTATTTTCTGGGTTTTGACAGGAGGACAAGTTAAAAGTCAATAGAATGAATGAAGTCACCTTCACCCTTTCTCACATAAAACAAACATGCAGCTGCCGACTTGAGAATGATATATATAACTTAATAATAAGTTTCTAATTTGGAAAAGTGGAGTTATTGAATAAGAGTTAAAAGTCATGACAATGTAGTCTCCTTAACCCTTTCCCTCATACAACAATTCTGCAGCAGACAACTTTGACCGCATTTTGTCAAAACATAGAAAATCTCCATAATTGAATGGATAACCTATGACAAAAAGTGGAAAACATTGTGGCAAAAGGAGAAATTGCACATTTTGTGCAATTTCTCCTTTTGTCACTATGTTTTCAAAAAGCTGTCTGCTGCAGAGGTGTCAGAAAGCATCTATATGAGGGAAAGGGTTAAAAGTTTAAACATCTTCAACTTTTGAGATACATGTATACATGGGTTTTGGTGATGAAATAAAATCAATTAATCTAGACCTTGATATTGATCATTTTAAAATAGGTCCTTTTGCAATAGACAAGTTTTTGAAAACATTGTGGTACAATTATACATTTAAAATATGAAATAACCATTAATTTCTAACCCTGGTGAACATAATTTACTATTCTATTTTTTCAATCAATCCTTATTTTGTTTAATTTTAATTAGAACTCGCAAAAGTGTTTGTTGAAAAGAAAATTGACTTTTTTACTAGTGACTACCTTTGGTTAAAACATGTACATGTATATTTTGCAAGAAAGCTAAGATGCTGTTTACACTTCCCCACATATTACAGATCTCATTATCAGCAGCTGATGACCTAGAAATCATCAATGATCAAGGCAAACATCTCTAAAACATAGATGAATGAAAGTATAATTATAGAACGTTGAAAATATTGTGACAGAAGTTGTCTGCTGCAGATGTGTCAAAATGCATATATATATATATATATATATATATATATATGCTTATTGGAAAGGGTTAAAGAACAAATTTGAGATTTGAATGAGCAGTTCATACCAGTAAAAGTGTTTGTACACTGTTGATGTTTATATTTCCTTGTCTACCTGCAAATCATCCTAGTGATTCTTGAATGTTATCACCAATGACCCTTTCCCACATACAACAAATTAGCAGCCAACAGTTTTGAAAATAACTATAAAATTCTACTTGATTAATAAAAGTTTGTTTAGAATAGAGTTGAAAACATTTTGGCAAAAGGAGAAACTGCTTGAAAAATGTTTCATCTTCAGTCAATAATTAATCTTAATTTTTTCCTTTCTTCAGTTGCCATAAGATGTCTGCTGCAGAAACATCAAAATACATCTGTATGTGGACAAGGATTAAGATTTAATACTTCATGTGGAGCTCAATATTCAACAATCTATTTAGGTACAAATGTTAAGTTAACCCTTTCCAACATTTATTATACAGATCTATAGAAAACAACTTTTGAAAACACAGGGGCATAAATAAGGAAAGACTCTATACATGTACATGACAGATTAATTGTTGAATGCAGATGAAAACAGTGCGAGCAATTTCTCATTTTGCCACAATGTTTTCATAAAACCGACTACAACAGGTCAGTCAAAACGTGTCTGCATGTGAGTAAGGGTTAACATCTCTTCACAGATGGCTCATTGAACATAACAAGTTTATTTTTACTTCCAATAGGTATTAACAAAGACTACAACATGTTTAGGAAAACAAACCTAGCATATTATATATCTATGACAAGTGTATTATTTAACCCTTTCCCTCATACGACAGTTCTGCAGCAGACGACTTAGAACGTATTTTGTCAAAACATAGAAAATCTCCATCATTGAATGGATAGCCTATGACTAAAAGTGAAAAACATTGTGGCAAAAGGAGAAATTGCACGTTTTGTGCAATTTCTTCTTTTGTCACTATGTTTTCAAAAAGCCGTCTGCGGCAGAGGCGTCCAAAAGCGTTTATATGAGGGAAAGGGTTAAATAGAGGGGTCGCTGTGATATAACTGAAAGAATGTTGAAAATGGCAAAAACCCCAACTAAAACAAATTAAACAAGAGGATCATTGATTGTATGGTGTTTTACCCCGCTTTCAACAATTTTTCAGTTATATCACAACGTTACCTGTGTAAGTTACAAGTACTTCTGGTCCAACCCTGAGCGCAAAGGAGGGCGCAGTCATTACTACCATTTTTTAAGTATTGTGTAAGATCTGGCCTGGGATTGAACCTGCGACCTCCAGCACCCGAGGTGGATGCCCTACCACTACACCACCGAGGCGGTCACAAGAGGATGGTCCTATATCACTGATCTGACTTAACAGAACTTAAATAGAAGTCACATATTTCTATGCAGAAAAATAAAAGTTAGGAAGTACTGTACTTGGAGACCTTCATATTTGTCAGAATTGTAGTAAATTTATGGTGCGACTTAGGTTTGAACATATGACCTTAAGCTAATTTACTAATCTATATATATACACAAGTACATTGTTATTATATATAAAACATGTGCCCCATAGTGGGGCCATTTTTAACCCAATGTACATGATTTGAATAATAATTAGTTGGGTATCATTTCTTGATGCAACATACCAAATATAATATATATAGGGAAAATGAATCCATTCTCCTACTTGGACAGTGGTGGCCATGATCTTCACTTTAATAATTTAAGCAATCTTGGTAGAGGGTCATCCAAGGAACATCTCTGCCAAATTATTATCAAGTCTGGCCAGCATTTTAGGACGTTAAGATTTTTAAAGGTTTTACCATATAAATATAGTTACATATATACAGTAAAACAAGCTCCACCTTTTGGCGGAATGTTTTTCAAAAGATCAGCGGGTAGATAAGGGATATTAGAATTGTCTTCATAATCATATATTAAACCATTTTCAGCATTGGCAGTTATTCATTTATTTAACATTTAAATTGCACAGTTACTTACATAGGGTATAGCTTGAAAACTAAATCTTATTTATCTATGTCACAAATCACACAATATATATATAGATACTTATTTCAGTGACTTATATTTTAAAGAGTTACTTACATCTATAGGGTACAGCTTGAAAACTAAATCTTATTTATATAAATCTATGTCACAAATCATACAATATATATAAATACTTATTTCAGTGACGTATAGTGTATTTTTATGATTCCATCATACCCACACAGTCATGTACTACTTACATTACTCTGTTGAGCAGTATTTTTTGTCAATCTTCTGTTTTCAGGTGTGTCCGCAACTGATGTGAATTTTGTCTGTGGGTAGTGACTGAAGAAATAAATGAAAATTTGTAAAGTCTCCAAAATTGAAGAATTTTTTTATAAATTTAATCCATTACTTCACATGATATGTCAAATGTTGTCTACTTTACAATCAACAGGTGAACAAGTTGAAAAATCTGGAAACCTGAAAGGAACTTTTTGACAAAGAGTTGAAAATATTGCAATAAAAGGTGAAATTGCTTGTTTTGTGCATCAAGGAATAAATTATTACTATACAGAGGCAAGGCTCTTCCAAATTTCATGTTCTTAAAAATCCTTATTTGAGCAACAAACCCTATTCTAGTGTAGGTACTCAAAATAAACCGACTGTTTTCAAAATACATATGGTCTTACAAAATTTCCTGACAATAAGAAGGATAATATGACCACAAGAGTGCTCACAAGGTAGTCCTTATATTTGACATTGTGACTAAGTTTTTGACAGCACATGAACGACACAGTACCGGTAGATTTGATGGTGATGAATACAACATGTATGTTCTGATGAACATTTGTGAATATATATATAAGATGAAGAATCATGAAGGGTTTTCTTAAATTTGACTGAGTAAACATAGGTTTGTTTTACCCCACATGACCCAGATTAAAACTTGACCGAGATTTGATTGAGACAAATATTTTGATAAACTTGATCTTTCATGAAGAATGGACGAAAAATGTGACCTCCAGATCGTTCACAAAGTACACATTGTAATTATGTATTTCTTAAATCTGATTTAGTGCAAAGGACTAGATAAGGAGGAGCAAAAAGATCTTGCCTCGATGATATCTCAGAAATCAATCATTAAAATATATGTTGTTGGCACTCAAAATAATCGTCTCAATGAGAGGATTCTTTTGAGTACCAACAACATAGGTTTTGGAGGTCAAATAAGGATTTTAGAACATGTAAAATACTCCTAATCTAGAGCTCCGTTAGTGACCTAGTTTTTGACAAGTTTACATTCATGACTCAATTTTGTAAATTAATAGAGACTTGATGAAGATTAATGAAATTTTCATCAAGATAAATAGAACAAGAAAATGTGTCCATGGAACACGGATGCCCCGGTTGTTAACTATATTTTAAAACGGACGGACGAACAGTTGGTCCAACCTCAAATTGATACAATTTTTTAAACAATGATATGTTGATTGTCATTTGTGTGAAGTTTCATAATGATAGGACATCAGGTTCACTAAAATCTAACTTGACCAAAAACTTTAACCTGAGAATGGAATGGACGAACAGACAGACGAACAGACGAACGGATGGACGAACAGTTGGTCCAACCTCAAATTGATACAATTTTTTAAACAATGATATGTTGATTGTCATTTGTGTGAAGTTTCATAATGATAGGACATCAGGTTCACTAAAATCTAACTTGACCAAAAACTTTAACCTGAGAATGGAATGGACGAACAGACAGACGAACAGACAGACGAACAGTTGGTCCAACCTCAAATTGATACAATTTTTTAAAGAATGATATGTTAATAGTCATTTGTGTGAAGTTTCATCATGATCGGACATCAGCTTCACTAAAATCTAACTTGACCAAAAACTTTAACCTGAGAATGGAATGGACGAACAGACAGACGAACAGACGGATGAACAGTTGGTCCAACCTCAAATTGATACAATTTTTTAAACAATGATATGTTGATTGTCATTTGTGTGAAGTTTCATAATGATAGGACATCAGGTTCACTAAAATCTAACTTGACCAAAAACTTTAACCTGAGCGGGACGGACGAACGGACGAACTAACAGACCGGAAAACTATATGCCCCTCATACTTCGTATGCCGGGGCATAACAACGTAGCCCCTAGACTCTAGAGAATAGTGTGTTCTTAAGAAGATTATTCGTGACCTGTGACGGAATGACAAGGTACATGTGGTGATTGCAAAAGCTGACCTTGAGCACTATGACTGCAAGGTATCAGCAGACGTCACTGGCACCAAGGACGGGGGTGATAATACATTTACATCAATATATCAAAGCTCTACCTGGACACATTCTGGCAACTAAAAAATGTCAAAAATAAAATGTCTTACGCATTGCAATATGGCAATTTGTTGTAACCTTTGTAATTCTTCATGTTTAAAGTCATGTTGCACACATCGCACTTAAAACACCCTTTGTGCCATACCTGGAAATAAACAAAACACACAGTAAGATCATTTATGTTTTAGAATTTTATTAATCCTTTCCCACATACAACAATTCTGCAGCAGATGACTGAAAACATACCAGATTTTTTTTTGAAAAACTCCCTTTAACCCTTTCCCACATAGAGACGCTTGGCTCTGCAGCACATTTGCCACAATTATTTCAATTCTATTCAATAGTCATGATAGTATTCATACTACCATTTTTAGGACTTTTCTATAATATATTATTTTGAACTTGACAATTTGTTTGCTGCAGATTTGTTGTATACATGTGGGAAAGGGTTAAATAAAAGTACTAATACTATAATTGAATCAAGTTGAAAACATGTTGACAAAAAAAACAAGAGTACCGCAAACGGTACATAATACGCCCGTCAGGAACTTCTTTGTAAGTTTCCTCTTTGTTTTGATATATTGTTTGTTTGTAAAAAGTTAATAAAGTCGTTCAGGAATAAGTTGTTAAAGAATAATGGGAAACTATGAAAAATGGTACAGAATGCTGATAATTATGTTTAACAAACATTTTAAGAACAATTTCAATGTATTATGGCATGATTAAAAAAATCAATAATTGACGAAATCCGAAGAAACATGAACTTGATCTATGGCACATGACTACAAAGCCATATATACAAAATTTCAGCTCAATAGCTCAAAGTATGTAGGAAAAAAGTGCGGAAAACAAAATGTTCTAAGTCCAAAAAGGGGCATTTATATAACTCAAAACAGGAACTTGATTTGTAACTGATGACAACAAAGCAGTATACAAAAATACAGCTCAATACCTCAAAGCATGTAGGAAAAAAATGTGAAAAAACATAAAACATTATTCCAAGCCCAAAAAGGGGCATAACTCATGCAGAAATTGACAAATATTCTAAGTCCAAAAAGAGGCATAACGAAATCAGAGGAAATGTGAACTTGATCTGTGCCACATGATTACAAAGCCATATACAAAATTTCAGGCCAATAGCTCAGAAGTATGTAGGAAAAAAGAGCGGAAAACCAATATTCTAAGTCCAAAAAGGGGCATAACTCATTCAAAAATTGGCGAAATTCAAGGAAATGTGAACTTGATCTGTGACACTTGATTACAAAGCCATATACATAATTTCAGCTCAATACATCAAAGCATGTAGAAAAAACGGGCGTATAAAAACGTTGTTTTTTAATGTTATAATATTTATATGTCTAATTTTTCCCAATTTGGGCAAAAATCACGCTAAAATTTCCCAAAATGAAAGGCTAAGACCTCTTCCCAATTTCTGGGAAAAAGGCCCTGGAACCTAGATAAAAATTTAATGTTTTCAAAGTTGTCTGCTGCATATATATTTGATTGTTGTAGGGTAGGGGCAAAATATGAAATCGGAATCAACTGTATATCAACTGTTGATGTCCCAAGACTTCCATTCATTGATTCAATTAAATAATAATGTGTGTAAGTTGAAACATAATTATTTTTCATTTATTGTGAAACAACTTTTAAGCTGGATGTCTCCTTCCTGGAGACATAACCAGTACTTGCTAAGTTAGTGTGGAAATATCCCATAAGGGACAGGACTTTTGGTATGAGAGGCTGACACGTACTGGAACATTGCCTAATCCACAGGTGATCAAGCTCTTAACCCTTTCCCACATACAGACTCTTTCTAACCTCTCTGCAGCAGATGGCTCAAAACAAACAATTTTTCCTTTTGCCACAATATTTTCAACTTTTTCAGTAATTATTCCTTCATTTATAAAGATTGTCCATGTTTTTTCCAAAGTTGTCTGCTGCAGATTTGATGTAATTATGTAATTTAACATGTGGGAAAGGGTTAAAGAAACACTTTTCAAGATGTGTCTCTTTCGCGTGAAAAATGAGGGGGTAGGGAAATATGTGATGATTGAAACATTAACAAATGAAAACAAAAACAAAACATATAACAAGAAACTTAATTAAGTTTCCATGGTAACTGTGTATAGGTAACTAGTCAGTAGTCAGACATCCCATACAGCTGTCTTGAGCAGTTACTCATAACATATTGTAGGAAATAACATTCTACACTTTTGTGTGTGTCATGCTTCAGCTTTATTTGACTTCACCCTGTCTCACATGTATGTAAACAAATCTGCAGTAGTAGATGTTTTAAACATATAATGGCATTATTATGCCATAAATATCCAAAATATCTATATATATTGATTGATTGATTGGGGTTTAACGCCGTTTTTAACAATTTCTCAGTTACATCATGGCGGCCAGTTCACCTACTCATGCATTTCCTGGTTTTCTCACACCAGTACAGTAACTGTACTACTCCACACAACAATCTTTCCAAGCAACTGGCTGCTTTTCCACATAGACTTAGCCCATTGGTGGAAGACGAATGACGTATGTCGCATTGACTTTTGTCAATCGTCGGAAAGAAAGTTGGCCGAGCCGGGATTCGAACTCACAACCCCTGAATTGAAAGCCCGCGTCGCTACCGACTGAGCTACCGGGGCTCGGCTTCTATATATATACATAGTCTTGTTTTTGAAAGAGTTGAAAAAAGTGTTATACTGAGATAATGTATCTCCTCCCACTACATTACTGCCAAAGTGATAAATCTCCTATTAAGCCTATTCAACATATGTTAGCTTTTTGACGCATCTGCAGCAGACGACTTTTTTAAACATTGTGACAAAAGGACAAATTGAGCAATTTCTCCTTGCGCCCCAATATTTTCAAGTAATAGTAATTACACATGTATAATGTATGTACATGTATGTTTTTGCCTAGATGTCTACAAAACCGTCTGCTGCTGATATGTTGTATATATTTGTATATATGGTAAAGAGCAATTATTTGTTCTTTTTCCACAATCTTTTCGTCTGCAGGCAATTGCATGTCGGAATCTGCATCAGACAATGTTGAAAAAGTTTGAGAAAAAGTATGGAAAACTTCAACTTGCCACAAACAACCATTCTGCAACAGATGCCTTTAATAACATCTACCTAAAAGTATGAACAGTCTCTAAAAATGATAGTATAATCCTTGAATAGAGTTGAAAACGTCATGGCAAAAGGAGCATTTAGAGCAAATTCTCCTTTGTTCACAAATTCAATGTTTTTAAAAATTAAACCTCATATAATCTCTTTCTGACACTTCTCCAGCAGACAACTGGAGAAGTGTCAGAAAGAGATTATATGAGGTTTAATTAAAAAAAAAAGGAGTTGAAATATCATATTGATAAAAGCAGCCCTTTGCCACAGTAATTTCAAAAGTTGTCTGCTACAAGCTCAGACTGTATGCTAGAAAAGGTTTTTGATGTGTTATCAACAGTTTCTTTGAGGGGCTTCAGCAAGCCTAGCAGTTATACAATTGCAGACATCCAGATAAGGAGCAGTGTACAGCCCTTTTCCCCACAATATCATTCTTTTTATCCAAATATATTGACAACCTAGGGTTAGACTTAGAGGGTCAAACAAGGATTTTATAACATGCAAAAACTCCTCTTATCTAGAGCTCTGAAATTGGCACTGATTCATAGGAATAAAATGATTATCATTCAAATTCCATGCTATAAATATACTCAGCATCTGATCTTAAGTTAATGTAGTGGGAGGAGATACATTATCTCAGTATAACACTTAAAGAGTTTGTGGTTCCTCATCCGGGTTTTCTTTTAACCCTTTCCCTCATATAGCCGATTTCTAACGCCTCTGCAGCAGACGGCGTTTTAAAAACATAGTAAAAGTGGAAAACATTGTGGCAAAAGGAGAAATTGCACAAAACGTGTAATTTCTCCTTTTGTCACAATGTTTTCCACTTTTAGTCATAGGTTATCCATTCAATTATAGAGATTTTCCATTATTTGACAAAATATGTTCCAAGTCGTCTGCTGCAGAATTGTCGTATGAGGGAAAGGGTTAATGGATATACTTATGCTGTAGAAAGGACATTTTAGACAAACTTATAGTATCTGTTAACAGATTATCATATGGGTTTACAGACAGTCACATAATGATATTACATGTACATGATTTATAGACAATCCTAGTTCTAACATTGTATTGTAAGCAATGTACCAATTGCTGATTAAGAAAACAAATGGGTATTTTTCACCCATTATGATGATTATCTTGTCATTTAAGTTCAAGGTGAAAGGGCAACATCATAGTATTTATACCAGAATAATAAAATGTAACCTACATGTATAATATAGATAACTGTAGGCTGACAGGTAATAAAAGTTTGAATGAGCTATTTTATTGATTATCACCCTGCAATCTGTGTGCCTCCAGCCTGGAGACTGCATTATTTTTATCTAAGAACATCTAATTAAGTAATTTGGACCAAATACACATAGGAAATAAAATGCACAGAATGATCTATATCAGATGTTGGCTATTTGATGTAATTTGACCGCCTTATCCTTTTCCCATAGCATTAATTTACAGAAGCATTTGGACCTGTGTTCACTGTACAGCATTCAGTTTTGAAAACATTGTGACAAAAGGGAGAAAATGATAATTAATTTATTATGAGCATTTTTTCTGTTTTAACACAATATTTCAACTATTTTTGAATAGAAATTTTCCATATTTACCTATAGATATTGATAAGTTACAAAATTGTGTGCTGCAAATTTGTTGGAAAGGGATTTCTATAGTCTTTTTCTCAAGGTTTATTCAATTGTGAAGGAAAAGTAAATGAATAGAGTTTATTATAGACCAGTCTTTGTACAATGTATGACAGGGCCTTTTACCTAAATTAGACATTGGGCTTGGCTTTCCCAACAGCAGAGCTATTTCGAAGAATCTGCATCCCAATTCCCAAACAAATCTTCGTTTAGAAAACTTGTGGTAAAAGCAGGGCCTGGCCAAGGCAAAAAACTATGGGTTTTTTCGTCATTTAATCTTAAATAAATTATCTTCTCCACATTAAAGGGACCTGCAGCAGACTACCTTTAAAGACTTTGGGCCTAGCCCCGGTCACTCAGTCGGTAGCTACGCAGGCTGTCAATCCAGGGGTTCAACCGTTGAAAGTTCGAACCCCAGCTTGGCCAACATTTTTCCGATGTTTGACAAAAGACACTGTGACAAGCTTCATTCGTCTTCCAACAAAGGGCTAATAGAAAGCCAGGAAACATATGAAAAGGTGAACTGGTTGTGTGATATGACTGAAAAATTGTGAAAACGGCATTAACCCTTTCCCACATACGACTTATTTGCAACAGACGACTTTGAACATATTTTGTCAAAAAATGGAAAATCTCTATAATTGAACCAATGACTATAAGTGGAAAACATTGTGGCCAAAGGTGAAATTGCTCATCATGAGCAATTTCACCTTTAGCCACAATGTTTTCAAAAGTCGTCTGCTGATATTGCGTTAACATGCGTCTGCAGGTGGGAAAGGGTTAAACCCCAATCAACCAATGAAAGACTTTGGATAAAACATTTATGGAAAAACATACAGTGGATGTGCAAATTAAGACTATCCAAGTTTACAAAAGTATGAAAAATGTCTCCATTATGATTTCCAACAGTGTTTTCAAAATTTGACTTCTACAGATAAATGCATCTTAATTCTTATTGTGGGAAAAACACAATTTGTTACATTTTTTTGTAACATATCTCACTGCAGTCTGCCATAAAATGTTTTTTCTAGAAGTTATGTTAATTGTTATTAAGTTGTACATTTTTATTGTGAACACAAGATACTTGACTGACAAATCTCTTTTTCTTCAAAAAAAGACGATAAAACATATAAATATCTGGGGAAAATCATTGTCCTAATATACGTCTACTTTTTTTAGCAAGTTTTATCTGGTGCTATTTCTATTTTCTAAGGGTAACAGGACTATAGTCTATATAATGAATATAAGCTTTTTACAGTAGGTGGACATTTAATTTCAATTCAATAGATCTATTAACTTACTGTAGATGTCAACAGTTTGACATTATACACAAACACAATCCTCACGAAGACTGGTTTCAGTTACTTTACCTGATAGCATTTATAAGCAATACTGGCATGAACCAGTCTGATATGCAGAAGATTATTGTTTTTAACTCAGAACACCTTTTTGGTTATGAGATATGTAGGAAATTTACGATAATGATTTTTCTCACTTATGTTTTTTAAAAGGCAATTTTTTTCATTGTTTCATCAATGGCTCAAGTAGTGATCAACATCGTGAGCCCTGTAAAAAATGAGAAAGTACACATTTGTTCACAAAATCAATATTGAAAAAGACCCACTGACCACCTTCGTATGCTCATAAAGAGCACTTTCTCCGTTCCCTATAATCAAAAATGTTTTCAATAGTTGTCTGCTTCAGAAGCATCATACCGGTAGCTTAGTCAGTAGCGATGCGGGCTGTCAAGTTAATACAGGGGTTCTGAGTTTGAATCCCGGCTTGGCCAACTTTCTTTCCAATGATTGACAAAAGTCAATGCGACATGCATCATTCGTCTTCCACCAATGGGCTTAGTCTATGTGGAAAAGCAGCCAGTTGCTTGGGAAGATTGTTGTGTGAGATAACTGAGAAATTGTTAAAAACGGTGTTAAACCCCAAACAATCAATCAGAAGCATCACAAAGTGTCTGTATGTGGGAAAGGTTAAAACAATATTTCCTTATCCAGCTTGTGCGACGCTTTCCACAACATTTGTGTACAATGCGCACCAAGTTGAGCCAACACATTCATGAAATCTAATCAAAGTAATTTTTATTTGATTCTAATCTATCATAAGCCAATTATACTCTTAAGATATGCACACTTGTTAAAATATGCGTTGCAGAAATTGAGTATTCACTATTCAGCTGATTTAACCCAAAATTAGAATTACAGGACTTACTTACGGTTACAAGAGTAAAAGTCACAGGTGACCGCAAAGACTGTTAGGGTTTATGACAATCAACTATTCACACAATAAGATTGTCTGCTTTCAAACTAGGCAAATGTGATAATTGACATGTATTTATTTTGAAATGAGTCAACCGAAAGTTGGCAATGTATAAAAAAACCCGCCCATTTCAAAGAACCTTGTTTCACACGTTAGTAGGATAATTTTAACAATGATTGCGTAACAAGTGCTATCAAAAGGCTTAGTATCAGAAGCGAATTAATTATGCATGGTGTATCTAACACTTATCAACACAAGAATGCGTAGAATGTCACACAAAAGTCACTTCAAGTGGAGCCAAACTACACACAATCTATCCGAAATACGAGACAGTTTATATCCGAAACCCAAATACCAACCTTGTCCAAGCATTTCAACTCTTCCGTTGGATACACTGTTTTTGTACACTTAGCGCACTGTTTGGGTGGCATTTTGGGTTAATTCCTCACTTATTCGTTAATTCCTAGATTTGAATAACGTGATTAAGATCCAAAACACGAAATGCAACACCTTTTTCGACCCTATTTGCAAATTTGGAGAAACGGAAGTGCACCTCCGAAATCACTCAACCATGAAAATGTGTTACGATGGAGCCGTGTGCAAAATTATTAACCGAAATATTTTTAGCACATTGAACAAATATTTCTATCAAAATGCAGAAATAACAGCTGCACTTTTCTTTTTAAATTATCATCTTTCATTTATTTCTTTTTTTAAATTATGTTTATATTGTAGAACAATATCGACAACTTTTATTTGGCAGATCTAGTGCTGGAGAACTGATATGTAGCCTGTAGTTATCTCCCTTGTGATCATATTTCTTTCGCCCGAACGAACATAAAAACTCGATTTGTTTAACTGTTTTATATGTGAATTAATCAGAGACATATACACAGAGAATATGATTGATCCGCGTCTAGGGATGTTGGGTCATAAACTCATTATGTATTTGCATGTAAAGCAGTCCAGACTTTGTCTGATTACTAGTGTAAAGTGAAGACAGAGGAGAATCTTCACTATCCGTCTATATGTTAGATAGACCTAAATGTGTTTCTTGTGTGTTTTGTTTTTTGGAAAGTTCGGACATAGACATATAATAAAGAACGATATTATGCCAGCCGAACATTAACGTGGGTAATGAAATCGTTGTCTTATACAGAGGGTTGACAAAAAGGTTTATGCATTTATACTTACAAAGGAGGCGTAACAAGGAGGCTTACAAATGAGGCTTACCAAGGAGGCTTACCAAGGAGGCTAACCAACAAGGCTTACTAAGAAGGCTTACCAAGGATGCTTACCAATAAGGCACTTATAAGGCTTACCACTAAGGCTTCCAAGGAGACTTACCAAGGAGGCTTACCACTACATAAGGCTTACCACCGAGGCTTACCAAGGATGCTTACCAATGAGGCTTAGCAATGAGACTTACCAATGAGGCTCATAAAAGAGGCTTACCAATTAGGCTTATCAATGAAGCTTACCAAGGTGGCTTACCAATAAGGCTTACCAAGGAGGCTTACCAAGTAGACTTACCAATGAGTCTTACCAAGGAGGCTTAACAATGAGACTTACCAAGGAGGCTTAACAATGAGACTTACCAAGGAGGCTTACCAAGGAGACTTACCAAGGAGGCTTACCAAGGAGACTTACCAAGGAGGCTTAACAAGGAGGCTTACCAAGGAGACTTACCAAGGAGGCTTACTAATGAGGCTTATCAATGAGTCTTACCAAGGAGGCTTACTAATGAGGCTTATCAATTAGGATTATTAATGAGGCTTACCAAGGAGGCTTAACAATGAGTCTTACCAAGGAGGCTTAACAATGAGACTTACCGACTAGTCTTACCATGAGTCTTACAAATGAATCATACTAAGGAGTCATACCAAGGAGGCTTACCAATAAAGCTTACCAAAGAGGCTTACCGATGAGTCTTACCAAGGAGGCTTACCAAGGAGACTTACCAAGGAGGCTTACCAATGAGTCTTAACAATGAGTCTTACCAAGGAGGCTTACCAAGGAGACTTACCAAGGAGGCTTACCAATAAGACTTACCGATGAGTCTTACCAAAGAGGCTTACCAAGGAGACTTACCAAGGAGGCTTACCAATAAGGCTTAACAATGAGTCTTACCAAGGAGACTTACCAAGGAGGCTTCACAATGAGTCTTACCAAGGAGGCTTACCAAGGAGACTTACCAAGGAGGCTTACCAATGAGGCTTTACAATGAGGGAAATATTCAGCGTGAGGTGACGCGGTTGATGACATTGTGCATGCCCGTTCATGGCATTATTTAGGCCAAAATAATTTGTCACGATTTAATTTGCAGTAACGTTTGTAAACAGTCCGTGATCTATGTTCATCTCAGGTGCAACTATCTAGTGACAAAGGGTGCAGGGTGTTGTCATTTCTTGCCCAGTGGCAAGAATTTTAGGTGATGTCCTCGACTTTGTTGCACCTAATTCGTGCACCGCCATTCAATGTTCACGCCATTTCATGAGCTTCTCGCGAAAAATTGCACGAAACTTCCCACGCCCAAAAAATAATGCCATGTTATGCCAAACCAACATTTTAGCAAGTGCTAACGACTCAACGTCGCTTTACTCGCGTTGCCTATCTCAATTTACGTAATTAGGTGTATGAATCCACTTGGTCTAACAAGTTTTGTTTGTTTGGAGTTTAACGCCGCTTTCAACAGCTTTGGTCATATCACGGCGGTCAGTGCACCTACCCATGTTTTCCTGGCTTTCCCACACCAGTACTTACACAACATTCTTTCGAAGCCACTGACTACTTTCTCACATAGATCAGAGGTGAGAGGCAATGGAAAACATCGCCCGAAAGAATGTCGCCGCAACCGGGTATCGAACCCGTGACCACGAGTCAGATACGCTACCAATTGAGCTACCCGGCCGGGCTGGTCTAACAAGGGTTATCTAAGTGATGTAAGCGTCAATTGTGTTAACATTTCTTTCTCATAGTTTAATAATTATGATAATACTTATGATGATCATAATAATAATAATAATAATAATATTCATAATAATGATGATAAAAATAATAATAAAAATAATTATATTATATATGGAAAAAACGTAGGCTAATTAATGTAAATAAAAGTCGAAAAAAGTCCTTCTCAAAATCGTTCATCATTTAAGAAAGAAAACGAATGCATGTGTACTAAGAAATAATTAAAGACCTATAGTCACAGATCTAGGCTACCATAGTCTGCGATTAATTGGTATGTTTATAATGTCCTGCTGCCATCTGTTGAACGAAGTGTATGAATGTCATACTAGTTGCAGTCGTCGTTGTAGATGCTGGCTATCGTAATGGAAATTGATAAAACCTTTTTTTACTTGGAAAAGCACCTATACAAAGGATCAAGTGTCCTTAATGTGTCGTAAGTGCTTTGTAATTGTTGCGAACATTTAAAATATATTTTCGCATTCGAGAACAGAAACATGGACTCACAAAGGGCCCGGTTCACATATGAGATTGGTTTTAGAAGTCGCAAGTTGTTATACAAATGACCTTGCAATAGTCGTATAACGTACAGAGGACTCGAAACTCTTTGGGCGCTTTCGACTGTCCACGACCAATTGAATGCAATTTACTACATCTTTGACTTTCAACGACCAGATCTGTCAATCTTTGGACAGGATGGAAACCTCTGCGGTCGATTTTCATTTCACGTTCGTCTTGGATTACATTTTAGTGACTTTACTTGTGATTTGTCGTATCGAGGGCTTGGCGTGAAACTAAACACCTATTTTTCTGGTTTAGGGGCAATTTTGACCCCTTTGTAAACAATGCATATTTAGGTGCCATTGCTCAGAACGAAAAATGAGTTAACGCTTATAAAGACTTAATGGCGAGGTGATTAACCTTGGTAAAAAAAATACCAATTTTAGTTTCAACCGTTTCACGCATAGCCCTCGGTATGTTTTTTCTCCGATTGTCGGTCAGCGTAAGTTATACAATGAGACTGGGACCTCTACTGTTGAATCATGACAGCTTTAGCACTTTGAAACGTGTCCTAATAGTATGTTAGTATGTAAGTAATGCCCATGGAAAACCTTTTTAAAATTGGGTCAACAGGCTGGTTTCTGAATATATAAGATAATCGGCGCTATAACAAATAAAGTATATATCAACCTTGATTTCTGTTAACCTCATACATAGTTTGACGATTTGTGACGTTTTGAGCAATTCTGGAAGCGGATTTCGCATGGGAAATTACTTATATGAAGTTACGTATTTTCAGTAATCGGAAATGTAGTTTTAGAGAAACATAAACATTTTAAGATGTGTCAAAATGACGCCAAACACACTTTGACGCGGGACATGCAAAGGCTCAGCTTGAGAAAAAGCGTTTGATAAAAAAAAAAAAGATAAAAAAAAAAATAGTAGCCTACATATGCCGTTACTGTAGTGTCTGATAACAGACTTTCACGATCGAACACAACCGCTTTCCCCCATGAGGACGCATTTTTATGCATCAGTAGGGCCTAGTAGACAACGTTTGAACACTGAAATGTTTCACATCTTTTAATAGATACATCCAACAACTGCAGCCTTGTAATTCTCAAGTGAAGATCAAATCGAATGTATTGTTAACACTTACAGGGCTGGTGACTACAATACGTAGGGAATATTATATTGCAGTAGCGATATATGGATTTTTATTGTACTACGGGGCGCGTGGACAAATTGATATCACGCGAGACCAAATTTCAATCGCTACGAGTAGACAATACAAATCCATGTATCGCTACTGCAACAACATTTTACTTTTATGTTAGATACCAAAGTATAACTTTTGAACCAGAATAAAGAACAACATATACAAATTGTATACTTTCAATAACGAAGTAGCGCAATTTACATATAAAATAAAATGTATCAATGATGCCCACAAGCGCCTTTTGAATTACGTCATATTATATTTAAATAACGTCATATCATATTTCAGCGACATACCATTACAATACTTGGTACTGCATTTGACTATTCCGTCATGTTGTATTTGCGCGCAACAATCTGCAAGTATTTGCGTCGGAAACTGAGCAGGTATGATTTTTAAACAAGAGGGCCACAAAAACCTGAGTTAGGTAATGTGATTTGTCATGCAAACCACAATCACTCATTTTGCGGTCAGATAAGCTAAAACAAAATGGACCAGTATAACTCCACTGCCACAGATGGAAAACCCACATCTTATGTTGTCTGCATTTTGTCAGGTTAATTATGACTCAGAAGGTCACAACATAAATGTTGAGGCCTATGTACCAGTTAGTATGTTTTCCCTTTATATCTCTATGTAAAACAGGTTAACCCCAGGGCGGGGCAAATTTTGACTTCAGGGGTTTAATTTGAACAATCTTGGTAGAGGACCACCAACCATCGTACTCACCAACTATTTGAGCTTCAGGCCTCTCGGTGTTAGACAAGAAGATTTTCAAAGTTTTTCCCAATATATCTCTAAGTAAAACAGGTGACCCCCTTGGTGGGGTCAATTTTGAGCCCAGAGGCATAATCTGAATACTCATGGTAGAGGACCGCAATACAATGCTACGCACTAAGTATCTAATCTCAAGGCCTTTCTGTTTCAATGAAGAAGAAGATTTTCAAAGGTGCCCCCTATATATCTCTATGTTAAACCGGTGAACTCCGGGACTGGGCCAATTTTGACCCATGGGCATACTTTGAACAAACTTGGTAGAGGACCACTAGACAATGCTACATACTTTACCATTTCCCTTTGGTTGCCATGGCAATGGCAAACCATGTTCCGCATGGAAATAATTTCTTTGTACTGAAAGAGGATCACCCAAAGATCATTCCTACCAAGTTTAGTCAAAATCCACACGGTGGTTAAGAGGAGATGTCATCTAAATAAGTGTTGACGACAGCCTTCAGGCCATCACAATGTGGATGACGTTCGAAAGGCGATCACAATAGCTCAACTGAGCACATTGTGTACAGGTGAGCTAAAACATACCTTTACATAATTGTATTGGGCTTTACAACTGTTTTTAAAATTTGAGTAGGCCAGTCTACTAAGCATATGTATAATCGTTATATGTTCATTTTAATATGTCATTGGATCAACTTGAACAACCCGCCTTAAATGATCGATCAGGAGTCGTATTCACCAACATTTTTAAATGTATTCTAGTTCTGATTTAGAAAACTAGACCTTTTTTGAACTTCTAAGTAACTCAATTCGAAATAGTTTAGCGATCATCACAGGGTTGTCCAAAAATGGTAGTAAAATATCTACTTAATCAGGGAGAAATCCTCCGTTGTCGACTTATAAGTACCGGTCGTCTCGATCTGGATTGCGGCCTGGCGAAGTGCCATTGACCAAGACAATATTCCTAATCAAGAGTTAGTCGTTCATGGGTCAGTGTATTTAACAACAGCACGGGTTTACAAGTATAACTGAGAGAGTAGATAATGTTATTTAGTGTTAAGTTTTCATTTCAATGAACGGTTGCTACCTTTCGGAAAACCCCTTCCGTCACTAAAACCCCTGCATGAGATACAGATATTTTCTTTTTCCTCCCCACATTTAAAACAAACTGTTTACGCGCTGAGTCAAGACTTGTCGTTAAACACTTAGGAAAAATATAGAACTTTTATGTGTGATTCGAAATATAATTGGAAATGGACAATTACAAGATATTAATATCATTACATTTCAGTTACTGAGCTTAATACTATTGTATGAAAAAGAAAGATAAACATGTAAAGACATTGATGAACCCTCAGGGAACGGCACGCGATACCAGAACATATTAAATATCATATTGCTAAATTAGTATTATGATGTCAGTCAAGTGGATTTTGAGTTTTATATGTCACGTGCCGGCCCCCTATGCAGACAACAAACTGAAACGTCACGATTTGTTTTTCAAACTATTTTTAAAAACTTAACGGTAATCACCAAGGTTTACGAGTATGTCACGGTTCGATTTCATAGTGCTGTTTAATTTGTTTACTGTAAAGAATTAATAACAGGTTTGTGTTATCTATTATGTTAAAATTTAAACATATACATTTGAAAATACAGTATAACTGACACAACATGATGTTGATTAGTTCTCCATTATAAACGTTTTCTAATTACTACCAGTTATCTTATCACAGTACACGAATTAGTTAACTTCCTTATTTGTTAGGTCATCATTGTATTATTTTCTTTTCGATGCGTGTTTTGTGTAATTTTCTTTACTATTACTTTTGTGTTTTCTTTTTCTAAGAAAAAAAACCAACAACTCCAAAACACATATAAACTAGATTTACGGATACGGACGATCAGCCTCGTACAGTAGAGGACAGGCGTTGTTTTCCATTAAGGTAAATATTAAGACAAAATGGCGACGTTGCTATATTTGTCGATCTTCTTCAGCTTTCAAAGTTTGTCTTCGAAACGACAGTTTAACCACAAAATGTGCCTTTTATCGGGAGTTCCACCATGCATTCCAGAAATAAAATATATTCTTTGCGTTTATTATATTTGCGGTATGATCATTTTATTGTGGAATTGTGGACGATTCTAACCCTTGGCCAGGGACACTATATTACAGGGATATGAAACGCGTTGTTGTTGTTTGGCGTTGTTTACCCTCGCGCTCGGCATTAATGCCATTTGGCGAGCAGAATATGAAACGCGTGCGGTTTTATCAGCCTTATCAGTAATATGTTGGCCTCGCTTCGTACAGGTATCGGCCATTTTGATTTACCCATTCCGATAGATAACGACCTTCACTTGCGTATGATAACGGTTACTTGCGTGCAAATACGGCTGTTTTCGTTGATTTGCTAGCGCTCTTTACAGTAACCAGGGACACAAAATATAGACAAAAGATTCAAAGTTGTGTAAAATAATTTATTCTTTTATCAAGAAGTCTTAGTCAAGTGGTATTTTAATCTTTTCAAAATAAAAACAATAACTGGTTATTACAATACATTGTTTTTTTGTTTTTTTTTTTATTAAAAAATCGTTTGATGGAAAAACAGATTGTTATTGAAAACATGAGATTATCTCTTGATTGAGGTGGCCCAAAACAATAAAATATATGCAATTCTAAAGAGGTCTATAATATCACACCCACTGACCAGATGGCAGGGTGACTTATGTTATGTAACATTATGCAATCATTTCCTGTCGTGTTCCATATGTGTTGGTTACGAGTGTACCTCAAAATCCCCTAGCTCATAATCCCCTATGTCCAAAAATGGCTAGGTAGTCAAAATCCCCTAGGTGTAAAATACAGGGTACTCAAAATCCCCTAGATGATATTTTCAGGGTACTCAAAATCCCCTAGACAGAAAGTTCAAAGTAGTCAAAATCCCCTAGAAGAATGATTGTATATGTTTCTATATATGTTTTTATAAATGTAGAATATAAACAGCTATCATTGCTAAATGATAGATAGACAGATAAATAGATTATCTTTTGATAATTCCAACTTTCAGTAACTGAACCTACCGGTATTACTTAATATAAAATCCTTTTCCTGCCGATGCTAACATAATGCAAAAAGATTAGACTCCAGTAAAAGCTTTTGTAAATGTGGTAAATGAGCCCTCTGATCTGAGTCTATACTGCTTGAGTATGCAGTCTAGACCCAGAACAGAGGGCTCTGATCAGGGTCAATATACAATGGTAATGATAAACATGTGATAGATGAGCCCTCTGATCCGAGTCTATATTGATTGCGTATAATATATATGTGGTAAATGAGCCTTCTGAGCTGAGTCTATACTGCTTGAGTATGCAGTCTAGACCCAGAACAGAGGGCTCTGATCATGGTCTGCAATACCGAAATAAAACATAAATATTTCCCGTCTGCACGTTTTTGGTCTATACTGCCTATACTGTTTGCATAGAAGTCTGTTTCACAAATCCAATGACTAATAATGATATACATGTGATAGATGAGCCCTCTGATCCAAGTCTATACTGATTGCGCAGAATATATATGTGGCAAATGAGCGGCTGCCCTCTGATCTGAGTCTATACTGCTTGTGTATGCAGTTTAGACCCAGAACAGAGGGCTCTGATCAGGGTCTGCGATACCCTAATAAAACAAATGATTTCCCTTCTGTACGTTTTTGGTCTAGACCCAATACCCTAATAAAAAAAAGTGTATACAAAACTGTTCTGATTGAAAATGTAGAGAAGGCCAAAACCCCATTGATTGGTATTAAGTCACAGGTGATAAACGAATTTAAGTGATAATTGCCTTAAAGTGATAATTTCTTTAAATAATAACAATAAGTTTAATTTTATTAATCCATCTGTTTGTCACAGTTATTGATTGTGCTAATCTTAATTACTATGATATAATTAAGTACTACCTTGAGATGTCCTTTGTTTACCCCTTTCAATAATTGAAGATCTACATTTACTATATCTGCAGTTAGTCCATGGGCCCAGGCCAGCATTTTGGCTTATTGGTACCACTCAAGGTGGCAAATTCTAGTTTCTTTTTTTGAAAAGGACTATATCTCTGGGTAATATTTCAACATGATAGCCGTTCCCAAGTGGTAGCTTAGTCACAGTTATCATCCTTCAAAGACTACAACCCTTTATCCAGGAAATAAAAAAAATTGTTTTTTGTCACATGTCCCTATGCACCAAACACTCTCAAGGGATACTTTTTATTATGCCCAAGCAATAGCAAGCATGCATAGCAATGTACTACATCATTCTGGAGATGTAAAAGTTTAAACATTTGGAAAAGTTCCTTCGAAATGGCATTTTAGGGTGGAAAATTGTCAAAAAACAGGTTCGTTTTGAAATTCTGAACATGCATTTTATCTTGTCACTTCACTATACCTTTGTTTATTTGGACAAATGATACACCATTTTAATCATGAATTACCATGCTATGTTATGAAATAAGCAATAAGTATGTTTTGTTATCCATATTCAACTCAATAACACTTTACTGACCCCTACCCCCTAATTTAAAACTTTAAGGAAAAACCATATACGCCATTTATCTCTATAAACTTGGACGTTTAAAGTATTTGTTTACTTCCTTGGAGGCAGATATCACCCCTCTTATGCATTGAACTTCAAAGTGGCTACATCTATAATGACACAATGGCAGATATATTACACACAGATGACCAACATTTACACTGAATAATTTGGACAAGTTCATGAAGAAATTACAATTTATTATGAACCATAATATTTATTTCAATGCAATTGGGAAAATAATTGATGCAACACAGAAGAGACTTTACAGGTCCGAGATCGACGAAGAGAACAAAGGACGAGCGTTTGCACTCGAAATTAGGGCTCGTGATTTGGAAATATTGATCAGAGATGGGGCCATCCGAAGGCTCAAAATCAATGTTGGAGCATATAAGTACATCGTGTCCCAGGCTAAAGCTACCGAAGTTTGAGGAAGGAAAAGACAACATGGATAGTTATATAGAGCGGTTTGAGCATTTCGCACCTACAATGTAGTCAAGGATTGGACCAAGCGACAAGAGCTATAAGTTGTTTCAGCTAACTTTAAACAAGCAAGGGGCTGCAATTATACACCAGCATGTCGCTAGATGTAGCTTATGACTATTAGGCTTTAAAGATAGCTGTGCTGAAACAATCAGTTTATCGAACAAGGGTTTAGGCACAAATTCCAAACTAGCAAGCCGGACAAAGGCAAAACTGTTTTTCAGTTTATTGCAAGAATGACAAGATACTTTCAGAGCTTAAGCTGAGCAGTCTTATGATTGTTGGAAAGATTTATTTTTGCGAGAACAGTTCATAAACACATGTTTGTCGGAACTTGCCTTGTTTTTGATTGATTGATTGGGGTTTAACGCCGATTTTAACAATTTCTCAGTCATATCACGGCGGCCTGTTCACCTACACACGTATTTCCTGACTTTCTCACACCAGTATTCCTCACAACAATCTTCCCAAGCAACTGGCTGCTTTTTCCACATAGACTAAGCCCATTGGTGGAAGACGAATGACGCATGTCGCATTGACTATTGTCAAACGTCGGACAGAAAGTTGGCCTAGCCGGGATTCGAACTCACAACCCCACAATTGACAGCCCGCGTCGCTACCGACTGAGCTACCGGGGCTCGGCCCCTGTTTTTTTGAGAGAGAGGGTGCTAAAATCAATGGAAGAGGTTACGACACTAGCTGAGCAGTTTGTAGAGGCCCGTGGAAGCAGCATGCCGGCATCTAGGACATACAAGGTTAAGACCGACTCAAACACTTACAAACAGACAAGATATTGTTTCGTTTGTAATAGAGAAAGTCACTTAGAAAGGAATGTCTGCCTGGAAAAGAACTCAATCAACGCTTCAAGCCGAAAGCCAAAAGAGGTGGTAAGAAGTTTTCAGCTACACGTGTGACCATGCCCTATGAAAGACCGTCATTCAAACAGAACAACGGAAAGTTGAAGCTTGCCAATGGTGATTCGATCCCCATTGTGTCAGGCTTGTGCAAAATATAAAATATGGAAGGTGCACGGAACATTAGGATAGAACATGGATTTTTCGTTGATAAACAGGTGAAGGTTTTGAGAGATTCTGGCTGCGAACTAGCCGCAGTTAGACGAAATCTTGTTTGAGATGATCAGCTGTTAGATAAGTATTTGGTGATCGCTATATAGATGGCGAGGCAAAGGTCGCCTAAGCTGCAGGAGTATTCATTGATACACCATACAATAGGGGCGACATAGAAGTTATGGCTCCAAAGGCATCTGGTGATTGGAAATATCCCCGGTGTTGTAGATAGCCAGGATAAGTCATGGAAGCGACTTAAGACGAAGTCCAGTATGGTACAAGACTGTTTGGCTGGAGCCGTTTTATCTAGGTCCCACACTAAAGAGCAAGAGAAGCCTCTTCTGGCATTTGAACGTTTCAAAAGTGCGAGATAGTCAAGAAATCAAGGTTGATAAGCTCAAGCTGGCCCAGAAGGAAGATGATATGTTATCGAAACTCTGGAACAACAAAGATTCTGCGACCACGGGTGGAAATAAATACACCTACATGTATATAGTTAGAAGAGATGTTCTGTATAGAGTGTTTGAGCAAAAACGGGGTTAATCACTACAACGATGAAACATATTGTTGTTCCAAAACAACATAGGTGTAGATTTATGGAACTAGAGCATGAGTTAATTGATGGAGGGCATCTGTCTTCAAAGAAAACCGCTGACCGAATTACAAGCAGTTTTCATTGACCAGGCATCATAGGCGATGTGACAAGCTTTTTTTTTTTTTGTAACGAAAGTGCCTTTGGAAGAAATGCCCCTTATAGACACTCCGTTTCATCGTGTAGCTGTTAATCTCATCGGCCCGATTGCACCCGTTTAGGACAGAGGAAACAGATACATATTGACAAATTGGGGGCTCGTCCGGGATAGTTTCAGTTGGTTCATACAAGCTGAGACTACAACGTACGCCAGCATCAGTATATAGCTATGGACTTCACAAAGTGGATAGAGGCTGGTGAACCCTTGGGGCCGGAAGGTTCAGAGCTAAGAGAGTATGCTGAGAAAAAGGAAACAGAGTACCTTGATCTAAAATAGAGGAGCCGCTACGCTATCGTTTTACACTAAATACTGCGATTTTTCTATGAATGCCTTCAACTTCTATAAGACATATACGAGCTATAAATAGATTCCCATACGCTGAACAGATAGGTTCGACACCGTTACAGACAGTTGAAACCACATACCAAAGGCAGTTTGAGCTGAGACCATAGAGTTGATACTTCGTCATAGATCAACAGAGACCAGGTAGCCTGAGGAACATAATATATATCGTCCACATTGTACACAGTCCCAGTTAAGATATTGTCACCTGCGAAACAACCCTATAAACATGTCGACTTATCTCTGAGCAAACTCTGAGCACCCCGTGTGAAATGTCCTAGTGCTAAACCGATGCCGTACAACGGATGTAGATTCGAACTGCTCAACCGATGTAGGATGTTTCAGCTGATACTTCTCTGGTAGAGTGATCTGTAAATAGCTAATAGACGTTTAAAGCATTGGTGGAGAAATCGCAGTAATTCGTATAAAACGTTAGCGTAGCGGATTCTCTTTTCCCGGCAGCAATCAGAGGGAAAGTGATGATGAAGAAGCTGCTGTGGAACTGTTCAGCTATGATGACAGTGGGAATGCCCCGGATAGTGATGATGAATAAATAGGTATAATACTCAATAGCATTTGTACTTAATACATATATTGTTAACAACGTCAAAATAAAGTGACATTTGTGGATGTATGTTTGATGTCATCAATGTCAATGAAGATACGTCATAGGTTGGTTATATTCTGAAAATAGGGAAAGTTAAGGGTAGGGGTTAGATAAGTATCTTCCTCTGGTATAAGAATGTTCTGATAGGATATTATAGACAAGACATGTAGTATAGTATAAGCCAATGTGTGAAATCTTGAGTAGAAAGAGATAATACTTCTTAAGAGTTTCAAAAAGTACCATATTTTAAATATTTTGTTAGGTAGTTTGCTTTAAATTTCCCATATTGTGCAGGTGTATAGCCCATTTACAGAACAATTCATAGGAGTAATATATGCCTCCAAGGAAGTACAAATATCAACAACAAATCCAGATGTATGGAGATAAACGCCAAATATTGGTTTTAACCCAACAAATGCTGAATTAGGGGGTAGGGGTCAAGAAAGTGTCATTGGGTTGAATATGGATAACAAAACATACTTCTAGTTTATTTCATGGAATAGCAGGGTAATGCATGATTAAAATAGTGTATCATATGTCCAAAGAAATGAAGGTATGGTGAAGTGACAAGAGAAAATGCATGTTCAGAATTTCAAAACAGTCCTGTTTTTTTTGACAAATTTTCAACTGAAAATGCCTTCTCTAGGACAATTATCACATTTATTAACTATTTTTGCCTCAAGAATGTCGGATTGCATTGCTATGAATATTTCTGACACAATTTAACTTGTCATTGGAGTAAATTTTGGTGTCTAGTGGCAGGTGGCAAGAAACACGTTTTTGTCCATAATCTGGAACAAGGGTTATCATCTTTGAAGGATGATAACTATGACTAAGCTACCACTTGGGAACGGCTATCATGTTGAAATATTACCTAGAGGTATAGTCCCTATCAAAAAACCTTACTAGAATTTGCCATCTCAGGTGGTACCAAAATCTGGTCTGGCCCATGGACTAAGTTTGTAACTCTAACTTTATTTGCAATTTTCCAAACCGTTACAATAATTTTGTTGATTAAAGGATATAATATAGACATAATTGTTACTTATCGTTATGAAGGTGTCCGTAAAAGAGCTGTTTTAACTATTTCAACACTCTGATCTGCCAAAAGACATTAGTTAGATCTGCCCGTATTCTATGTTACAATTCTTCAATTCTAGGGGATTTTGACTACCTTGAACTTTCTGTCTAGGGGATTTTGAGTACCCTGAAAATATCATCTAGGGGATTTTGAGTACCCTGTATTTTACACCTAGGGGATTTTGACTACCTAGCCATTTTTGGACCTAGGGGATTATGAGCTAGGGGATTTTGAGTGGCACCCGTTGGTTACATACTAATTAATTGGTTTTATAACCCTTTCATTGTTCATACAGGGAAATGGGCTAATTGGTAATTAAACTCTTATTAATAACCCTTCTCAACATTCAAACATCTGCAGCAGACAAATTCGAATTCATACTTGGCCATTCATTTTGCAAATATATCTAAGATTGTAAATGTAATTATGATTTAATAAAAAAGGGCAAACCATTTGTTTAAAGGGAAAAAAATGCTCAAGAATCTTGACAATCATTTTTGGATGCAGCACACGACTTTTGAAAACAGTACAACAAAAGGAGAAATTGTTCATAATGGCTCCTTTTGTCACAATGTTTTTAACTTTATTCAACACTTGTTCTTTGATATTTTGTCTATGATGTTCTAGGTCGTCTACTGCAGATTTGTTTTATGTGAGAAAGGGTTAACTTTCACTTTCATTCATATACCAATATTTTAATACATGTTACGTATATACATTCATTCATGTACATGTACCAATGTTTTAATATTATACTGTATATCATATAATTATTGATTTCCTAGGTTTCTTTGCTAAAGAAGTGCATTTGTTTTTCGTTTTCTTTGGCCTCCTGCCAATTCGTCCCCTTCTGCTGCCATGAAGTTTGACCATTCTGAAATAAATTAACATTGAATAATGATTATACACTTTGCCTTCGTTGTTAAAACAGGGATATATTTCATTGATTAAAAACCTTATATCATGAATTAATTGTTGGAAAGTTACACACAAATCTAGGTAATAAATACAGAATACAGAATAGTTTATTAGACTTTAGCATAACATAGCTAATCGTCATACAAATAATATTATCATGTGTGAGCATGCAAATACAGAGTTGTGATTAATAACAAAAATGGAAAATAATGCAGAAATATAAAGAAGTACCCATAATTTTCACTAATTGGTCGCCCTTTGTTAAAATTTATCCGCGTTTTTCTCAGTTTTTCTCAAACAATTCTAGGTGAATTTCGGCATACAACAGGTTTGTGAAAATAATTTAAACCAACATTGATCATTCAACATTATCAATCTGACCTTTAAATGTATATATATTGGCAATATAGAACCGCAAATAATGTTTTGTATAAACCCGATTCGTTATTTTTCTAAATGTCCGCCATTTTTTAAAAATTTCATCGCATTTTTTCTCAGACAATATTAGATTCTCCATTGAATACAAACAGGTTTGTAAAAATAATTTAAACCAAGATTGATCATTTAACATTTACAATCTGACCTTTGAATGTGTTTATAACAGCAATATTTAACAGTAATTGATGTTTTGCATAGCCCCTATTTGTTATTTTGACAAAATTGGAATAAACCAATTATTTTAGGAGCAGCCATTATACTATATAAAAGTGGTTTTCAACACACACATCACTTTTAAAAGGTCCCAAGTTCGAATATTTCGTAAT
>JASEVX010000003.1:104441202-104493457 GCA_031761405.1 Serripes groenlandicus
GGTAATACTAATTGGCGAAATACAGTACTGACAGTAACAAATCATACAATTCGTTCTGCCGTGTTGAGACTTTTTTGTATGTCGTTGGTTTCATTTGTAACGAGAGTAGGTGTCAAGTCAGTTGGGAACTGAGACACGTGACAAAGAAATTATGATCGATGCTCATGCGAAATGAAATTATTTGACTATTTTCAGATGACAATGTTAAACCTTGGCCAGGTAAGATTATCTTTGTCTTATACACGTAATTTTGACACGACGTTTTATGGGAGCAAGCACGACACAACGACACAATTGTGTGTCGTTTTGGCACTTAATAAAATGTGTTTCTTCTTTTGTACTCTTATTCTGTGGTTCTGGCATATTAGCGCGCTGATGGATGGTCCAACAAGCCACAAGGACACATTTCATAGAATCCAATGTTACATAACTTACTTAAACATTTTCATAATACATCTTGCTTTTACAACACTCTGACGTATCACAACAGAGACAATATGACAACATGTTTTGAAAGTTGGTGGATTGTGACGGCTGGTTTTATAAGGAATTCCGGCGTTTTAAGTAAGCTTTTGCAATATATCTGGCTACCTGGTGTGTGTTTCTTTTTAACAATGCTTTCAATATTTCTGACTGTGGCATGTCGATTAATGAAGGATCGTGTATGGAATTGTAAAGAAATTCATCCCGAATTTAGTTGGTAAAATCAAGTACCTATATTTTATACTCTTTGTATATCATTATTTTATTTCTATTGCGAATGGGTGTCCACACATGTTGTTCCACGTGTTTGTCTGGTTTTGAAATACGAACTTTATGGTCGTTGCCATTTAAAACAAAAATGTAGATATACTAACTTCAGTTTTGTTTTCAGACGACAAGCGAACATCCGGAGACGGTGATGGTATGTACAAAGTCTTACACATTATATATATAAATGGTACCATGATAGGGGTTTCTGTTCAGGTGTCCCCAACGCTCATATTGATCATGCTTTTTGTAGAAAATTAAGAAGAAAATACATATGGACATGATTGAAATTAATAGCCCCCATACGATCGTTTACAAAACGTGTAAACCCGTTTTACATTGTTCACATAACATCAATACTACAGTCTAAATACACGATGGAATAGTATAAGCTCCAAATACAATTCAAATGTTTTTGCTATTAAACCTATAACCCTTCAGCTGTTTTTTCGAAGACATGTGTAATACATTACGGAACGATTACAAACACACGCTTACCAAATTTTATACAAATCAATTTAGAACAAAACAATTCTCCACAAAATTGATTCCGATTATCAATTGTAAGCAAACAGCACAACAAGAACCCGGAATTATATAAAAAGGGGATGGGAGCCTTATGTACATAAATGAAACATAACGCAAGTAGCACGGTTCAACTAGACTTCCATAACATTTACATTTATAATTGATAGACTGTGTTGCGAATCCAGAAGAGAACGAAAAGAAAGACATTATAAAACTAACAGTACATGGGGATCATGGTTTGAAAAGCGTAGACATAGAGGCGGTATTTATATTGAAATCAACTACTTCAATTATTTTTTCTAAAGATGTAAGGTATTCAATCAGCTCTCTTTTGTCTCGGTAAAATCGTTGTTATGTATTTGCAGCTAGACACCCTTTAAAACATTGTAGGAAAAGATGCCAACCATTAATCTTTGTACATACTATTTGTCCTGATTATGTTTGTTGTGACCTTGTACTTGACAATCAAGTTGAACACATTGACCAAGGTTTTATAGAGGCAAATGCTCCGACAGCATTATAAAAAGGTAAGATAAAGTATGTAGTCCGTTCACAGAACTTCTAGAATTGAGTATGATAAAGGCAAATGCTCCGACAACATTATAAAAAGGTTAGATAAAGTATGTAGTCCGTTCACAGAATTTCTAAGATTTGAGTATGTTATCATACTCAAATCTTAGAAATTCTGTGAACGGACTACATACTTTATCTAACCTTTCTATAATGTTGTCGGAGCATTTGCCTCTATAAGATAACAAGATTGTTGAACATGTTGTCCTAACAGTTGCACTCGTGATCTACTTTTGATTCAGATCAATGTTCTGATGAAGATTTTATGAAAAAAAGAACTCTTGAATGTTCACGAGCTTTTTCTAAAATGTTGCCTAGTGTTTTACCTACGTAACCCGTTTCAAAAAAGGTGAACCTATTGGGCAAGCAAAGGTATAATTTCTTAAGTTATTGAGTTAATGTATGACATATATGAATATGTTTTTAAGCTCAGTTATATTGGCACATGTATGAGCAAATCGTCAAAGACCGATGTGGTTTCTGCGGCGTGGTATGGACTAAAAGTCTTTTCTTGTCTGTTTTTATATTTGACCATCATGTTTAACATATTCGCCCCGTCATCCTGAAATCATAACATTCATGCACCATGTGCACATTGATAAAATAACATCAATTTATTCAGATGTTAATTAAACAATCATCGACTCAAGAACATATCCTTATTATGGCGAAGCTTGATGAAATGGACAAAAAATTAGAAGGCAAAGTTTCTGCCGAACAGCTTGAAGACATGTTTAGAAAATGGCACAGAAACCCGACTAACGATGTGCAGGTATAGTATACAGGTCTACATATATATATATATATATACATATATATTTATTAATTTAAATAATACTTAATGTCACCTCTAAGGAAGTCACAGTAATTCTTTTGAACGAACATGTTAACTTCCCGCATCCAATAACTTTTGCCATCCTACTTACAGACCGGCAATTAATATGCTCCTATATTTGTTTGTTTGGAGCAGCATATAGTAGCCTTTACCCGTCCGTCCGCCTGTCTGTCCAACTTCTGTCTTGGCTATTTCTCAGCAACTACTGACGCAAATTCAATGAAACGTTATGTGAATCTTCACTAACATGAGCATATTATCACTATATACTGGTTCGATGATTTTTATCAGAGTAATTGCCCTTTTAATTTCTATAGAATATTACATAGGATAATTATTGTCCTGGCTAATCATAGAATTATGGCCCTTTGAATTGCTATATATTATTATATAGGTACATTTGAGTCAATGATACTTAATGGGAAGCTTCAATAACAAGACGAGATGTGCCTATAATTACCATGTTCCGTTTGAATGATTTTTCACTGAAATGATGGTCCATTGATTTTCTATATAGTATGATGAAGGACCGTTTGTGTCCGGGATATTTCTCAGCAACCACGTCGGATTGCAATGATACTTAATTGGAAGCTTCACTAACAAGAGGATGTGCATATCATCACTATGTTCCGGTTCGACGATTTTTCTCAGAATTATTGCTCTTTTAATGTCTTTATAATATGATATAGGACCATTCGGGTCATGGATATTTCTCAGCAACCACTATTCGAAATTCAATGATACTAATACCGTCTGAATGATTTTTCACTTAAGCTATGGTCCTTTGAATTTCTATATAGTATGATATATGACCATATGTGTCCGGGATATTTCTTAGCAACCACAAGTCAGAATTCAATACTTAATGGTAAGCTTCACAAATAACCAACAAGAAGAGATGTTCATATTATGACCTTATTCCGGCAGAATGATTTTTAATAGAATTATGGCCGATTGTATTACTATATAGTATGATAAAGGACCCTTCGTGTCCGGGCTATATCTTAGAAACCACAGGTCGAATATCACTGATACTTAATGGGAAGCCTCACTAACAAGAGGAGGTGTGTATACTACATGTATCACCATGTTCCGGGTGAATGATTTTTCACAGAATTATTGCCATTTGAATTTCTATAAAGTATGGTATTGTACTATTCGTGTCCGGGCTTTTTCTCAGCAACCACCAGTCGGAATTCAATAATACTATATTGGAAGCTTTACTATTTCTGGTGACTATTTGTCAGCAATTACCTATTGCTACATATTGTATATTTTAGTACCATTCCTGTGTCCTCGCTATAGTTCGGTTTGCATCCATCGGTTTCATCGATATCTTGTTTAACTAGCCGGCGGCTCACCAACCGGCAAAAATATACCCCATCGTCGCCTCAAATATCAGAATATTCGACCGCCTGCTCCCTAATGGGATATCAGTTCATACTAACTGTAACGCTTTTAAACTAGAAAGCGTAAGAAAGGAGTAAATGTATGCTTATCATGATTCGATTCAATGCTATAATAAGCACTATTTCGATACACTCGTGTAACCAGTCAAAGCGTTACGGACATACATACGTACAGACAGATATAAGGCTGATACAGTATCCTAATAATAAGCATGCATTTGACACAAAACCCGTTAGAACACAAATTTTACCCAGCCAGTGTGAATTACCACTATCCTTGATTTAAAGACACCTTGTTAGGGTCTTGTTATGAACGCATTCTTTCTTACTTATGATGGTTCCATGAGGAAGTGGGATAAGGTGTAGATGTATATTACTTTTACAAAGACAACTTACGTGTGTTTAAAATTCACCTGGATGTACTTGATCTCCTGAAAGTACGCATTTGGTGTTTTACACGATTTGACCTTTATATAATTTTCATTCAGGGACAATATGCATCACAGGATAGTAGTGAAACTACTGATAACCAGCCTATGGTAGACTTGATCTGCAAAGTGAAAGGATGTAAATGCCCATGGCATAGAGATAATCATGACAAGAACAGTCGTCGAGCTTACAAATATCATCACGAAAATAGTTCAAATGAGCTTACGACGGGACGAAATGGTAGACACCATAAGATGTACACGTCAGCAGGTTCTGTAATATATGGTTTTATAGTAAAACACATTCTAATTTTCGTAATTGATTCATACACCTTTACATATAGCAGGTGTGTCAGATACCGGTATCGGTTTGTCAGTTAATGTGCTTATATCATAAAAGTCTTAAATAACTAGTTGTTAAATGATTCATTTATTTAATTTTTAATTGGGGTTTAACGCCGTTTTCAAAAAGAAAATCAGTTTCAACTTTCAAGCGCTTGGCTGCTTTTCTCATAGACTGTTAGCCCATTGGTGGAAGACGAATGCTTTTTGTCACAGTGATTTCTGTCAAATGTTAGGGATAGGAAAGAATGTTGGCCGGGCTAGGATTAGAACTCACAACCCATGCATCGCGTCGCTACCGACTGAACTGTAGGGTCTCGGTTTTTAACTTAACCGATATGTTTGTTATATGAACTACGTTAATATTGTACATATACTATTAAATGTTTATACTTTGTAAATAAACCAAACACATGCAAAACAATGTTTCCTATACAAATTAAATAACTTTTAACGTTCTTTTGCATGTGACTCATTGAGCAACTCTACCAAACAATCGTATGAATTTTGGCTGAAAAGGTCATGTGTTTTACGAGAAGTTGCGTTTAAGGAGACGCATAAAACGAGAACGACGGGAAAAGGATAATCACAATATTTATCAGTAAGCATTGCTGGCTTTAACTAACTACAATTACAATTCTTTTTAGGTGGTGCTGGAGGTGGTGGACCATCAGGAAATGATTCCAGCTCCGAAAGTGACTCGGACTCTCTACACAAGCATGGTAAACTAATTAAATATTCGTCAATCATGTACAAAACAACACTAATCGATCTCTGTTTCAACACTTCTAACGGAACAGATTTGAAACAATGTTCAATGGACTTAGAATAAGTTCCTTATGGCAAACGTTAAGAGAATAACTTTTCTCATAATTGTATCCTACTGCTATAAAACACTTTTCATTCAGGAAAATAAATTACGAAGTAGATTATTCGCAATATAGCAGTTTGTAAATGAATATTTAGTAACCAATAAAATAAAATTGCTTAAAAGTACTTTATACTGCATTGAAATAAAGATTTCTAATAAAATTTCCAATATTTTCAATAATATTTCCAGTATTTTCTCTAATATTTCCTTTGATATTTTAACAATTCAATTGACCAAGTTATTTTTCAGAAGAACAAATACCAAGTAAGAGAACATTGCATCGTGCTGAAGACATTAAGCAATGGGAAAATGCGATAGTTGAACAAAACTATAATACCATAAAAGAACTAATGAAAGCAGGGAACTTGCCAAATAAGGACCAAATAAAACATGCATGTGAAGTGTTTGGTAGAGACTCGGGTGTCGTTACTGGAATTTGCCGTGAAGTAAGTCGCTGGATAAAAAATCAGTATGATTATATTGTCAGAGTAGAACCAGCATATGCACCCACGAGTGAGGGCGATGTCACTTTTATACTTTACTTGAGACAGCAGCACGAAAAGGACTTGAATTCTGATGATTTAAAATTTAAAGTATTAGTTCGAGTTATTGGACAATACAATCCAGAAGGAGAAGACACAGTTGATATAGAATTTAAGAAACATTTAAAGTTTACGTTAGCGGAAGCAAATACGCTGAGCCAATGTCTGGAAAAATATTCCAAGCCACTGATGGAAAAACATAGCAACTTACAAATGATTTCAGCAAGTCATTTTAAATCAAGGAATGGAAACCTAGAAAAGACTATGTGTGTAGTCCTTTATGTTAGAGTGAAAGGGTTTATTCCCTTAACGGAGGAGCGTTTGCCGACCGATTTGGATGGAACACCTACAGATATAAGAGAAGGAGGATTCGAGTTCCTCTCAAATGCTAAGGACAGACATACACATCTTAAGATTGGATGCGAAATTTCAGGTGCAGGTAACAAAAGCTCCAGCGGTACGCTTGGTCCATTTCTGGAACATGATGGCAACATTTACTGTTTGACAGCTGCGCACGTTCTGTATGGCATTCCTCAAGGTGGTGTAACAGAGTACGAATGGCCGTCAAAGACATTGTGCAATGAGAAAATAGATGTTTTTCAACCGAACCCTATTAGAATCACATTGATGTCTGAACCGTTTGGTTCTGTTTATTTAGCTAAATACAAACAAGGAGGAAATGATTCACCTGGGATCGACGTTGCTGTTATACATGTACAAGACAAGAGCAGATGGCCTATTTCAGGAGAGTTTCCAGAATCAGGTACGTACTAGGATGGCAGTTATGCTTTACAATAAATAAGAACGACATCCTTTGCTATACAGACTATTTATTTGATAAAGAAAAAAGTCATTTGCATAATCAATATGGTATTATTTATGACGATTTGCCTATTACAAAGGCAATTCATGTAAGTATACAAGAATCTCCAAGAATGGACATCTCCCCATGTTGCACTTTAGAGAATCGTGACAATTGAAAAGGGGAAATTCACTACTTTTAAAACGAAATTATATTTTATGAAACTAATTGCGTCCGAAAAATCCGTCGTTTTTTATTTCAAAGTCAATATTCCTACGTACCCGGTAACAAATGATTAAGGAAATATTTACATGCTCACCGGATAACAATGATGGACGTTAAAGTCCGAGTAATCCGCATGAAAGCTGATTGGTAAGAAATACCCTTGTGAAATGTCCGGAAATGGCGTCAAATAAAAAAGGACGAGTACGCAATCGGTTGCTTATTTCGTTCCAAAATCAGAACCGACAGCGAAATAATTCATTAATCGCTTGCTTAATGAAGTTGTAACACAAGTTGTCAATGGAGCCTATGATATGATGCAAAGCATCGTCGAAGTAAAGTACCAGGAAAACTCCTCCGGTCGTGAAAATCGGTATTCGGATGGTTACTATTGGAATTACTACAAAAATGTAATTCAACAAAACATAGTGTGGGAGAGACAGTGGTGCGGAGATAGAGCGTCGGCCTTTCGTACCAAAGGTCCTGGGTTCTGCCTTTGGATTTCCACACAAACGGCGCGAGTACTGGCTATGTCTCCAGGAAGCAGAGATCGAGCGTGATTAATATAAGCTTAAAGCTTGTTTCGCAATCGATGTAAAACAAAATGAGGTTAAACTAAGAAAGCAGGTGACCTCTGTTGTACATACCAATTCAACCACCTGTTTAACCTTAATTTACGAAACCCTACACAACCGTCCTACAAGTACTTTAAGTTCTTTGATTTAAGTCGTTGGTTATGACTCTACCTACTCTGTTTTGTCAACACAATGGTAATGGCATTTGTTTTGTAACTTGGCTTAATTGTTTCTATGTTGTTAACACAGAAGAGGGTTCAACTATGGAAGAAGAAGGAGATGATGGAAATGCAGTTCACACACTTACATACAACACTGGTGAAATATGCGAACGAGATTTTATCACAAACAACAATGCTGTCGAAGTCTTGAAATTTGGCTCAGTTACTGGTAAAACACGTGGACTTCTCCGTCTGGCTGGTTCAAGCGTCAGATACGATGATTGCCTAACTGACCGTCAGGATGTTTTGCTTTATAATCAAATTGAAATATCGAAGAGCGTAGATAATCAAATTTTCGCCGATTACGGGGATTCTGGTGCTGTAGTTCTGGTCTCTTATGGCGGAAACAGACAAGATCTTAGAGCTCTTGCACTGCTTATTGGCAAGTCATCTACTGGAACGATTATCGCAACGCCGATGTATGCAATTTTCGACGAGTTGAAACTAACTAATAGACACTTCATGAACTTTCAAAACAGAAATATACATCAGTCAATTAGTACCGATTCCGGATTAGGTCAATCGGCTTTACCTACGGCTGCTGATATACAAAGAGAATTGGAAGAAACATTTTTAAAGCCAAGGTTTGAATTAATTGAAAAGACCATGACTGAAAACAAAAATGAGACGACTGCAGTACGTTCAGAAGTTGTTCAGCTTCACAGTGACTTAAACTTAAAATTCGACGGTATAATGCAAATGCTGAAACAGGTGTTGCCGCAAAGCCATAGTGGAAATGGAAGTGATAACATTCAGAAGAATGGCAATTAAATCTAAAATCGTGTAAAAACGTAGAAAAACACGTTATTTGAATATGGTGTAGGCTAACAAAAATCGTTTCCTAACGAATTTGAAAATATTGTGACATTTGCAAGATATAATTCATTTAGAGATTTATTCACGAATTGTACCCAACATTTTTCATTTTGCTTTAACCCTTTGACTATTGGAACTGATATTGCGAAGCGTGATATTGGACACTTTTATAGAGAAAATATAATGTAAATTAGAAAAGAGCCGTCGCGCGAGAAAACCAACTCAATGGCCTCTGCGTAATATATCGATCCATATCAGCCTGCGCAGTCCGGGCCGACACATTCCGTTTCAGGGAGATAGAGGTATAGAGTAATGATTTCTGAAACAGAAAATCCACAGGAGGCGTAAAGTGCCTATCCGGGTTAGCCTGCAAAATGTTGGTTTTCTCGCGGGACGGCTCAAATATGTGCATCAGATGTGAGACAGAGACATGCATTGGTAATTAGGCTAATGAACTGGTTCTTTATTATTCTTTCACTAAGTGAAATTTATTTAATCATATATGCTAAATGTATGTTCCTGATGAGCAAGTGTGTTTGTATTATATCAGATGTTACTGTCTGAATAGATTCATTTGAATTATGTAATATGTTTTTAAATAATGTAATATTCAATTCAGAAACATACCACTGGCATTTAATCGATATGGCACGGACAGTATTACACCATTAACCCTCTTCCATATGCAGAAGGCATTTGACGACTTATCAGCAGACTAAGCTGCTAGTATCAAGTCAAATATAAAAGTATTTTTCAAAAGCATTTTAAAAGCTTCTGTCAGATCATTCAGATTATGATGACACTCAGGCTTCGCCAGCATGAGCTCATTTCTCATTATGCTTTTTTTAAACATCTACACAGGTTTCTGAAACAATTGTTAATTAAGGAAACGTCAGAAATGCTTAATGCAGAACGTTTACCGCCAAATAGTTCCATCATTTCTGCAGAGACATGGTTAACAAAAATAATGTCAGTACTATTTTGGTATAAGATTGATACTAAGATTTTAGAACTATCGAACTAAGATGTAATTGTGTTAAAAAATGTAAACATTAGCCTTCTTCGTGTCTAGAGACAGAGAATATTATTAAACGAGACATACGCCCATTGAGGAGTGACGTGGTAAGCAGGTGCTCGTAAGGTCACCTGACGTTTGGTTGGCAAAACAACCTCCATTGTAAACGGAGCGTGAATGGAATTTTGATATATAGGGAGGTAATTCACAGGTTTCTGAAACAATTGTTAATTAAGGAAACGTCAGAAATGCTTAATGCAGAAACGTTTACCGCCAAATAGTTCCATCATTTCTGCAGAGACATGGTTAACAAAAATAATGTCAGTACTATTTTGGTATAAGATTGATACTAAGATTTTAGAACTATCGAACTAAGATGTAATTGTGTTAAAAAATGTAAACATTAGCCTTCTTCGTGTCTAGAGACAGAGAATATTATTAAACGAGACATACGCCCATTGAGGAGTGACGTGGTAAGCAGGTGCTCGTAAGGTCACCTGACGTTTGGTTGGCAAAACAACCTCCATTGTAAAAGGAGCGTGAATGGAATTTTGATATATAGGGAGGTAATTCAGAAATCATTACATTATTCTTAGATTCTATGTTGATTATAGTTCAAATACATTTATTTAACACTTTTCGAAGTAAAGTCCTACTATAAAGTTATATTTTGTAACCGAGTTGGAGATAAATAGAAAATATTTTGATTCAATCGGAAGTAATATAGAGTTACTGAGATGTTTTCTTAAAATAGTTTATATGATTGAAAAAAACTGAAAGTAATACTACGTGACAATAAGAAGCAGCTTTTCACTTGAGTTTGCCTTGTAAGATCATGACAATAGATGTTCGGCCATACATTTAGAAGAAGCAGGCATCACCTGCTTGTGCCGGAAATCTCATACATTTAAACCTTCTAACAAATGTAATAAACTGGCTAGCGTCTGTACGTGGGGAACGTTTACACTTAGCATCGTCCTTTCTTACTTGAGCAAACCTGTTTTTAAAGACCATCCATAGGAAGAGAACAATCGGGTGGTCTTTAACCCTTTCCCACATACAACACATCTGCAGCAGATGACTTTGGGAATATCCAGGCAAAAACACGGAAAAGCTCTATAAGAAGAAGAAATTGCTCGATTTCAAAAGTTGTCTGCTGCAGAGGCGTCATAAAGCATCTGTATGTGGTAAAGGGTTAATTACATGTTTTTTTGTGCAGAAAATGAGTAATTGAGAACAAAAAAAATGGTTGCTATAGACAAAGTATTGCTAAACAAAGTCTGACTTTAACACAGGTTTGACTGTTTATGAGAATAATTTCAGGGACAGACTCACTTTCAAGTCAACTTTCTTCAGTTATGCCAGAGCTAAACCCCCTTAATTAGTGCAATTTAGTTTGATATCATTTGTCTGATCTCTAACTGGAGCACTCCTAACCCAACCCAGGGGTTGTAAGTTCGAACCCTTGTACGGCCAACATTCTTTCCGACGTTTGACAAAGGTGACTGTGACAAGCGGCATTCGTCTTCCACCAATGGGCTAACAGTCTTTGTGCTAAAGCAGCCAGTTGCTCGGAAAGAATGTTTTGTGGAGTAGTCAGTACTGGTATGAGAACGCCAGGAAATACATTATAGAATATAATGCTACAATAAATTTATCAATAGGAGCAGCTCTTTCTTTGTAAATGTGTTCATTGTTGGAAAAAGTTGTTCAGTAGCCTGTTGTTTATTGACTGTTGATAACCATTTTACTGTCTGAAATCACATGTTGTCGAGTTCGCTTTTGGTGAGCTCGACATATAGCTGTCACAATGGCGGTTCGATGAGTGTGTGCGTGCGTCCATGAATTTGTCTGTCCGACCCGCATCTTAACAATGCATAATAAGATTTCTAAGAAATCTGGCACAAAAGTGCACCATTATGAGTTGATGTGTCGTACACAAAATTCAGGCCTGTACCTCAAATGTTAAGGTCACTCGTAGAGGTCAAATGTCAAAATGAGTACTGTTTGATAGGACTGACTTCTCCGGCCCGGACATTGTCAACAGTTTAGGGGTTTGTTGAGACACTTTGCGTGTAAAAAGCAACAGCTTTCATTTCATTTACGTTTTCTGGACCCATTAACTATTATGTCATCACTAATATGTTGAAGGTGATATAATTAGGATGATCTTGGTCCTGTTGATTTTAATATATGCATGTGGATGCATGTACTTGATATGTACTTTTATAATAACACAATTGGTATTTAAATTAAACCATGATGGAAATTCAGTACATGTGAGTCTCTCTATTGATATTTAACACTGTGTTCAATTGTGAGTTTACAATTTGTGGTCATCTGAGCATTGCAATTTATATGTCACATTGTTTAACCTATAAACCCGTACATTTGAATATTTTTAAAATGAGATGACTCGCTCACCTCAGTGCAACCATCACTGTACGTTCTAGCGCGAATTAGCAATCAATGCTGACAGTGTAGCGCAATTGAGTTGGAGATCGAGCATTATTATATATATGCCTATATTTGTATCAATTTAACATTTTGGCAAATAGAGAAATTGTTATCATGAGCATTTTTGTGTTTGTTTTTGCTCACAATGTTTTCTAAGCAGTTTCAATTTTCTAGGGAGAAAATCCTTAATGTGAAGTAACTACATTGAACAGACCTGTTAAATATCAGACATCATTAAAACCAACCACCAAACAAATGGATACTTTAGTTTCCTCTCCTTTCTATAATAATTTAGTCATTTTCTCTGAAAAATTATTAAAAATTCAGAGAAAAAAGATGTTGCATCTGAGAAGTTTGTAACATGATCTCAATAGAGTTGCAAACATGGGGAATGGAGGAACTTTTGTTTGGTCGTTTTCTAAAATAGGTATGCCGCAGAGGCATCAAAACTCACAGGGAAAGTTCATCCATTAGCAAAGGTGTATTAATTTGACCAAGGTTGACCTGTTATGTTCACCTCTATAACTGCATCAATATCTTCCAGATGCAGTTCTTTGAGAGTCAACAAAGTGTCCTTATGCAGATAAAGATTGCTTGCTACATATTAGAAATTTCCCTTTTAATTTTTGATTTTGTAATTTTGAGAAAAAACACCATTTGTCTTGAGTTTCTTCTTTTTTTAACTCTCCTCTGAAAAAATGTTTTATTATTTGAAGGTTAAACGTCTCTGTATCAATGATTTCCCATTCCTTCTACATATTACTTAAAACCATACGACTGCAAAAGTCAGGTGTTAGAGTAATTGATATGTTTTAATAAATATTTTGTGATTTGAAATGTGTGCTCTAAAAAAACCAAACGTATCTTGATTATTCCAAGACCCGCAGTGGCAAGGGTGCTAAAGATTCAATATGCTTAACAGAAGTATCTTAAATTATGCTAAGCCCAATCGACGAAAAGTGATGAGCAAGATCACAGTGCGCGGATGCGCTGACTGATCTGAAAATACACTGATATAAAATGCCTTACGGTTGGTTTTCAAAGACAGCCTCTCATATGTTATTTGTTGGTTTAATTTAAGTTTATTAATATTTTACCTGAAGTTGTATTATTAATGCGGAATCCGCCGTGGCCGAGTAGTAAGCGTCGGGGATTTGAAACAGGGCATCTCGGGTTCGATCTGCAGTCGCGGTGCAGCGATCATGGTGGAGTGCCCTTGGTCAAGGCTCATTTGCTAGCCTAGTACTAGGTTTTTTTATCCAGAAATCATGAATAAGCGGACTGTCGCCGTAATATAAATGGTAATCGTCGGTTTGGAACCGGGCGTCCCGGGTTCCATCCCCAGTCGCGGCGCAGCGATCATGTTGGAGTGCCATTTGTCAAGGCTCATTTTCTAACCTAATACTGGTGTGTTTATCCAGGGATCATGAATAAGTGAACTGCCGCCGTGATAATTGAAAAAGGGTTGAAATGGCGTTACAACCACTTACAAAAATAGTATTAATGTATAAGCCATATCTTGTCAAAGAACTATAAATAATGTCTTAATTACTTTTCAGCCTCTGCATAAACAAATGTTGATATCATATTTAATTAAAGACGTCGTAGCTGATTTCGAGCAATTTTCTCTTTTTTTAAAACATACACATGTAACCCATTTATTCTGCACGAGTTATATTTTGAAGACACTGGCGCATTTAATGTGATCGCTTTTGTCCAATTGTATAGGCCCGATTTTGAACACATATTCCATTGGTTACCATTTACCGGCCCAGGTTAAAAATAATTTAGCACATCTGTTCCTTGGGTGGCCTTCTACCAAGATTCTTCAAATAATTGCGATTAAGTTATGAAACATAGGGGTTACTAGGACACGATTTGAATTTTCTTTGTCACGAATGAAATGAGGGTGACCCTCTACAAAAAGATTGTTCAACTGATTCCAATCCGTTAAAAAACATTGCGACCAGGAGAGCTTGGCTTGTTTTCCCTATATGTATACACAGTGAAAGCTTTAATATTATTCTTATCAAAAGGTATCGGTCCGATTTGAAAATAATATGGCAAATATGTTTCTTGGAGGACCGTCTCCCATAACTATTTCAATCCTGGGAAAACATGATCAACGGGCGGCATTATTGTAAAATAAGAACATTAGAAGCAATTTAAGTTCTATTAAATCAGTTGAGCTGTATATATTCCATTTGGATATATAATTTGTGTAAGTTTTATTTATATTTGTGATATAACATGTATGTTATACATTTATGTTCATACTTTACACGAGGTTGATAAAGCATGGTGATCTTGCCAAAGGACTGGATTCTTTTTGTTCGTTACATTTTCAGATTCCTCTGCATCAGGCAATATTGAGTTTATGTTTGTTTAAGACAAAGTTGATCTTTCTGAGCAATTTTCTCATCCTTTTCCAAATATAACATTAGTAATAGTTGATACAATTGGATAGAAATCATATCATGTGTAAATTTATTTATGCTCTATCATTTGGTTACTAAAAATCTGGAATATTGTCATACGTCTTTTTATAAACAATTATCATAGAAACAGTTTGATGTATAAATGGAACCGTTATTGTTTCATGCTTACCATCATATTAGTTAAATTAAATATTAATGTTAAAAACGACAAACATGGTAGTAAGAAAAAATGATATTAAGACAAATTATATCACAACGTAGACAAACTAAACATAATGCTCGAAATGATGATTCAATGGATTTGGTCAAGAGTCATGCGGCTACTGGCGATGAACACATACACTTTTGCCATGGTGAGAGGGTGAAATTCGTTTGAATTTAATGCCACCATGCAAGAGAGCTAGTTCTTAGGTTGATATAAACAGTGAAAGTGTCGTTTGACACCAAATGAATTTTCATTTGTTAAACACCAAACGCTACGCACCTTGGTGAATGTGGTTCTGGAAGGTCATTTAACAAAGGCTTAAGGAGTACTTGATTTGAAAGGTGTGTAGATAATACTATTATTAAAAGATTTATTCACGACTTTAAACGAAGTATTTTCCCTTCAAACAGCTCTGTCAGAATGACGCTATTACCGTTGCCCGACGTCATAGTACTTAGAATATTTATAATTCCACAGAAGTGTCTTTTGTTAACCAATTATTCATATTTGTGTCATGAATGCAAGAGAATTATATTGATTTTCTTTATGAAATGAGGTTAATTTTCTACAGTTTGATATATGTCGATTTTAAAAGAAAACTCCTATTACTTTTAAATCATCTCTCGTATATATACTTTGCATTTGGATATATATTGTTTGTTAGTTTAATTAATTCATCATTTCATTGTAATATGTATTGTCTAACACATAACAACAAAATACGTTTTTAATAGACTTTGCTGTATTTTATGGCGACGCACATGCCATTTCCTCATGTCAAAGTGAGCCAACCTAACATACAATTTTGTTCGCCCGTTACCGCAAAAGTAGAAGCAATAGTCAAAAAGCCCACTATATTACAAAATGTAGAATCGTTTAAACTAAAATTAATCTGTCTACCGTGCGTTGAGTACTCCCAACCACCCTAGAATACCACGGACTATCACGGTAGAGACCCGGCCCTACACAGGCGTATACCGGCAAATTGCCGGATTTGACTAGTTCACGCCGGTTCTGGATATTTCTCCCGGTTGTTTTAAGCACATTAAAACTTCCGGGACGGTCTACCGGATCGGGCCGGAACAAGAGGGTTCATAACTTATCACCGAACGTCTACTATGCCGCCGCGGTTGTCTTCCCAGTTTGACAAGGTTTCTCCGGAACCATCATCCGGTAAGTACCGGGGCGCCAATCCGGTACATTGAGAATGGGGCTTTATTCAACACAGTCTGGCATTCAGTGAATCAGTTTATATGTAGAAGCACCTGTTTTGTTACGGTTTGTAGCAGGGTGAAGTAGCGGTACTTGTATTGCGTTACAGTAAGCTAAAATAGTTGCAGAAATTGTCGGAAACATATTTGAAAATGGAGATAGTTTCTCGATTCCTCACAACATTCTCTTTCGAAATTCTCTAGCATTATTGAAATCAATACCAGCTATTTGGCATCAATAATATACTTTCCACAGAACAATGGTAGTGTAAAGTTGGTGCTACACCGATTACCGCTTCATCTGTAGTAGCATTTGTCCTGTTGTGTAAAATGTCTTCATACAAGATCAACGTTCTTCGGCATTTGCAGGAGTATTATGATTAGGTAGCTCGAAATGTATCAGCATTTTAAATACCTCTGTCTGAGCATTTTCGGTTTTGTTTGATTCATTCTGTCACATCGTTCTGATTTATCTGGTTATCAAATTATGTTCCCGAAAAAACCCGGAGCACGTGTGTCACCTGCCGGGGCCTTGTCAGAATATTTTAAATTTTTGACCGAAAATGGGCAATTACTCTGATATAAAAATATTTGGATTATCCCCCTTTTGTGAACCCATCACAAAGATTGATATAAACATTGATATAAGCATTTGTAATCATTCAATTAATAGTTTTCAAACAGAGTAAATACATTTAGTAGTTGATGATTAGGAATCCGCTGTGGTCGAGTGGTTAGCGTTGGTGATTTCGAAACCCGGTGTCCCGGGTTCGATCCCCAGTCACGGCACTACGGTGATGGTAGAGTGCTCTTGGGCAAGGCACATTTCCTAGCATAGTACTGGTTTGTTTACCCAGGGATCATAAATAAGTGAATTGTCGCCGTGATATAACTGAAATAATGTTGAAAGCGGCGTAAAACCCCAATAAATAAATAAATAAATAGTTGATGATTATGTTTTTAAGTTGGTGTTCCTTAAATAATGCACCTTGTTTAACTAATATGTATCTAGTGAAAACCAGACAAATTATGATTAACAAACATGAATGACAGCATATTAATACATATTTGTAACTTACGCCAGTACAGATAACACGACACAAAATCTAATTAATGAGTAAATTTTGATGAAACTCAAATCACAATGTTGACATTAAAGCGACTGAAATCTAGATGGCACGAAAACCCACCCCCAAAACCCCCTCTAATTCGCCCAAAATGTTATTCTTTATGTTATCCAAGTAAAACAAAGGTAGAAAATGTATCATTTTTTATCAATAAAGTGAACTTGAGTCGTTTTCAATTGTTCCGATGAAGGGGTTTCCTATTTAAAAATACCACGGAATCCTTCAGACGGGCACCTTGCAACGATCACGTGATATAACTATATAACGGTTCACTCTGACAGGCGTGTACAGTTATACACAATTTACACGATTGCGCGTCTTTTTTGAAGGGAAATGCGCACGTAGTCAGCTTAACATACTCAGAATGAATGTATTCGTAGATTTTCCGAACACGAAACTTTCAGACCAGGTAAACTCTCATTGTTCATTACAAACACTATGATCGCAGTGGAATCATACGTCTATTTTGCACTACAGTTTTGACAAGTAGCTTTTTGTCAAACAAAACGGAACTCGGCATGTCCTTTACTCTTTGAACCGTCCGGAAATCAAATTCTCAAGTAAGTGCTAATGACAAAACTGAAAGTTCCTAAATCGAAGTTACGAGTTTTAATGACATAAGTAGTGTTCCGTACATGCTAGATACTTCATAATTCATTTCTAATACAAATGACTGGCAACAATTCCCGTTCCAAAAACAGTCATTCTTTCTACAGGGTATATCAAACATAAATTCATCCAAAGAGTGGAGGTTATCCATAAATTCCCAGGAAACTGTCATATCTCTTTAATCGTTATCAATTGTATCGTTGATTTGAGTTTGTCATTGTTTCCAATAGTATTTTATCTATAAAATCATATATGTGAATGTATGCCCAAATAATATCAAAATTATAGTTATGCATGATAAAGACCGTAATCAGAATCGGTCAAACGCAGGGCGTAGTTCGATAGATACAAATTTGTCCTGTTATGGGCGAAAACATTGCAAACTTTGGGGCTTATCAGGCTATTGAGAGATCTCTATCTCCGAGCAATACTGGCGTTTACATAAGCTAGCTTACCAGGCATGTGTCGCTGTCCGCTTGGCTTGATAAGCTAGAGTAATTTATTTGGGTCATAAACTGTTTTGTTTTATTATATTTCCAGTCTCGATTTTTTCTAGTACAGCGAACACTTTGATATTTGTTTATTTAAGGCTTTTACATAAATTAGTGCTGCTGTATTTTCAACACTTACAATGCGAGTATACAAAGAGAACAGATGTTTTGCAGTGATTGAAAATTATTTTGTCTCTTTATTCGTAAAATTGTACAAAAAACAATATGGTCAGTCAACTTCCGTTATCAGGTAACAAAGGGTGGTTGAAGCTGATGGGAGGGGGCGGGGCGGGTATTGATACCCTGCTGAGATGGCACAATACAGAATACACCAATACATAGGCATTTCACCTTTCTGAGGCATCGAATTTTACATAAATGTTAAAAAAGGACGTATTTCTCGGTCAAGCTCGCCTCTTACCTCTCAATCAAGCTCGATTGAAAGGCAAGAGTCGAGCCAGACCAAGTGTTTTAGGCAATATTAAATACTTACAAATTTAGGCACAGATAGGACTTGACTCCATTTGGCGCCGTCCCAAGAATGGGGCTTCAAAATTAGTCAGGCAAAAACAGTAGGGGTATTATTTGGTCACAAAAACTCGAACCTAGTGGACGTATCTTTAGGAAACACAAAAGTACAATTTAAGAAGACTGTAAATGTTGGGCATGACTCTTGATAAAAGGTTTACTTTACAGTCACATATAAATGAACTGTTCACCAAATGCCAACAGGACTTAAACTTAATGAGAATGCTAAGGGACACAACCTTTGGATCTGATAAAAATTCGCTCCTCCTTCTCTACAATTCCTTAATACGTCCAAAGCTAGACTAAAGCTAATTTAAAGCGGTTAAATACTGTCCAACACAAGGCCTTAATTATAGCTCTGAGAGCTCTACCCAACACTCCATTAAGCATACTTGAACAAGAAGCTTGGATTGAGCCTCTAAAACTACGACTCGATGAGCAATCCCTAAATAACCTGGCTAGGGTAAAGAGTAGACCTTGCAACCCTGTTAATGCCATCATTGGAGCCGATTTCCTCGTCTAAGCAAAATACAAGTCAGCCAAACTTCCATTCGGAGCCGCTTTTCAACAGCTGGCCGAGGAGTATCAGATCCATGAATGTAATGTAACGGACCTTAGGCACCGTCTAGAGTCGCCCTGGATGCTATTTCCCCCCGTAGTCGACATGCCCCTAAGTTTGAGGTTTAAACAGAATGATCATCCACCAACAATTTTAGAAATCACAAATGACCATATCTCCTCAAATTACGCTGATCACTTAAAAATCTATACAGACGGTAGTAAAGATACGAATCAGACAGTTGCGGCAGCAATGGTTATACCATTCAAAAAAGTTACCATCACAAAAAGACTCAGTTATAAGTTATATATCTATGCTGCCGAACTGATATGCTCTTAACTGGACTCTCGTCAACCGACCCACAACATGCTGCTTTTCTATCAGACTGTCTATCAGCACTTCTATCAATTAATCTAAGAAACAACAACTCTAGGCCTGATCTTATACAAAATATCATCTCCCTTCATGATCAGTGCTATGTTAATGACATACAAGTTAAACTAGTGTGGTATCCAGCTCATGTCGACGTACAGGAAAATGAATTAGCAGATAGGGCAGCAAAGGACGGACTGAGGTGCTCTGTCGTTGATACTATTCCCCTGGCAACAACTGAAATTTACTCCATAATTAGGACCTTCAAAAAGCAAAAATAGAGTAGAAGGTTGGCACATTCCACACATAGCCAGCCTATCCCACTACAGGGAGCCAGTCTTAGTCAGCCGCACAAATATTCAACTAAAAGGGTGGGTAAGTATGTGACTAGACTGAGACTGGGTTACAATCTGCTGCCAGGGAGTATCGGACGGTTCATATTGGGAAAACCAAAAACATGTCCAAAATGTGTCGTCCCGGATACTACAGAGCATTTTCTGTTGCATTGTGGGGTTCACAGGGAATCAAGGAAAAAGCTCTCCGATGTCATACTGAGGTCTGGCGGTCAAATTGACACAAATACTTTACTTTGTCCTTCCAAGGCCCTCCGGACTTCTACGTCTATGGCATTGGAGTGTTACATTTCGGACTGTCAGATGATAGAAAATATATAGGTGTCATCTGCAACAGTTTTATGGGTGCTTGCTATCACATCCGCGCCCTTAAATATTTAAGGATTTACCTCATTTGTTCTTAATTATTGACCTACATTGGTTAAATACAGACCCACATTTCTTAATGATTGACCTACATTCCTTAATTATCAACTGACTGGGGCTTTTTATCACGTCCGCACTCTGTCTCATTTTACCGTTTTCACATTGTTTAAGCCATCATATTTTACCTCATATTATAGTCAAAATGTTTTATACACCATAGGGATACTATTTTCATACCCTTCAAGCCTTTTACTACTTTACATTTATAATAAAGCATTTTCATGTCCTATTACAGAGCGGACACAAATCCCAATGCACAAAATAAAACTTGAAAGTTAAATTCATTATAGTTACTTTCTCCCGTATGTAGGTTGCATTTAAGTTTATTTTTTTACCTTCAAATTACTCTGTTTTCTGCCCTAGCCGGTACCAAATAGGATATACAGTAAACAAAAATGGGCTCCCGAATCATCCTTTCATGTGTTTTAAAAATACTACTGCGATTTGCAGTGACATGTTCTTTTGTTGTGGGACGACGGGCTGGACTGTCCAAAGAGAGGGAGTCGGTGGCGTATGGCTTGCTGCATATGGGTGTGGGACCCCGTCTGCGCAAGCACGCCTTTCATTGCGTGTCGAGGGGTGGGGGGGGGGGGGGGGGGTGGGGGTGACGATATCTTAGTCATTTACGACATGCTCTGTTTGGGGTGCGCGCGTGGATAAGTGTGTAGTGAGGCACCGCTGCTGAATCCCTGTGGTGGCTGGCTTGTTGGACCCGGTATGATAGGGAACCCATATTAAAATATGAGCCAGTGTTGCAACCATGCCATGAACTTGTTTTTATCATGTAACAATTTAATTAAACGTAATTGGCACAGTGTGGGATATATGTATATAACTCTCAATTTTTACGGTTCATGAAAGGGTCTTTTGTTGCTATACCGTGTCCAAACTGCTGGCGGGCCAGCATCAGGTCTACATGAATACTTTTTAAACCCTTTGGTCATGAATGTTTTAACCACACTGTGCTATATCAACTCTAACAAATAGAGCAACCTCGCAACGGGGCCAACGATTGACGGGCCACACAATTTGATCTTGCTCGGTTTCCGAGTCACAACCATAACTGATAGTGTGTTGGAGATCGAGCTTGAATAAAAAACGGATTGAAAATTACCCAATCAGAGGCTCCGTTGCGAAAGTATGTTCGGTACTGTTTTTTTCTACAAAAATGTTTTTTATTCAATAAATTGTTGCAAGTTATTTATTCTTCGTCAGAATTATGTTTTTTTTTCATTTTTATGAGAAAATGACTTAAAATTATTGTATTAAAATTGTGTTTGCCCTTTGCCCATTCATATGGGTTAAAGGGTAAAACAAGTACCTGTAAAACGGGACCTGTGATTGGCTGGACGCTAGGTTTGGTCAACTCGTTTTTCCCGTAGATTCATGTGAAAGTCGAGCTTGACCAGAAAAGCGGATTGAAATTCGACCAATCAGGGGTACTGTTGTGTAGGACTGTTAGGCAGTACTTTTTTGGCATCTGTTATTTTACTTGCGCTTTAACGATTGTCTTTTCTTAAAAATAATAAAAAATGATTTACTTACATACACTTATATACCTACACACAACAATATATATATATAAACAGAAAGCGGGATATGTAACAATGAAAAGAAATCAAACAATATCAAAATTCAATAATATATAATAAACAAGAGGCCCATGAGGGCCTATGCTCTACTGGGATGGTTCTATGGTCATTTTCAATCAAGAGCATGTATGTATGGTAGTAGTATAGGGGTCGGTTGGGCCCCAAACAGAGATGACGTAATCGGCGGCCATTTTGTTGACCTAGTTACTATTTATAGTATCTCATTTGCATATAAGGATTGACACGAGTAAGGACGCCATTTTGTAGTTATACAATGACTGCGCATGCGTGGCGGCTATTTTGAATGTTCTATATTTAGAATGACATCATGGGTCTATATTTAGAAAGCTTTAACAATGGAGCAAGTGTTTCGGTAGCACCCTTCGGGCGAGACCACCAACGATTTGTCTCTATCCTTCTACCAATAGATTCTAGCGGGTATGTTGTTGGAACCCTCGAAAATAATGGCGGGGAAATTCGACCTAACCGTTGCTACATTGTTTCGGGAAACCTGACACGAGACATCCATACAACACGATATATCCCTTTAATATGTCGTATAGTCGAGCCGAAGCACGCAGTCAAACATGTATGGTAAAGCAATAAATGTAACGTCTTACCTCGAGAACGTCCAGAGTTCAAATGACAGATGCGCATGTCCTGACACCACGATTATTTCACAATCAGAAACACACCAGGTGTCCGAACAATAGACCATTGAAATGTTAATCTCCTTCAAAGGCGCCATACTGTCTGCGTCTATTTATTTAAGGCCGGAAACATGAACAATGCCCAATTGAAATGTCAAAGTTAATCTCCTTTAAAGGCGCCATACTGTCTGCGTCTATTGATTTAAAGCCGGAAACATGAACAATGCCCCATTGACATGTCAATATCAATCTCCTTTAAAGGCGACACAGTGTCCAGCGTCTATTGATTTAAGGACGGAAACGTGTACAATAGCCCATTGACATGTTGAAAAGTAATCCCCTTTAAAGGCGACATACTGTCTGCGTCTGAACACCTGCAACGAACGCGTTAACACTTGTCTGAGAATAACCCTTTACACTGCTGTTCAAAAGATTACCCTACATGATGAAAGTTATTATCATGTTTTAATTTGCACTTGAAAAGTGTCACTGTAGTTAAACACGACTTTACCAATTTGATCATATTTCAAATATAGAGGGAAAAGGAGCCCATTAAAAGCGTCAAATCGGTTTTTGTTAATTTGTATCACTATTTACGCTTTAACTTTTTCTCTTTATGCTACCAAATGATAGAAGACCCAAAAAGCTTTCATTTAAACCAAAGTTTGTCGCTATAATTGTTTACCGTTTTCGAGTTATGTAATATGAGAGACTTTTAAACCCCCAAAATGAACTTGCCCCGATCCTCAAGTTTGATATACCGTTGGAAAGATCTCGTTGCACCCTTTTCATATATGAAAAAAATATGGTCCTACGAATATTAGTTCTCTAGTTATCGTCGTTTTAAATATGTGTTTTTTCAAAGTGCGTCAAAAGTCTTCTCAATGCGTAAATGCCGATATCTCCTTTATTTCTTGTCCGAATGTAGTCGTGTTTGGACTCGTTGAAATGGGTTTCGTAAACTCTATCGATTGAGGAGTCAAACCGGAAGTTTGGTGTGTCTGTAAACCGGAAGTGACGTCATTATATATTACAATGGTCATATCTTCCTTAGTTCTGAACCGATGTTTACAATTTGTATATCATTCGAAAGCTCTCATCGAGATATGAGTATATTCGAATTTGAAAGATATCCGATCAATGTTTTCATGACATTGTACTTTAAATAAGCAGCGCAAGGGGTAAATGAAAAACAAAGACATGAATATAATTTCTACAATTTTATTATATAATCAAGTATTGTAGTTCGCATAATCAAAATAACTAACACTATTTATTGAACACAGCATTCACAAATCACGATTCATTAAGGGATAAAAATGATTATCAATTCGTCTCATACTCCATCCATGACGTCTATGAATAACTGTCAACCGTTCCGTTATGTTGTAAACGTGGTTAATTTAGGGCTCCCCCCGGCACTTTATTTCCGATAATTTAGTCTTGTAGTCCCGGTGGTCCGTGTATTCGATACCCATTTTTCGCATTGTCAATCATGGTATGTTGTCTTTTCCTGGATACATCTGATTTGGCTAGTTCAACAGCTTGAGCCACGGGTGTCACAAAGTTAATGGTGGGTTCTTTCATCGTCCCACCAATCTGAATTTTTTCCACGACGTATTGTCCTTTATGATTAGGTTTCAACTTCCCTTCGGCCATCCGTTGAAAATGTCGTGTCCACATTTCTACTCTATCCATCGTTGACGTAAGTGAAGTACACAGCGAGTGATAGTTTTATCTTTGGCTATTAGCTGTTACTTTCCTCCCCTTATAGCATGTCTTCACCATCACTGTCGTCGCTACCACCATAGCTAACGTCGTCGTTCTCAGACTTCACTATACCTTCTATTAAATAACGGTGTTTCTTAATGGCCGACTGTATGGCCTGTTCTAGTATCATTCCCTCGGACACGAGTTCGTGTACATCTTCCATGACACGTTGGTGAATGACTCCGTGTTCTAATTGGAATGTGTGGAGAAGCAGTTGGCTATACATACGTAAGACATGTGTTGTATCTTCCGCTACTATTTTTGAGTCTGCCTTTTTCTTGGCCTCGTCATTGGACATTCCATCTCGCTCATACTTTTCCACTTTTTTTCGCCAAGATTTTTCATTATTGTTCGAAGCTTTACGGTACATGACTCCAAACACTTTGTGTTCTTCGCTGTCTTTATCTTTTACATCTTCTTCGCTCTGGTCATAGGATATCCACCGTTTTAATGGAGGCGTTTCCGAGTGATCCTCCGTGGCAGAACGTTTATTACACCATCGTTTGACATGATTTTGTAAAGAATGAACGTCACCAAACACGATACCACAATCGTCGCAAACGGGCATGTCTAGACTGTTATAAGACTCGAGGCTGGAATCACTCTTTATGTACTCCACAGGGGTGTCCCTTATAGTTTTCTTAACTGAATATCCTCGCTGATCATATGCTGGAGTATCACTTATATACTTGTGTTCAGCTACTGATACATTCTGTTCAAAAATGTTTGGTCTAAGTCGCATGTATTCGGGTGTAGAGGCTTGAAGATCAATAACGAGATGTCCATATGGCTTTTCTGTGGCGTTTCGATATACATTCATGAAACTGTGACTACTGGTAGGGTAGATCCGTCGTGCCAGTACAGAAATTTGATGTCTATCAACTGGGTTGTTAAACACAATTAAATATTTTGTATTAAGGCTGATATCTCGGCACGCTTTTCCTTGAGGAAAAACGTTCTGTGTCAGGAAAATGACCGTCAAGTTTCTATGATGAGATCCTTTAGTAAAAAGATTAGCCACTCTTTCATCCTTCTTCGCCTCTCCCATCAAATCATCTAATATGATGCAGTTCCGCACGTTTACGTCTAGATACATATCTTGTTCAAGACAGTCTGGAATCCCCCTCACAAATTCAACGTTAGACAATTCTGTCTTGATTTCGTCGTATAATGGTTGATTTTGACTATAACACCAGATGATCCTCTGAGGTGGTGGTTGGATTGTATCTTGGCACAATATCATCTTAGTCAATACCGATTTACCACTTCCACTCGGCCCAGACAAAACGAGTGTACACGGATGTTTAAACTTAAATACAGGCGCTCCGGGCGCTCCAAAATGCGCTCCGGGAGCTCCCAAATGCGCTCCGGGCGCTCCCAAATGCTCTCCGGGCGCTCCCAAATGCGCTTCGGGCGCTCCCAAATGCGCTCCGGGCGCTCCCAAATGCGCTCCGGGCGCTCCCAAATGCGCTCCGGGCGCTCCAAAATGCGCTCCGGGAGCTCCCAAATGCGCTCCGGGCGCTCCCAAATGCGCTCCGGGTGCTCCCAAATGCGCTCCGGGAGCTCCCAAATGCGCTCCGGGAGCTCCCAAATGCGCTCCGGGCGCTCCCTCATATTGTTGTACTCCTGGTGATATATTCCAGTATCTTTGGTCTGTATGTAAAGTGTTTGTTTCTCTCATGTCTCATTAGATTGTATCTACTACAGAACGTCTGATCACACGTTGTACAGAAAATTGTACTCATCTTTTCAAAGTCGTGTGTTGCAGTTTATTGTGGATATCTTCCCCTTATAAACTTGCAGAGCGCTCGGAGCGCATTTGGGAGCTCCCGGAGCGCATTTGAGAGCTCCCGGAGCGCATTTGGGAGCGCCCGGAGCGCATTTGGGAGCGCCCGGAGCGCATTTGGGAGCGCCCGGAGCGCATTTGGGAGCTCCCGGAGCGCATTTTGGAGCGCCCGGAGCGCATTTGGGAACGCCCGGAGCGCATTTGGGAGCGCCCGGAGCGCCTGTATTTAAGTTTAAACATCCGTGTACACTCGTTTTGTCTGGGCCGAGTGGAAGTGGTAAATCGGTATTGACTAAGATGATATTGTGCCAAGATACAATCCAACCACCACCTCAGAGGATCATCTGGTGTTATAGTCAAAATCAACCATTATACGACGAAATCAAGACAGAATTGTCTAACGTTGAATTTGTGAGGGGGATTCCAGACTGTCTTGAACAAGATATGTATCTAGACGTAAACGTGCGGAACTGCATCATATTAGATGATTTGATGGGAGAGGCGAAGAAGGATGAAAGAGTGGCTAATCTTTTTACTAAAGGATCTCATCATAGAAACTTGACGGTCATATTCCTGACACAGAACGTTTTTCCTCAAGGAAAAGCGTGCCGAGATATCAGCCTTAATACAAAATATTTAATTGTGTTTAACAACCCAGTTGATAGACATCAAATTTCTGTACTGGCACGACGGATCTACCCTACCAGTAGTCACAGTTTCATGAATGTATATCGAAACGCCACAGAAAAGCCATATGGACATCTCGTTATTGATCTTCAAGCCTCTACACCCGAATACATGCGACTTAGACCAAACATTTTTGGACAGAATGTATCAGTAGCTGAACACAAGTATATAAGTGATACTCCAGCATATGATCAGCGAGGATATTCAGTTAAGAAAACTATAAGGGACACCCCTGTGGAGTACATAAAGAGTGATTCCAGCCTCGAGTCTTATAACAGTCTAGACATGCCCGTTTGCGACGATTGTGGTATCGTGTTTGGTGACGTTCATTCTTTACAAAATCATGTCAAACGATGGTGTAATAAGCGTTCTGCCACGGAGGATCACTCGGAAACGCCTCCATTAAAACGGTGGATATCCTATGACCAGAGCGAAGAAGATGTAAAAGATAAAGACAGCGAAGAACACAAAGTGTTTGGAGTCATGTACCGTAAAGCTTCGAACAATAATGAAAAATCTTGGCGAAAAAAAGTGGAAAAGTATGAGCGAGATGGAATGTCCAATGACGAGGCCAAGAAAAAGGCAGACTCAAAAATAGTAGCGGAAGATACAACACATGTCTTACGTATGTATAGCCAACTGCTTCTCCACACATTCCAATTAGAACACGGAGTCATTCACCAACGTGTCATGGAAGATGTACACGAACTCGTGTCCGAGGGAATGATACTAGAACAGGCCATACAGTCGGCCATTAAGAAACACCGTTATTTAATAGAAGGTATAGTGAAGTCTGAGAACGACGACGTTAGCTATGGTGGTAGCGACGACAGTGATGGTGAAGACATGCTATAAGGGGAGGAAAGTAACAGCTAATAGCCAAAGATAAAACTATCACTCGCTGTGTACTTCACTTACGTCAACGATGGATAGAGTAGAAATGTGGACACGACATTTTCAACGGATGGCCGAAGGGAAGTTGAAACCTAATCATAAAGGACAATACGTCGTGGAAAAAATTCAGATTGGTGGGACGATGAAAGAACCCACCATTAACTTTGTGACACCCGTGGCTCAAGCTGTTGAACTAGCCAAATCAGATGTATCCAGGAAAAGACAACATACCATGATTGACAATGCGAAAAATGGGTATCGAATACACGGACCACCGGGACTACAAGACTAAATTATCGGAAAGAAAGTGCCGGGGGGAGCCCTAAATTAACCACGTTTACAACATAACGGAACGGTTGACAGTTATTCATAGACGTCATGGATGGAGTATGAGACGAATTGATAATCATTTTTATCCCTTAATGAATCGTGATTTGTGAATGCTGTGTTCAATAAATAGTGTTAGTTATTTTGATTATGCGAACTACAATACTTGATTATATAATAAAATTGTAGAAATTATATTCATGTCTTTGTTTTTCATTTACCCCTTGCGCTGCTTATTTAAAGTACAATGTCATGAAAACATTGATCGGATATCTTTCAAATTCGAATATACTCATATCTCGATGAGAGCTTTCGAATGATATACAAATTGTAAACATCGGTTCAGAACTAAGGAAGATATGACCATTGTAATATATAATGACGTCACTTCCGGTTTACAGACACACCAAACTTCCGGTTTGACTCCTCAATCGATAGAGTTTACGAAACCCTTTTCAACGAGTCCAAACACGACTACATTCGGACAAGAAATAAAGGAGATATCGGCATTTACGCATTGAGAAGACTTTTGACGCACTTTGAAAAAACACATATTTAAAACGACGATAACTAGAGAACTAATATTCGTAGGACCATATTTTTTTCATATATGAAAAGGGTGCAACGAGATCTTTCCAACGGTATATCAAACTTGAGGATCGGGGCAAGTTCATTTTGGGGGTTTAAAAGTCTCTCATATTACATAACTCGAAAACGGTAAACAATTATAGCGACAAACTTTGGTTTAAATGAAAGCTTTTTGGGTCTTCTATCATTTGGTAGCATAAAGAGAAAAAGTTAAAGCGTAAATAGTGATACAAATTAACAAAAACCGATTTGACGCTTTTAATGGGCTCCTTTTCCCTCTATATTTGAAATATGATCAAATTGGTAAAGTCGTGTTTAACTACAGTGACACTTTTCAAGTGCAAATTAAAACATGATAATAACTTTCATCATGTAGGGTAATCTTTTGAACAGCAGTGTAAAGGGTTATTCTCAGACAAGTGTTAACGCGTTCGTTGCAGGTGTTCAGACGCAGACAGTATGTCGCCTTTAAAGGGGATTACTTTTCAACATGTCAATGGGCTATTGTACACGTTTCCGTCCTTAAATCAATAGACGCTGGACACTGTGTCGCCTTTAAAGGAGATTGATATTGACATGTCAATGGGGCATTGTTCATGTTTCCGGCTTTAAATCAATAGACGCAGACAGTATGGCGCCTTTAAAGGAGATTAACTTTGACATTTCAATTGGGCATTGTTCATGTTTCCGGCCTTAAATAAATAGACGCAGACAGTATGGCGCCTTTGAAGGAGATTAACATTTCAATGGTCTATTGTTCGGACACCTGGTGTGTTTCTGATTGTGAAATAACGTGTCTAAAAATAGATCGTGGTGTCAGGACATGCGCATCTGTCATTTGAACTCTGGACGTTCTCGAGGTAAGACGTTACATTTATTGCTTTACCATACATGTTTGACTGCGTGCTTCGGCTCGACTATACGACATATTAAAGGGATATATCGTGTTGTATGGATGTCTCGTGTCAGGTTTCCCGAAACAATGTAGCAACGGTTAGGTCGAATTTCCCCGCCATTATTTTCGAGGGTTCCAACAACATACCCGCTAGAATCTATTGGTAGAAGGCTAGAGACAAATCGTTGGTGGTCTCGCCCGAAGGGTGCTACCGAAACACTTGCTCCATTGTTAAAGCTTTCTAAATATAGACCCATGATGTCATTCTAAATATAGAACATTCAAAATGGCCGCCACGCATGCGCAGTCATTGTATAACTACAAAATGGCGTCCTTACTCGTGTCAATCCTTATATGCAAATGAGATACTATAAATAGTAACTAGGTCAACAAAATGGCCGCCGATTACGTCATCTCTGTTTGGGGCCCAACCGACCCCTATACTACTTATGGTGAAGATCGGATAGTAAATGGAGGCTCTATTGTGTTCACAATCTGTATTATAGCAATTTTGACAATTTCAAGGGCCATAATCCAGTCATGGTTTTCGAAAGGAACCGAGCTCTCATAAATATTTAACTACTATCTAAGTTCGAAGATCAGCTAGTAAATGGAGCCTCTATTGTGTTCACAAGCTCTATTATAGCAATTTTGGCAAATTCAAGGGCCATATTTCAGCCTTGCTTGGGCGGATCTGGCTGGTTTGCAAAAGAAACCAAGCTCTCATCAATATTTAACTACTATCTAAGTTTGGTGAAGATCGAATAGTAAATGGAGGCTATATTGTGTTCACAAGCTGTATTATAGCAATTTTGACAACTTCAAGGGTCATAATCTAGTCATGCAAGGGCACATCTGGCTGGTTTTCGAAAGGAACCAAGCTCTCATCAATATTTAACTACTGTCTAAGTTTGGTGGAGATCAGATTGTAAATGGAGCCTCTATTGTGTTCACAAGCTCTATTATAGCAATTTTGACAATTTCAAGGGTCATAATCCAGTATCGCATGGGCGGATCTGGCTGGTTTGCAAAAGGAATCGAGCTCTCATGGATATCTAACTACTGTAAAAGTTTGATTGAGATACAATCAAAACTGAAGACTGTATCGCGCTCACAAGCAATTGTTTACGGACGCACGGACGCACGACGGACACCACGCCACGGCATAAGCTCTTCTGGCCTTTGGCCAGTAGAGCTAAAAATTAAAAAAAATTAAAAAGTATGGTCTACCCCCGAAATAAAAAATAATAGGAGAGAGAAAGCAATAGCTGCTCGCCAAATGGCTTTATACCACAATGCGAGGGTAAACAACCCCAAACCATCAACAACCAGTGTTTTGATAAGCCAATCATTAGTCCTCATCGCATTGAGTAAATCGAAGTCCACTTAAAAATGTAAGGTTATGTATATACCTCAACTGGTATAAATGGACAAAGGGTGGATCGAAATAGTATTTACACACACATTGCTGATTGAGTATATGTATTGCAAAGTGTGGGTAAAAAGTCAATGTAAAATTATTTACAACAGACGTAATATCTTCTGGTCAGCAACAACGGTCCCAATCAAGTGCCAATCAAAATAATATTATATACAAACGTCCACACTGTGTGCTATTTGATTCTTTTTGCAGTGTTTCTAGCAATACCGATATAATGCTTGGGCCTCCTCTGTATCTAATATAGGGTATGTACAATAATAAGAAGTGTAATGTATGTGTTAAGCTAGTGTGTTCTTCGAATATGGTGTTCTATATACATTTAACATAACCGCTTCCCCCACTTACCGTCTATTTGGAAAAGTAGCCAGTTGCTTGGGAAGATTGTTGTGTGGAGTATTGGTGTGAGAAAACCAGGAAATGCATGAATAGGTGAACTGGCCGCCGTGATATAACTGAGAAATTGTTAAAAACGGCGTTAAACCCCAATCAATCAATCAATCACCCACTTACCAGTACGGTATAACAGCTGCTGTAAAAAGGGAGTTTAAACACTGAGTTTGTATATGAACACAAAAGTGCGAACGTACTGATGGCGTGTATTCGTGGGATTATTTCCTTTGATGTTTTTGTTGTGGGGTGCACCCCACAAGCATGCAATTCATTCAGTAATTAACCCCCTTTTACGAAATGAATAACATTAATATGCAAATGAGATTCCCGTTATAAATCTTTTTTTTTTTTTTATCTTAGTGTTTTTATAAGGGTAGTGGGTGAGCTTTTATGAAAACACCACACCCCACAAGTACTCGGCCACCTGTACGACAAAACAACTCATGGTATCAAAAATTCTATAATGAAACAAATCAGATTTGTATCATTTGACTTACCACAGACATTACACGTAAGTAGAGAGGGTACGCTACGACACTGTTACTGTGCCCAGCGCACCCGTCTTTATTTAAATGGAGTTTTATGGGTGTGGAAAATGACGTCCCTATCATAAAGATAACAAAGTTTATTCTAATACTATTTCATGGACAAACGGAAATACAATTATTGTAGAAAATATGTATGGGGAAAGACGAGTTGTCTCTCTTTCTAAAGTATTGTAGTTTGTTATATTAAACAAAATTGCCGTTTGGGCAGACGACAAAAATGTGTGACGTCATTCCCACGATAGGGATAATCGATAAAAGCATGAAAATATGGGTAGGAGGACCATTTCCTGTGAAATATCTACCTCAGTACTAAGCCAGTGATAAAAAACCCAGTATATTTGAAAATAATAAGTTTTTTTGTTTAATTGTAAGATGCATGAAAATCTTCCCAATGAGGGAAGAATTTTACTCTATTTTTAGACTCGTGGTCTATTGATAGTTGTACTTTTAAATTTGATCTTACTAGTTTTTTTTGCGACACATTCCTAGTTATATACAGAATAGTTATTGACATTTTTGGGATATATATATGTAAATGGTATCCATGTATAGGTTCTGTTTTAATACTGTAACAGATAACAATATATATGTTATATAGATAAATGTTATTTTCTTCGTTTGAGAGTATCGAATTAGATCGTTGTGCTGGTATATTATTCAGCGCTGGCGAGGTGACTGACTCAGACGTGTTTTTTTTTCATTTTTGTAGCAATATAACATTCAATTTGTCATGCATGTATAGTTAATTGGCATCTTAAATTTAATTTTGTTTTTGTTTATTTTGACTGGTGTCGACAAAAGAGTGTAGGTAATTAATAATGATAGATGTTTAAGAGTGTTTGTTAAACAGTCGTTGAAATAACGATTTCAAGATATATTTATATAGCACATGTTATCCGTGATATTAATTTGTGTGTCAGGATACTGGCATGAAAGGATACGTGATCGTGTTACACAGAGCGTTCTTAGGATAGATATCAGTTAATGCGTGGCTACCTTTATAATTGAAGGAATATTAGATATGCTGAATAATAAGAAGGCATATTTAATACCCTATAGCATAGATATTCCTGTTACAGGCGTGGCTGTCTTTAGAATGGATAGGGATATATGGTTATCGTCAAGGCGATTACCTTTCCGATCTACGGTTCATAGAAGAATTGATAATAAGGGTTGTAGTTCTGTGGTTTGTTGTTGTTGGTTTTTTGATAAACATGTGTCGTTTTTCACTAGGTGTAAAGAACAAAAGAGAAGGCCAGGAAACTGGGATTAAAACGGATAAAATACAATGACCGTGCTTCACACAACTTTCGTATGATACATATCAGTTCAGGCGTGGCTGCCTTTTTCATTGATGGAATATTGGATATTTCTGAAACGGGCGTGGCTGCCTTTACAATTGCTGGCGATATATGGTAATCGTCAAGGCGATTGACTTTTCGATTGATGGTGCACACAAGATTGAAGTTGTTGTTGTTGTTGTTTTAGTTTTTTTTAATAAAGATGTGACTGTATTATAACAGAACAGTCGGTCGACAAGTCCAACCGCTTTGCCAAAAACCATATATGTATTCTGTGTTAAATATGTGTGCGAGAGAAATATGAGTATGCAGTGGAAAATATATTATAACAATTGTTTTACATAGAAGTTTATCCTTTAGCTTAAAAAATACGCAAATCACACTGTTTTAGACACTAAAACTACACAAACTCATGTGATTATACCAGATAACAGCTACATTTTGTCTGTCATCTGACAATTAAGGAGATATGTCTCAAATGCCTTAAAAAGGGAGGTCTGGAGTCCTTTGGATGGAAAAAGACTATCATGTATTGACACTTGCATACCAGACCCTGTATGACATTGGATAGTATTTCCCTGGCTTTCCTGTGCACCCTACAATGTAACTGAAAATGCTCTGTGGTATTTCGCACATTACATCTTAGGCATATAGGAGAACCGCCCTTAATATATTGACCAATGTTTCCTGGCAAAAAGTTGTTTTTTAGTCTGAGGCGCATCACACACTTATCAACCATTTTGTTGGTTGAATAACTGTGTGGCGGTCTCAGACTGATTCCGTGCTAAGGAATAGGCTGCTTATGTTGTTGTTTAGCAAGCGTTTTTGTTATTTCCAGCTTCTAATGATGGAATAGCTTTCGGTTATTGACAGTGGAATGTTTTCACCCACAGAGCCCCTCATTCCGTTTTTTGCCGCCCTATCTGCTAATTCAGTTCCTGGTAAATCGACATGAGCTGGACATCACACAAATTTAACTTGTATATTATTTAAATGGCATTGATCATTAAGGGCTATGAAGTTTTCTATAATATCGGGCCTATAATTGCTATCCCCTAAGTCGATTGACTATAAGGAAGAGAGTGAGTCAGACACAATTGCTACGTTGTGTGGTTTGTTGACAATTGTACCGTTTAAGGCAAATTGAATAGCGGTCAGTTCGGCAGCATAAATTGATAACTTGTTGCTGAGCCTCTTATTGACTGTTATTTTGGTTGATGGTATAACCATTGCTGCCGCAATTGCATGATCTGTATCTTTACTACCGTCAGTATATATCTTTAGATGCTCATCAAAGTTTAAGGGGATATGATCATTTGTGATTTCTAAATGTTTGGGCGGATGATCATTCTTATTGAACCTTAGACTTAGGGACTTGTCGACTACAGGATTAGTTATAGTCTAGGGTGACAAGAGGCGCGGTCTGAAGTCTGCCACTTTACATTCCTGAATTCGTTATTCTTCGACCAGCTGTTGCACAGCGGCTCCAAATGGAAGCGTTGCACGCTTATATTTGGACTTTACGAAGAAAACGGATCCTATGATAGCGTTCACAGGTTTGCAAGGTCTGTTTCTGACTTTAGCCCAGTACTTGAGGGTTTGTTCTTCTCAACGAAGATCTAGGGGTTCAACCCCGGCTTCCTGTTCTAATTTATGGGATGGTGTATTGAGAAGAGCTCTCAGAGCTATAGTTAGAGCCCTCCGTAGGATATTATTTAGTCTCTTAAGATTGGATTATGTAGCACAAGATCATATTACAGCACAATATTCTATCTTTGGACGTATTACTTACTTTTGAATAATTCCCAATCTGCTTTATCAAGTTAAAATTTATCTTCTGCATTTGTATAGTTTTCATTTGTTCCTATCATTGATATTATATTGGGAAATAATCAGAGCCCAAAGTGTTGTTTAGCACTTTCCATCCTATTTCACTAGCTATCCGCGGACTGGTGTTAGTAAGATATATGCACGTGACAACCCCACGGCCTAGGTCTACCCTGGTAGACGAGCCATCGTTGTGCAGTACTAGATCGTACATGAAAACCCAATATTCAACTACACGCCCATGGCTGTCAATTTTTGTGGATCTCCAGATTTGATTATGCGCGTTAAAAACACCAGTTAACACAACGTCCATCTAATTTATATGTTTATCTAATTGGCCTAAGGATTCAACGAAAGCCCATGCTGTGACGTCTGATCCCACTTCTTATTTTGAGAGGGGAGTTAAGGCTTTCAGTCTGGGCCCCTTAATTGTTGATGCACTGGTGGAGATAACTGTACTTATGAACGAGCTCGGTTTTGCTACAGGTGTAACCCAACGTGCCGGTAGACGCACAACTGGGATGCGGGAGCTGTCGAAACTTTTTGGAGTTGTCAATGCATGTTTATTGGCCCATGCAGCAATGATTTTGGAATTTATTTGTTTTGTAATTATAGAGTTGCCTCTTTGATAACCTGAGATAGCTGATCCAAAGAAAAAGTTCGAATCTCCCCTCTGATTCAAAGTTAACTTTGAGCGGACTGGTTTGCGTCTCTTTTGTTCTGAGAAAATTATGTTTGTGTTCCCGCATCCATGGTTATGCGTAAGTTAGGGGTAGGGGATGAGGGGGTATTCCCTCACAGATGACTCCAGTTTGGAGACGTCGGTGAGGGAAGGTCCTCCCTCGGAACTTCTGGAGAACTTAAGCGAGTGCTAATGCGCGCCCCACCCTCCGACCTGTTTACTGCAGGGCTATTGTCAGATGACGTGGTCCAACTGCCCGATTCGTCTGTTGAAAGTGGGCCAGAGGTTGGATTTGTGTTCCGAGTCCTGAGTTTGGATTATGTTGACCGTTGGGTAATTTGAGTTTGTGGGCCTGAACCCAGGGTCATTACTAGTTCAGTCCTACCTTTTGACTTTGTTAACTACTGTAAAGGTTGTGCGGGTTTAGAAGACGGGCTTGGGGTTTTAAGTACTTCAGAGTAGGTAGGTCGGGGATGGAATGAGTATCGGGCAGCGGGACTGAGGGTAGTCCTTGAGGCGGTCGGAGGTTTGGGCGGGTGACTTGCGACTCTATCAGTCTAAGACTTAGCCTGTGCCCAAGGACAGCAGTGGCTTTTCTAATATTCTTGAATAGTTGAGCCTGTAAATATACCGGGCACAGTCTAAATGTGGCCCCCTTTGCACGTTGGACAGCAGAGCAATATCAGTGGAACAGTGTCTGCTATTATGTCTACCGGCACATCGGACGCTTTTAAGGTGAGGATGTAGTGGCAGAATCCATGACATTGAGAACATCTGATAGGCGGAGTCTGATAGGGTTCCACCGGTAGCATGATATGAATAATAAAATTTGACAAAATCGGGGAGAACATTTTCCATGAAGGTTATTTTCACAGGAATCCGCTGTGGTCGAGTGGTTAGCGTCGGGGATTTCGAAACCGGGTGTCCCAGGTTCGATCACCAGTCGCGGCACTACGGTTATGGTGGAATGCCCTTTGGCAAGGTACATTTTCTAACCTAGTACTGGGATCATGAATAAGCGAACTGTCGCCGTGATATAACGGAAATAATGTTGAAAGCGGCATAAAACCCCAATAAATAAATAAATAAATATTTTCACAGCACCGGTGAGCCTACCATGTCTGTTCTTAATGTTAATATAGGTGCTGATTTTCCAAATTGTTTAGGTCTTCTTCATTCTTTTTGGAGTCGTCTGATTGTGGTAGGTTTTTAGATTAGATTGTATTAAACATATTTTATTACGTATGTTACATAATATCAATATATACAAATGAACATTAAATGATAACAAAATATATAACATATGCAAATGGATTAAACTACAAGTTATAACAACATTAGTTACAGTTCTCTCCAGTGCGGCTGTATAAATGTATATGTTTACCGGATTGAAAAAAAAAATGAAAAGAGAACTTATGAAAAGAAAAAGAAAAACTATATTGAAAAAAGAAAAAACAGTAAGAGAAAAAAAAAAAAAAAAAAAATAATAATACCATACCGCCCAGTCCCCATAGAATCCTCACTCCTCACCACATACACTGTTCATCCTACAACAGTGACAGCACTCAGTTAATTTAAGTTATTATTCAGGTTGAAAACGTTTTGTCTGTTTAATATATTTCTGGAAATGATGAAAAATAAGTTGATTATTCTCTAATCTGCATTGCCGTATAATAATTAAATGGTACTTAATGGGTGGAATTCACGAGTATTTGTAAATAGTTGCCGTCTTTCAATTCTGAAAAGGTCACATCGAAAAATAAAATGTTCTGCATCTTCGAATTCATCACCACATGCACAAATGGGAGTATCATTTAAGTGGTTAACATAAAGGTCGGCGTTTAAATTACTGCAATTATTTCTTAATCGAGTATGTTGAATTGATAAGTATCGGTCACCGAATAAAAATAACTTAGATACTATTGGAGGTTTAAAAAGATATTTAAGTTTGCTTTTAAACGATAGGAGTGATGTAGACTCTCGGATATTTATATCAAGTTCATTCCAAAGTTTCAGTGATGAGGGAATAACTGATCTTGAGTATATTTCTGTGCGCCTAGTCAATGTAACAAAGTCAGAATGGTTTCTTAGATTGTACGGATTTGACTCGGATATAGTAAATGGGAACAGTTCTTCCAAATAGCTTGGTAAATCGCCTTGTTTTTGTTTATAAATAAGTATTATTTTTTGCTTTTTCCTCCTGTCTGTCAAAGAAACCCAACCAATTTCATTTAGTAATTTTTCAATTGAAACAGAACGCGTTAGGCCTGTAACGATTCTTGCGGCTTCATATTGAATTTTTTTCAAAGTATCAGTTTCGTATTTAGTACAGTTATCCCAAATTATGGATGAGTATTCTAAGATAGGGCAGAGATAAGATATGTATATTTGGTTAAGGGTTTTGCGTTTTAATCTGAATTTCATCATCCTCATCGAACCAAGTACTTTGGTTGCTGATGATGCAATATTCGAAATGTGTTCGTGCCAAGTACCGTCGTGACTAAGTGTTACTCCTAGATGTTTATGGTGATCAATTGTGTATTATCAAAATATAAAGATGGAAGATTTCTATTGGTAAGTGAAAAGAATATTACTTCTGTTTTCGACGGATTGAAATTGACTAGCCATTGTTTAGCCCAAAGAGATATTTTTTGCAGGTCTCCATTAATAATAGTTTCTGTATATACTGTGTCCGCTGATGATACTGCAAGAGAACTATCATCAGCAAACAATCGCGTTACACTTTGTAAAGAGTCGGCAATATTATTTACATAAATTAAAAACAAGAGCGGTCCTAATTGTGGTAGGTTGGATATAACACCCATGCACGTTACAACTGTATCGGGGTTGTAAGCCACCGTCTGTCTATAGTATTACACGGGGTTGTAAGCCACCGTCTGTCTATAGTATTACAGAGTGCAAATGTGTCCATATAAATTAATTTGTTCAGGGTTTCGGCCGATTTTGGTTGTGCTAAATTGCCTCCTTTTTTTTTTTAGAAGAATGATGTTTAGTAGCAGTCCGGTCAGGGCCTGTGCTATGCCCCGGGGGAGAGCTATAGGGGAAACCCCCTTAAAATCTTTCCCCCTGGTAACCGATTTTATGAAAACTCTGTGCGTTCAAGTACTTTTGGATAGCACAAGCCTCTGACCGGCGTTGATTAGTTCTACATTTTCGATGTAGTTTCAATATATGAAAGTAATTATAACCGAAGAATGGCGAAGAGTAGCGACTATTTTTCTGGTCAGCAGCATCCCCCTTCACAACTGAGAACAGCACCGACAAGCGAGAAGGAATCTTTCTGACAATTGATCTGACTTTTCTGCACTGCGTCGGAGTGGGTGGTTGGGGAGCTGAAAACATACAAAAGAGTGGCATTCAACGGGAGGGTAAACCTGTAGTCTGTTTCTGTTTTTTCTGTCCGGGGATCGATTTGTCGTCTCATCAGCGGGTTGTTTATACCGGAAGTGGATGTGAAATGAACCTATACAAATGCGACTTTTATAGGTAAATCGTGGTTAAACACAAATATACAACCAATGAGATTTAATCAGGATTAAATAAGCTCTCAACCAGTTAAAATTTCTCATGAAATAATTATTTCTTAAAGTAGGTTAGTGGGTCCTTAGGTCAGTTTGACGTTTGTCGTTAAGTTCTATATTTTTAACGTTCTTAGGTCACACAACTGTTATTTTTGTTTCCATCGGTTCTCCAAACATCCACATTTCTCGCTTTTGAGACTTACCTGCTAGACTGTCAGATGATATACAAAATATAAATAGTTGTTATCTGCAGTCGCTAGAAAACGGAGTGAACATTCATCCAAAAACAATTGTATTGCTCTTATGTCATAATTATTAATAGTGATGGTATTTAGAAATGCACAAATAGAGATATAGCTAGGAGATAAACAGAAAAATATCACATTTAGCCATAATTCAGTTTGTACAAGTCTGTGGATATGGCTGATCCGGGTCTATCCAGAGCCGGGATGGTCATCATCCTTTGGAAATGGTGTGTCCAACATGTGTTTCCTCCAGTCTCAACAGTCAGCAGAGTCAACATAGATGTTTAGATTTGTATTTGTGTAACATAAATCCATCACTCCTTTTCTAAAAAACAAAATTCATATCTTAAATATGTTACAATGTATTTTTTAATTGTATATATTGTACCCTTTTAAAATAATGATGTTGGGTAGATGGTTGTGCGGACTCAGATCTGTTTGAAATTATAACAGAAATGATAACAGCTATAATCCTGCAGAAGCAGCACTCTAACAGTTTAAGTACATTTGCCTATTCGTTTTCATTTTTGAGCGTGGGAATATCCACATTCCTGAGTGACGTCACAGTCAATTTCCTCCATACATAACTTTTCGGTTATTACATCTTGATCGGATCAGGTTTTTTTTAATACTAGTATTAATCGAAGTTTTATTAAGGATGAATCATTACGTTTCTGAAAGCTCTTAGTCTAGTATAAAACCCCTGTTTTAATGGAAGAGCTCTCCGAACATCTGTTTGTTTGTTTTGATCTTAAGTAGTCAAATTTACATCGCAGACATTGCCGTTCCTATTTTACACTTTAGTAGCAAAATATGGCTAATCAACAACAATTTTATACATATTACTGTATTCTGTGATACAACCAATATGTTTTAAACCTACCTGTTGAAGGAATATATTCTAAATAATACTTTTAATCCTTTAAATAACACTTTTAAGGCCATGACAAATATGCACATGCTCGGTCTATTTATAGACTAAAAATAAACAGTTAAGATTGATCTCCCTTTTTTCTTAACACCCCGTGAAGTGTAATCATGGTTTATACAGACTTATGGAACAGTGTACGCAAATTCAAAATGACTTGAACATTGAATTTTATACTTTTGTATGTTCTTTTCTTGTAAATATGTTTTTGTTCATTTTTTAAAATTAGATCAATAAATGTTCACTGGTTGAAGCTCTGTGTTTGTCCTTTTTTCTATACCTTCCATGTAAAATTTAATTATCCAAACAAAGATTGGAAAAAAACCAGTCCAAAATCAGGGGAGGAGAACATGAAACTGTGCCCCATGTTACCAACCCCCTGCAGGGCAGTAGTTTTGGGATTTTGGATATCAACTGGGGCAAAAAAATAGAAAAAAAGGAGTATGGAGCAATTCCCCATATTCTATACATTGCCCAATGTTGCCCTCCAAATTCATGATTTTTTACTCTATAATGCATTACAGAAAAAATCAGTCTGACCATACTGCCCTCGTCGGATTCAATTTTCCTCCCCGAGCGGGCAACATGGGGCAGTGCCTCATGTTGCCCTCCCTACCTACTATTACAGCAGGTAATCAAATCGTTATGTTATATATGCATTCTCATACGGAGGGTTGACGTTTGCTCTCAAAAGAATTTACGGAATAAGGCTTTCCAATGAGGCTTAACAAGGGGCTTACCATGAAGGTTTACCAGTGAGGCTTACCAATGAGGCTTACCAGTGAGGCTTAGCAACGAAGCTTATCAATAAGCCTTACCAATAAGGGTAAGCCAATGAGTGATGTACTGATTTTATTTACCCTTGCCGTTCAGATTTAACCATTTGGCGAGCATTACCAATGAGGCTTATCAATGAGGCCTACCGAGGAAGCTTACAAAGGAGGTTTACCAATAGGTTTACCCATGAGGCTTACCAATTAGCCTTACCAAGGAGGATTAGCACGGAGGCTTACCAATGAAGCTTACCAAAGAGCCTTTACAAGGAGACTGACCAATGAGGCTTACCAATGAGCCTTACCAAGGTGGCTTACCAATGAGGCTTTCCAAGGAGGCTTACCAATGAGGCTTACCAAGGAGGCTTACCAATGAAGCTTACTAATGAGCCCTACCAATGAGGTTTACTAATAAGCCTTACCAAGGAGGCTTACCAAGGAGGCTTACCAATGAGCCTTGAGGCTTACCAATGAGCCTTACCAATGAGTCTTAACAATAAAGCTTACCAATGAGCCTTACCGAGGAGGCTTACAAATGAGGCTTACCAATGAAGCTTACCAAGGAGGCTTACGATGGAGGCTTACCAATGAGCCTTACCAAGGAGGCTTACCAAAGAACGTTATCAATGAGGCTTACCAGTTAGGCTTACCAAGGGGTACATATGCACTTATAAATGTATAAAACATCATAACATTTCACAATAAATAGCATGTACAAGCATGCATGGACACAAGCTCAAGTGTATACACACGGAAAAAACGCTGTATTATTAAAAAACAAAAACAAAACCTCCTCCCACCAAAAGCCCCAGCAGTTCTGCCCATATGTTTGTCAAATTTAAATTCTGCAGATTCACTGCAATAAACACATATGCCCCTTCGCACACAAGACAAAAATACAGAAGAACCAAATGGACGCCTGCGTGACAAAATTTAAACATCTAATGGATTAAGATATTTCCTGCGATGTTGATTTAATCCCCTACCACAACACTACCTCAGGACTCGGAAAATGAAAGTACAAAATATAAAATGGCTGAAAACAATAACAAAGCACTAAGGCAAAATAAGAAATTCCTCATTATGAGCAATCTCCCCTTCCACCACAATGCCCTTTAAAGTCATCCACTACACAGGCGTCTGCAAGCGTCTGCATGGGAAAATCACGACAACCATTACCCTCGACTTCGTACATCAAATTGTGATTTACAGATTATACATGACATATGGTATGTATGATGAAAGTGTTCTCTGTATATCAAATTCTATACTGTCTCAAACAAAAGTTAAATTTATAATTTAACCAATTGTTTGTGATCATTTATAACTTAGTAGATCTCAAGTATAACAATATATGTTAAGGGTTCAACACATAAGTGTTCGATGTATACTATTCAAAGTTATTAGGTTTCCGTTACCTTGGTAATCAATTCGTCAATACCACACTGGCTTTCAATCCGAAAAGTTATAGAGTTTTTGTCTCTAACAAGGATAGTTACATCGTGTGTGCAAGCTCTTATGACACGTTTCCTTGCTTGAAGGAAAATGTGATTTCTTACAGAGGTAATATCCTCGTTCAAAAAGACACCCTTGTAACCATTTTATTTCAACAGTGACTTGTTGTTGAATAGTTTCTGGTGCGAGCGATAACTAGTGAATTTAATAATGATGTCTATTGGTTTAGATTAATAACTTCCATTATACTTGTTGGGTTTGCCGACACGGTATGTTCTATCCACTTCATCAAGTGTTAAGTGAACACCGACTGCTGCAGCAATATGTGACTTTTTCATCTACGGACTCGTCTTTCGACTCGGGTATACCTGACAAACGAAGACAATTTCGCCAACTATTCTGCTCCGATGTGTCACCTTTTAAATCTAAAACCTCGACTCAAAGCTTTCTGTTTTCTTCCTCTAATTCAAATACTTTCTGGTTTAGTCCACCTAGAACACCGTGAACGATTTTGGCAACCAAACCTGCGATTTGCCCGTCAATGCATTGGTAATTGGTAGAATTTGATATTGGTCTAGTATCACTGACAAAGTATTATATTCAGTGGTATCAGCCATGGCAGGTTCTTCAACAATACTAAATTCAGGGAAAGTTTCGACTTTTTCTGTTCCAATTGATCCACCGGAGAACATAGGGCCTGTTTCTTTGACAGTAACGACGAGTTTGGTGTGGTGTTAGAGTTAAAGCAAGAGCTTATATCCTTGTTAAATTTGGACAGTATAGGCTGTAGAATTGGTATTTGAGCATATACCCCATTCCCGTTACATATTTACTATTTCTTCACCACATTTAAAACAAACTGTAAACGCGACTTTTCAAGAGTCGTCGAAAAACATTTAGGAAAGAGAAGACAATTGTTTGTGTGATTCGAAATGTTACTTGAAAGGTACATCACAACATATTTATATATCACCCATTTTCAATTACTGAGCAAAATACTCTTGCATGAAGAAGAAAGATATACAGATATTGTTAAACCATATCGGCCTTTCCTTTATCAGCCATTTTAAATGTGCTCGTCATACTAAAATCTAAATTTAGAATAATATCACGTCACACTTTCAAAGGTATTAACATATCAGCCGAAAGAAGCCATTTTGGTTCTTTATTCATTTGCGTACACTGAATCGGGTATCTCATTTGTTGAATTGTTATCTGTTTATCGGAGAAAAGAAGTGAAATCTTAAAATTCGAACTTTAAACTGTAACGTCACTCACTATTAACTAATTATTAAAACTCCAAGGTTTACGCGGTTCGAAGCTCCATGTGTAACCATAGACACTATGCGCTGTTTGGATTTGTTACTGTTAGGAAGTAATATACAGGTAAATTCTTAATTCAAGTGTATTGTGTTTGTCATTATTCTAATTTCGATCTTTAAACATATACACATGAACATACAGTATTACTGACACAACATGATGTTGATTAGTTCTAAATTATAAATGTTTTTTACTACCACTTAACTTATGTATATACATTACTTTACTGTCTTCCTTGTAGTATTTTTCTTCAAAACAAATCGTGTGTGCGTGTGTGTGTATTTTTGTTGTCTTTACTTTAAAAAAAAAAAAAGCTAAAAAACCAACACGCATATAAACATTAGATTAACTGATACGGACGATCAATATTATACATTGATGTCTATAAAGACAAAATGGCCGACGTGTCAATGTTTGTCGATCTACTTTCGCTTTCAAAGGTATTCTTCTTGGAAAGCTACATGAACCATTCAACGAAAATGTATTATATTTTCGGTATGCCAAGACAAACTTAAGTTTCATTGTGGCTGATGCAAGAAGCCCTTGACCTAAAACAACGGGATATACAAATTATTTTATGAGCAGGTATTTTATATTAATGATGTTCTAAACGTGGAGGACAGTGGTCTACAGCAGAAGCCCAACATTCAAAAGGTCCCAAGTTCGAATCTTTCGAAATATAGTTCTAGCTTTTAACAAATTGAATTTTTTTCTGTAGTGTTGTCCCACTTTGAAGAGGCGAATCACTTCATAAGTTGTGTTGATGAAGGAGATGAATTCACAACCGGACCACACGTTCCGTGCTGTATATCTTCATTGTATTCATCTTGTACTTAGAGCGACTCGGAGCCAAAGTTGGCCCATCTCCGGCTGGGTTTTGCAAATAAAGTCTGTAATTCGAACAGGACGGGTGCAAAGTCGGGTTTTAGTCGGGGAATCCCATTGGGCATAGCAGCTGGCTGACCAAGTCGGCTAATAAGGAATTAATGCAACACGAAGTCAGTTAGGGCCGCTTGCACCTGGCATGCGTCAATGGGCCACCCAATCCGTCTATTTAAATAATAGGCCCGCCGAATCGAGCTTGGCTTCAAGTTTTTTCATGACTATGTAATTGTTTAAGCTGTAGAACAAGATATGATTTTACATATGTGTAGGTTGATCTTGGTAAGCACATTGTTTATAAAAAGATTTTTTTTTTCACATACCTCACGTACAGGGTTAAGAAGAAAGGACTCCTTTATGCTAGGTGCTCACGCATGAACCAGCATGATTTCTCGACAAGTACATGAACGTAAAGGACAACGTCGGCAGGACGAGAAGAACCAGCAAGAAGATGAAACGTACACCAATCACAGTAAGTAACAATTCTCTTAAGATAGAGGGAGAAAGAAAAAAAAAGATATATATATATATATATATATATAGAGAGAGAGAGAGACACACACACACACACACACACACACACACACACACACACACACACACACACACACACACACACACACACACACACACATACTGGTATACCCAACACACTGAGGTATATAATTCCACACAAACACACCGAGGTCTATGCTCATTCGACATGTTTCACATATAAGACAAATGTAATGGCATAAAGAATTGGTCCTGAATGTCATTTATCATAAGCAAATTGGGGTAGTATATTTTTTTGGAAACCAGTACAAGGTAAACACACCGAGGTAACAACCTCAGGACACCCTCAACCTCAACCGGTGTGGGACACACAGCAACATCGGTATGGGTCACACAGCAATATCATCGGTATGGGACACACAGCAACATCGGTGCTCACACAGCAACATCTTCAGATAGAAGTGGGGACCCTGCCACTTGCTGTGTGCATTTTCTGATATACTGCGCATGCGCACGCCTGAGTTTAAGTAGAATATCGGGACGAGGTGTGTGGGGTCACACACAGCACCCTTACACGCCCAGAATTGACACACCGAGGTATCGTACATTTTTAAAGATATAAACATAGGCGAGCATTCTGCGTTACTTTAGAGGTAAACACACCGAGGTAATGGAAAAAATACCTCGGTAGGTTTTGGTACCTCGGTCAGTGGTTGTGTACTTCTATGACCTACCTCGGTGAGTAGGGTATACCAACGCACACACACACACACACACACACACACACACACACACACGGAGAGAGTGACAAAGAATGAGAGAGAGAGAGAGAAGAGAGAGACAAAGAGGAGAGAGGGAATAAGAGAGAGAGAAAAAAAAAAAAGAGACATACATAAAGAAAGAGACACACACACTCATATAGTAAAGAGAGAGTGTGAAATATGAAAGAGAGAGAGAGACGCATAGAAGAGAGACACACATACAGAGAGAGAGAGAGAGATAGAGAGAGAAAGACAGAGAGAGAGAGAGAGAGAGAGAGAGAGCGTGAAAAGGAGATAGAGGGAGACAGACAGACAATCATATATATATATAGAGAGAGAGGAGATAGAGAGAGAGAGAGAGAGAGAGAGAGAGAAAGAGAAAGAGAAAGAGAGAGAGAGAAAGAGAGAGAGAGAGAGAGAGAGAGAGATAACGAGAGAGAGACACAGATAGCCAGACAGAATGACATGAGATGACAGTAAAGAAGAACATCGACAGGACTAGAAGTAACAGAGCAAGCAGATGAAACTAACGTAAATTAAGAGCGCGCGGGAGAAAGAGAGCGAGACAGAGAGAGAGAAAAATACACACACACACACATACGTGTTTGATCGTAAAAAGTAGCACCTTGTTTTAAGACAGTCTATGTAGAACGGCTATAGATAAGGCGCTTTAATGACTTTCGTGAAAGTGTAGCGACAGTAACCACTCTTTATATATTGACTGCAATTAATACACTCCGATACACTCGATATTTAGAAACACACAGTGAGTCGTTTATCACTGAACAATGTAGCTCTTTGTGCTTCAAATCAACCTTAATTTGTAGCACTCTTTTGTTGTATTCTACATTACAATGTAGCACAGTGTGTATTACAAAAATGGTCGTAACATAACAGTTTGACAAACAGGTAAACACTGACACAAATTAATGATACGTATGTACTTGTACCTTCATTCTGCATACATTGAAATGTTGATAAAACGATGTTTACAATGTGATACATAACAGGCGATCTGCATGCATGTGTGTTCAAACACACAATTCTATGTAGCACTGTTGAACAGCGTAGGTATTTGTTTTGGCTTTTGAGTTACAAAAACGTATTGGTGTGCCAAAGGCCACTCTAACAAAACAGAAGACACATGGGGTTGTAAGCTCTTTGAATCTCTGCAGATGTGTTGAATAAATGGTGAGAACATATGTAGCACTCACTGCGGGTGCTACACAAAATGTCCGTGCTACATGCGTGAGTGATATTTAAGTGCATGTGCTACATTTGTAGAATGAACTCTCTCACACACAGACACAGACACAGACACACAGACACACACACACAGACAGACACACACACACACACACACACACACACACACACACACACACACACACACACACACACACACACACACACACACACACACACACACACACACACACACACACACACACACACACACACACACACACACACACACACACACACACACACACACACACACACACACACACACACACACACACACACACAGAAATATAAAAATATGAGGGAGAGCGTGAACACAAAGAGAGAGAGATCGTGAAAAAGAGAGAGAAAAAGAGGGAGAGAGTGAGAGAGTGAGAGAGAGACAGAGAGAGAGAGAGAGAGAGAGAGAGAGAGAGACACACACACACACACACACACACACACACACACACATACAGACATAGATAGACAGACAGACAAACATATGAGCCAAAGATAGACACAGAGATAGAGAGAGACAATACAGAGAAAGAGAGAGAGAGAGAGAGAGAGAGAGAGAGAGAGAGAGAGAGAGAGAGAGAGAGAGAGAGACACAGACAGATAGACAAACATATATTGAGAGAGCGACAAACATACAGAGATTGAGTCACAGAACATTTAGAGAGAGATTAAGAGATAGCGAGAGAGAGAGAGAGAGACAGACATACAGACAGACAGACAGACATAGACAATGAAAGAGAGAGAGAGAGAGAGGGGGGAAGTGTGTGTGTGTGTGTGAGAGAGATACAGACAGACAGAGAGACAGATAATGAGATAGAGAGAGAAAAGAGAAACAGAGAGAGGGAGAGAGAGTGTCTGAAAGAGAGAGAGAGAGAGAGAGAGAGAGAGAGAGAGTGAGAGAGAGAGAAAGAGAGAGAGAGAGAGAGAGATAGAGAGAGAGAGTAGAGACACACACATACAGAGATAGAGATAAAAAGAAAGAGAGAGAGAGCGTGAAAGAGATATAGAGGGAGACAGACAGACAAGCAGATCTATATATAGAGAGAGGGGAGATATATATATAGAGAGAGTGACATAGAGATATAGAGAGGGAGCGAGAGAGAGAGAGACATAGAGAGAGAGAGAGAGAGAGAGAGAGAGAGAGAGAGAGAGAGAGACAGACAGATAGACAAACATATATTGAGAGAGCGACAAACATACAGAGATTGAGTCACAGAACATTTAGAGAGAGATTAAGAGATAGCGAGAGAGAGAGAGAGACAGACATACAGACAGACAGACAGACATAGACAATGAAAGAGAGAGAGAGAGAGAGGGGGGAAGTGTGTGTGTGTGTGTGAGAGAGATACAGACAGACAGAGAGACAGATAATGAGATAGAGAGAGAAAAGAGAAACAGAGAGAGGGAGAGAGAGTGTCTGAAAGAGAGAGAGAGAGAGGAGAGAGAGAGTGAGAGAGAGAGAGAGAGAGAGAGAGATAGAGAGAGAGAGTAGAGAGACACACATACAGAGATAGAGATGAAAAGAAAGAGAGAGAGAGCGTGAAAGAGATATAGAGGGAGACAGACAGACAAGCAGATCTATATATAGAGAGAGGGGAGATATATATATAGAGAGAGTGACATAGAGATATAGAGAGGGAGCGAGAGAGAGAGAGACATAGAGAGAGAGAGAGAGAGAGAGAGAGAGAGAGAGAGAAAGAGAAAACGTGAGTGCAAACGAGAGAGGGACACAGCCAGCCCGACAGAATGTCAAGAAATGACAGTAAAGAAGAACATCGACAGGACTAGAAGTAACAGCAAGAAGATGAAACTAACGTAAATTGAGAGAGAGAGAGAGAGAGAGAGAGAGAGAGAGAGAGAGAGAGAGAGAGAGAGAGAGAGAGAAAGAGAGAGTGAAAGAGACAGATATATAGAGAGAAAGATATAGAATCTCGACAGGACTAGAATTAACAGCAAGAAGATGACACTGAGAGAGAGAGAGAGAGAGAGAGAGAGAGAGAGAGAGAGAGAGAGCTAGAGAGACACACACACACACACACACACACACACACACACACACACACACACACACACACACACACACACACACACACACACACACACACACACACACACACACACACACACACACACACACACACACACACACACACACAATCAAACACCCACCCACACACACCCACCCACACACACCCACCCACAAACACCCACCCCCACCCCCCACACACACATACAGACAGACAGACAAACATAAATAGAGAAATATAGACATACAGATAGAGAGAGACATTACAGAGAAAGAGAGAGACAGAAAGAGACAGACAGACAGACAAACATACATACAGATATATATATAGAGAGAGAGAGGGAGAGAGAGAGAGAGAGAGAGAGAGAGAGAGAGAGAGAGAGAGAGAGAGAGAGAGAGAGAGAGAGAGAGAGAGAGAGAGAGCAAGCGACAAACATACAGAGATAGAAAGATAGTCATACACACACAGAGAGACATGTCCGAGAAAGGGAGAGAGAGCTAGCGAGACAGACACAGAACATTTAGAGAGAGATGGAGAGATAGACAGAGCGAGAGAGAGAGAGATAGAGAGACAGACATCATACATACAGACAGACAGACAGACAGACAGGCAGACAGACAGACAGACAGACATACAGAGATAGACAATAGACAGAGCTTTATATAATGAGAAAGGGGGGGGAGAGCTTGATCGAGAGAGGACTGAGAGAGAGAGAGAGAGAGAGGACTGAGAGAGAGAGAGGGGACTGAGAGAGAGAGAGAGAGGACTGAGAGAGAGAGAGAGAGAGAGAGAGAGAGAGAGAGAGAGAGAGAGAGCGAGAGAGAGAAGATGGAAGAGCGAGCGAGAGACAGACAGACAGACAGAGAGAGAGAGAGAGAGAGAGAGAGAGAGAGACATATAGAAAATGATAGAAAGAGAAAAGAGAGAGAAAGAGGAGAGATAGAAAGAGAGAGGGAGAAAAAGAGACATACATACAGAGAGAGACACACACACACTCATATAGTGAGAAAGAGAGACAGAGAAGAGGGACAAACAGACAGACAGAGAGAAAGAAGAGAGAGAGAATGAGAGAGGGAGAAAAAGAGAGAGAGAAAGAGAGACACACATACAGAGAGAGACACACACACTCATATAGTGAGAGAGAGAGAGAGAGACAGAGAAGAGACACACAGACAGAGAGAGAGAGAAACAAAAAGAAAGAGAGAGAGAGAGAGAGAGAGAGAGAGAGCGCGCGTGAAAAAGAGATAGAGGTAGACAGGCAGATATATATAAAGAGATATGGGATATATAGAGAGATAGCCAAATAGAGAAATAGAGAGAGAGTGAAAGAGAACGAGATAGAGACACACAGATAGCCAGACAGAATAACAAGAGATTACAGTAAAGAAGAACGTCGACAGGACTAGAAGTAACAGCAAGAAGATGAAACTAGCGTAAATTGAGAGCGAGAGATAGAGAGACATAAATATATGAGGGAGAGCGTGAACAAAAACGAGAGAGATGGCGTGAAAGAGAGAGACAGAGACACAGAGAGACACAGAGAGACAGAGAGAGACACAGAGATGAGAGGGAGAGAGAGAGAGAGAGAGTGAGAGAGAGAGAGAGAGAGAGAGAGAGAAGAGAGAGAGAGAGGAGAGAGAGAGAGAGAGAGTGAGAGAGAGAGAGAGAGAGAGAGAGAGAGAGAGAGATAGAGACAGCGAGAGACAGACAGACAGACAGACAGACAGACAGTTGGCATGCTTTTCGTGTTCTTGTATTCACTTCCTTGGTGCAAAGGCAATATCATTTAACACTCCCATAAAAGCTACAAAACATACATTAAACCCTTCAACAAACGCACTATTTCAAACAGTTAAATTATCATTTTAATGATTTTCACTGTCCATCCTGGCATCAACCCGTATCTTAATGTCATCCATTAGTCAAAACATGAAAACTAAATGAACTAAAAGATGAAGAAACATTTCCATTCGTGAACAACATAAAAATAGTATTGGCACTATTGTTAAATTTTTTAAAAAGAGAAATGCTCAAATAGACAAATAGACAGATGATATCACACACAATTACTGTAATTGTTTTAGTCTCAAATACCCCCGTTCACGTAACAAAGTCTGTTCTTGACTCATTACTTAAACCAATTGTAAGTCATCCCAATGTTGTAGGTGTACTTGTCAGGATTCATTTGGAGATGCATATCAAAATAATTCGTTTTCCTCAGTGGCTGCGACTCTAATATCATGCTACTCAACTGAATCAGACTAATTCAAACTTATGCAAAATCATATTAATTGAATATTTTCAGTTCAAATGTTGATTCGGAACTTTGGCGAGGTAAGTACAATTTTGTCTTGCACAACTAATTAATTCTTTCGTTTTGGAATAATTGCGCCGTGGTTTGGCGACAACACGCCAGAACGACATAATTCATATAATCCCACTGTATGCAATTTACCTAAACAATTTTACATTTGATCTTACTTTTACAAAATACTGACG
>JASEVX010000003.1:104493657-104566157 GCA_031761405.1 Serripes groenlandicus
ATATATTTATCCGTATTGTACAGAACACTGTTAATAACCTATAAATATCCCCCCACCCGTAAATCGATGAAATAGAAAAAAAATATAACAGCGACATATCACACAATCAATATCATTATTTTGGTGCACGAATGTAACAAAGTGTGTTCTTGATTCATTCTAAATTAGTTATAAGTTACCGAAACTGATTTATAAAAGATAATAAACTTGCCATGATGCGGTCATTCTAGGGAGTCCTTTAGAGTTACAGATGAATGCAATTTATTTTCCAAGTGACTCATAACTGGAAATCATATTTACTTAAACATTGTTTGCCAATTATGAGAAACACATTGATATCAAAGTTCATCATGCTCTTGTATTGATACTTTCTAGTTTTTACTCATTCAGAAAATGAAATAGGTAAGAACTATTTTACTAAGTAGCTCTTCTAAATTAAACTTTACAGTACATCCTCATTCTGTGTGTGTTACAACTACAACAGATATTGTGATGAAGAGCATCAACATTCACTTAATCTGTTTGAAACTCTTTCTTGTACTTTACACAGACTCCTCAAATTGACTTGCCATAGACATATTTGACTATATTAAAATTTTACAGAACTACTAATAGTGTTGATTTGACAAGAAGGTAATGCACTTATTCCATATACCTCTAGATTATTAATGCAGAATGTTTGAAAATAGCAACCATAGTAACATCACCGACCCATTTTAAAATGCAAAGAAAAATAAAGGTATCAAACATCAACAATAAAGTTTATTGTTTACTTGGAGCCAGTGAGTCGATGCGTTCATTTTTACAACAATATATCCAACAGGCGAGTCCATTCCTGTCGCACTAAAATTACGTTTTGTAGTTAAAGTGCTAGTATGCCACAGTTGATGACGTCCAATCTACAGACACATCGAAGGGATAATAATATAAGCAATGATACCAGATATATACATGCAGTCAATTCCTAATAGATATAAATTATCTCGAGACAAAAGTATGGAAAGTAACAGACAAAATGGTATCCAGATAACAAAGTCAAGACCCTTCATGAGTTTATAACTATGACAAACAATAAGCAGAAGAGGAAACAGCCATACAGTAAATTTAAAACTGTTCAGAATTCATGTGCCAAGTTAAAACTCAAACATCAATCGCTAGAAAAAAACAACAACAACAACAATATCGAACAAAGAGCAAGGCTACCGACATAACATACCGATCCAGAGCAAACATCTTATGTGTTATGGAATAAAGAACGGTAAGTGTGAAAGTATCGATCAAGAATTAGACACATGGCGGCAATGAGCCAGAAAAAGTTCATCGAAGCAGAGACGATCAGTAGTAATTGGATGCATTGTGTGACGGACTGGCACTATGGGAAGCGATATGGCTCATCGCCGATATAGCACTATCCTGATATAGTGATAGATTTAAACACTAGAAAATGGATTATATGGGCGGATAAACAATCATCTGAGTCAAAGGCAGGTTAATCCACAACATGTTATGCAAGCGAAACATGAAGACGTTGCGTCCGCATTTTCAATCAACATGGAAGGTGCGCCGATCTTTAACATTTGAATTGAGAGAGAGAGAGAGAGAGAGCGACGAGAGTAGAGAGAGAGAGAGAGAGAGAGAGAGAGAGAGAGAGAGAGAAGAGAGAGAGAGAGGAGAGAGAGAGTGAGAGAGAGACGAGACGAGAGAGAGAGAGAGAGAGAGAGAGAGAGAGAGAGATGAGAGGGAAGGAGAGAGACGAGAGAGAGAGACAGATAGACAGACAGACGGACAGACAGAGCAGACAGACAGAGCAGACAGAACAGAAGACAGACAGTCAGAGAAAGTAGAGACAGATACAGAGAGAGACACAGAGAGAGAGTGAGAGAGAGAGAGAGAGAGAGAGAGAGAGAGAGAGAGAGAGAGAGAGAGAAGAGAGAGAGAGAAATAGAGGAGAGCGATGAGAGAGAAAGGCGAGGGAGAGAGATAGAGAGAGAGAGAGGAGAGGGACGAGAGAGAGAGTAGAGAGAGAAGAGAGAGAAGAGATGAGAGGAAGAGAGAGAGAGAGAGAGAGAAGAAGAGAGAGAGAGAGAGAGAGAGAGAGGGGGTCCAGAATGCAATCATATCAACGACATATCGTAAGAAAAGAATAAAGTAAAAATGTTTTATGCCATGATTAACACATTTCAACACGTTGTGGTAATCATGAACAATCGTTCAAGTTATACGGATACTGAATAACATTATCATGATGCTAATGAGTCTGGTTTGCATGTCCAATATTAAATTCAGCCCAAGAATAAACTAGCATAGATTCAGTCCGGGAACAGGTTGGAAGGGGGACGTGTCTGTGAATTTCTTTAAAGTTTGTTTCTTGAGTGAGTTGATGGTAATTCAAAAGAGTGCTTACAACAATGCTAAGCAGTTCATTACAGAAGAGGACGGGCAGTGGTAGTAAATATATATGGCGATGTTGATAAGAAGGGTCACTCAAGACGGGTACTTACTTTTGACTGGATATTTCTATACAACTAGTCATGTAGCGCTTCTCTGGCTACATCGTTTCACTGATTGTTTACCAGTTAATAGATACATTTAATTCGGTGATTAAAATAAGAGCTATCCTGATGAACCTGGAAACGCAATGCTATTCAAAGACATTTTTGAACAAGAAGAAAATACCAACAGGTTTTGAGAATTCTGAAATAATACACTACTGTCATGTTCATTTTTCATTTTCTCGGGAAGAATGTAATAAAATAGTGCAAGCGAAAGGCGTCGATGGTGCGAAGGAGATTACGGGGAACGGTGGGCCCCATACTACAGGCCATTAAGAAGGACCAAAATAAAGCATGGCTGTAGCGCCACATACTGCAGTCCCTTCCAATAGTGCTGTCCTTTTTAAAGATTTTGATTAACTCTTTGATGCATTTACAATGAAGGGCATTGACTCCCATCATGGTATCAGGGAAGGAGAAGGCTAACAATGTGCACATTATCGGTGATTATATTTTTTTCAACATTCATGTGTAAAACTACCTTTGAATAAAATCGAGTAAATGTGTAATGAAATAAAAGTTGACATCATTTCAAGGAAAGCGAATGGATTAGTCCGAACACTGGCATATTCGTTTCATTAAAGATATGCGGGAATCTACCTACTCACCCTTTTGTGCAACTGTCTATTTATAACTATATTGTTTAACTCTTGAGCCAGTGATTTCATACGTTTATGTTACAACGGAGCTTCCACTTGGCGAGTCATTTGTCCCGCTCGGTTTCGGTTTCGGTTCATATTAAGAGTTGCCTTTCTATCAGTCACTAGAACTCTTTGATCTTTTCAGTTGAAAGATTTCCTACTACGATCCATTTGATAAATGGCCTACTAATTTACAATACGTTATGAAATGATGAACATCTCTGACAGAACTTCTTGTTGGAATACCGTTCTATGTATTTCTCTATTAACTAGATTAGAAAATGCTGTGTAGATATAGACACATTCCAAAATTATGTTATAAATTATAAATAAACAAAAGATATTTTGTTCTAGCTCAGTTTTCTCTCGAAGTATGATGACCAAATACGACAGGCAGAATAATAATATTTAGAAGCATGAATATATTGCATCGCTATCCTTTTACACAATCACATATAGAATGATCGGCTCACGTTTTGGTTTTGATTGCATTTATGTTGAATATTAGAAACTGACAGAACGTTAAGATATTGCCAGATTAAAAAAAATAATGTTTAGAAAAGTGACCATAACATAAAATAAACAGTTGAGTGTAACAGTTTTTCTTTTCTTCATGCAATGTAACCAACTCTATATATTATCTTACTGCCCATTTTAATTATAATTAGTCGCCCAATTGGATAACTTGGTAATAACGAAGTTAGGTTTATATAGTAATGATACATAGTTCTTTGTATGTCGTTGGTTTCATTACTAACGAACGTGGGTGTCAAAAGATGTTATGCCAGTTTGGAGTTGACAGTAACGACAAAATATGATGGCCATTGCTCATGTAAACTCATATTGTTTGATAATTTTCAGGTCCAGCTGCTATGTACAGATTTTTACAAGGTACGTAGTTTCTTACAAAAATAATGTTGTCATGACATATAACAGGTACACGAATGACCCATTTATTTGTTGTGCTGGCGTATTTTGCGGACTGATAGACATACACACAAGAATGACAAAATTCTTAAAACGAATGGACTAAAGGTTATTATAATTCATCTACTTTTTATAATGTTTTCATAACAGACAATACGAAATTTGTAACTCTTGAGCCAATGTGTACATGTACGTTAATTTTACAATCAAGATCCCACCAGGCCTGTTATTCTGTCGTGCTGTTTAAAGAAAGTAGTGTCTTTATATCAGTTAATTACAATACGGCATATCTCTGACAAGTAAATCATGTGACCCACGTCACTCATTTTTGCATTTATGTATAAACTAGATTGTTGAAGGTTTTGGGGATATTGAAACATTCCGAAAGTTTTGTTATGTGCCGCCATTTATCAAATTAAAGTTTCTGAATATAGAAAAGGACACTTTATTGATGGATATATTTGCAGCTTTTGTGCTAAATCTGCTTCTGTCAAGAATAATTGTGTCAATGCGACAGATAGCATAAGAACAATTAGAAGCATGTCTATATTGAACAATAATATACTATGTACTACGACTGGTTATTCACAAATAAGCATACTATGACATTATTTCACCAGTAAATCGTTCCAATCTAGTAAATCCAGAAATAATAGGATGGATGGGCATTCACAACTGAAACTTCAAAGAAAGACTAAAAGGAATCCCGGAAAAATAAGAACATGTCAAATACATTTTAGACTATTTAACTTCATAGGTCTTTGTGCAAAAAGATCCACATTGTTTGTTTGCTTCAATTAAAACAGCTATTGTGACGACGAGATACTGTATTTATATATAGAGTCTTCTTTGTTCGTGCTTGACAATATACACCATTCTCCAGTTTTTATTTAATAATAACACATATATATTCGCAGAACTATATTTGATGTGGCATAGTTGTCGTTCTGTCGTGTTGAGAGTTATTTGTATGTCGTTCGTTTCATTACTAAGAAGAATTGGTGTCAAACATTTATGATCGTTGCTGATGGAAACTAATATTGTTTGACTACTTTCAGGTCTAAAGGTTAACTTGGAACATTCGAAAGGTAAGTACACATAAATTATTTCGACACGAACTTTAAAGGGATGCAATAATGACACTATTATGTGTCGTGTTGGTGTGCATTGTTGTTGGATAATAAGATCGTTTTGACGCGCTGGAACGTATATTATAAAAATTGCTTTCCTGACTCAATGCACATAATTGAAAAGAAACTATGTGGAATCGTGTGGTTAAAGAAATGCAAAAATCAGCATCCCTTTCATGCACAATTTCTTATGATATCTTAATATCTTGAGTCAGTGAGTCCATTCGTATTCGTTACAATGAAGTTCCCACCTGGCGAGTTATTTTGTTCTTTTTAAAGAAAGTGCTGTTTTTCTCTTAATCACATGGTTTTTGCAACCTCCTCCCCTTCCCCCCCCTCCCCCAATCCCCGATTTATTAGAAAAAATACCTACCAATTTACAATACGGTAAACAAAGATTGAAGATCTCTGACAAGATTATCATGTTGGAATACTTTCTTTGCATTTCTCTATGAACACGATTGGATAGAGTATGTTTTACGGACATATACACATTTGCAATCCATTGTTGTCTTCCCGGCTTTATCAAATCAAAGTTTCTGAATAACAACTCTATTGACAGACATGTGACATGTGCAGTTTTTGCGCTAACTATGTTTTCTGTCAAATTATTATGGCCATTACGATAGGTAGCATCAGAATAATTAGAAGCATGAATGAGTCGTAATCCTGATTCACACTGCTATATACAAATGAACGGTATACTATATGATGGAGCGATTTTTAAAGAAAAATGACAAGAGTGAATCTGCATGTATGGACAACACAAATAAAGAAAACTACCACACCGTCTTCCTGAACATATAAGTCCCAATTAGTAAAACATAACATAAACACCTTACGTCAAATGAAATGAGTTAAGTATGGTACTCTGAATTTAATTATTCTTGAATAAAATATTTTCATCTTTTTCTATACTATGAAATCAACTTTGTTGATATCTTATTGCTCACTTAGTTTACACATGTTTTTATTAAATAATGGTACATATATATTCACATAACTAAATTTGAAGTTGTTCTGTCGTGTTGATATTTCTTTGTTTTCGTTGGTTTCTTTACTAACAAGAGTGGGTGTCACAAGATATCGTTATGTCAGTTTGGAATTGACTCACAAGACAAAGAATTTATTATTCTTGCACGTGCGAACTCATATGGTTTGATTATTTTCAGATCCAGCTGATATATTCAGTCTTTTACAAGGTAGGTACAGTTTCGTACACACATAATTTTGTTTCGACATACACATGTTACCAAAACGACACATATATTTTATTTTGTCGGTCTGGTGTATTTGCATGCTGGTAAATAGACGCAAACAAGTCAGAATGACAAAGAAAAAATATTGTGTCAATTCATAAAACAAACAATATGATTTTTTTTAAAAGTTTGCTGTTAACAAACGCAAGTTTATTCTTTGCTTATACAATTGATAGTTCGTTCATAAACTTTGAATTTCAATGGTAAAAAGCATTGGAAGTGTAATTACAATTTCAGACAAACATGCGAAAATATTCTCAAATGGATATAGGGATAAAGTAAAATCGAAAGTGTTGAACATGAAATGAAGAAAATCCAATTCATTTCCAGTGAGTCGATGCGTTCATTTTACAACCAAGTTCACAGCAAGCGAGTTATTTTGTCGGACCCATATCATGTTTATAACGTCTAATCCAGACACTTCAAAAGGATGAAAATATAATGCAGTATAATAAAGACCATAGTATCGTGAATAGAACAAAAAGCATCCAATTAGATAAGCAGTCAATTAAACGTTCTCGCGCCAATGAGACACAAGTTAAAAATAAGTTGATCGAAGTCGAAAAAGCAAGGTCCTTCACAAGGTACACTTTTGATAAAAAATCAGCAGAACAGAAAATAACCAGAGATCAAGTTAGAACCATTCGAGATTAATCTGGTAAACTAAAAAACATGCATCAACTAACTTTATATACAACACAAATCAGACAAAGAGCATATCGTTTCATACGAGAACATCGTATGCTTGATAGAACAAAGGAATGTTAATGTAAATGGTTCGATGAAGAACCTGGCAAATTAGAATTCATCGAGAAAACGTTTATCAAGTTGAACCTAGAATGCAATGCCTACCAGTAGAAATGAAGGCGACACTTGGGATGGGCTGGCACTATGGAAGTAGTAAAGGCCAGTAAAGGGTGCTACAGCTCCATAGTCCCCTATGCAACGATGCTCCATTTTGCCCTCCTTAAATGAACTGAGGTATGAGGCCTATGGACTGGCAATTTAGAGCCCTTCGATTACCAAAATGTCATTCAAAGCATCGATCAATTTTGCCTAGAAGAAAATGAGCTTGAAAATAGTTTTTGAACTCTTCGTTCGGAAATTCAATTCCATTTCATATTGAGAGTATAAAGATTGATTGATTGCTTGCTTGGGGTTTGACGTCGCTTTAAACAAATGTCAGTTATGTCACGACAGTTCCTGGGTAGGATATCAGTACTTCTGGTCCATTTATCCGGACACCCGCCAGTCAGTCATTATGCTTACCCCGCAACCCAGGACACCAAGAAGGGCAGCTATTACTACCATTTTGAAAAATTTGAAAAATCTCTATAATTGAAAATATATATTTACTAAATAGAGCAATTTCCCCTTTTCCACAATATATCTAAAATGTGTCTGCTGTAGATGCGTAAAAAGGCGTCTTCATGTTGGAACGTTTATATTTATTTCTGTTATCTCACAAGGTGAATTAAAGCGATGTGTGTATTGGACGGCTAACTCGGCAAACCTGAGCGCAAAGGAGGTCAGCCATTACTACCATTTGTTGAAGTCTTTGAAAAAACCCGGCCGGGGAACGAACCTACGGCATCCCGCAAACGAGGCGGACGCTCTACCACTACACCATCGATGCGGTATATGCCATTTTGAAGTAGACTCTCAAAACAAAGCATTTAAGTTGCTCATGTGATCTCATCGTGTTTTATTATTTTCAGGTACATCTGATATACCCAAACCTGTCCAAGGTACGTACATTTTCTTACATAAAAAATGTTGTCACAACATAAAACGGGTACCTAAACGACACATTTATTTTTCGTGTTGGCGCTTTATTTTGTCAGTCTGGCAGATGTATGCGCTGGAAGAAGCCAATACGCCAAGACGCCACAATCATATAACGCTACTTGAGACAACTCGGCTAAAGATTATTATAATTTATCAAACTTTTACAACATTTTGAAAATGTATTTCACATTTCTACCTATCTCCCTTTCATTGTCTAAATACACGGATAAATGGAGTCACCAACAAACATCAAGTATTTTACCAAATGTCAGCAAGTCCCGCAATATCAGCGTTTAGAAACACATAAATAGTATGGAAAACTTTTGTAGATTATTCAAACATGATGCAAGTAACAAGGATCCAGAATTACAACATCCATATAAGAGATCTGGAAAACGAAGAAACGAAAGACGACTTGTTATTAAACAAACAACTGTTAAACTTGGCCGAACGTTTTAGGATGGACGGCTTATTTAAGGTAGGTGTCATAAAAAATTATAAAATATTTATTCTCCACGTTTGTCCCGGTATAATCTATTTCATGGTTTTGCTTCTGGTCACCTTTTCAGACAGTGTAGGAAAATGGGACATGGAGAACGATTAATCTTTATACATATTATTTAATTGGGGACATACATTGTTTTTGCTTGAGATGTCTTTCTGTCACAAATTGCGTTCGTTCCATAATCACTTGCTACAAATGATCACACTTTTGAGACGATTTGCAAGGCCTATGTTTCTGCAAACTCAGAAAAGTACAATATCACATTTAGTGGTCAAAGGTCATATGGCTGTATTATGTGTTCGCTCCATATGTCTTGCAACGCTTGAAGAATTTTAAAACAATTATCCACACATTTGCAACGTACAGTGATGATGTGCAGAGCGCATGCTTTTGTCAGATCAATTGAAAGTCAATGTCACATTGAAAGGTCATAGATCACATAACTTTAAAGTTGCAATTCTGTAGAAATTCATAAAAAAAAATGAGTAAAATAACAATCGTTTTCCCTTATAAACCTTTATGAGGTGATGCTTGATTCTAATTAGACTGTAGTATGAGAAAGCTTTCATATTCTAATTATTTAAATAAAATAGTTTTTTCGGTAGGTACCGATTAAGGAATTGCAAGAAATAACTGGACCGAATCACAACTAAATTATTATACCTCTTTAAAGGTTGGGGTCCACTACAAACATTGGGGGAGGGGGTTACATGTATACAAGAAAACAGTTATAAAAATAACACAATAAGCGTGTTTATCTAGTGTTAAAGCATTATACAATTATGCTGTTTATGGGATATAGATGATTTCAGGTATGTCACAGAAAACTAACATTCTCTTATTTCCGAATACGTACATACTAATCAGGATCTTCATTATTATGAAATAAGGAAATGTTTTTTTCTTGTGACATACCGGAAATCATCTAATAAACACTATACTTAGTAAAGCACTAGATACAATTGTACTTGACCGCCTCGAAGGTGTTGTGGTAGAGCGTCCACCTCGGGTACGGGAGGTCACAGGTTTGATCCATGGCCGAGTAATACCACATTACAAATTGTAGTATTGGCTACCTTCCGTGGCGCTGAAGGTTGTAGGGTTAGCATTACTAATAGACTGGCTGATGTCAGGATTAATGGACCAGTAGGACTGGTAACTAACCCAGGAAACTCCGTGATATAACATAAACAATGTTGAAAGCAGCTTTTAACACCAAACAATAAACATTTTCTTACTGTGTAACTTAAGATGATTTCTCGACAGCTCAGTTGGTAGCGTATCTGACTTGTGATCTGTAGGTCACGGGTTCGATACCCGGTTGAGGCGAACATTCTTTCGGGCGATTTTTCCCATTGCCTCTCACCTCTGATTTATGTGAGAAAGTAGTCAGTGGCTTCGAAAGAATGTTGTGCAAGTACTGGTGTGGGAAAGCCAGGAAAACATGGGTATGTGCACTGACCGCCGTGATATGACCAAAGCTGTTGAAAGCGGCGTTAAACAAACAAACAAACAAACAAACAAATAAGATGATTTCAGGTATGTCACAGAAACTGTGGAAATAAACTAATGCTAGTTTTCTGAGACATACCAAATCATCTTTTTTCCATAAACAGCATTTATATAACTTTTAAAAGCACTAGATAAACTTGCTTATTGTGTACACAGTGTATATATGCCTCATTGAACCGAGTGTGTTTTTATAACAGTTATGTACATTTTATCCCACCTCGATTTGTATATGACACCTTACCTTTACATACGTCTAATATGGTTGTGTTTACGATTCTAAGCGTTATGATTTACATGAATGGGTCCGTTTTTAAAATCCTGAAATCTTGGAGAAAAGTATAATTCGTAAGTGTGTGCTCTTGTGTAACACGTTTGTGGTTAATCCCAAACCCATCAGCTTCTTATTTTTATTTGAACTTTTTTACATGAATTTCTTCCCTCTAGATAGAAATGCCTAGTGTTGGTCCCACATCTTTATCGATTTTGTAACAACTCGCCACATATATTGACTATTTTTAGATAATGTGAATGTGCAGAGCACATGTTTATGCTAGCTCCATAGCTCTTGTACCACTTGAAGATTTTTGAATCTAACCCACCACAAATGTTCACACTATTGAGACGATGTGCAGAAGTCACGTTTCTGCCATACTCATTGTATTTGGACGTCCTGTATAAGTATTACATTTACTGACAACTGCCGAGGCAGAGACGTGTGCTTTTGTTTCAAAGACAACCATCTAGTATGTTATGTGTCTAAGGCAATATCTGTACAAGCCCTTCTTCTGCTTATATAGCTCTCATATGAATGATTTTGAATGACTTATTCAATATCAGTCATTTCATTACAATCGACGTATTTTTATCATCTAGTGGAAATTTAAACAATATCTTTATTTATTCATTTATATTTCTGACTTCAATATTGAAAAACTGTCGAGCGAAAACAAAGAAGGTTAAAGTGTTTTTTCGTAAAATCTGACTTCGAAGTGGGTTTTTATGCTTCACGGCACAGTTATTGTCTCTTTTGATTGTATACTAGTCGATGCCCACGTGAATTAAAAAAAACAGGTGCTGAAATAAAGGAAGAAACTGATTCGCTCACCTGATTATTACACTGGCGACCTATTCCTTGACGACCCAGTTTAAATATTGACCTAATGTTTTATATAGGTAGAATCGTATGTAGTTCACTCACAGTATTTCTGAAATTTGACCGGGCCCCAGTTCCACCAACATTATTAAGCGTTAAGTAATACTTAAAATCTTAGATTTGGTAGAAACACATTTCACGATTCATTTTTAACAAAATGTGTAAATAAATAACTAAGTTGACATAAATAATTACATTCCTGACAAAAAGTACTTGTTCAGATCAAAATATTTAAGCCCTTGTATAAGCGAAACATTTCTGATAAAATACGATTTTTATCTTAGCACTAATGTTGGTGGAATTGTAGCCAGGCATAATAGTTTTTGATCAGAAGAAATCATGTTACAAAACGTGACCGAGATGTGATAACGACATATGGTCTGACAAAATTCCATGACCATTGAATGAAAAATGTGATAATAAGACATCATGTTAATAATGTTGACCTAAGATTTGCGCTCGTGACATAGTTTTTTACATCTAATATAACCAAATTTTGAACTAGATCGAGATTTGATGCAGATGAATGCTCTGATGGGGATTGAATGAAAAAACGTCCTCTAGAGTGTTCATACGGGTTTTTTAAAATTGTAAGTAGACTGGAGCCCATGCGACCTGTTTCAAACTTAACGGATATTTGCTCATGAATTTAATGACGATAAGATATTTAAACTGGGGATTTTAGAGTAATTATTTTTCTAACATATGACCCTGTGACCTAATTTGGTCCTACGTGATCGACTTCAAAACTTTTATGACCCTGTGATCTAATTTGAACCTAATGTGGTACTAGAGTATTCACCAGGTAATTGGTGGTGACGTGGTGGCAACGGACGAAATGTGATCATGTTGTGCTCGGATGAGCTTAAACGTAGACTAAGCGACAGTATAGCTTCTTTAGTAGCTTTAGCTTTAAAAACAACACGCATATTGCTTTATATTTCAATGCAACATGCATATTATATATTGTGTCAATGGCACAAATATATCATTACGTTTGTCAGCCCGGAATTATTGGTACACGTATGTACCAGACACAATCAGGCAACTCAAATCGTCCAAAACTGGAGAGATTTCTAAGGAATGCGTATTTATGACCATCATATTAAACATAGGCTATTCGTTCCGTCGTCTTGAAATCATTACATTCATGTACAGTAACAAAATAATATCAATTTATTCAGCAGTCACGTGAAAATGAATCGACTACAACCCCAGCACACATTATGACGGAGCTTGGAGAAAGGATAAACACATTAGAAGACAAAGTGGTCGTTTCTGAAAAACAAATTCAATACATTTTTAGTAAATTGCACCTAGACCCGACTTATGATATACAGGTATGGTATTCAAGTCTACGAATTAGATATATATTTATTTGAATCGAACTTGACTAGGACTGGTTGCAGACCTTAACATGAAAACAGAACGGTGCATTCAGGTGGAAATGTCATTTGTTTCGAAACACAGATGAATACAAACGTTTTTGCATAAAACTAATATCCTGACCCAAACACAACGTCAGCATGATTTAAACACTAAGTCGGCAATGAACCAAATTCACTTCATACACCAATAAAAAACGCAAGTAAAATATGTGTTTATTATCATGTCGCCCCTACTGAAGTCGCAGTCATTTTTGTTTACTTATGAGATATCTTAGTATGTTAACATCCCGAATCCCATCCCTTTTGCCAGATTACTGACATACAGGCAATTGGTAGCATTATTTAACTAACTGGTGGCTCATCAACTGGTCAAATAATGTACCTCATCGTTTTTACCAATATCCGAACTTTCGACCTTCCACTCTCGAAGGTGATACCTTAATCGCTTCATACTAACCGTAACGCTATCGACACTTGAAAGTGTAAGAAAGATGTAGATGCATGCGCATTATGATTGGATTGATTGTTTGGTGTTTTACGCCGCTTTCAAACACTCAGCTATATTACTTCCTGGATAAGTTAGCAGTTTTACTGGTCAATTAATCCTTACACCAGCCACCCAATCGTAATGCGAACCATGCAACGATGTGCGCCAATGAGGGCAGCCTTTACGACCATTTTTAAAGTCTTTGGTATGACCCGGCCGGGGATCGAATCCGCGACCTACCATACCCGAGGCGAACGCTCTACCACTACACCATCGAGGCAGTGTTTTATGATTGCATTAAACACTATAACTAGCACTTCTTTTCATAATATCACGATGACAAGCTATTCACATGGCTGTCTTGCACAAATATTTCGTGCAGAATATTCACATGTAAATGATTTCATTTCGAAAAAACTTTTTGTTTAACCTAGTGCTAGATATGGTATTTGGAATGAAAATGCATGCAACCTGTCAATTACCATTACCTTTAATCAATTAAATCAAAACATTATGTACAGACATACGTACAGATGACAAAGGAGTGATCCTAAAAAAGAAACCTGGTAAGACATAAAACTATCGACGTTTGTCATAACGAAATTGTTAAAAATAATGTTAAACGAGCTGATTGATATTTATATCCAGAATCCTGAATTTACTCAAAAGGCTTCAGGGTCTCGTTGTGAATGCATTCTTTCCTACTCATTATGGTACTTTCCGGAAAGGCCATACACATGTAGCTGTGGGTGTGTTTTACTTTTACAAAGACAACGAATCATTGCAAATGCACTTGAACACCTGGCGGTACACATTTGATATTTTACACGAACTTTATAGACGTCATCATCAACTGCAAAACACCATTTCGTTCAGACAAAATGATTTGTATGTCTGTTTGGTTTGTGTTACACGAACTTTACGTCCTTTTCTTTCGTTCAGGAAATAGACATATCACGGGAAAGTAGTGAAGCTACTGATAATCAGTCAACGGATGACGGGTTCTTCCAAGTGAAAGGATGTAAATGCCTCTGCCATAGAGATAATAATGACAAGAACAGTCGTCGAGCTTACAAACATCACCACGAACATAGTTTACCTGAAAATGAGCTTACGACGAGACAACATGGTAGCCACCACAAAATGAACACGTCAGCAGGTACTGTTAGGAATTGTTTTATTGTAAAAGCTTATTATAATCTTTTTAATTGATTCATATCTCATTACATATAGCAGAAGTGTCAGATATCGATATTGGTTAGTTAGATACTGTCCTTAACTCTTAGTAGTCTTAACTAACTGGTTGTACCGATATGTTTGCTATATGAATTACATTAACATGGTATATATATTATATGTTCATATTTTGTCAAAGATAACACATGCAAAACAGTGATTCCTATACTAATTAAATAAATTGTTAACATGGTTCTGCATATGACCCATTCGGCTACTCTATAACAGCACAAACACTCGTCTGAATTATGAGAATTTGCGTTTTAAGAAGTTGTAGACGTATGATACGAGACATAAGACTGACGACTGAAATCGTCACAATATTTCACTTGCTTCAGCTTGCTACAATTAAGTTGATACTCTCTTTTAGGTGATGCTGCAGTTGATGGGTCATCAGGTGATGATTCTAGCTCTGAAAATGACTCCGACTCTCTCCACAAGCATGGTAAACCATTAAACTTTCGTTATTCATGTACACAAAAACATCAATCTCTTTCCAACATTCGTAACAAAACACAATTGAAACATTGTTCAAAAGACAGGAAGAGTTTCAACACAAATTTACTATATATTTAAATCTGTATACTTCTTTGTTTTGCATGTTTGTGATATTAAAACTGGATAAATACAATGAAATCTTGAATAATCGGGAAAAAATATATAATGGCAAAACACTTTGCGTATATTTCCTACCGCAATAAAACGCTTTTTCGTTTGGGGAAATAAATATCTTTGTGACACATTTGTAAAATACCTTAAGTACGTAAATATATGTACAGTTACACAATATAATACAATTACTTTGTGGTTTTATAACATAATAATGCATTAAGATTTCGGATTTCCCGTATTTTCAACGATATTCCCTTAGAGATTTTAAGAATTTCAGTGACCTAATTCTTTTTCAGAAGAACAAAAACCTAGTAACAGTATAATGCATCATGCTGAAGACATTCAGAAATTGGATGATGCGATAGATGAACGCGATGAGAATGCTATTGAAGAACTATTGAAAGCAGGAAACTTGCCGAACTCATACCAAATAACACATGCATGTGAACGATTTGGTAGAGAATCGGTTGTCGTGACTGGAATTTGCCGTGTCGTGAGTCGCTGGATACATAGTCAGGATGATCATATTGTTAGAGTAGAACCAGCATATACGACTGAATCCCCGGCTGAAGCTGATGTAACATTTATAATATTCTTGCGACAACCTATAGATGACACGAAGTTTGGTGATTTGGGATTTAAAGTAATAGTAAGAGTTATTGGAGAATATACATCAGAAGGAAAAGAAATAGTTGATAAAGAAGTCAGGAAACAATTACACTTCACTTTAGCGGAAGCAAATATGCTAAATAAATGGCTAGAAAAACATTCCGAGCCATTGATGGAAAAACATAGCAATTTACAAATGATATCAGCAAGTCATTTTAAATCAAAGAATTATGGAAAAGAAAACATAGAAGAGACTATGTGTACATGTGTAGTCTTCTATGTTAAAGTTAAAGGGTTTATTCCTTTAAGGGAGGAGCGTTTGCCGACCAATTTGGATGGAATACAAACAGATATAAGAGAAGGAGGATTCGAGTTCCTCTCAAAAGCTACGGACAGACATACAAATCTTAAGATAGGATGCGAAATTGCAGGTGAACTCAATTGCAATGGTACCATTGGACCATTTCTTAAAGAAAATGGCAACATTTACTGTTTGACAGCTGCGCACGTTCTATTTGGCGCTCCTCCGGATGGCAAAACAGAGCATGACTGGCCGTCAACGAAATATGGCTGTACAAAAGTAGATGTCTTTCAGCCAAACCCTAATAGATCCTTATTTATATCTGAATCGTTTGGCTCTGTTTATATAGCTAAATACAAACAAGGAGGAAATGCCTCATCCGGGATCGACGTGGCTGTTATACATGTAGAAGACAAGAGCAGATGGCCTATATCTGGAGAATTTCCACAATCAGGTACGTACTAGGATGACAGTTGTGCTTTACATTAAATAAGAGCGACCCATATGGTATGCAGACTATCTTTTTGATAAAGGAAAACGCATTGAATTAATAACGTGGTAATGGTTACAACAATGTACCTGTGACAATGCATGTTATAATACAAACATAATAAAGAATTGAATTTATAAACAATCTCTGTAAGGGTGTGTTCTCTTATATACTAATAGGGAGTGTGGCTAGCATGGTAATGGATCTTGTTCAAACTCACACATGTTCTCGACTTAATGAAAGATACATCGAATGTCAAAATCTGGTTGCTATGTACCTTGATTGCCATAAAAACCACCGCTGATGTTCACTGGATAGATACTTTGATAGAAATGTACCTTTGCTGACCCGCTTTATACATTGTTCAAGCCATATTGATTGATTGAACAATTTCGGTGCCAGACGAAATCAGAAAAATGACAAAATGACAAAAGTATAAAATTTATTTATTTCAAAATAATTAGGTACACGTGCTCCTTAAAAAAAAAAAATCGTACTTTGTTCAAGCTGTACTGATAAGTTGATAAACTTAGATGCTAGGCGGCATCTCAAAAGGGAAAACATTATCTCTAAGCTTCAATTGACATCTTCTCCGCATCAAATGGACCATTTTCAATCAAACTTTACAAGAATGTTCCTTTTGCGCTCCTCTTTCACCATTGTTCAAAGATATACATTTGAATATAACCATATAAGGCAAAACAGTCCCACCCCTGGCGAACACATTTTCCCACCAATCAACATGGCTTGAAGGAATCGGTTAAAAAGTCATCGTTGGAACATTTCTACAAAATTGGCCACATTCTTTTTGAGAAAGAAGATTTTTAAAGATTTCACCATATCCATATAAGGCAACCCAGCCCCGCCCTCGGGTGACTATGTTATGGCGCAAGGAACATTCTACAAACATCTTTGCATTCTACATGGATAAAAAAAAAATGAAGATATTTTGGTGAGGACATTGTGAAGTTTTATCTTAATTGACCCACTGGCTACAGAAGAGAAGATGTTGTGAGTTCCTTATGCTACAGGGATTTAACTACAAAATATAACACCCATTTACACCAATCTTATCCGAAGCGAAAATACAAATACATGTATGTTATTAGGTGTTCTTGTGATAATGTGATATAAAATAGTAATAATTTTTACATTTATAAATTCATAATATATTTGTTAAATATACAAACAAAATAAGAACATGGCCTTTTTAATATACGTAGATAAATTTATATATCTAGAAATGTTGCCGAGATGACGTCGATGACGTCGGTGCCATTACTACAGTAACAATTTCTCATTCTCAACGATCATTTTCCCGCAAATTTTAATTACACCCATCGTTGTTAACAAGGTAGCAAAACAGGTATGTTTCTGTCCCACAGACGTGATTCCTGAGGTTAACACAAATAAACCTAAAGTAAATCAAAAAATTAAAAAGCAGATTCTCTGTTTTGATTATTGATAGCAATTAGACGTATGTAGTCAAAACTGACTTTTCATAGTTTAGTCTGCATTTAATAAACAAATGTCAACAGTCTTGTTGAGCAAAGGTGTGAACTCAATTTCTTTGACATCAAAGGCTGGTGTAATATTTATTTTCAAAGGTGTTAATTGGCATTAATTAGAAGAGATCAAACATAGGAAGTTAACAATTTCCTGAGATGAATTGACATGTAAGAAAAGTGACATATTGTGAAAGGCTAATTTTGAACAATTAAAAGATTAAACAGTGCAATATGCCTCAGTAACATTGCTCTACGGCTAGGATACGGCGGCCATAGGCCCCCGAAATCGAGAGATACTTGCTGCGTGCCATGCCGTAGAGAGGTTCCACGGCGACCATACGTCGGGCGTACGGTGGCCTTGTGTGAAACCGCTCTACGGCATGGCTACGGCGTGTCTTATTGCTATGGCGAACCTAGTAAGGAAAAACGTTTTAAATCCGCGCTTTAATCCAACGGCGACCCCTAGGGACTGTAAAAGATAGGGCTACACCATAGGGTGACCCTGAGACGACCGCTGATCGTCTGCGGCCAGCGCATGTATCTCTCGATTTCGGGGGCCTACGGCCGCCGTATCCTAGCCGTAGAGCAAATGGGACTGAGGCATTATGAACACAATTGTCCAACAACATGCCCGTTGACTACATGCTTCAGTAACGAGTATATCAATAATATGATATGCAGGGATTGGTAAACACATATAAAACTAGATTCTTATAAAACGATATGTAAAGACATTAATAACCTACCTGCCATATTTTTGTCAACAAAATGGAGATAACTTTTTTGTGATTTGGCGTAACATTTTTTTGTTTTTGCCGCAGACGAGGGTTCAAATATGGAAGAAGATGGTGGTGATGATGGAAATGCAGTACAATCACTTACATATAACAAAGGTGAAATATGCGAACGAGATTTTCTCACAAAAAACAATGCGGTCGAGGTCTTGAAATTTGGCGCAGCTACTGGAGAAACACATGGACTACTCAAATTGGATGGTACAAGCGTCAGATTTGATAATTGCCTTACAAATGACGGTAAAGGTATTTTGCTTTATAATCAAATGGAGATATCGAACTGCGAAAATCAATTTTTCGCGGATTTTGGGGATTCTGGTGCTGTAGTTCTTGTAGCTTATGGCGGAGACAGACATGACCTTAGAGCTCTTGCACTTCTTACTGGGAAGTCATCTACTGGAACGGTTATCGCAACGCCGATGTATGCAATTTTCGATGAGTTGGAAATAACTAACAGAAAATGCATGAGCTTTCACAAAAGAAATGTAAATCCGTCAATTAGTAGCGATTCCGCCGGATTCGGTCAAACGGCTTTACCTATGGCTGCTGCTATACAAAAAGATTTGGAAGAAAATTATTTACAGCCAAGGCTCGAATCAATGGAAATGACTTTGAAAACTACAATAAGTTCAGAAGTTCAAACACAATTCCATGCTGTTGCAGATCAGATGATGGGATGGCTGAACCAGAGATTCCCGCAAAACCAGGCTGGAAATGCAAATGATAACATTCAGAATAGTGGCAATTAAATCAAAAATCAGAAAATCGATCAAGAAAACACGTTCGATGAAAATGGGCGTTGGCTTCCAAATATCGTTTACTGACGAGTTTCAAAATCGCATTTTGTTTATTTACTAAGAATACTTCTGAGTTTAAATGCTTATAAAGGGATATATTTCCCCTTTGTAAATTGTAACCCTTTCTTCCCTCTCAGCAGAGATGTAAACATCCACTCGCCCGCTAGCATAAGCGAGTGGAATGAAGGATCGGGCTAGTACGAAATTCTAGGCGCTAATCCATACATATTCGTTCATGTCCGTATTCATAATGATAGTATGCATTGCTTAGCCTTTTCTTTCTCTTTTTCTCAGTCCATCTATATCTATAATAGAGTTGATTACTAACAGATGACTGAGTTGGTGATGGAAAGAACATTAAACAGTCAAGTTAAGCTAAACATGCACAGGCAGGCGAGTGTCATTAGGATAAGTGCAACACTCAATTCCCAATCCTGCTCCTGTCCTTTAACAAATCACAACCCACCCCACAATATAAAAACTCTGCAGCCGACGAATTAAAAAAAAATAGGAGCAAAGATACAGAAAATCACATTTATTGGAAGCGTAATCATTGAATATAGTTGAAAACATTGATGCAAAAGGAGAAAGCTTGTTATGAGCAATTCTTCTCCTGCATCAATGTTTTCAAAAGTCGTCGGCTACTAATACGTATGCAAGTGGGAAAGGTTTAAATAAGAAACACTTTTTCAAATGATAGTCAGTTGGCTATTCTAGTATATATATAATGTCCGTCTTAAATAATAATGACAAAACTTTCAAAAAGAAAGATTTGTTTTTTACAATTTAATTGAAAATAGATCTAATCAAAGTCGGGAAAGTATAGTTGTCCCTTTCCGTGCTTTTTTTATGAGAGTTCAAATCACAGGAAAAACTTATGGGACAGTGTTGACAAATAACACATTGACACAATTTCAGATTTAGGCTTTGTTTCTGTCAAACTGCTGAAGAAGACAACACTGAGACACACATTTTGATTAAAAGTTTATTAAAAAAAAAAAAAAAAAGGAAACATTTTATTTATGATAAACGACATTACAATGATGGTGTAGACAATATATCAACAACCATGTTTTAAACTTTAGTTAACAATTAAGTTATATATTATGGACGTTCTTCAAGTTTTTGTCACAATGTTTTCAAATTCGTCTGCTGCAAATTTGTTGTATGGGGGAAAGGGTTAAACAATGATCTTAGACAAATTTATATAAGACAATATTATTGGTCTAGACAAAACATTCCTAAATTCATCAAACTCTTAACAAGCAATAACCAGAAAACATTATCCAAATTATGCATGTTTCTATATAAAGGAATGAAGTCACTTGTATAATTATCTCATTTAAAATGTATGTATTTTATTGTTGTTAACTGTTTTTCAAAATGTAAAAACTAAATATGTATATATGTGTGTGAAATGTTTATCAAAGTTTATTCCCATTTTCGAAAATTTCTTTTTAGTCCTATTCTTCTACGATACAGGGATAATGATTTTAAAACGTTCCGAACCGAAAGATATTTTCGAAGTAGGGGTCAATTAACTTTCACTAGACCAACAAGAAATGATGATCATGGAAACATTTCATTCTGGCCTGATGCATCATTTCTTGTCTGCCATGGTGGGGATTTATTTAAAATAAATATTCATAATATATTTTTAAACGATGGCAATTCTACCTTCAATACTTTCAGTACTTTGATTTTATTTGGCTCTCATACATGTATTTTTACACGAAAGTCTAGAACAGGTGTGATACATGTGTGTTGTGTCATGTCAACGCTTTTTCGATGTATATCACTTGACTGTTATTTTTAAGGCATGCTTGATACTTAGTCAAAAATAGGAAATCACTCCTTCATTTCATTTTTAGATGTCTTAGCTTCAGTACGTATTGATATAAATATTTAAAAAATGACGAAATTGCTCTAGATGAACATTTTCTCTGTTTAACAATAGTTTTATTACAATGTTAAGATAGCATTGCCATCTGTCTTGACTGTCATTTTGTCTAGACTTATGTCGTACAATGAAACCCATTGCTTTCCGAACTTTTGAATTAAATGTTGAATGAAGAGACATTGACCTTGATGAACATAACCGTTGGTAACCATTGTTCGACAAGGGTGGTTTGTATTAGCTCACCTGCGCACGAAGTGCTCAATCTTAGGTTGTTGCGATCACCGTTTGTCAGTCGTACGTCGTGAATAATTGCATTTTCAACACTCAACTGTAAAAGAAACATTTTGCATCCAATGTTCATGAACGTTTATTGGAAAACACTTCTCCATCAAATCTAGACCAAATATAAAGTCACACGGTCAACTGGAGACCCATTGTTTAACTTCAGTATGTTGAATTTGACTTTTTCAGAATATTTGCCTGGCTGATATCTCCGCCTAGTTCGAATATGGGTCATGTCGGTTAAAAAAATGAGGTCACTAGGCCAAATTGAGGAAAGGTCATGCCCAACTTTGGAAGCCGCATTTTAAGCAAGAGCAAGATGACATCTTGTCAGGATAATTGTCTTCGTGTTATTTATGCTAAGTCCAAATATAGGTCATGTGCGGTCCCAAAACAGGGTCGCTTGGTCACACTTGAACTTGAGAACGATCTTGTTTACACGCCAGAGACCGCATTTTTCTTTGCTTCAGCAGCTTGAATTTTAGTCGGAATGTTTGTCTTGGCGATATCTAGGCCAAGTTCGAATATAGTTCATTTCTGTTCAAAAACTAAGTCACGAGGCCAAATTGAAGGAAAATCTTGTTACCACTCTGAAAGCCGATACTTTGACAGAATGGAAGTTTTGATAATATCAAGGCTAAGTTTGAATATGGGTCATGTCAGGTCCAAAACTAGGACACTTAGTAAAAAATGTAAGAAAAACTTGTTTACAATTTGGAAACCGCATATTCGTTTTGCATTAGCAACTTGAAATAAGGTCATGTTCGAACAAAACTAGGCCACATTTGAGAAAAAGTCTTGTTTACACGCTAGATACCTCATTATCTTTTGCTTCAGCGACTTGAATCTTTGTCATAATGTTTGTCTTTATGATATCTATGCAAAGGTCGAATATAGGTCATTTCAATTAAAAAACAATTTCAGAATGCCAAAAGGAAGGAAAAGATTGTAAATACTCTATTATAAGCTTACCTGACCGCATACAGAAGTGTTGTGATTAACAATGTGGTATAATAACTCAGGTAAACGCTTATTAAGTGCTAAATGTGAGCTTTTGTGATCACCCTATGTCGATTGTCTATCTGTCTGCACATTTATTCAACAATTTATTCAAGTGACAATTTCTCCTATAAAATGAGACTTCATCAGGTTGTCCTATTCCAAAACAGTTTAAATAATTCAAGTTCATGCAGAAATATGGCTGTTATGACAGATGAAATAAAGAGGAAGTAGTGCAAGTCTTCAAAATACTTGCCAAACGTGATGTGATTTCACAATCTTGAACATTGTGTAAGGCTCTACCAACAAAGCTTAAACGAAATCGATCGGAGAAAAGGTCATGTCTCTCATAAACTTTGATAGTTCAAGTTATGTTTATGTATTACTAGTTAAAATAATTTTGACATATATTTGTTAGCTCACCTATGCACGAATTAAAAGTTGAGCTATTGTGATCACATTTTGTCCGGCGTCGGTCCGTCGTGCGTCGTGCGTCTCTGCGTCGTGCGTCTCTGCGTCGTGCGTCTGTGCGTTGTGCGTCTGTGCGTCGTGCGTCGTCAACATTGAGCTTGTTAACAATCTACAGGCTACATTTTGCATCCAATCTTCATGAAAGTTTATCAGAACATTCATCTCCATCAAATCTTGGACAAGTTTGAAACTGGGCCATATCAGGTCAAAATCTAGGTCACAAGGTCAAATTGAAGGGAAATCTTGTTAACACGCTATATGCCACATTTTCAACTTGAGCATGTTGAAACTTTATCAGAATGTTTGTCTTGATAATATGTAAGTAAAGTCCGAACATGGGTCATGTCGAGTTAAAAAGTAGGTCACTAGGTCAAATTAAAGGAAAATCTTGTTAACACTCCAGAGGCCGCAATTTTTTTGTCAGCATGTTTGTCTTAAAAATATCTAGGGCTAGTTCTAATATGGGTCATATTTGATCAGAAACTAGGTCAGTCTTTGTTGGTGGAATTTCATATAATGTAAGTCATTATATCATAGGCTTGACATTAGGTCATGTTCGAACAAAACTATTGATTATTGAATTTGCTGTGAATTTGTTATACTTCTAAACAGAGAACTTGAATCTATTTGTTCAGCTATTTTATCAGTGATATATATTTTTTAATAAGTATTATTTCAATCATTTGTTTCTATATACTAGCTATACTCTAATTTAGCATACTGACGAATTATCTATGCATGTGTTGTACATATTGAAATATCTTGGAATATGTCCTTTTAAATTATCATTCATTGCGATTTTATCTAACTTAAATCTATTTTATCAGCTATTTCATCAGCGATATATATCATTTTATAATTATCGTTTCAATCAAATGATGCTATATACTAGCTATACTATTTTTACAATTTTTGTGATCGTTTTTAACACACTGTTGAATTATTTATGCATGTTTTGTACCTATTGAAATATCTGGGAATATATCCTTTTAAATTATCATTCATTGCTATTTTTCATCTTTTCGTCAAATTTAGTTTGAAATCCATACCATCTCTGTCTGCAACAGACAGCTTGTGAAACTATTAGTAGATACTCTTTGTTGTTGTTATTCCAATATTGATCGATCTATATAATGTCAGTCATTATATTATAGGCAAGCAATACATAAGAAGATAATCCAGTAAATTCAAAGTAAATGTAAATGTTGATCATGCAATAACGCTAAAAAAAAGAATGAGAATGAGAAATGTCGACTTATAAATAGAGCATGATATGCTTTATGTAATCCCTGCTTCTGAAAAGTCAACAACTTCAAAGTAGTTTAACATGTATATTTGAAGTTCTTTCTACCTTTCCAGTGAGTCTGAATTTAAAATGCAAATGTTCAAGCTTACGCAGACTTGTGTAGTAAGCGTCTTTGACTGTTATGCAGAGTCCGTATCAATATTACGACGACTGATGCGTAGTTAAATTTGAATATACACAGCTGAAAATGCACCAAGGTTGGTCTTCCTAGAGCAACGCTTATTTAATACAACACTTGATTTTATATAATATACTAAAATAAAAATATCTGACGAAAAGTAGTTTTAATATTTGGGCGGATTGTGTACAAGCGAGATGAAAACATCCGAGTCGCTACAATTGATTAACTGCAATACATTATAAGTTATTGGGTGTGTTACTGACCCACTACGGAAATATAGGGGGTCTGTAGGAATAATAGGGGGCGAGGCGATAGCCGAGACCCCCTATTCATCCAACAGACCCCCTATATTTCCGTAGTGGGTCAGTAACAAACCCAATAATGTATTTATTTCGTCGACCACTTTAAATTGAACTATACTGTAACTTGTTGATATGTGTTGGTAGCATAATATGACGTCATGAGTAAAAGATCTATCAATATTGATTAAAGAATTGGAATAGATATATTATTTAAAAAAATACACCGGTTCAACATGAACACATTTATTTCAATTCATTTCATTTCTTTCTGGGTAACTGGTAACATTTGAGAGCCTGTTTACGAAAACCAACCTTTGAACTGACATTTTTACTCACCCCCTAGCATGTGAGCTAACGCCTCGCCCCCTATACATTCCACAGACTCCCTATTTTTCCGTAGTGGTCAGTAACAGACCAAATAACCGATAATGTCCATCGTTAAAACATGAGTATGTATTGTTTGATTTATAGCATGACAAATAACAACAAATTACGTTTTAAAATATTTTGTTTGGATTTATGGCAACACATATGCCATTTCAACATGACATTGTACACCTATACCACATATGCAAATTACTATGAAGGCCTCAGTAAAGGGGCTGTTATAAAGCATTTCGCACTGTACCGCATAAGTTCAAATGGTTTCTGCAAGAGGCTAGTTAAAACTTAGGCACTTAGGGATTACTTTTTTTTTGTCCGGCGTCTGTCCGTCTGTCTGTCTGTCCGTCTGTCTGTCTGTCCGTGACACATTTACGTCACACTTTCAATTAACAGGTGCATGTGACACACGTGCTCCGCGGAGCAATCCATTCTAGTTTACAAAACGTAGAAATCGTCAAAACGAAATTCGTCTTACTGCCATTGTTATTTAAGTATTGAAGTAGCTGTGATTGCATTGCATTACAGTAAGCGTACGTTTGTTTTCCTAGAACGCACCGCTGTTCTATAAACAGTAAGGTACAGACGCAGAATGTATCGCGGGGATAACTCCCAAAACAATTGGACAGAATTGAAACATGTGGAAAATGGAGATAGTTTCTCGATTCCTCAAAACATTCTTTTTCTAAAATCATTAACATTATTAAAATTCAAAACCAGCTGTTTGGCATAATTAATATACTTTCCCACGGAACGATGGTAGTGTAACTGCTGCTACACCGATTGACACTTCATCTGTAGTAGCATGTGTCCTGTTGCGTAAAATGTCTTTATACAAGATTAACGTTCTTCGGCATTTGCAGGAGTATCATAATTAGGTAGCTCGAAAGGTATCCACATTTTAAATACCTCTGTCTGAGCATTTTCGGTTTAGTTTGATTCATGCTGTTACATCGTTCTGATTTATCTGGTTATCAAATTATGTCCCCTAAAAGACGGTACATGAAATTATGTTTCTCTTATTTCAACACGAAATGAAGGTATTCGTCTGCTTACGAACCCAGACCGTGAGGCAATACATCGTGCATTCAACTTGAAGACGGATGGTTTCATCTAAATATTTGTATCTTGGGTGTCCTTATTAAAGGGACATGCGCACGTTGTCGGCTTAACATACTCAGAATTAATGTATTCGTTGGTTTTTCCGAACACGTAACTTTCAGACCGGATTGTCATTTTTCATTACAAGCGCGATGATCCCATTGTTATCATACACATATGGCACTACAGTTTTGACACGTACTTTATTGCCAAATAAAACGGAACTCGGCATGTCCTTTACTCTTGGAGCTGTCCGTAAAAACAAATTCGTCTCATAGTCTCAAGTCGTATGTGCAACATGCAAGTTCCTTAATCGAAGTTACGAGTTTTAATGACATAAGTAGTGTTCCGTACATGCTAGATACTTCATGATTTATTTCTAATATAAATGAATGTCAACGATAACCGTTCCAAAAAGCATGTTTTTGTTAAAAGCCAATCAAAACTGTGTCATTGATCGTATCCGTATGTGCGTAAATGTATGGCTTTACCCGACCTATACCATGTCACCACTTGACCAATCAAGTGATTTTGATAAATATGTCACAAACGCGGAGCGTATAAAACCAAGTACCGAAAAAGAATCCGCAACGACAAAGAAAAACATCGCATTGTAGTGGAAGAAGAGTGGCACTCAATGTTTCGTTATTGTTGATAAAGTCCAAATGTTCGTATTTTGGCAAGAACAGTACATGGTGTGTATTAATTTAGGGCTAGTCTTTCCAACATTGATTTGGGAAGAACACAAGCGGGTTTGGATGTAAAGCTACCGTTGCCGAAATGAAAGATGTTAATTTCAGTTCACTGCTCCTTCTTAATATAATAAATAGAGAGCAAAGCGCATACATATATAGAGATCAAAGCACTGAAAGTACTGTTGGGACTGTTTTGTTGGAATTCGTAACTTAAGGTTAGACAGGCAGTTGTATATGTATGAAAACAAGATGTGTTTGTTAAATGTTGATACCGCCTCGGAGCCATGTTTATCAACCACTCGATATGACTTTGTGTAGAGCTAATAAGGTCAAGGTATTTTGAAACTACTACATCAATGGACTTTTATTTGGTCAAGTTAAACACTTGAAATAAATTTTCCAACTTCCGATTTTAGTCCAATTTAATCCAGAATTAAATTATCCAATTTCAAGAAAATGTGTATATAAATAAAAGTGAAATGGATGAATAGAGTTGAAAACATCATAGTAACAGGATAATTTGAAGGATTTTCTACTTGTGTCACAAAGTCGTTTGCTGCAGATGCGTGTAAATGCTTTGCTTCTTGAAAAAGTGTCTGCAAGCATGTACGGCCACCTAATTATAAGTGAACTTTAATTTCTGCACCCGGAAAAAATCCTTGAAGCAAAGGTTTTTTCCACAGAAATAAACCACGTCATACAAAAACGACTTTCAAGTCCCTTCAACCCGCTAAGATTTATGTAAGCCTGCGCCGCCTGATAAGGATCGTCCTTGTTCGCCATCTAGTCACACAAGCATATGCGACTCAACAGGAGAAAACAATCACGTATGGGACAGTAACAGTATAACATTTTAATGCAACTGTCTTTGATTTAAGGAGGTTGGCTTCTCTTTTGACGTGGCAAATCTTACCGGAGAATTCAGTTCTGTTTTGAACTATTTGTTCCGCTTTAGAACTTTTTGTTTTTGCGGAGCTTATTTCGGCGGAGCTGCCTGTGTTATTTAGAACGTAGTAACTCCAAAAAATGGTTTATTAAATATGTTGACTCTGTCGACAACTGTCCCAAATAATCGGTTTACATTGTATTACTTGATATTTTTATATTTTTGGCATATTCAACCTTATTATTTTATTATAATGCCAGTGGTCTCACTTTCTATTGAACGCATTGCATATTTAAAGCAACGGTTTTAATTTTAATTAATATAAAAGGGTCATATGCGTGTCAACTTGGCGTTTATGTGCATTTTCAAATTGTCCGATGAAACACCTTCTTGTTTACTTTCAAAATGTTGTTTACAAACGACGGAATAAGCTCACATAGAAATGAATGGCACAGAAGAATACAATATTAAAATTAATTTGTTTATTAGCATTCTAGGTGAAAAAGAGTGCACTGAATCTCCGTTGTTTGCATGACTCAAAGGTGTTTTGTATCTGTATTATTTGCATCTCTTAAAGGTGTGTTGCATCTCAACTATTTGCATCACATAAAGGTGTGTTTGTGGTAAAACGACTTGAGGGAGTCCTTTTATCAGATGATGCATCTGGTCATTTAATCTACATGAACGGACAGAACAGTTAAAGACTAGTGCAGAGCTCAGCGTATACACTATACTATTAACCTAGGGGGAAAGCCGTCCATTCGGATAATGCGCTTATATCTTTATTAGGTGTGAAGCAAGCAATTTCATGACACACATTATGCCCGATTATCTCAAATATGTTGAAAGCGGTGTAAAACCCCAATAAATAAATAAATCTCAAATATGTGGTTTTGTGTAACTTTTTTCTAAATTTAAGTACTGCAGTAAATGTATAATACTTTAACTCTTAGGTCTGACTCTCGGTGTTAAAGACAAAAACAAATACATGAATTAGAACATTTGTCATGAAATAACATTTAGGCCACGTCTCAAGGTACATACAGATGAGTGTACACCTCTGCCCAGTCTGATAAAGATATAACACGTTCACAATTTATTCATACGAGCATCATTGGCGCATTTGTCAAACAGGAAAGACTTGCATCTGACGATAAAAGTACGGAAATTGATCGTAGGTATAGTTGTCATTAATTCCAATGCCTACATATGTTGGTTTTTGAGTGGCTTAGCTCAGCTACGGTAAATATTGACATCCATATTCCCCTAGTGTAACCGTGGCACCATAAACATCTCGAAATTCTTGGTGAAAAATCAACGGAAAAAGTAGGGTCCAGTTAAATAAACCACAATGATACGCAGATTGACCATGGTCTCAATGAACTGTTAAAGGCTACAAATAATCTGTCATATTTTCTTTGGTCTCAATGAACTGTTAAAGGCTAAAAATAATCTGTCATATTTTCTTTTGTGTGTTCTCATTTTGTACATATTGACAAAATCGTTCTTCAACAGAATGGTTTGTATATAACTGAGTGTCACAGATTATCAGTTGTCAATTAATGGCTATTAGCAAATATTCCGTCAATCGTTTATCCATTTACAGGGCCACAAGTTGATGACATCATGTTGCACGTTTTCAAGTTATCGTCCCAAACGAGATTTGCCGGGCACGGTCTAACAAAGACACCACTCGGCGCGCATGTCATGTATTTATGACAACCTTGACACGATTGGTAATCACCGGCAGGATTTAAACTACAATCTGTCTGTTTCCCAAGGCACCCGGCTGAAATAAATAATATATGTTATGTGCGGTGGCTCAATTAAAGCAAATCAAGTGATATATCAGCGACCAGTGTAGTCAAGATCAGCATTACCTTGAGTTCTACCGTTTGCCATGCAGTCGCAGGAGCTTTCAAGATATTACTTTACGAATCCTCTACAATTTCAGATACATTGACCATAACTGTGATATATGCAGATGTTTACCTACACTTTTTATATGGATACTCGTACGAATACAGATTAAGTCTGACATTTAGGACTGATATTTACATTCGTCATGGAAGTTTAAAATGGTACAGTTAACATATTAGATAAATACTGAAATAATGTTGAAACATGACTCATTGTTGATTCAATATTATGCAAATAAACAAGAAACCGCTGAAGACGGTAAGGCCGGATTGTCGGCAATTTGATCTTGAAAATAAATCGACAAACCAATGTCAAGGTCAAAGTAACCATAGCAATCAATAAAACTTGTAACTGGTTACCTTCAGGCAAAGTTTCAAGTTTGTAACCCTTTCCAGTGCTGAGATTTTGCCTCAACCTGAAACTTTAACCAAAATGTTGACGGACAGACAGACAGACAGACATCGCCAATCTATAGACCGGAATTGCTAGAGCAATGCCAAAAACCATTACCTCGATCTAGTTTTCAAACGAAATTGGTCTCTTAAACGGGAACAGAACCTCAAACAAGCCAAATTATCAAATTGTTGTTCAAATAATATTTTGTAAAACAGAAACTTACACGAATACAAAATTCCATTGATGACTTGACTTCCTGGTAACAACGGTCGGACATACGGATTGACTGTTAAAACATAGGAAATGTTAAATTGCGTAAATTGACGTTTCTTTGTTTAGTTGATTGATTATTATATAGCCGAGCTGTGCCAGGTTAAAATGTGATATTGTGGCATGAGCCTACATGAGTTGATATGGTAAGACTATGTAGAATTACAGTCTTGGCAAAGCCTTCAATGTCCTTCTACACGATATATGAAGTCCTTATTGTGACAAAACCTAGAAGGAATTCTCTGCCAATTTTACACACATATATGAGCCGTCCCGCGATAAAACCAACATTATGGCCTCTGCGTAATATATCGACCCATATCGAGACGGCTCATATGTGTTTTTATGCATAAATGAAGATGCAGGTTTTAATCATGCATGTGTAAGCCTACTATACAATAAAGAAACAACTAGTTAAATGTGACAATCGACAACAGATCAACTTGACCTATACCAAATTACCATAACCAAAGAATATTGTATACTACTTTTAAAACGTCTGGGCAAACATGTATAAGATATCCATACACGAGCTTAAAACAGTGTGGAAAAATGTGAAAATACTCATTATAATCCCTTGTTCCTTATGCCACACTATACAAGCCGTTAAATTCTTTTTCTTCTATATTTTCGCTGTAGCAAACGACGCTTGAAACTATTGTGGCAAAAGAAGAAATTGCTCATTATGAGCAATTTCTCCTTTTTGCCATAATATTTGCAACTTTATTCAATACTATTTCTTTAAGTATAAATATGATATCTCGGAAATAAACGGAACGTTGGGACAAAGATCATTAGCGTTTGTTTTAATTTATTGTTTACATTTATTTAAATCTCCATTTCACTTTCTTGAATTCGAAACCCGGCTCGGCCATTGGTTCTCTATGAATACAAAATATATGCTTATCAAATAGAGAAGAAAAATCTTGACAGAAAGAAAATTAATCATTTAGCGCAATTTTCTCCTTTTTCCACAATGTTTTCAAAGTCGTCTGTTGTAGATTGTTCAAAATGACTCCTTATGTGGCAAGCGGTTAAATTTCTCTTTCTTCTATATTTTCTCGAGACACAACAGTATTATTTAAATGCCTCACGATTATTTCATTGCCTGTATTTGCTGCGAAATCTAGACCGGACATCACTGATGCATACATTGATCAGGGTCCTCACTGTTCCGAATATTATATTAGATTAACCTGTATCGCACGCAGTCTTATCATGTCCTTAGCTCGTCGCCATCTCGCCACAACTAAGAGCTTAGTAATACTTAAGATCGGATTTGATTTTGCGATGGTTCAAAATATGTATTTGTACCTGTGGGTGGTGGAGCAAAGGTGCGCCGTGCAGTTGTATGGGTGGTCGGTCGTGTTGTTGGTATTCGTGCAAATGGCTTTGGAATGTTTCTCGGTGGAGTCCAGACTAAAAATAAATTCAATTATTATTTCACCGATGAACCAGCACAATTGAATATAACTTCATTTAAAGCTTCTTTCCCCACATACAGACGCTTTCTGACGCATTCTGACGACGCTTGAAAATATTGTGACAAAAGAAGAAATTGGTCGTTATGAGCAATTTCTCCTTTTTGCCACAATGTTGTCACCTTCATTCAATAATGTTTTTTTCGTTTATTGAGATTTTCTATACTTTTGACCCTTTTTTTTTTTGTGAAAAAGATTATTAGCGATTTTTATATATATTTAAAAACAAAATCCATTTAACTTTCTTGAGTTCGAACCCCGGTTCGGCCATTGGTTCTGTCTGATGATTCGAAAAAGTCATATTGACAAGCGTCATTCATCTTCTACTCACTTGGCTATAAATAAGCCAGTTACACGATAAAACTTCTGTGGTGTACTGGTGCAAGACAGTTATGAAACACATGGTGATGGGAACTGGTCACCGTGATATCACTGAAAACTGTTGAAAACGACGTTAAACTTTAATAATCAATCAAGCTTACGTATAGCTATGCGGAAAAATGCGTTTAATATAAAATAATCATTAATTCAACAAACTCTTAACACTTACATTTTGATTTCTCGCAGATATAGGGGTAGTGTTGATTGCAATCATTGTCGTTCATATCGCCATCCCACAGTTCACCACAATGCTCTTGACCTCCAGAATTATCGGGTTGACCTTGACCCCATGGCCTGACAATACATACAAAAACTTTATTACGAGAAACATAAGTATATACATGTCTAAAGCAACATACGGTTTAACACAAAGAAATAAACTTCGAAAAGTAAAAAAAGGAAACATACTATTCCATGAATAGCTAAGAATTGATAGATTGTAGATGGATACATTTTAAGTTCTAGTTAAGTTTGCCTGATAAATAAATCTACTTAATCCGCTTACAATTGTTTTTGATGTTTCAGACATGAGATTGATACTTGTCGGTATAGTTGGCCATGTGAAAGGAGAAAGGTGCTTATTACAGTATCACCCCATTTGAGACACTTGAGTACGTTTACTTCCAAAACCGAGTTACTTTTGCTAAGTACCAGACAGGTTATCATTAGTTACATAGCTGGACGTTAGCCATATCAGAACAAACCCAATAGTCGCCAGTGGGATTCGAACTTGCAAACGTTCAAACTTCCACCCCAGGGCGGATGCTTTTTGGAACCGGGTCAATATTAATGTTTCTTCTTTCATTTGGATATTTATAATTAAAACATGTAATGTGGAGTACTCTGATTTGCGTTTGCAGCAGTTGAATTTTGAAAATATAATGGGGTCGGGAGAATTAGCTCATAATGAACTATTGTTTATTTCCTACTCCCCCCCCCCCCCCCCCCCCCCCCCGCCCCAATGTGTGCAATAACTTAACTGTCATAAACAGAGTATAACCTTATTTTGCGTTTATGTTAACAAAATCGTTTATTACAGATTTTCTGCATGGTTATATGTAGCAAAGTGTTAAATTTCAATCTTATCCACCAATGATCAAAAATGTTATGCTAAGAGTATTTAAAAAAAATGAAACCTAATGGATTACGGTAGCACCAAAAGAGTGCCAAACTGTGGAAAGTTCTAAACAGGTTTAGAGAAATTGTCTGCCTTTTAAGATGCATGATTCCCAGATAATAATGATATACATTTCAAAGCACCCCAAAAACAATTATCAGAAACGGTTCATTTATTTAGAATAATGATTGTGTTCACATGTCAGTTAAAGGCGATATTGAGCTTTTCGCAATCAGTACAGATTCAGGTCGATCGTAACGAGCTGTCTCACCTGAAATCAGTATTGTTTCCCTTTTAGTTATAAAAATATTCCAAACTATTATTAAAACGAAATGCGGACGCCCGTTTTAAACATGGGAAAGTCTACTTTAAACAATTCGGCGCTGAAAGAGTTAAAGTAATAGTAGGGGGTGTGGTATCATTTGGAAAACGTTAAACGTACATGATATATGTATCAATGGGCGTACTGTCGTGCCACACGTGCCCTGTGTTGTCCGTTCTCGGTTTATTACTCAAACTTGTCAAAAAGTGGTCCTGACCCTGAGTTCTTTGAAGGTAAGCCATCTTCTGTCAAAGCCAATCCTTAAAAAAAAAAAGCACATTTAGGAAATTCAATTATTATTGTTGAGATATCGTTGAACGACGATAACTGTATCAACCCTTATCCCGACGAATTCCTGCAACTGGTCTTATCACCCCTGATTGTTGAAAAGTACTTAAGTATGGCTGCACCTGACGATATGTAGGGTGTGAGTATATCTCTCCGTAACCGGATCATGTAAAATGTAAATTGTCGTAAAACTAATAGACCTACAGCTGTCAAAACATGCCTATAGGACGAAATGACTTGTAGATGGACAGGGAAAGATCTCGTACACATATGCATGAAGACCCCAAATCGCCTTGTGTTGAAAATTGGTTCACAGTACCCATTGGACAGTTAGAGGACTTATCCAACATCGTTAGAAAATCATTTTAGATCAAACATATGAAATATTCTATAATTTTACAGTGAAGATCATGATCAGACAAAGGTCTTTGAAAATAATAAATAAAGTAAAGGTTTGATGTAATGTAATATCATCATTGGCTCTTAAAATGCCCTGCAAAACGTCTATCAAACCATACTAATAATAGTCCTTAAAATAAATCTATATAAAACCAAATAAATAGAAGTATGTCACTCATTTATATCTAATCAATTGTTCCTTTTATTGTTGTCGCCTTCCTTGGCGGTTTATACATAATCGATAATTTCTCCGTGGTTTGTCTGTCTGTTCACCACATAGTTACTTATTGGAAGGCGACACATGTGTTCCCTCAAACATTCTCATCCTGAATTGAAAACACAAGTTGGGAATGTAAACTTACCCTCTCGGCAATGGAATCAATTTTGACCAAATGACATTGGGCGCTAGCATCATCGCGAGTGCTCATGTCATTGACGTCAGTGATGAGCTAACACTGGTTACTTCCGGGTCGCTCTTCCCAGCCATTTGGACACTTTCCAAGGCCAGCTGCGGTTTTAAGAAATACAAAGTAATGGACGTAGAATGTTGAATTTTCCCTTTAAGCCAATATCTAAATCTAGTAGGGATGATGAGGTTGTGTTAATCAAAAATATAAATCTGAACACAATAAATGAAAACATATTTTCAAGACAGACAACATCAATTCAGAATTGAATTTATCCTTGCGCACGCAAGTTTAAACAACATTTGCTGATCGTGCACCATATTAAATATATATTGCGAACAAAGCAGACCAATATCAGCCTGTACATCCGTTTAATATTGGTATACATGGATCGCTATTCCTGTATCAACATGTAGCGAAATATATTGCATATAATTTGAGAATTATAAAAAGAAATGGAGATGATACCAATGATAGGAATTAAGCAATAACAGCGTGCGTTAACCCGGACATGTGTTCCTATACAACAACCTTAACTATAACCTAATATAAGTTTATGGTGCTGGCTTGAAGTTTTTACAAATGACTGCTGTATGTCATATCTAATTGTTAGGCAACCATTGACAATAATTTTGCAAAAGCATCTCATGTCAGAAGAATGAAATACTCACAAGTTTTTGCTGGACATCCCAAGAGGTCAAACCGTAGAGCAATGTGACCCTTCCAGTCCAATGGGTTGATACGCACACATCGGGCAAGCACTGGACACAGTAACACGTGTGTAACTACGGTGTCCTGATCTTGGTTACCATTGAACACCTAAACAGAAAACAAATCAAGAATAGTTCTTTACATGTGTGTAACTTATGGGTCCCGATCTCGGTTACCATTGAACACCTAAATAGATAAAATATCGTGAATAGTGTTTACATGTGTGTAACTTATGGGTCCCGATATCGGTTACCATTGAACACCTAAATAGATAAAATATCAAGAATAGTGTTTACATGTGTGTAACTTATGGGTCCCGATATCGGTTACCATTGAACACCTAAATATATAAAATATCAAGAATAGTGTTTACATGTGTGTAACTTATGGGTCCCTATTTCGGTTACCATTGAACACCTAAATAGATAACAACTCAAGAATAGTTGTTTACATGTGTGTTACTGATGGGTCCCGATTTCGGTTACCATTGAACACCAAAACAGATAAAATATCGAGAATAGTGGTTTACATGTGTGTAACTGCTGGGTCCTGATCCCGGTTACCATTGAACACCTACAGAGATAATAAATCAAGAATCATCTTTACATATGTGTAACTGCATGGTTCTGATCTCGGTTGCCATTGAACACTTACAGAGATAAGAATTCAAGAATAATTTTAACATGTGTGTAACTACGGGATTTGAAACATAGAGTCGTCCGATTTTGGTCATGGAATAGTCTAGTTCAAGAAGTTCGGCTCTGAAACAGTTCAAAACGATCATTAATGGACACAGTAACATTAAGAGGTAAAGATGCACATATATTATATACATGCTAATAAGACACAAAATGACTGACGGATATATATATAAGAGTCAGAGAAGCCTGTACCGCCACGCAGTTTGATCATGTCCTTATCTCGTCACAAACTGGCCACAATTCCACCAACGAATTAGTAAGGCGATAAGTAATACTTAAATACTTATAAGCGTATTTCAATTGTTGTTTACCTAAAAAGGATGCCTAAATATTTCATTGATTGTCAAGTATTGTTTGTCAGTAACTATTTATGTCACTATAGACATTTCCTTTTACCGAATAACATTGAGTTTAGTTGATTTGAGTTGTCAAACATGAATGCTGGAATGTGTTCCGACCTTAATTAAGATTTTAAGTATTATTTAGCACTAAGTATGGTTTGTGGAAATCGAGCCTAGTCTTATAACTGTTCTAGAAGCACCGAAAGAAACAGTTATGGCACAAGAAGACGAGCAATAAGAAAACTGAAGCTGGATAGCGAAACATAATTACATCAATACTACATAGAAAACTAATGGATATTTATGGACAACACGTTTACCATTTGGACAATATGACAACAGTGGTGTTATCATGATATTTCAGCCACGGTGTAGCATTTCAAAATATAAACATTAAAGAGTCTCATAAAACAAGGAATTAAATAAAACGCAGCGAAAATTACCATGTCGTTTCCGCTGCTATCTTTTAATGTTTCAAAGTTAACACAGTCTAGACTGTACATGACCCGGTATCTAGTCACGTGATGGTAACAACACAGGTCGTTTGGGTTCATATACCTTCTATTTAGTTTGTACGGTGTTTTAGGTTATAATCGTCATTATTAAAGTACTTTCACGGCGACAGCTTACTTACTCGTGATCCCTGAAGAAACAAACCAGTAATAGTCTAGGTAGGAAATAATGAATCTTTCTGAAGGGCACTCAACCATGACCACCACGAGCGGGGATCGAACCCGGAACGCATGTTCTCAACCGCCACGGTGGTTAGCGGTTTCCTTCTACCATGTTGTAGTGATCAAGAAAACAAAAACTATCGTTAATATTACAATTCTTGATAACTATCTGCCTAAGTGTTATTGCTTTTCAGAAGTGTTTTTGAATATGTATATGTCGAATTGGTGAACAACGGATGCGCATGTTCACATTGATCATAATATACGTTGGTCGAAAATGTTAAAATGTTGGTTTTCGCGATACTTCCATAAGTTTATATGTTGTAATTTAATCCATCTACATCATTGCAACTCAATTACAAACTTATAATGATTTACAATTTACCATGTTAGTAAATGTGAAGTAAGGCGTTGGTCTCTACAGAAATCTGAGCGGAAATAACCCCAGTTGGCGAAAACCAATCAACTGATAATGGTTGGTTGCACACCAATATACCAGATGCAACGACACCTTTCCATATATACATTTATTATACCTCACTTTTGTCTACAATGGTAAAATCCCATTACCCGAAAAAGAGATAGTTTGACCTTTGTTCAACCTTTTTGACACGTGACCAAGCGAAAGTTGACTGTCAGGTCATGTGACCGCAGTGATATTTTGAATGTCATATAAGGGCAAATAACTGCTTCAATATTTTAGCTAAATCATGACGTGATTGCCTCCCTTATACACATACAGCAGTGACGTCACTAGTCAGTGGTACATAAAAACATCAGACGACAGGAACTGTCAGCAAGTAAACATGTCTCGATTTGCAAGTAATTCTGAAGCTGATTTAGACACTCTTGATGGACAGAAAGACTATTTTGTTTACCTTGTTAAATTTGTGATCAAGTACATTTCCATTTTCTTGGAAAATGAACAGTCAAGTACAATAAAAAACGGTTTTCGAAATTCAAAGGAATTTAATTAGCATTGTTAACAGTGGAATTTTGTTCTTCCTGATATATTTGATATTTATTTTACCTTGTTAAATTTGTTTAATTAAATGATTTAAAAACATTTCAAAACTTTTTTATGTACTTAATTTTGTTTGATATAATAAAATAATATCATATGGCAGCATGTGATTCTGATCTCGGGTTGACAATATCAATGTCACACATGCTGCCATATGATATTTATATAGTAGCTAGTAGAAGTTGGTACCTTACCTGTATATACTGCTGCTGATCATTAGTGGCGGCCACCCAGGCCCCCATGTCATATGTACCATTGCTGTAACGTATGGCGTCCGAAAACAGCTTGCCGCGGTCTGGTCCGTGATTATCGCTAGGGTTACCGCTATTGAAAACGGAAGACGATGACCACTTTTGACGCCGTTACTTCCAGTTAGCAAATAATCATGGCATACTTGAGAACCTTGGAAGAAAGGGAGTTATTGTAAAATGACCAGCCTTTGTAAGAATTTACGGGGTGAACACAACATTTCAAACTATACATGGCGTTATAAATACGGTTTGTTGAATGCCCGATGCATTATATGCATATATAACATTCTCTGTAGAACTGTTAACATGGAAGTTTGGAAACAGTTTTAAGGTAAGAATTGATGTCTTTTAATTTCATAATGTAATAGCTTTTTTCATTTTTGGATAATTCACACAGCTCCTCGATTTTCAAAATACCAAACTTATTGAGCTCATCTGTTTAAACTTATGAACGTTGTGGTCGTTGTTGTCGATCTGCGAGTGGTCGTTGGCGTAGATCTGCGAGTGGTCGTTGGCGTAGATCTCGTCGTGGTCGAGGTTGTTGTTGGCGTAGAACTCGTCGTGGTCGAAGTCGTTGTTGGTGTTGTCCGCCTCGTGGTTGTAGAAGTCGTGGATGTTCTTGTCGTCGTAGAAGGGGTTGTCCTTGTCGTTGTAGAAGGGGTTGTCCTTGCCGTGGTCGTGGGGGTTGTTCTCCTTGTAGTTGTAGGAGTCGTTGTTTGTGTAGTCGTACTCGTCGACGTGGATGTCGATGTCGTTGTTGAGAATTTGTTCGTAGTCGTTGGAACGTAGCATGAGAAATCAACAGTATGGTACTTTGGAATGTTACTGCATGGATCTTCACCTGAAAACAAAACCACGTTATTGACGCCGCGTGGAAGCGCGGCGTCAGTATGGGATAGGTTTTAATTTTGTACCATGGGGTGACGAAATCGAAAAGGGAGAAACCAATGTTATTATTGTTAAAAAAACCTCTGTTGTTTAATTGAAAAACACAACATTTATGAATTAATAAATTGTATTAACTGGTTTAAGAAACAACAAGATACAAAATACGTTTGTCTTCTACCATTATAACAAAACTTTAGACACATTTAATTTGTATTTAATAACTTTTCCCCAACTGTCTAGGCTACGCTGTTTTTGATTGTTTGGTTTTACGGCCCTGACCCAATTCATCAAAGCTTAGAGAAAAAGTTCACTTTTCCCAAACTTTCTAGGCTACGCGTTTTTAATTGTTTGGTTTACGGGCCCAAAATTCGCCGGGTGTTTTTGCCTATTTATAAAATTCTGTTGTATTTCTAAACGTAAAACGTTCCCCCATACAGATTGTTCATTCGGACCATTATATTCTTGCTATATGTTGACTATACATGTGAACTTTTTCTTTTAATTTCATAAATGCTCAATTTTGATCATAAATATCTTTAAACTTTGTAAAATTACTTCGTATTTTTTGTTTATATACTCCCGTTTTTAACTCCACTGGCTGAAAGCCAGTCGAGCTTATGTCATGGGGAATTGTCCGTCCTGCGTTCGTGCGTGCGTGCATGAGTGCGTCCGTGCGTGAGTGCGTATCTATCCTTAGTTCCTCAAACTGTTTGGGATCCATGCAAAATTCTGGTTTCCGAAAGAAAAAAATAGTGAAGACTTAAAAAATCTTCTTCTTCTCCGTAGGTATCAGGTCGATTTTCAAATAATTGTGTAGTAGTGAAGACTTAAAAAATCTTCTTCTCCTCCGTAGGTATAAGGCCGATTTTCAAATAATTGTGTAGAAATGTTGCTTGGGTGACCTTCTTTCAGATTTCTTCGAGCCAAGTTGATTGGTCGAAAACTATGGCCGCCAGAGGGCGGGGCTATTTTTGCCTTATAATATGGTTATAGTGAAAACTTAAAAAATCTGTTATTGATATATATGTATATAATTTAAAACGAAGACATGTACCGGAACAAGAATTATATATATTGTTCTAGGTTAGTTAAGCTTATTGACATCTAGAAAACAATACATCGGATCGTACCACAGGAGTCATTTTCATTTGAGAAAATGTTGAAGAAAAAAAAGCATTCAAAACCGTTTGTCTATAAATAGCCTCTCTATATGATATTATATAAAAATACGTCATTATTTTTATAGCATATGCATCATATAGGAAGTCTTGTACTCTAATCGAAAACTCAGACCCTGTGATCGTACACACAGCATCATCGGAATCGTTGGTGTCCGCTTGAGTCATACACCCTGGTGTAACTTCTAACAAAAATAGAATTGTGGTTCCACGAATCTTAATACCATGTCTGTTTGTTTAGGCGTTCCTGGTCGATCAGCAATAATAACTCGCGAACTGAAACCTCAAATCAGAACAGAATCCGTCTGGCCCCGTGACACACACAGTACACACATACAAATTAATATGTCAATAAAAGACGTCACTGTGTGAGACGGCATTAGTAAGAGGGAAATGGTAATAAGAGCCAAATCACCAGATTCCTTACCTAGTATTGTGTTGTCGGCTTCCAGAAAACAGCCCGTTCGTGCCTGGCAGAGGCGTTTGACAGTCTCTGTCGATATTTGAGTGGATTTACAGTTGGTGGGCAAGTTCTGTACATTGTAAGGATTGCAATTCCCGGTTCGAGTTCGGCCATATTCCACTGAGTTTATAGTTATCACCTGACCGAAAGGACACGTGATGAACTCTCCCTTTTGTTCGCAAATTTTATTCAACCTCTGAAAGAATTGACATACACGTACTTGAATAACGTTGAATGGTTATACCTCGATTAGTGCAAGTTTACATGTTCTTACACCAACACATTTTATTAAGAAATGCCTATGAGTGTCTGTAAATGAGTTATATGTACATAATCGAACCGTATCGGAAAAGAATAATAGTTGTGAATTAAAATATGAACAACTTACGCTAGCTTCTACAAACCCTGAGTCTCACCTGAAACTACGTGTTCACAGAATCAAAGAGGCTTCAATGTAACCGATTGCATTTCTATCTTGGTGTAAAGACAAACACATAATGTAACGTTAAAACCAGGTCTCTGTCAAAATCAAGTGTAATCGATTTCTGACATTGACATCGACTTTTTTAAGGTTAAATATTGTAAAATACGATAAATTCAGGATATATACTTTAAAAAAAAAAAATCTTCGGAGGGCACCACCTCGTTTTAACGGAAGTCAGAAACGACAGTTCAGATTAACATTGACGTTAACATAGATACCTGGGTTCGTCACATAACCAACCTGTAGTAGTAACCTTATCGTAATTTATTACACGTGTGGAATCACGTCTACGTGTGCATTCATGCTAAAAGGATCCTAAAAGATAATGTTATAAGTTTTTTTAAACTTGCTATGACTACTTGGCGAATAGTCCAGAGCGAGATCAGTATACATAGGTGCGCTGGCTGATCTGGTTAAAAACTGGTCGAACATGCAATACGGTTGGTTTTTCGCAGTGCATAACTCTTTAGATATTTATAATGCTGTCCAAGCAATGGCGGGACAACGTCACATTACAGTCTGGCGTCATAGATGGTTGTTAACTCTTCCAGCGCAATATTTAGGGTTTTTGAAAACATAACAGATTTAGGTGAGTCAGGTCATAACGAGCTGTATCACAAGAAATCAGCATTTTTGTTGCCATTTATTGATCAAACTATTCCCAACCTCTTATTAAGGGTAAACATTGTGAAATTCGACGCGGAAATAGTTAATACAACACTTAGGGTCTCTGATAGTCAGGATGAATATTTCCTCAAATTCATAATGCTCTTATATAATGTTGTTTTTTATTCGGATAGTTTTAATTGAGTGTCTTAATGTTTCATAACTTCACCTTTACAAGATAATAGCGGGCAATCTATATTACGATTGATTGATAATTTGGTGGTTTACACCGCTTTCAACAATTGTTCAGTTATATCAAGGCGTGTCCTGGACAAGATACCGGAACTACTGGTCCATTTATCCTGACACTAGCTAGTCAGTGGTAATGTTAACCCGCAACCCTGGTGGCCATTACTACCATGGTTTAAGTCTTTGGTATGACCCGGTCGAGGATAGAACCCGCAACCTCCAAGACCCGAGGCCGACGCTCTACCACTACACCACCGAGGCGGTACATATTACGTAAAGAAAGGTTAAACATCTTTTAAAATGTATTTATTTCATATAGCAGGTATTTCAAACTCTATCTGAAGTTCATGTAATTTCCATTTCCCGGGTAACCTTTTTTCCATTCATTATTTTAGATCACGTAATTATGGTTTGAATAAGATACATAATACATTCTGAAATATAGCTTTAGTCACAAACATACGCCGTATGCTATCAATAGTGAAACAATGACGTTCTAAACACTCTTTTGAAAATGGATACTATTAGAAGTCTGGCGCAGAACTTGTATGTAAATGAACAATATGAATTTTCTTAATTGAGCCGTCCCGCGAGAAAACCAACATGGTGGACTCTGTGTAAAGTATCGACCCGGAGCTGTTAGCCGTATATTGGCTTAAGTGTAAAATTTAAAAATCTTCTCCTCCCAAATTATTTGGCCGATTCTCAAATAATTTTGCAGAAATGTTCCTTGTGTGAAACTCTACGAGATTCCTTCAAGTCATGGTGATTGGTACACAAATATGGCCACCAGGGGGCGGGCTGTTTGGAGATGTATGTTTAGCCTAATGGCAGTGGAGCGATACTGGCCCTCTTGTGCATCTTGTGCTTACCTGACGACAAAACGAGTTAATGTGGTTGACTGTGTGGTTGGCGTGACAAATCACATTGCATAACTCAGGTGAGCGATCCAGGGCCATCATGGCCCTCTTTTTCTTTATATCATTAGTCCATTAATTAAGTATTTTAAGTCAGAGACAATGAGTTGGTACATTGAATGCGGTGATAACATGGCTGTTTTAACGTGTTAAATCTTTCTTCATGTTATTTTTGCTATACAGATACGTCATTGTTTATATCATATTTCTACGGATCATGGAAAAGAAATAAATTGACAATTGAAATATTTAATCTTTCGAGATATTTGCTATTGCTCTGAAAATGGCAGATGTTATGTTGTAGATGGGCTAATGTCCACCACAACCACCAATTTTACCACATTTGATCTCGCTTCGCCTAACTATTACTCTTTATAGCTAAAGCTAAATAGCCAGAACCCATGCTGAACTGAGGCTCATCGTCCCAACATTCTGACTGGGTGATCTGCTACGCTTGACTCCGTGAAACGCACTGCTGTTCCCGATTCACCTGAATATGTAGCACATCCAGTTGTTCAGCGATAGCCTTTATCTGCCCTGCCAACGAATTGATTTGGCTACGTAGTTGTTCCATTTTTGTGAAATGTATCATCATCATCGTATGGGTTTGTTTACCCTCGCCTTTCGGCATGAAGCCATTTGTCAAGCTGCCATTGTTTTCTTCTTTCAACATTTTAAGGGAGACGATTATTTCATCTCATAATTTTATTTATTAATTCATTCTTTTATTGACTTTCGATTATTAATTTCCAATTGCTTTACATTTCTTCGGTATTCTGTTCTAATAATTGTACATAAGAAAATTATTTAAAATTATTGTTTTGTTAAAAATATTGTTAAAAATATTGTTTTGTTAAAAATATTGTTTTGTTTTGTTTGAAATATTGTTTTGTTAAAATAAATGTAATGCTTAAAAAATAAAATTTGTTATAAGAATTTGTTTTATATGATAATCAATGGTTTAACAATCGTTTGCTAGGGGGCTTCTGATTGGCTCAATTTCAATACATTTTCTCGGTCAAGCTCGCCTCTTCCATCTCAATCAAGCTTGATTAAAAGGCAAGAGCCGAGCCAGACCAAGTGTTTTGATAAGCCACTCATTAGCCCCCTCGCATTGAGTAAATCGAAGTCCACGTAAATTGGAATAAGGTTATGTGTATACCACAACTGGTATAAAGAGACAAAGGGTGAATTGAAATATTTTGTACAGAAATTGATGATTGAGTATATTTATATCACAGTGTGGGTAAAAAAGTAAATGTAAAAATATTTACAACATAAGTAATATCTTCCGGTCAGCAACACCGGTGTAGCGTGAATATGTCGAGATCATGAAAAACACGAGACCAACTGGAAGTCTCGTGAAATTCACGCTACGTCGTGAGAAATACAAGATATATCGCCGTGAGAAAAAAGAGATTACATGTTAATGCGTAAAATCATGCAAAAGGACCCAAATGTGATTCTTATTTATTTATTTATATATTATTGGGGTTTTACGCCGCTTTCAACATTAAAATGTGATACTATGGTACTCTAGTTTGTATTATAATATCAATTACGTTACCAGTACAATTTGTCCATTTATCCGGACAACTTCCAGTAAGTCGTAATGTAATCTCCGTAAACCTGAGCGTCAAGGAAAGCAGCCATTGCTGCCATTTTTAACCCTTTCCCTCGTACGATAATTCTGCAGCAGACGACTTTGAACATGTTTTGTCAAAAAACGAAAAATCTCTAATTGAATGGATAACCTGGATGACTAAAAGTGGCAAACATTGTGGAAAAAGGAGAAATTGCTCGTTTTGAGCAATTTCTTCTTTTGTCACTATGTTTTCAAAAAGCTGTCTGCTGCAGAGGCGTCATAAAGCGTCTATATGAGGCAATGAGTAAAACGCGTAATTAATTTGTTTGGTTACCCCCGCAGGTGATCGAACACGCTTGAACAAGCTTGACCAACTGGGCTAGACTTAACTAGTATATGTGGGAAGGAAATGATTGATTGGGGTTTAACGCCGTTTTTAACATTTTTTCAGTCATATCACGGCGGCCAGTTCACCTACTCATGTGTTTCCTGGTTTTCTCACACCCGTACTCCACACAACAAACTTCTCAAGCAACTGGCTGGTTTTCCACATAAGACTTAGCACATTGGTGAAAGACAAATGACGGGATACGAACTTGCACCCCCTGGATTGACAGCCCACGTCGCTACCGACTGAGCTACCGGGGCTTGGATATGTGGGAAGGAAAGCCAATTGCATAGGGAAAATGTCAGGTGGAGTACATGAAGAGAAAGTCGATGCCAGTTGTTGGTGGTAAGAACTTGGGTTACAGAAAAAAACTATAACAAGTATTTTCCTAAATATGTATTATATTGTAATATAGTGTCCCTGTATTGTTTAATAATTTGGCAATTATATAAAATGTTTATACTTAAACCTTAATAAACCTATAAATATATGAGCGTTCCAGCGTGAAATTTACCAACATTGTGGTCTCTACGTAAAGCATTAACCCGGATCAGCATAAGCATGCCGCACAGGCTAACCAGGACAGACACTTTTCTTCTCCTGTAGATGTTCTGTTTCATGATACATTACTCTAGAGTCTATACCTCTATGCCTGACCAATGAATAATTTAAACTAAGTAGGGGATTTTGTCTGTTGGGGATATTGACATGTAGGGGATTTTGTCTGTAGGGGATTTTTTACATTTTCTTGAAAATGCACCTAGGGGATTTTGTCTGTAGGAGATTTTGACCGTCCACCATTAACATTTGTGTTGGTTAAATTGTTTACATTAAATCAAACAAGATCCAATGAATATAAAGTATCTAAGCTTAGATGTCAAATAACATGCAATTGTAAGACCTTTAGAATATGCACATCTCCCCATGATATAGAAGCTTCATGTAAGATTTAAAAGTTTTTCACTTTTTGTTATCGTATGAGGGAAAGGGTTAAATCAGTGAATCATTATAATCAGGGTTGGCAAAAACCCGGGTTTTATGAGTATTACCCAGCCCAGTAGACAATACTGGGAAAACCCGGGTTTTACTGGGTTTTACTGGGCAATATGAAATACTAGTATTTTTTACTTGTTTTGTAAAGTTAAAACTTCAATAAAGAAGTGTTTTATAAGTCTGCCTAAGGCCCTTATTAGATACTGTATTAATATTAGTGAGTATTGGTCAAGAAAATCTAAATCATGCACTTTTTGTACTTGAACATGTTGAATGAAATCATGTGTTATAACCAAATTTTGTTTAATTGTAAAACAAGTGTTTTCACACCTTCATAGATACTTACATGTACATGACTAATTATACAGATTAGGAAATGTCAAACAAATATGTTTATTTAACAATAATTAGCCCTTTCATCTATACAATTGTGCCTGCCATTTTCCCTAAGGGTACGTATTTCAGTGTATATATTTAGCAATAATACAATGTAATCATAGCATGTCTGAACTATTCTTTGTAAAAAAAAGCTTAAAAAATCATATTACCCAACAACACGTTTCAATCACATTTCATCCAAATACCTTTTTTTTCAACTGTAAAAGTGTTTAAATTCAGATTGAAGCGTAATACATACAAAATAATATGTTTTGTTTAGAAAAGAAAAATCTGACCATGTTCAATTATCTTATCAATTAAGTCCACACAAATCTATCACTTATAACTTCCCTTTAAAAGGCCCCCTAATTCTCAATTTTGACCAGGTAGAGATTAAATCGAGTAGGCGTTCCGGGAACAAACCGTATTGCCCAGCCCTTGAAAACCCGGGCGGTCAATACTTTGCCAACCCTGATTATAATAATACTTAACATACATATAAACAATTTATTTTCCTAAGAATATTGTAAGTCACAAATAACACATGTAAAAAATTACCCTGCAAACACTTTTGAGTTGCAACGTTGGTGCATTAAACGGGCACAAATGTCACACTGAAACCACTTGCTTTTTCCACATGATTTTAAACAGTTAAATGCACTGCATTTATCCATCTGTCTTTCTCAATCTCGGAGTTGCCTCTGGTTAACATACTCTCTGTACTGAGTAACATGGACCTGCCGGCACAACCAGGAAGGCATGTCATTAACTAGACATTCAGCAGTCTACAAAAAAAGAATAAAAAGAAATCATTTCAAGCTTTATGATGGGTTATAAAGATAAATTAGTGCAGTATTATTAAATTAACTTATTGATTCAGTGAGTTTTATAAAGAAAATATGCCATTGTCACAGCTGGAACATGCAGAATAATTATGCCCCCTTCGAAGGAGGGGTAGGGAGACACTCAAAATCCCCTCAGTCAAAATCCCCTCACCCTGGAAATGATAGGGTAGTAAAAATCCCCTCGACCGAAATGTTAGGTTAGTCAAAATCCCCTCGACCGAAATGATAGGGTAGTCAAAATCCCCTCGACCGAAATGTTAGGTTAGTCAAAATCCCCTCGACCGAAATGATAGGGTAGTCAAAATCCCCTCGATGGGACTAGCAGGGTAATCATAATGTATGACATTAGGAGACAACCAAGGTGTCTAAGTCTAAAATAACATTGCACTAAAAAGACAAATAACATAGTAAGTAATTTTAATCATCATAATGTTTAACATACATAACACAGTCAGTAATTTAATCATTTTAATAAATATTCAGCACACAGTTTCTAGGTCATTTTATATTTTCACAGTTTAACTAACCACTTTCTACCATATTTAGACACTCATGTGTTTATCTTATTCTTATAAGTTGCCCAATCACTGACAATAATTCCTGAAGGGGCTTATGGTTGTGACAAACAGGATTAAAGCAATTATCACCTCAATTCATTTATAACATGTGACTGAATTATCACCAATCATTGGGATTTTGTTTACTTTGCATTTTCAATGGGTACGGTTTTGTCTACTCTGCATTTTCAAAGAAGCATTTTGTCTACTCTACATTTTCAGTCATATGGGTTTGGATACCCTGCATTTTCAATCATATGGGGTTTGAATACTATGCATTTTCAACGAGTAGTTTTGACTACCCATTTGTTTTCAACCATATTGGTTTTGACAACTATGACAAAAATGGACCGTATGGGTTTTGACACAAACATTTTCATCAACTCCAAGATAAACTATCTGACAGTGATCTATATTAAATTAATAGTGATATGCACAGCATTATTTTAGCATAACATTTCACCAATACATGAAATTCTTTTTAAAATAATTAACATGTAATTAATGGGTAATTATTGACTGATCACTAAAATTACTTTAAACAGAAATGATGTACTATATTTAAATTTACATTTAGCTTTACAAGAAAATATATGATCTAAGATTGAGCGCATTATGAATACCCATCGAGGGGATTTTGACTACCCTATCATTTTGGTCGAGGGGATTTTGACTACCCTATCATTTTGGTTGAGGGGATTTTGACTACTATGCCATTTTCAGAGTGAGGGGATTTTGACTGAGGGGATTTTGACATACACTCGGAGGGGTATATTGCTTTGCTTTGCACTTGTTGGTCGGTAAACCATAGCTTGTCCGAGTGATAACTCAACAATGCCTGGACCTATGGAACTCAAACTTGACTTTGGGACTGGGCCAGACCAGTAAATGAACTATTGATTTTGAGGTCATTTGGTCAAAGGTCAAGGTCAAGGTCACAGTGACCTTGAACACAAAAACCTTGTCCAAGTGATAACTTGACATTGCCTGCCCCTATGGCCCACAAACTTGACACGGAGGATGGGGGGTGACCAGAAGATGACTATATTTAACAGTTGTTACTGAGATAGTGGGTTGATAGTATAGAACTATAAATTAAGTTGGATAAGTCTTGGTCGAGTAGCACTTGCTGTTTGTGAAATTTAAACCCAAATTTCTTCAACAAGGGCCATAATTTATAATAAAATCAGTCAGGAGTTACCTAACTTGAATGTTTGATACCTTTAAAGCCTATATTGAAGTTTGAAATAAATCCCTGAGTGGTTACTGAGATATGTGCATGAAAGTACCATCATGCATGCAAAACTTTAACCAAATTGTCAAAGTCAAACATGGGCCATTATTTGTACTTAACTCATACAAGAATGATCTAACTTGACTGTCTGACACCCTTGAAGACATGAATGAAGTTTCAAGTCAATATCATTAGTGCACATGGTTAACTGAGATATATCAATGAAAATACCTCGCATGCGAAACATTAACCAGAATGTTTAAGTAATAAAAAGCCATAATTTGCATTATATGCTGGAAAGAGTTATTAAACTTGGTTGTTTATATAGGTGTCATGGTTTTTTTATGTTTTCAAAAGTCGTTTGTTGTGACAAATAATACGTCTGCAGGCGGGAAAGGGTAAAAATTAAATTTGCTTAACATGAGGATACCTAGTACTTGGTCCTAGAAGTAATAGGCATCATATAAAGGTCTTACACAATATGAGGACAAAGGTATCTTTTCAAAAGTTAAAAAACACGTACCATCAATGTAAAATGCTTCAGCTTTGGTCTTGAAGCGATGCCTTTTGTTAACATCAGCTTTAAGTTTTCCTTCTAAACTAACAGGGAAGTTTTAAAATCTTATGAATTCAACAAGATTGTTGTAGTCCTCTTATTCCATTATGACACAACTACTAACATAATCAAATAATGCACAATTAATGCATATCTTCTAAGTGAATTACTTATATTTTAACTTAAAAAATATTATAATTAATGGTGAATTCAGAATAAAAATAATTCAAATAGCCATGAGAAATGGGAGATCGTAATTTTCAGTGAAATTTCCTGTCTCATATATATATATATAATTCAAGAATGGTATGAAAACCTTATAATATGGATAGTCGTTGCATTACAATCACTATTGTATACAGAAGTCACTTCCGGTCAGATTTAAAAAATAACATTTTATAATAATTATCAGTGAAATCAGAACAAAAATAATTCAAATAGACATGAGAAATGGGAGATCATAATTTTCAGTGAAATTTCAAGTCTGATATATATATATATATAATTCAAGAATGGTATAAAATCCTTATAATATGGATAGTTGTTGCATTACATTCACTATTTCATAAACAAATCACTTCGGGTAACATTTAAACAATAACATTTTATTATAATTAATGGTGAAATCAGAATAAAAATAACTCAAATAGCCATGAGAAATGGGAGATCATAATTTTCAGTGAAATTTCCTGTCTCATATATATATATATAATTCAAGAATGGTATAAAATCCTTATAATATGGATAGTCGTAACATTACAATCACTTTTTTATACAGAAGTCACTTCCGGTCAGATTTAAAAAATAACATTTTATAATAATTATCAGTGAAATCAGAATAAAATAATTCAAATAGCCATGAGAAATGGCTTTCAGTGAAATTTCAAGTCTGATATATATTTATAATTAAAGAATGGTATAAAATCCTTATAATATGGATAGACTCACTGCAGTGAGTTGTTGCATTACATTCACTATTTCAAAAACAAATCACTTCAGGTAAAATTTAAACTATAACATTTTATTATAATTATCAGTGAAATCAGAATAAAAATAATTCAAACAGCCATGAGATATGGGAGATCATAATTTTCAGTGAAATTTCAAGTCTGATATATATGTATAAGTAAAGAATGGTATAACATCCTTATAATATGGACAGTTGTTGCATTACATTCACTATTTCATAAATAAATCACTTCAGGTAAAATTTAAACAATAACATTTTATTATAATTAATGGTAAAATAAAAATAATTCAAATAGCCATGAGGAATGGGAGATCATAATTTTCAGTGAAATTTCCTGTCTCATATATATATATATATATATAATTCAAGAATGGTATAAAAACCTTATAATATGGATAGTCGTTGCATTACAATCACTATTTTATACAGAAGTCACTACCGGTCAGATTTAAAAAATAACATTTTATTATAATTATTAGTGAAATCAGAATAAAAATAATTCAAATAGCCATGAGAAATGGGAGATCATACTTTTTTATATATATGTATAATTCAAGAATGGTATACAATCCTTATTATATGGATAGTTTTAAATCTTTTTTAATTACATTCACTATTTCATAAACAAATCACTTCAGGTAAAATCTAAACAATAACATTTCATTATAATTAATGGTGAAATCAGAATAAAAATAATTCAAATAGCCATAAGAAATGGGAGATCATACTTTTCAGTGAAATTTCCTGTCTCATATATATATATACATAATTCAAGAATGGTATAAAAACCTTATATGATGGATAGTCGTTGCATTACAATCACTATATTAGACAGAAGTCACTTCAGGTCAGATTTAAAAAAATCACATTTTATTATAATTATCAGTGAAATCAGAATAAAAATAATTCAAATAGCCATGATGAATGAGAGATCGTACTTTGCAATGACATTTCAAGTCTTAGATGTATATTTATAATTCAAGATTGGTATAAAAGTCATGTAAGGGTATTTGTTTTAGTATTAATGACTATTTTATACATAAATGGCTTCATTTGAATTGAACACTAACATTGTATAAAAATTACCGGACAATTTAGAATAAAATAATTCAAATAGTCGTGAGAAAATAAAGATCTTCATTCTCAGTGAAATTTAAAGTCTGATATATATGTATAATTCAAGAATGGTATCAAATCCTTATAATATGGATAGTTGTTGCATTACATTCATTATTTCATAAACAAATCACTTGAAGTAAAATTTAACAATACTATTTTATTATAAATAATGGTGAAATCAGAATAAAAATAATTCAAATAGCCATGAGAAATGGGAGATCATAATTTTCAGAGAAATTTCACGTCTCCCAAATATATATAATTCAAGAATGGTATAAAAACCTTATAATATGGATAGTTGCTGCATTACATTCACTATTTCATTAACAAATCACTTCAGGTCAGATTTAAACAACAACATTTTATTATAATTATCAGTGAAATCAGAACAAAAATAATTCAAATAGCTATGATGAATGAGAGATCTTACTTTACAGTGAAATTTCAAGTCTTAGATGTATGTTTATAATTCAAGATTGTTATACAAGCCATGTAAAGGTATTTGTTTTAGTATAATGACTATTTTATACAGAAATGGCTTCATTTCAGAATTTAACAATAATACTTTATAATAATTACCCTTAAATATAGAATAAAATAATTCATATAGTCATGAGAAAATAGACATCTTTGTTCTTAGTGAAATTTCACGTCTCATATATATATATATATATATATATATATATATATATAATTCAAGAATGGTATGAAATCCTTATAATATGGAGGTTGTTGCATTACATTCACTATTTTATAAACAAATCACTTCAGGTAAGATTTAACCAATAACATTTTATTATAATTAAAGGTGAAATCAGAATAAAAAATAATTTAAATAGCCATGAGGGAATTAGAGATTTTATTTTTCAGTGAAATTTCAAGTCTGGTCTATATTCATAATTCAAATATGTCCAATCAAAGACCAAACAAGAGGTCCATGAGGGTTATGCTCTACTGGCATGGTTCTTTTGTCATTTTCAATCAAGAGCATGCATGTATGGTGAAAAACAGATAGTTAATGGAGGCCCTATTGTGTTCACAGGCTGTATTATAGCAATTTTGACAATTTTAAGGGCCATAATAAGCCATAAATACCAAAATAAGAACCAATTACTACATCAATCTATAGTATATTATATTTATTTGAAAACCAAGGTCAAGGGATGCTGGGAGATATCTGCGTATATATCAGTTTATGATACAACTAACAATATATCATAATCTGGCCCCACTCCATCTTTCACTTGTTTAAAAGCAATATATATCTCTCTATTTTTTTTCTTTTCATGGTTAGTTACTCAATACACTTTGTATATTTATATTGCACTTTGTAAACAACTGTTCAATCACCTTATGGAGAGGAACTATATAGGCGTTTAGCTTTCGTTCCAATCCTTTTCTCACTTATTGTTTGTATTGTTGTTTGTGTCCTTACTATATTGAATAAAATATGTTTAAACTAAACTATTGTGTTCACAAGCTGTATGATGACAATTTTGACAATTTCAAGGGCCATAATCCAGTCATGCAACAACATCTGGCTGATTTTCGAAAGGAACCAAGCTCTCATCAATATTTAACTTCTATCTAAATTGGGTGAAGATCAGATAGTAAATGGAGCCTCTATTGCCATAATCCAGTCTTGCATGGGTGGATCTGGCTGGTATTCAAAAGGAACCGAGCTCTCATGGATATCTTACTACTGTATAAGTTTGTTAGGAATACAATTAAAACTAAAGACTTTATTGTGTTCACAAGCAATTGTTTACAGAAGCACACAATGCCATCCCATAAGCTGCCAGTAGAGCTAAAAAGCTAACAGTTAACCGAGTGTCTCTTGAATTGACATTAACAACACCAGTTAATAGGTCATAACACTAATTCGTCCAATAAACTTGATTAAACATATGAAAACACCTCCTATCACACAGTAACTTGGCCATTCACAAATATATAGAATTGCCAGAAAGCATTTGTTAAACTAAACTGAAATATTGTGAGAAAAGGAGACTTTGCTCATTATGTCTCTTAAGCTACATGTACAAAAATGCAATTTGGTGAAATTATCTCTGCTACTCAATTTAGAAAAATGCAATTATTTGAGAATCAATTGGGTAAATACCCAGTTCACTAAAAATATATATATATGCAGCCCTATGACCCAACAGAGGTCTGCTGCTCTTGAAGCAGATGTTCTAGAAAGAATGATAGAGCAAGCGTTTAAATACAACCAGCCGAGCCCCGTCTGTAGCGACGCGGGCTGTCAATCCAGGGGTTGTGAGTTCGAATCCTGACTCGGCCAAATTTCTTTCCGACAATTGACAAAAGTCAATGTGACATGCGTCATTCGTCTTCCACAAATGGGCTAAGTCTATGTGGAAAAGCAGCCAGTTGCTTGGGAAGATGGTTGTGTGGAGTACTGGTGTGAGAAAACCAGGAAATGCATGAATAGGTGAACTGGCCACCGTGATATAACTGAGAAATTGTTAAAAACGGTGTTTCTGATATCAAGAAATACATTTTCTGATATCAAATATTCATTTTCTGATATCAGGAATTCGAATTCTTGATATCAAAAAATCATTTACATTTCTTGATATCAGAAATTCCATTTCTTGATATCAGAAATTCCATTTCTTGATATCAGAAAATCATTTTCTGATATCAAGAAATCCATTTTCTGATACCAAATAATCTATTTTCTGATATCAAAAAATACTGACGATTTTCTGATATCAAGAAATACATTTTCTGATATCAAATATTCATTTTATGATATCAGGAATTCGAATTCTTGATATCAGAAAATCATCTGATAAGGTAAAATAGAACATATTTCTTGATATTTTTTGATATCAGGAATTCGATTTTTTGATATCAGGAAAATCAATTTTTTGATATCAGAAAATACTCCTTATTTCTTGATATCAAGAAATCGATTTTCTGATATCAAAAAATCGAATTCCTGATATCAAAAAATAAGGAATAAATAGTAAAACGGCGCCTCATAGATATTAGCCAAAGGTACAGTAACATACACATAAATCATTGAGGGCGGAGTAATGGATAAACTCCCATAAATATATCATAACGAAGGACATGAATCCACCTACCTTTATAGTTTAACCCGTATTCTATGCACAACATATTCTTCCGTCTCGTAAATTTCATGGCTTCATGCCGGCTGACTTACACTTCCGGTGCGCATGCGCATTTGTAGTACATCTCGTGTTTTTCATGGACTTTAAAATTTCACGTTACACCGGTTCCAATCAGGTACCTATAAAAATATTAAATACACACGTCCATACTGTGTTATTTGATTCAACTTTTACTATTGTGCTTTTTTTGGCTATATTGTTATATTTTGGTGTTTGAATGTTTGTAGCAATACCGATATAATGTTTGGGCTTCCTCTGTATCTAATATGGGGTATGTACACACATGAGAAGTGTAATGTCTCTGTTAAGCTAGTGGGTTCTTTGCATATGGTGTTTTATATACATTTAACATATACGCTTCCCCCACTTACCAGTACGGTATAAAAGCTGCTGTAAAAAGGGAGTTTAAACACTGAGTTTGAATTTAAACACAAAAGTGCGACAAGATCAATCATGGTATTTACAATTCTATAATGAAACAAATCAGATTTCGATCATTTGACTTAACACAGACATTACGCGGAAGTAGAGAGGGGTAAGCTAGGACACTGTTATTGTGCCTAGCACACCCGTCTTTATTAAATGGAGTGTTATGGGTGTGGAAAATGACGTCCCTACTATTAAGATAACAAAGTTTTTATGAATATGGGTGTTAAAACTGTAACACTCTGTTTAATGAAAAAAATGTAATAGCATGGGAGACAACTATTGTAAAAGATATGTATGGGGAAAGACGAGTTGTCTCTTTTCATAAAGTATGATATTGCCGTTTGGGCAGACGACACAAATGTGTGACGTCACTTTTACAATAGGAATAATCGAAAAAAGCATAACAATATGGGTAGTAGGCCCATTTCTTGTGAAATATCTCCCTCAGTACCGAGTCAGTGATAAAAAAACAGTGAAATTTGAAAATAATAAAAAAAAATTAAACGGTAATATGCGTGAAGAATTCTACTATATTTTTAGACTAGTGGTCTATTTATAGTTGTACTTTAAAAATTGATCTTAATAGTGTTTTTGCGACAAATTCTTTGTAACATTAAGAATAGTTATTGACATCTTTGGGACATGTAGATGGTATCCCTGTATAGGTTCTGTTCAAATACTGTAACAGAGAACAATATATATGTTATATAGATACATGTTATTTTCTTCGTTTGAGAGTATCGAATTAGACAAAAATTGATTTCACTTGTTAAGTCTAGCTCCTATAGGTGACACTGTATGAGTACTCGAGAATGTGTATGCGCACGTTGTGCTAGTATATCATACATCGTTGGGGGTTGTCCGACTCAGATGTTTTTTTTATTTTTTGTAGCAATATCATATTTAATTTTTCATGCATGTATAGTTCATTGGCATCTTAAATTAGATTTTTGTTTTTGTTTATATTGACTGGCGTAGACAAAAGAGTGTTGGTAATTAATTATGATAGATGTTTATGAGTGTTTGTGAAACAGTCGATGAAATAACGATTCCAAGATATATATATTTAAATTGAAGGATACAATGATCGTGTTTCACAGAGCGTTCTAAAATAAGGTGTGTGAAGTTAGCACGTAGGTCGTAGCTCGTAGGTCGACAGTCAAATTTATTTTCAGAAAGTGTCAACCTGGCGCGTAGGTCGTAGGTCGACAGTCAGATTCACATTTAGATAGTGTTGACCTGGCGCGTAGGTCGTAGGTCGACAGTCAAACTTATTTTCAGAGAGTGTTGACCTGGCGCGTAGGTCGTAGGTCGACAGTCAGATTCACATTAAGATAGTGTTGACCTGGCGCGTAGGTCGACGTTCGACAGTCAGATTTATTTTTAGAAAGTGTCGACCTGGCGCGTAGGTCGTAGGTCGACAGTCAGATTCACATTAAGATAGTGTTGACCTGGCGCGTAGGTCGTAGGTCGACAGTCAAATTTCCATTAAGATAGTGTTGACCTGGCGCGTAGGTCGTAGGTCGACAGTCAAATTTACATTAAGATAGTGTTGACCTGGCGCGTAGGTCGTAGGTCGACAGTCAAATTTCCATTAAGATAGTGTTGACCTGGCTCGTAGGTCGTAGGTCGACAGTCAAACTTATGTTCAGAGATGTTGACCTGGCGCGTAAGTCGTAGGTCGACAGTCAAATTTATTTTCAGAAAGTGTCGACCTGGCGCGTAGGTCGTATGTCGACAGTTAGATTCACATTAAGATAGTGTTGACCTTTGCGCGTAGGTCGTAAGTCGACAGTCAGTATCCCATTAAGACAGTGTTGACCTGGCGCGTAGGTCGTAGGTCTACAGTCAGATTCACATTAAGATAGTGTTGACCTGGCGTGTAAGTCGTAAGTCGACAGTCAAACTTATGTTCAGAGAGTGTTGACCTGGCGCGTATGTCGTAGGTCGACAGTCAATTTTATGCTCAGAAAGTGTTGATAGTGTTGATCTGGCTCGTAGGTCGTAGGTCGACAGTCAAACTTATGTTCAGAAAGTGTTGACCTGGCGCGTAGGTCGTAGGTCGACAGTCAAATTTATTTTCAGAAAGTGTCGACCTGGCGCGTAGGTCGTAGGTCGACAGTCAGTTCCACATTAAGATAGTGTTGACCTAGCGCGTAGGTCGTAAGTCGACAGTCAGAATCCCATTAAGACAGTGTTGACCTGGCGCGTAAGTCGTATGTCGACAGTCAGATTCACATTAAGATAGTGTTGACCTGGCGCGTAGGTCGAAGTTCAACAGTCAGATTTATTTTTAGAAAGTGTCGACCTGGCGCGTAGGTCGTAGGTCGACAGTCAGATTCACATTAAGATAGTGTTAACCTGGCGCGTAGGTCGTAGGTCGACAGTCAGATTCACATTAAGATAGTGTTGACCTGGCGTGTAGGTCGTAGGTCGACAGTCAAATTTATTTTCAGAAAGTGTCGACCTGGCGCGTAGGTCGTATGTTGACTGTCAAATTTATTTTCAGAAAGTGTCGACCTTGCGCATAGGTCGTAGGTCGACAGTCAGATTCACATTAAGATAGTGTTGACCTTTGCGCGTAGGTCGTAAGTCGACAGTCAGAATCCCATTAAGACAGTGTTGACCTGGCGCGTAGGTCGTAGGTCTACAGTCAGATTCACATTAAGATAGTGTTGCACAGGCGCGTAGGTCGTAGGTCGACAGTCAAACTTATGTTCAGAGAGTGTTGACCTGGCGCGTATGTCGTAGGTCGACAGTCAATTTTATGCTCAGAAAGTGTTGATAGTGTTGATCTGGCTCGTAGGTCGTAGGTCGACAGTCAAACTTATGTTCAGAAAGTGTTGAACTGGCGCGTAGGTCGTAGGTCGACAGTCAAATTTATTTTCAGAAAGTGTCGACATGGCGCGTAGGTCGTAGGTCGACAGTCAAATTTATTTTCAGAAAGTGTCGACCTGGCGCGTAGGTCGTAGGTCGACAGTCATATTCACATTAAGATAGTATTGACCTTTGCGCGTAGGTCGTAAGTCGACAGTCAGAATCCCATTAAGACAGTGTTGACCTGGCGCGTAGGTCGTAGGTCTACAGTCAGATTCACATTAAGATAGTGTTGACCTGGCGCGTAGGTCGTAGGTCGACAGTCAACCTTATGTTCAGATAGTGTTGACCTGGCGCGTATGTCTTAGGTCGACAGTCAATTTTATGCTCAGAAAGTGTTGAAAGTGTTGATCTGGCTCGTAGGTCGTAGGTCGACAGTCAAACTTATGTTCAGAAAGTGTTGACCTGGCGCGTAGGTCGTAGGTCAACAGTCAAATTTATTTTCAGAAAGTGTCGACCTGGCGCGTAGGTCGTAGGTCGACAGTCAGATTCACATTAAGATAGTGTTGACCTGGCGCGTAGGTCGTAAGTCGACAGTCAGAACCCCATTAAGACAGTGTTGACCTGGCGCGTAAGTCGTAGGTCGACAGTCAGATTCACATTAAGATAGTGTTGACCTGGCGCGTAGGTCGAAGTTCAACAGTCAAATTTATTTTTAGAAAGTGTCGACCTGGCGTGTAGGTCGTAGGTCGACAGACAGATTCACATTAAGATAGTGTTGACCTGGCGCGTAGGTCGTAGGTCGACAGTCAAATTTCCATTAAGATAGTGTTGACCTGGCGCGTATATCGTAGGTCGACAGTCAAATTTCCATTAAGATAGTGTTGACCTGGCTCGTAGGTTGTAGGTCGACAGTCAAACTTATGTTCAGAGGTGTTGACCTGGCGCGTAGGTCGTAGGTCGACAGTCAAATTTATTTTCAGAAAGTGTCGACCTGGCGCGTAGGTCGTATGTCGACAGTTAGATTCACATTAAGATAGTGTTGACCTTTGCGCGTAGGTCGTAAGTCGACAGTCAGTATCCCATTAAGACAATGTTGACCTGGCGCGTAGGTCGTAGGTTTACAGTCAGATTCACATTAAGATAGTGTTGACCTGGCGCGTAAGTCGTAGGTCGACAGTCAAACTTATGTTCAGAGAGTGTTGACCTGGCGCGTATGTCGTAGGTCGACAGTCAATTTTATGCTCAGAAAGTGTTGATAGTGTTGATCTGGCTCGTAGGTCGTAGGTCGACAGTCAGACTTATGTTCAGAAAGTGTTGACCTGGCGCGTAGGTCGTAGGTCGACAGTCAAATTTATTTTTAGAAAGTGTCGACCTGGCGCGTAGGTCGTATGTCGACAGTTAGATTCACATTAAGATAGTGTTGACCTTTGCGCGTAGGTCGTAAGTTGACAGTCAGAATCCCATTAAGACAGTGTTGACCTGGCGCGTAGGTCGTATGTCTACAGTCAGATTCACATTAAGATAGTGTTGCACAGGCGCGTAGGTCGTAGGTCGACAGTCAAACTTATGTTCAGAGAGTGTTGACCTGGCGCGTATGTCGTAGGTCGACAGTCAATTTTATGCTCAGAAAGTGTTGATAGTGTTGATCTGGCTCGAAGGTCGTAAGTCGACAGTCAGATTTATTTTCAGAAAGTGTCGACCTGGCGCATAGGTCGTAGGTCGACAGTCAGATTCACATGAAGATAGTGTTGACCTGGCGCGTAGGTCGTAAGTCGACAGTCAGAATCCCATTAAGACAGTGTTGACCTGGCGCGTAGGTCGTAGGTCGACAGTCAGATTCACATTAAGATAGTGTTGACCTGGCGCGTAGGTCGTAAGTCGACAGTCAGAATCCCATTAAGACAGTGTTGACCTGGCGCGTAGGTCGTAGGTCGACAGTCAGATTCACATTAAGATAGTGTTGACCTGGCGCGTAGGTCGTAGGTCGACAGTCAAACTTATGTTCAGAGAGTGTTGATCTGGCGCGTAGGTCGTAGGTCGACAGTCAGATTTATTTTCAGAGAGTGTTGATCTGGCGCGTAGGTCGTAGGTCGACAGTAAGAATCCCATTAAGACAGTGTTGACCTGGCGCGTAGGTCGTAGGTCGACAGTCAGATTCACATTAAGATAGTGTTGACCTGGCGCGTAGGTCGTAAGTCGACAGTCAGAATCCCATTAAGACAGTGTTGACATGGCGCGTATGTCGTAGGTCGACAGTCAGATTCACATTAAGATAGTGTTGACCTGGCGCGTAGGTCGTAGGTCGACAGTCAAACTTATGTTCAGAGAGTGTTGATCTGGCGCGTAGGTCGTAGGTTGACACTCACATTTATTTTCAGAAAGTGTCGTCCTGGCGCGTAGGTCGTCAGTCGACAGTCAGAATTACATTAAGATAGTTTTTATCTGGCGCGTCGGTCGTAGGTCGACAATCAATCTGTCAGTCTTCTAGAACAAAAGTTCCGCGGTCCCGGCTTACATTTCCCCTACTAGCAGTGGAGTGCTAGTGTCAAACAAGGCTCAGCACTTCGCCGTCGGCGCGGGTAGACTGCGGCACTTTGTCTAACCTAAAAGCGGAACGCAATGGGAAGTGTTCGGTCGTACTTATAGGGGAGATGGTTGGTCTGGATTTTTTTTTTATTATTTTTATTTCCTTCTTTCGAGCCTCTGCCGGGGAGCCCATCACGTCTCCCCTTGACACAAGGCCTAGCAATTCGCTGCGTACGCGGGTTCGCAAATGCGACTTCGGCCCCAGCGCACATTTACCCAGCCATACGCAGAGTGCTGCCTAGAAACGAGGCGAGCACTTCGCCGTACGCGCGGGTAAACGGCGGGAGTTACAACCACTCTCTTAAGACGACGCCTTGGTGTAGTTGATAAGACGCGGAGCATTCACTGTCCGAAGGGGGCAGGGTAGGGTGTAGCGCATTTAGGCAAGGGCAATTAAGTAGAGACTTGTAGGCCCTGTGTGGTTGTGGCAGGAGCTGGCAAGGACCGGGACCACTTGGATTGGATATGTCAACATGATGTAGAACCATCTACTTTATTTCAGAGACACAACGAGTAAAGGCAAACTGTTGTGGCCCTCAGAACGCTTACATTTAAGAGCGAATTCTGAAAAGGAACAATTCCTAAGGAGTTATACCTCCAAAACACTGTGGAAGTAGGGGTACGGCAGGCATACTACTCATTAGAAGAGGCAGGGGGTGTATTAGAATGTAAAATGTTCACAACCTGAGGCGTCTTTAACGCCAAATGGCAATAAGGTCTTCCACCCAGGCGAGGAAAGGAACCAGAGAGAGTCAATGTCAAAGTAAAAAATGTCTCTAGTAGGGGAAATCTCAGGCAACTTTACTGGACTAACTAGTCTACACGGGACTATATAATTCCGTGAAATGATCATAGACGGGACCTGCCTTTTATTATATGCGGGCCCGGCTCACATTTCCCCTACTAGCAGCGGAGTGCTCGCTTAACACAAGGCCCAGCACTTGGCCGTTAGCGCGAGTACGGCGGGACCTGCCGTATAGCATATGCGGCCACGGCTCATATTTCCCCTACTACCAGCGAGGTAATCGCCTGAAACAAGGCTCAGCACTTCGCTGGCAGCGCTGGTAGACTGCGGGACCTGCCTTATAGCACATGCGGCCCCGGCTCACATTTACCATACTACCAGCGGAGTGCTTGCCTTAAACAAGGCCAGCACTTCGCCGTCAGCGCAAATAGACGGCGGGACCTGCCTTATAGCGTATGTGTTCAACTCCTGTAATAATTTATTTTTGGTCTACTCCCGTGACAAGGGACTGTAGGCCAGAGTGCTCCCCGTAATACACGTGGCACACTTGGGTAGAAATTCGCCTTAAGGCCGTTATTCCACTCCCGTGAGAAATACAAAAAAAGTGTTCCACTCCTTTGTGAAATGTTTATTGTTCCACTCCAAGGGCCTGTAGGCCCGAGTGCTCCCCGTAAGACACACGGCAGACTCGGATAGAAATCCGCTTTAAGGCCGTTATTCAACTCCCGTGAGATAAAAAAAAAAGGTGTTCCACTCCTGAGAATTTGTTTTTGTTCCACACCCGTGACAATGGCATGTAGGCAGGAGTGCTCGCCGTAATACACGCGGCAGACTCGACCTACGACCTACGCGCCAGGTCGACACAGTCTGAACATAAGTGTAAGTGTATGTGTCGACCTACGACCTACGAGCCAGGTCGACACTTTCTGAAGAACATGTGAGTGTCAACCTAGGACGTTCGCGCCAGGTCGACACTTTCTGAAAATAAATTTGGCTGTCGACCTACGACCTACGCGCCAGATCAACACTGTCTTAATGGGATTCTGACTGTCGACTTACGACCTACGCGCCAGGTCGACACTTTCTGAAAATAAATTTGACTGTCGACCTACGACGTACGCGCAAGGTCAACACTTTCTGAGCATAAAATTGACTGTCGACCTACGACCTACGCGCCAGGTCAACAGTCTCTGAACATCAGTTTGAATGTCGACCTACGACCTACGCGCCAGGTCAACACTATCTTAATGTGAATCTGACTGTCGACCTACGACCAACGCGCCAGGTCAACACTGTCTTAATGGGATTCTGACTGTCGACTTACGACCTACGCGCCAGGTCAACACTATCTTAATGTGAATCTGACTGTCGACCTACGACCTACGCGCCAGGTCAACACTATCTTAATGGGATTCTTACTGTCGACCTACGACCTATGCGCCAGATCAACACTCTCTGAAAATAAATCTGACTGTCGACCTACGACCTACGCGCCAGGTCAACACTATCTTAATGTGAATCTGACTGTCGACCTACGACTTACGCGCCAGGTCAACACTGTGTTAATGGGATTCTGACTGTCGACTTACGACCTACGTGCCAGGTCAACACTATCTTAATGTGGATCTGACTGTCGACCTACAACCTACGCGCCAGGTCGACAATTTCTGAACATAAGTTTGACTGTCGACCTACGACCTACGAGCCAGATCAACACTTTCTGAGCATAACATTGACTGTTGACCTACGACCTACGCGCCAGGTCGTCACTTTCTGAAAATAAATTTGACTGTCGACCTACGACCTACGCGCCAGGTCAACACTTTCTGAACATAAGTTTGACTGTCGACCTACGACCTACGCGCCAGATCAACACTTTCTGAGCATAAAATTTACTGTCGACCTACGACCTACGAGCCAGATCAGCACTTTCTGAGCATAAAAGTGACTGTCGACCTACGACCTACGCGCCAGGTCAACACTCTCTGAACATAAGTTTCACTGTCGACCTACGACCTACGCGCCAGATCAACACTTTCTGAGCATAAATTTGACTGTCGACCTATGACCTACGCGCCAAGTCAACACTCTCTGAACATAAGTTTGACTGTCGACCTACGACCTACGCGCCAGGTCAACACTGTCTTAATGGGATTTTGACTGTCGACTTACGACCTACGCGCCAGATCAACACTCTCTGAAAATAAATCTGACTGTCGACCTACGACCTACGCGCCAGGTCAACACTATCTTAATGTGAATCTGACTGTCGACCTACGACCTACGCGCCAGGTCAACACTGTCTTAATGGGATTCTGACTATCGACCTACGACCTACGCGCCAGGTCAACACTATCTTAATGTGAATCTGACTGTCGACCTACGACCTACGTGCCAGGTCGACACTTTCTGAAAATAAATTTGACTGTCGACCTACGACCTACGAGCCAGATCAACACTTTCTGAGCATAAAATTGACTGTCGACCTACGACCTACGCGCCATGTCAACACTATCTTAATGTGAATCTGACTGTCGACCAACGACCTACGAGCCAGATCAACACTCTCTGAAAATAAATCTGACTGTCGACCTACGACCTACGCGCCAGGTCAACACTATCTTAATGTGAATCTGACTGTCGACCTACGACCTACGAGCCAGATCAACACTGTCTTAATGGGATTCTGACTGTCGACCTACGACCTACGCGCCAGGTCGACACTTTCTGGAAATCAATTTGACTGTCGACCTACGACCTACGCGCCAGGTCGACACTTTCTGAAATTAAATTTGACTGTTGACCTACGACCTACGCGCCAGCTCAACACTCTCTGAAAATAAGTTTCACTGTCGACCTACGACCTACGCGCCAGGTAAACACTATCTTAACGTGAATCTGACTGTCGACCTACGACCTACGCGCCAGGTCGACACTTTCTGAAAATCAATTTGACTGTCGACCTATGACCTACGCGCCAGGTCGACACTTTCTGAAAATCAATTTGACTGTCGACCTACGACCTACGCGCCAGGTCGACACTTTCTGAAAATAAATTTGACTGTCGACCTACGACCTACGCGCCAGGTCAACACTCTCTGAAAATAAGTTTGACTGTCGACCTACGACCTACGCGCCAGGTCAACACTATCTTAATGTGAATCTGACTGTCGACCTACGACCTACGCGCCAGGTCGACACTTTCTGAAAATAAATTTGACTGTCGACCTACGACCTACGAGCCGGATCAACACTTTCTGAGCATAAAATTGACTGTCGACCTACGACCATCGCGCCATGTCAACACTATCTTAATGTGAATCTGACTGTCGACATACGACCTACGAGCCAGATCAACACTTTCTGAGCATAAATTTGACTGTCGACCGACGACCTACGCGTCAAGTCAACACTCTCTGAACATAAGTTTGACTGTCGACCTACGACCTACGCGCCAGGTCAACACTGTCTTAATGGGATTCTGACTGTCGACTTACGACCTACGCGCCAGATCAACACTCTTTGAAAATAAATCTGACTGTCGACCTACGACCTACGCGCCAGGTCAACACTATCTTAATATGAATCTGACTGTCGACCTACGACTTACGCGCCAGGTCAACACTGTCTTAATGGGATTCTGACTATCGACCTACGACCTACGCGCCAGGTCAACACTATCTTAATGTGAATCTGACTGTCGACCTACGACCTACGCGCCAGGTCGACACTTTCTGAAATTAAATTTGACTGTCGACCTACGACCTACGCGCCAGGTCAACACTCTCTGAAAATAAGTTTGACTGTCGACCTACGACCTACGCGCCAGGTCAACACTATCTTAATGTGAATATGACTGTCGACCTACGACCTACGCGCCAGGTCGACACTTTCAACTATGTTGTTTTTTTAAGAAATGATTTTGAAAAAATCAATTTTGTGTAGTAGAATTACGCTTTCACGGAAATTGCCGAGTGAAAATGAGGAAAGGTTTCGATTTCAATAATGGCGGATTAGTAACATTACGGGGATTACGATGAAGAATTATACTGTTCGTCGTCTTCTTTTGAAGGAAACAGCGATGAGTCAGCTATTTACAGTGAGACAGATGACCTAGCAACTACCTAGCACCTTCAGACCATACCAGTTTGAGTCAGTAAAACGATCTGAAACAAGCAGCGAGTCTGAAGACGAAGTAGGATGTGAAATTGTTCGTGATGAATGGTTCGTGCTTTTTTCAGCTTAAACGTATTGATAACATGCGAGAATAAATTATTTTTTGTAAAAGGTTATTTAAGAAGCATTTAAACTTTAATTAGTTATATCTAAAACAACTTTTAGTTTGATTTCTGTTCGTTTTGGCAGGGATTTTTGTTTCTACTCCATTTGATTTTTTTATAAAAATTCAACATATTTGGCTGGACCCTGTAAGAAGACTTTGAAAGTGTATGTTTTATGTCAGATGTTATGTACATTTCAGCATGATACAGTTTGGTGACTTTCTGACAAATATAAGTTTTTCAAGGGTAATTCATACTGTGTAAATGTTTATTTCTTCTTTAACTTGAGTAGTGTTACAACAATTAGCAAGGAAAATAAAGGTCTGGTTATTTTGCACAATTAATAATTGTTCTATCTTAAGGATGCCTTTTGTATCCCTTGCACACTGACATGTAGGGATCACTTCTTGTGGTGACATAACTGCCTGTCGGTTACATTATCATTTAGTAACATACAGCAGGTTATAGTATCATTTAATAAAATACAGCAGATTATATTTTAGAACTCTATAATGAATTCATAAGTGTTAGTGTTATAGAATATATTCAAAACATTGGTAAAAGAGAAATTGCTCATTATGACCAACTTCTCCTTTTGACATTATGTTTTGTTTTCAAATTTCATCTGTTGAATACAAGATTGTCAGAAGGAAAGGGTTAAATGAATTGTATATTGAACAGGAGGGCCTAAAGTCTTACACAATTCCTGCCAAGTTATAATATGGCAATTTACAATACATGTACAATAAATATATTTTGAAACTTATTAAAGTAGTTACTTTGTTAGACAAACTTCCATTCCCTCAAAGCATTGCGTAATGTGTGTCTTCCTAGAAAATGGTTTTCCACTTTTAGTCATAGGTTATCCATTCAATTACAGGGATTTTCTATATGTTGACGAATTATATATTCACCAATGCAATGTGCAGACAAAAATTAAAAATAGATGAAAAGTGCCTTATTCATCTTAATCAAATAGGTGTTCCCAAAATAGCTGACCAGTATTGTGCAAGTGTCATAACACACAATTCTAATTTGCAACCGTAAATAACCAATTTGATTGCCCTAATGATCTGATTTATGTCGGCAGTGTAACTAGTTCAAACAATTAAAGTCGTCAGAAGTAGTTGCGTCAACATGCGTCTGCATTCGTGAAAGGGGTAATATATTACACAGTAACTTATTCTATTATTAAACAAGTTGACACCGGAAATATCTCACACCTTCTTGTAGAAGTGACTTTGCACGTGTGCGTTAACCCTTTTTTCCATTCAACGAATTTGCCGACAAAATTTAAAACACTTAGACAAAAATGTGAAAAACCTTTAACCATTATTTCAGCAGCAGAAGACTATATTCATACAGGGTTGCCTCTTTGTGATTGAGACCATTACGCTGTCATTGTGAGTCATTTCTCTCGATTTTAGCTCACCTATGCACGAAGTGCAAGGTGAGCTATTGTGATCACATTTTGTCCGGCGTCCGTCCGTCGTCCGTCGTCAGTCGTGCGTCGTCAACATTTGAGCTTGTTAACACTCTACAGGCTACATTTTGCATGCAATCTTCATGCAAGTTTATCAGAACATTCAACTACATTACACCTTAGACAAGTTCGAAACTGGGCCATATAAGGTCAAAAACTAGATCACTAGGTCAAATTGAAGGGAACTCTTGTTAACACTCTGGAGACCACATTTTCATTTTGAGTATTTAGAATCCTTACCAGAATGTTTGTCTTGATGATATGTAAATCAAGTTCTAATATGGGTCATATTGGGTCAAAAACTAGGTCACTAGGCCAACTTGAAGGGAAATCTTGTTAACACTTTCTGCTTCAGCATCTTGAAATTTAGTCAGAATGTTGAGCTGAATGATATCTATAAAGTCCGAATATGGGTCATGCCTGTTCAATAACTAGGTCACTAGGCCAAATTGAAGAGTAATCTTGTTAACACTCTAAAGGCCACATTTTCAACTTGAGCATGTTAAAACTTTATCAGAATGTTTGTCTTGATGATATCTAAGTCAAGTTCAAACATGGGTCAGGTTGGGTCAAAAAGTAGGTCACTATGTCAAATTGAGTAAAATCTTGTTAACACTCTAGAAGCCGCATGTTTTTCTTCAGAAGTTTGAACCTCTTTGATAACCTGAGATAGCTGATCCAGAGAAAAGGTTCGAATCTCCTCTCTGAATTTTAAATTAACTTTGAGCGGACTGGTTTATGTCTCTTTTTGATCTGTGGAGTTATTAAAATTCTGTTTGCGTTCCCCCATCCATGTTTATGCGTTAGTTAGGGGTAGGGGGTGAGGGGTTTTCCCTCATAGACGACGACTCCAGCTTGGAGACGTCGGTGAGGGAAGGTCCCACCCTCCGACCTGTATATTGAGGGGCTATTGTCAGATGACGCGGTTCAACTGCCTGATTCGTCTGTTGAAAGCGGGCAGGATGAGCTATCTGAGGTTGGATTTGAGTTTGAGTCCTGAGTTTGGATTATGTTGACCGTTTGGTAATTTGAGTTTGTGGGACTCGAACCCAGGATCATTTCTAGTTCAGGCCTACTTTTTGACTTTGTTAACTGTTGTATAGTCGTATTCAGCAACATTTCTAAATGTATTCTAATTCTGATTTAGAAGACTAGACCTATCATATAGATTTCTATTCTAAGTATCTCAATTCGAAATAGTTTAGCAATCAGGGAGGAAACCTCCGTTGTCGACTAATAAGTACCGGTCATCTCGATCTGGATGGCGGCCATAGCGGAGTGCTATTGAAGAAGGCAATATTCCTTAGTCGTTCATGGGTCAGTGTACCTTCGCCGGTGTGAAGCCACAATTAAACAACCACACGGGTAAGTATAATTGAGAGAGTAGAGAGTTATTTAGTATTTACGTTTTCATTTCAATGAACGGTTGATTCCTGTCGGAAAACCTCATCCGTTACTAAAATCCCTACATGAATTACGGATATTTACCATTTCCTTCCAACATTTAAAACAAACTGTATTCGCGCTGAGTCAAGATTTGTCGACAAACATTTAGGGAAAAGTAGAACTTTTATGCGTGATTCGATACGTAATTGGAAAGGGACATTACAAAATATTTATATCACTACGTTATATTTTAATTACTGAGCTTAATACTATTGTATGCAAAAGAAAGATAAACATGTAAAGACATTGTTAAACTATGTATCTGCCTTTCCTTTATCCTCTTTTTTTAAATGTGTTTGTCAGACGTAACGAGATAAAAACTCTAAATTTAGAATTAAAAAGGACGTCAGCACATTGTTAACTTATTAACATATCAGCCGCGTTTAGCAATTTCGGGTCTTAATTAAATGCATTTGCGTATAGTAAAGGCATAAGCTAGCGTGTGCATCCGCATTTGCTGAACTGTTATATCATTATAGGAGAAAAAAGGGGTTATAAAACTCAAACAATAAGCTGAAACGTCACAATTTAAAACAAAAGAAAACTATTTGTATTGTTAAAAACTCAACGATAAACACCAAGGTTTACGCGTATGTCACGGTTCGAAGCTCCAATTGTACCTGTAGAAACATTGCGCTGTTTGATATTTTTAGTGTAAAGGAGTAATTAATTAACAGGTAAATTCTTAATTCAAGTGTATTGTGTTTGTGAGAACTTTAGTTTATATCTTTAAAAATATACAGATGAAAGTACAGTATAAATGACACAACATGATGTTGTTAGTTCTCCATTATAAACGTTTTCTAATTACTACCTGTTATCTTACGTACACCAATTAGTTTACTTCCTTAGTTGCACGATCATCATTGTATTATTTTATCTTCGATGCGGTTGTGTGTATTCATATTATTATTATGTTTGTCTTTTCTTTTTCTAAGAAATCAAAAACCAAAATGCACAATTTCAAACACATTATATTTAAGGATACGGACGATCAACCTTCTACAGTAGAGGACAGGCGTTGTTGTCAATATAAATAAAATGGCGACGTCGCTATATTTGTCGATCTTCTTTCGCTTTCAAAGTTCGTCTTCAAAAGGACCGTTCAACCAAAACATATGCCTTTTATCGGTAGTATCCTGCATTCCAGAAATAAAATATATTCTTGGCGCTTATTACATGTGCGGTATGATTTAATTGTTGAATTTTGGATGATTCAAAACCTTGGTCTATAACAAAGGAATAAACCAATTATTAGTAAGGGGCTCGTTAGAGCCAATTGCTATAGTAGCTAAATTTCGAAACGACGCATCATTTTGAGACTGGAATCTAGACAGGCGTTTTACGATATCGGCATTGAATTACTTCACATCTGTCTTTCTACATCAGCTCTCCGTTTCTGAACACCATCTCGACTTCATATAGATGTATTGGTGGTTGCATATCGTACACAATGTCAATGAAAGTGGATGATTCGTGGAATATTTTGTTAAAAATGAAATGACTGTTGCCAGCTAATTTCCATGTTGGTCATCTTGTACCGCCAATAGTTCCTGTCTAAACATCAAAATGCGGTAACTTGTTGACATATGAAGCATCACTAACCCAAAAGGAATAACTCGAAAGAATTTTATGTTAAAATATATGAATTACATGATTAATAATTAAAATGTATTTCTACGCTTTCAACATACTTGATTGCGCGTAAAGTTCATTGGTAATTCCTAAATATTGTAAATCGAATGGAGTAAAGGCAACTTTTCGATTCCGACTCAAAAACAAATTAATATAAATTAGTCCCAATGATAAGATATATACTCAAACATTCAAATTATTTAAATGATAATAAAATAAACAGTTGACAAAATATAACATATATACGATAAATGTGCAAGTGAGCCTAGGCGTCGTAATTTCCAAAAATCCTTTCGAATAAAATGTATTATCAGCGGAACGATAATCAGGAATACTAGAGTATTTCATTTTAGATTCCTAGGTAAATACATCACATTCTCAACCAAAATTAACCTGAACAACCCCAGCAGACGGAATAAGATAGTCAAGTCCCAGTTATAAAACAAATGATTAAAATGACATTTGTTTTTTATCAAGATAAAACGTTTCAGTACTAAATATTTCGCTAACTTGTGTATTGGTTTATGTTATAAATGAAAACCTTCGAAGTGGCCGCGTAACGTAGCGGTTAGCATGTTCGGCCGTGAAGCGGGAGACTTGAGTTCGATTCCCGTTCTGGGCAGATAATTTTTTTTATTAAGAAATATATAATATTTTTTGTCTTATAAATTGCCGATATCAGTGGTACAATTGTCATTTAACACCGCTGCAATAAACTCTTTCAAAATGTTGGGATTTAAAATGAATTCAAAAGCAATGCATTTAAAACTATTCACCTATGCGTTGTGAAACACTAAGAAATGATGAAATCGTGTGTATGATCTCTTACGTCGCTTTTAACAATATTTCAGTCATTGCACGCTGAAGAAAATGTAGATAACACAGGATTTTATTTCTGCTTTGAGAGTAAAATTGGACTCTCAATATAATTATCATTGTTAGGTTATTGTGATTTTGATATGAAATGTATGTGTTAATTGCATTAAAAAAAGACACGGCTAAAAATCCATTGTAAACCAGGAGGTGTGCTAAGCAGAAACTATCCAGATAGCAGATGCGCATGTGTATACCAACTTTTAGTATATCGACAGACCATCATACTGTGTTTACAGTGTTTTGCTTTACTCCTTTATCATTTAATATATGGATAAAAAGTGCTAACTAACAAATTGCTAGTGTAAAGTGTTCAAGTTAGACTTTTGGGATCGGTTAAATCCATGTCCAAATGTTATCTGCAGTTAGACCCTTGCTGTGAGCACTTTTAGTGCTTTGACTTAAAGAGCAGGCATCATAGTATATTAAAGTTTGTCTTACAGTGGAGGAGAGAGATCTACAGTACAAACCAAGGTACCATGTTCGAATCTTTTGAAATATAGCCTTATACACTGGAAGGGCGTTGACCTAGTTCGGACAGGCAAATCACTTGTTATGTTGATGACTATCAAGGAGATATAAACACAGCCTGATCACATCGTGCTGTAAATCTACAGTGTATTAAACGATTACCATTAACAGAAGAAAATAATTGACTGTACATATGTGCAGGTTGGTCTAGGTTAACATTGTTAATGAAAATCAAAACAAACTATTTTCATATATATCCTTTGTTCAGTAGGTGATCACTGGTGAACCGGTATGATGTCTCGAAAAGAAGATGACAATCAAGACGAAGAACGAAAGGGCGAGAAG
>JASEVX010000003.1:104567655-104599181 GCA_031761405.1 Serripes groenlandicus
GGATTTACCGATCCCAAAAGTCTAACTTGAACACTTTACACTAGCAATTTGTTAGTTAGCACTTTTTATCCATATATTAAATGATAAAGGAGTAAAGCAAAACACTGTAAACACAGTATGATGGTCTATCGATATACTAAAAGTTGGCATACACATGCGCATCTGCTATCTGGATAGTTTCTGCTTAGCACACCTCCTGGTTTACAATGGATTTTTAGCCGTGTCTTTTTTTAATGCAATTAACACATACATTTCATATCAAAATCACAATAACCTAACAATGATAATTATATTGAGAGTCCAATTTTACTCTCAAAGCAGAAATAAAATCCTGTGTTATCTACATTTTCTTCAGCGTGCAATGACTGAAATATTGTTAAAAGCGACGTAAGAGATCATACACACGATTTCATCATTTCTTAGTGTTTCACAACGCATAGGTGAATAGTTTTAAATGCATTGCTTTTGAATTCATTTTAAATCCCAACATTTTGAAAGAGTTTATTGCAGCGGTGTTAAATGACAATTGTACCACTGATATCGGCAATTTATAAGACAAAAAATATTATATATTTCTTAATAAAAAAAATTATCTGCCCAGAACGGGAATCGAACTCAAGTCTCCCGCTTCACGGCCGAACATGCTAACCGCTACGTTACGCGGCCACTTCGAAGGTTTTCATTTATAACATAATTATAAACCAATACACAAGTTAGCGAAATATTTAGTACTGAAACGTTTTATCTTGATAAAAAACAAATGTCATTTTAATCATTTGTTTTATAACTGGAACTTTGATAGGTTCATTAATTCCTTAACGTTTGTTTTTTAAAGGAATGATTTAAATTTGTGGATTGTTGGCCAGAGATGAAAGTTTAGGTTTAAGTAATTGTTTTATAAGATCATAGTTTTTTGGACAGGCTAACAGGAAGTAGTATGCCTTTTCTATTACACCCATTTTGCATTTATATCATATTCTATCATTTCTTGTTACACCTTCGTGTCTACCTATTTTGAATTTCGAAATTATGGTATGAAAGTCTAAATTTGGTCAATGCTACTTTATATTTATTAATGTATATTTCATGTAAATATGGTTCTACCTCACACTTTTGTTTATAAGTAATCTACAAGGATAATCTCTGTGAGTTATTTATGTTAGAGAGCCATGTATGTTTGTAAACGTCTAAACATTTTTTTTAATCATATCTTTTTGAATGTCCCATTTATGCTGATGCACACTTGTTGATGTCCTTATTCATTTAGTGATACTTTAATCCTCTATTCCCAAGTAGTACTGTTGTTTAGTTATCGTTAGCTTCCTGTTTGAGTATGTTATACATTATTTTAATAAGAGTTGGATTATAAAGTATTATTTTGTTATCCATAGTTTAAACATAGTCACTGTTCGATGTGTTTTTATTGGACGTCTGCCTGTTTCTCCAAAAAAGCCGTCTATATTTGTGGACTTTCTCACACGTAGGATTTTTCTAAGAAGTTTGCAATGTACCTGTTCAATATCTTACACTCATCACCTATTATTACTGCGCCATAGTTGAGTATAGAACCTACAAGGCTGTCAAATAGTCGACACTGTTCTTTGATATTTAAGTAAAGTTGGTTCAAGATACTTTAAAGGTTATGAAGAGCAAAGTTTTAACGCTGTTCAAGTTTGGTCTGTGTTAGGTTTATATTACCATTTTTAAAGAGATTGATTGCCAGATATTTGAAAGATGTAACTACGTTTAAGATATAGGATATCTGCTATGAGTTGTCATTTCTTGGACGAGTTTAATAAAACTTTATGATATGACAACGAATATCAGACTCTTTTTATCACATGACGAAACACAAAAGAAAATCGGCTTTTCGCTGTCAGAAAAAAGTCCAAACATGTAATACTTAATAGAATCTTAACTAATCACACAAAAATGTATTTTTATGACCGATGATTGTCCCTTTACCTCGTCAATCTATCGTGACGTATGTGTTAACCGGATACACGTTCTCAGCCATGTTGTAAACATTCGCGGATGAATACACAAATAGTGATTCGGTCATGTTATATTACACGTGTCACATATAAAGAAATTCGTAATGGGTATATTACATCGGATACAAGCATTGTTATGTGATAAAGTAGTGTTTAAAGTGAAGTTATAAGTTGTATATCTCCCTAACTCAATTATCATGGCATTTGTTTTCTTAGTGTTTATATTTAAACCCCACGATTCACAATATATCCATAAATCATTGAGTAGTGATTGTAGCTCTGTGAGTATATGCGCGAATACTACCGCGTCTGCAAAGAGTAGTATATATAGACAGAGATCATTTAGTTTAAATAAATCATCGATTTCCTCGTTGAAGTAAACAGTTAGGTCATCTATAAAGTAAAGGAATACATTTGTTGAGCTGGACTCGCCTTGTTTTACACCGATGTTTGCGTTAAAGAAAGACGAGGTTTCAGAGTTAAACCTAACAGCTGCTTTTACTGTATTTTATATCTTTTTGATAGATTGAACACTTTAAGGGCTGACGTTTTCTTGTTATAGTTTCTGGAATATAAAAACTAGATTCAATTCATCGAAGCCTTTCTCAAAATCTTATTCAGTTATATAGTTCTTTTCTTCATCACTATCAGTATCTTGAAAACTGGTACTATAATACCAGAACATTAAAATGTAACAACAATACGGTGAAATTTCTTCGGGGCCATGTTTATAAACTTCTGCAATTATTAAAAAAAAAAAAGCTTTCTCCAGTTCATGTATGGAGATTTCTTGATTAAATTTATTATCGAAAAGTGTGTGTCTGTCGTTATCATTTCTTGATTTGTTTTTACTGAACTAAGACGGTTAATATTACATAGCATTGAACGTGTTATATCAACTTTAGTCAAATGTTCTGAAAAATTGCCTTATGGACTACGTTGTTAAATATCAAAACTTTGTAAAATAATAAAAATCTTTGGAAGGGTTAGAAAGCTTTCCTAAACTCGGTTGATAAAACTTGGCTAAAATTATGAAAAGACATACAATCAAAAAGATCTGTAACTGAAATTAAGGAAAGTTGAAAACAAGGTAGTTGATTGTTTACTTTGCGGGCAAAAACATGCATGCATTTAGCTGATCTACGATAAAGGGAGATAATACAGATTAATCCATTAAATCAAGAATATGAGTTTTGCTATTTAATAGTTCATTTCACCAGGTATAACGTCTATGTAGCTATTGGCAATTTAAAGTTGTCTGACGTATATGTTGATCATTTAAGGATAATTCGTTTCCATATGTTTTCAATAAGGAAAGGTTGCATATTACAGGACAATGATCAGAGTCATCCGGGTCGTGTACAATTAAACATATCTCAACATATCTGTGTTTGTGATGTAATAATCTACAACGCTTCTAACCAAATAACGATCACATAAATAGTGTTCCGATTTCCGTAGAAATAGAAGCAAAGTTTTGAAACATTTAGAAGACCTAAAATTATATCAGAATATGTGCATGAGCACATTCCTTTTCATTATTATTTACATCGTTCGCTATTAAAACGTGTGTGTGCATTAGTTTGTTCTGATCTCTCCAGACCTCGTACATATGTTTAATGTACCCCATCATTTCAAATTCACTCAGTCAGTAATGAAAGCTTTTCATTTGCCTTTATCTTTGTATTTAAACAATGATACTTATATAAGAGGTAGTGTCTACACTTCCGAGGTGAAGTTCGTATGTGAGAGCCTACACATAATAGAATACTACAAACACTGTATTTAGAAAATGTCATTTTATTTTAAATGACGAAAAGCTGCTATTAGAAAGAAAGCAACAATTTACACAACACAAATCATATAATCAAAGCTCACCACATAGGTCGGTAATATACAACCGATAAACAAATCATATAATCAATGAAAATGATTGGTACTGCAACACATTTCGGTAGGTAATGTCCAGGTTTATATCAACTATTTTCTTCAAAATGACTTACACAACGCTTACTATGAGACGTGACAAAAATAAAATGGTTTCGTCTCACGGGTTTAATGCTTAAGTTTTAATTTATGCACTATTTATGACTTATCGGAACTTGTTTTCCAATTCCGAAAAATATATTGATAGAACAGTACATTCGTGCTCTTGTATTTCGATACTTTCTATGTTTACTAATTTAAGAATATATGAAAAACATAATAACACTTTATTTCCTAGTTCTATCAATTAAAATATTAAAATCTGGTAATGTCTGTTTCTCTGTCTGTCTGTATATCTATCTGTCTGTCTACCTCTAACCTCTATATCTATATCACCCCCTCTTTATCTTTCTCCACCCTCTCTCTTTTTATCTTTCTCCCCCTCTCTCTATCTCTCTCCCTCTTTCTTTTTATCCCACTATCCTTCTCTCTCTCTCTCAGTCTATCTCTATCTCCTCGTTCTTATGATTATTAGCGTTGCCCCGTTAATAACAAAAGAGAGAGAGAGAGAGAGAGAGAGAGAGAGAGAGAGAGAGAGAGAGAGAGAGAGAGAGAGAGAGAGAGAGAGAGAGAGAGAGAGAGAGAGAGAGAGAGAGAGAGAGAGAGAGAGTGAGCGAGAGAGACATAGAGGTATATATTGAAAACATAAAGAACTAGTTTATTATATGTATTAGAACGCACCTTTAAAATAATTGATATGCATACTGGCTGTAGATATAGCATAGGAAGCATTAACGCTATGACTGTTCATGACTCTTTTGATTATTAATTAACAAGGATGTGCTGTGTATAATATAATAATTATGCATTTTTCATTGATTCATTAAGTTGATTAAATCGCGGAATTTTGTATGCATTTTCAATCTACATTTGTCCGACTCGTGTTACTTAATGCACCCCGACGGTGTATTCACAAATGAGCATAATGCAGCATTACTAATCAGTAATTGGTATCGAACTGGTAAATCCAGAAAAAATAATAACAAATGAAAATCGCATCGCCTTTACACTAACACCGTCATTATAATTCAGAGGGAGGCTTCCAATGGTGGCGAACTGGACTCCAAGATAAAATATCAACATGTCAAAATGAGTAAAGAATGGTACCTATCTCCGAAAAATTAAAGCTACAATTTAAAAAGAGTCCTAAACATTTCTTATCAAGTTATATTAAACATTCACATGTTTACAATTATTATTTGAAATTGTAAATGTGTTTAATGTATGTTATGTTGAGGTTATATGAGTGTAAAACGTAACTGCCTTCGTACACAACTGGCATAAAACCTTTCGGGTATTGTTTGATGAGTGTGAAGGCAATTTCTTGTTATTATCTAATCACCGCAACAAAACATACGAAGTTTTAAACTTTAGTGGCAAATAAAAGAGAGTACTGTCCATCATGCATATACAAACCAAAGAATTAACCTTTATTGATACATATAAATCTTTCCGGTTTCCTGGTCAAATAGTTGTGTATTAGTTTTGGTTCAAAGCGATCAATTGATAATGCCATTTACATGAATTCTTATAATTCATATGAGCTGTTCTACGAGAAAACCAACATTATGGACTCTGCTTAAGGTATCGACCCAGATCAGCCTGCGCAGTCCGTGCAGGCCAATCCGGGCCGACACATTCCGTCTTAGGGGAATAGAGGTATACAGTAATGATTCCTGAAACAGAAAATCCACAGGAGGCGAATAGTTCCTGTCCGTATAAGCCTTCGCGGTATGCTTAGGCTGATTTGGATTGATTCTTTACGCAGAGTTCACAATGTTTGTTTTCTCGTGGGACGGCTCATAGCATTCATCAGTAATTTTAAAAAATAATTCATTTTTCCGTTTTCATTTCCAATTTAAAGATGTATATCTATGCATTTATTTTGTTTAAACATAACATTTACAATGAGTGCGTGTTTTATGTTAGTGTTAATGCGTGTGTGGGTATGACTGTGTGTGCGTGCACGCTTGCGTTTGTGTGTGTGTGTGTTTGTGAATGCATGAGTTTTTGAGTCGTTCAAGTATTAATTAAACAATTAATTAATGGACAGAAATACTAAACAATTAAAATTGTAAAGTTAAAACATAATCTTATAAAGGGTGTTAATAAGGGTTATTCTTCTATAGTTTTCTGGGTTAGATTTGGAGGCTGATTTGAGGATTAGGAAAATAATACTTTCAGCGCTTAAACCATCTGTTCCTGGGCTCTTACCAGTAATCAGCTTATTTATAAATACTATCTGTGAACTCTTGGGTCGATATTGGTGGGTTAAATAAATCTAAGTTATCAGTCAATGTGATTCCTTCAAAATCATAAACCGAATTGCTGTCGTGTTTTCAACACTTAGAAGTTGACTAAAAAGAATCTGCCATTCGTTAACAGATATATAGAAGAATCCAATGTTTCCTTAGTTTTGTGAGATTTCATGATATTCAAAATCTGTTTATGATTTTTACTACAAGCTATCAATTGCTGTCGTTGTAAATGAAAAAATAATGTTTTTGCTTAATCTGAAATATATTTTAAAAACACTTCCTACTATTTGTGTACGTCTGTAGATCAGCTAGCTCATTACTTGCCATAATTGATTATCCCACCAAGGCGGTTGAGAATCTTTAAACCTTTAATAGGAACGGCCTTTCACTTTCACGCACGAAGCTGCCTTATGAAAAAGCATCAGTTAATAAACAAATACTATTGTCAATATCACAGGATGCAGATTCAATTAATTGATCTTTTAGGGAGAGAAATCTAAGTTATCTGTAAATTCAATTCCTCCAAATTATAAACCGAATTGCTGTCGTGTTCAACACTTAGAAATTGACTTAACTATTCTACATGATGCAGATTCATTTAATTGGTCTTTTAGTGAGAGAAATATATTGTAAAGATTCTGTTAAAAACCTTCCGATCTATCATTATACCATCGGAATTTAGTTTGAGGTGTTGTCAAATCCTGCTCATTATGCCCATACACTGGATCTTGGCAAAGTTTACTTAACATTAATTGACAGAATCTTGGGAAATGGTCCGATTCGGCTCTATTTTCATTATTGAAATTGGTACATTTTTCAAAAAATGATGCGCTACTAATATTATAATCAACAGTACTTACTCCATTGTTTGCAATGCAGGTATAATTACCCTGTTTGTCATTATGGACTCGTCCATTCAATATATGCATGTCAAATCTACAGCAAAAATTCGCTAGATTTTTCCCGAATAGGTTAAATCTTAACATATCTTTATTCTGCCTCGGCATATCAAAAATGTCCACATTATAATCTGTATCGCCAAATACAAAGTTTAAATTGTCGGCAGGGAAAAAATCTTTGGTTCGTGCATTTAAGTCTCCTGAAAGGAAGTTATGTGCATCGGGATAATCTGTTAATAGTTATAAAATTGTTTTGCAGTAATTCGATATCATCTTTTTTTTAAAAATTATTAGCATAGATGGGAGAAGCATCTGGGGATGCGTATGCGAAATACAGCACAACGTCCTTGTTGTCATACAATACTGCACCTTTTAACAGCAATTCACAACCCAATCTACACAATTTTAGTATATTAGTCTAACTAGGTTTTGCGTAATATGATCCGTGTATTGCAAGCGCTTTATAGAAAATGAAAAGTGTCTGACGACCCCGATTATTCACTCGGAATACTTGTTTTACTTCGTAGGTTGTATACAATTAATACCCTGAATTCTAAGCGAAGTCTTTTTTGTCCCACAAAAAATACTAGTTATATGTCTGTTGTCCCGTTAATATTTATTTACTTATCTTTGGTAGTTTAATTAAGGAATACGAGAACAAATACACCATTACTTGTAATCATCTATACTGTTCAACGTTATGTTTAGGGACCGCAGAGACATATAAACACAGCTTCTACTAGTTTATTCCCATTTCGTCGAATCCCATTTTGTCTACACCTTTTGCACATTGTCCCATTTCGTCTACAACCCGGTGCCATTTCGTCTACACTTAGTTTAAACTTATTTATTTTACATCGATTGCGAAACAAGCCTTTGGCTTAGATTAATCACTCTCGATGTCTGCTTCCTGGAGACTTAACCAGTACTCGCGCCGTTTGTGTGGAAAAATCCCAAAGTCAGGACCCGCTCATCACGTGACTCGAACCAGGGACCTTTGATACGAGAGGCCGACGCTCTACCTCTGCACCACTGTCTTCCACCATCAGTGTCTACACTTAGATTAATGAGACAGAAAGTCCCTAAATAAGTTGCTAACACGCTAATTCAAAAAACTGTAGACGAAATGGGATTAGATGAAATGGGATGTTACCCTTCTACTGTTCTGTTTTTATTACCATCATACTCGGCAGTACACCGATTTTGCAAGCATCAATGCGACTCATCGAGGCTTTGTTTTAATAAATGAATAACCAATATTGTATGGTGTACATGTCGATGTCTTTAATGTCAATTCAAAGACCCTATTTCTTTAATTACATTTCCGGTTTGAGATAATTTCCCACTTACATACGCCTTTCGAAATAATTGTGGCACAAGGAGAAATTACTCATAATAAACAATTTCTCCTTTTGCAACACTGATTTTAATAATCATACTATCTTATATAAATATTTTCAAAGTCGTCTGCTGCAGATTCGTTGATTGGGGGGGCAGGATAGTTAGAAGTTGACAGACAGAGAGTATGTGTTTTCACATATTTACATGATTGTGGCCAACTACCCCTATACTTTGTTTAATTGTTTGAGATAAATTTGTTAATTAGAAGTTGACAGAGAGTAAATGTTTTCACACCTTTCCATTATAAAAGGCCCCATTGCTTGTGAAAAATGTTTCACAGTTATTACCTAATTAGCAAATTAGTCATCAATACATTTCGTACATCTGTGGAATTTTAATTACCTCTCATTTGGAGTATAACTTTTCTCGGATAAACATACAAAAGATTGTAAATGATGGCAAAAGTACAAACAAGGAGACTATTTCTCGTGGGATACATATCAATTTATTTCCATAGATCACTCTGACAACATTGCAAGAAATTCTGCTTTATATAACACTATAATACAAGTTAATCCATTTAATGAATGTCTCAACAACTGGTTTATGAATAAATTCTTTAGATATATGTTAAAACACTGAATAATATCGGATACAAGACCAACTTAAAACACGTTTGCAAATTGTTTGGGATAAATTCATAAAGCTTATATCAATTTGTTAATTTCTCGATGGTAATTGTTTATCAATAACGACACCTTCAGCAGCTCTGTAACGTAATTGAGTAAATTTGATGTTTTCCCTGTTTCTATAGAGATCTTTTTCTTTCCAAAAATCAGACAAATCACGATTCTTCTCTTTTTCGGGGCTCTAGTCTTAGTCTGAAAATATAATTTACAATTAAATATTTCATATTTTAAAGTCATCTGTCACTAATTATATGTGTTCGAATTGTGAAATACTGTCTTAACCCTTATCCCTTTCCCAGATGCAAAAAAAAAAAAAATTGCAGCAGATGGCTTTGAACACATTAAGAAAACCTAAATACTTTACGGTTCAATCTGAAATCATTTGAAAACTTTGTTGCAAAAAGAGATAATGCTTGTTTTCAAAAGTCGTTTGCTGCAGATTATGGCAAACGTTAAAAGAAGACATTTTGATTTATACGCTTTACCGTTTTGGTAAGAAAGGGTTACATCAATTGTCAATTAGAGTGGTTAGGTGTAAAGGGTATTTAAAAAACAGTTGAAAGTTAACATCAAAAGCAGTAAACTTTGACTCCTTTGAACTGAAATTTAATTGAAAGATACTGGTGTTATTGTGTACATGTCAAATCAAACATCACATCTGGTACTTTCGTCGGTACGTCGGTACGTCACCACCTGACACCTGTTTACCATCTGGAAACAAGTTGTATCAATTAAACCGTGTCATATTATAATGAACAATTTGTCCTTTAGCCACAATATGTTCAACTCTTTTATATTATTATACTTTTATTTACAGAGATTTTTCATGTTTTAGCTACTCTGGAGACAAAACATTCAACATTAAAAAGAAGAATGCATGATAAGTAAATCACTGATTCATGTAATTCACCAAACCAGGACACTTATCAATAAGTTAGATATATCTTAGGAATAATATTGTCATAGAAGAGCTGAAACCATTTCTATTCCACTAATTTATTAACATGTCTTTTCACATCAAAACAAAAATGTCGCTCACAAAATTTAAATTTAAAAAAGGAGGCACTCTCAAAAACAGAGCATTTGATAAGGAATATCAGAGAAATCTTAGTCATAAAACCTATATTCCCCATTATAAATTTAAAAAATATGTACACCGTGTCAAAGATATAAGTCTTCCTGACAAGACGGATTAATTCACATTGACAAGAAACATTTAAAATCACTCATTTTGACCAATTTAAAAAAGAAGGCGCTCTCAAAAACAATGCATTTGATAAGTAAAATCAGAGAAGTCTTAGTCATAACACCTATGTTTCGCATTATCAATTTTAAAAAATTGTACACCGTTTTAAAGATATAAGTCTTCCTGACAAGACGGAATAATTCAAATTGACAAGAAACCATTGAAATCACACACTTTAAAAAAGGAGGCGCTCTCAAAAACAATGCATTTCATAAGTAAAATCAGAGAAATCTTAGTCATAACACATATGTTTTGCATTATCAATTTAAAAAAATTGTACACCGTTTCAAAGATATAAGTCTTCCTGACAAGTTGGATTAATTCAAATTGACAAGAAACAATTGAAATCACTCATTTTGACCAATTTAAAAAAGGAGGCGCTCTAAAAAACAGTGCATTTGATAAGTAAAATCAGAGAAATCTTAGTAATAACACCTACGTTTCGCATTATCAATTTTAAAAAAGTGTACACCGTTTCAAAGATATAAGTCTTTCTGACAAGACGGAATAATTCAAATTGACAAAAAACAATTGAAATCACTCATTTTGACCAATTTAAAAAAGAAGAAGGCGCTCTTAAGAACAGGGCATTTGATAAGTAAAATCAGAGAAATCTTAGTCATAACAGTAAACACCTATGGTTTGCATTATCAATTTGAACAAAAGTTGCACACCGTTGAAAGATATAAGTCTTCCCGACTAGACGAAATGTTTTAAATTGACACAGAATAATTGAAAAATGTAATTTATTAACATGTCTTTTTGCTCATTCTAGTGGTAGACGGTGGTATCACAATATTCCAAATCAGTATAATCTGTACTTTCACTTTCACATACAATTCGCTAGAACTTCATAATAAATGATAAACAATGATAAACAAAATCAACCATCAAAAGTTTCCTATATTAGACCCGAAATAGGAATCCGAAGGTATGAAAATATTATTTTTATTGCTGTGAATATACATAAACAAATAGCTGTCACAATACGGAGCACTTGGCTTCACAATATTTGCAAACAAGATATTTTTTAAAACAAGTTTTTCACATACTTCTTCTATAAATATGAATTAATAAATATCAAAAACATTAATTTTCAAATAATTTACCTTATTTAGTTTCCTAGATTCAGACAATTTTCAGACCGCTCGCTTCCTTTCACAACAAAATAAATATCGCGGTCATTTTCAGAATCCACTGTAATGATCACGTGGTTTGTAAATCTCGATCAATAGACGCTTGACCCGCTCGTCGTTTGAAGGATTTTGTTCTTCGTAAGGCATTTGCAATCGCGTGTCGCTTATCTCTGTGTTTATATGTCTCTGATTCTCCTGCAATAACCAATGTGGATGTAGTCGCTAAGAAAATTATCAAAATATTTACTATTTTTAACCCAAGTTTCACATAAGGCTATAATGCTAAACTGATTAAAGTATTTTTTATATTTTTATAAATCTTTAATTTATACAAACCTTCAATGTTCCATGTCAGAATGTTAATAAAAACATTTTCAAACTGTTGCCCATGGGTTAAGTCTAAGGTGTATGGCCTCGGCCAATTTCCTATGCACTATGTTCTCCGTCACTAGAAGACTCTCTTAATATATAGAGAGAAACAGACAGTGACAGAGATAAAGAAAGTGTGCACAGTTAATCGATGAGTGATACTTTTAATATTTGTTCTTGTTTCTCATTTCAGGATCATATCTATTGCCGAAAATTGGTAAGACTATTTTACTCTCTAGTTCTATAAATATAACTATTACAATCGTCTTGGTTATGCTTCAACTAAATCTGCTATTGAGATGACGAGCTACTGTATTCACTTTATCTTATTGGAATAATGAGAAAAAAGTCGGTCAAGTTTATTGAAAATTATGTAGATAGCAAAATTCATCGATGCTCTTCGGATCACTTTTCTTGCTTCTCATTTCAGAAACTGATGATTCAAGGTCCGGTTTAGAAGGTAAGAATATTTTACTTCCTAGTTCTACTATATTCCGCATTCTTTGTTTGCTTCAATTAAAACACCTACTGTGATGACGAACTAGTGTATTCACTTACTTGGTATTTGATATTTAGTCTCCAGTCATCGGTGTATACAAACTATTAAAATACTTGTTTTCGTGTTAAAGCGTTAAGCGCCAACACAGAACGACACCATTCATTATAACCCGCCTTTACACACATTGTCTTATTTTGACGCATCAATACATAGATAATAATTCTTCTTAGAAGTTGGCTTAAATGTCTAATTCAATACATTGCTAATATAATTGACACATTTTTAATTCGTCCCTGAACTCGGAAGGTAAATATTACAAAGCATGGAAAGTTTTATATCATGTTTAGTCAAATGTCCTGAAAGATTGCCTGATGGACTACGTAGTTATACATCAAAACTTTGTAAAATAATAAAACATATTTAAAACATTTGGAAATCTTTCGTAAAAGCGTGTGATAAAACTTGGCTAAAACTCTGAAACAACATTAAATCAAAAGATCGGAAACTGAAATTAAGGAAGCCATTTTATTTCTACGGACATATTATCAAAATTTGAATTCTGAATATCGCTACCATGGTTACTTCCGCGACCTACTTGAAGCATTAAAGAAAACTAAAGCTAACTTATTCTGGAGTATTGAGGCACTAGTTCAGCGACAACACGCTAGGTCGATACATTGCATATAAACCCACTTTACGCAAACGCTTTTATAATTCATCTAACTAATACAACATACTAAAATATCATAACAAAGACAATATGACGATTTGTATTGTAATTTACAATATGTTCTTGAAGTCAAAAATTCGAGGTAACATAACTTGAAAGTATGCAGACACATTCCCTAAAATAAATTAAATCGATTTCGTTGTGATATTTAAAACTTGTTAAATTTGGATGAATTATATAAATATATGCAATTCGTGATACAACTGGGAAATAAAATTGGGAAATTTTTTAATGGATTGAATCAGAAAATTTGTTAAAAGCAAAACAAAGTAACCTCATAACTGGGACCACTACGTATTAGTTGTCCCAGCTCATAACAAACACATATTAGTATACGAATGAGTAATGAGGGTTTTTGTTCGATTATGATTAAATGTTTCAAAAAGTCAGTTAAACACTTTATATCATTAAAACTCGTTAATAAGCAAATTTTCAACCACTTGGCCTTATCAAGATTGAATGAATACAACAGAAATTTATGTGCTGTCCATTTTTGTGTCGAGGAGATCAAGTTGTGATGAGGAGACGTCGTCAGGAAATTATGACGTCAGTTCCATCGCGGCGTCATACAATTCCCGTACTTTACCATCTGATGAACTGCGACACTCCATGGATAAATGTTTCTTCGCTTCCTGTGATTGGACGCGCGTTTTTTCATCACTTAGGACCCTCTCGTAGGATGAGTCATCCAGCATATGAAAAGAAATTGAAGATATCTGGCAGAAGTGTGTACAAAAACCTGCAATTAATACTACCTTAAATCATTAGCAAAATTACTACTAATATTAACAACAACGATACATTATCGTCTTTATTGTCAGCATAAATTATTCACAGTCATATAATATCTAAAAGAGAGATACACACACAGAGTACACAGTACATCGATGAGTGCTACTTTTTTGTTTTTTCATTTCAGGATATAATAACAAAGAACTATCCTTAATATGTGGTAAGAATATTTTACTTCCTTTATCTATATGTAAAACTATTACATCGACCATATATTCTATATTTAGAGTGGTTCGGTTTGCGAAGATACAAACTAAAATTATAGAATTGGATCTGAGTTGAGAAGACTGCCGGCAAATGAGATACCATTCATTTCGGTCGGTATCTTACTTCCCATAAAGTCTTTAAGTGTAGCTGTCGTATATAAATTAAGCAGTAGTCCATATCAGGTAAAGGTTTAAATCTCCGGATAGACGTGTATGACAAGAAATGCTTTACTGAAGCGAAAAGTAAACCGTTTAAAGTCAAAATATAACAACCAATACATGTACAAACTATTATAAGTAAACCCAACAGTAAATGTGAAAAAAACTCTCACCCAAAAAGAATGCGTGAATACACGAATCCTATCTGGATTACAAATGAAAACTCATAACTTTATATTGAGTTGTATTAAAAAAAAAATGTTTTGAAAACCCCCCAAAAAACATCACATTACTCATTACAATGTTATGGTACATGTGTTTAATAATTAACAATGGTGAGTTCATGAAGTGACAGTTAGAACGATAATGTCTATCTGTTTTCTTTTTTTATGTGATATTTTTTTCTTAAAAAGCGAGGTATATCAATTTTGATAGGTTCATTAATTCCCGAAGGTTTGTTGTGGAAAGCAATGATTTAAATTTGTTGACTGTTAGCCAGAGATAAAAGTAAGGTTTAAGTAATTGTTATTTAGAAGATCATAGTATTTTGGATAGGCTAAGAGGGAGTGCTATTCCTTTTCTATTACACTCATTTTGCATTTCAGTCCTATTCCGTCATTTCGTGCTATTCCTTCGTGTTTACCTATTTTAATTTATATAAATTTTGTCAATACTATTTTATATTTATTAATGTAAAATTTAAAGTAAATATGGTTTTACCTCAAAAGTTTGTTTATATGTACTCTACAAGTATAATCTGTTTGAGTTATTTATGTTGGAGAGTCATGTTTGTTTGTAAACGTGACCTTGGGCAAGGCATATTTTCTAGCCTAGTACTGGTTTGTTTACCCAGGGATCATGAATAAGTGATATAACTGAATTAATGTTGAAAGCGGCGTAAAACCCCAATAAATAAATAAATTGTTTGTAAACGTCTAAAACTCTTTTTTAATCATATCTTTTTGAATATCCCATTCGTGCTGATGTACACTTGTTGTTGTCCTAATTCATTTAGTGATAATGTAATCTTATATGCCAAATTATTACTGTAGCATGTTTAGTTATCGTTAGCGTCCTGTTTGAGTATGTTAATAAGAGTTGGATTATAAATTTTTCATTTTTTTATCCATAGTTTAAACATATTCAATATTCGTTGTGTTTTCATTGGACGTCTACCTGTTTCTCCATAAAAGCCGTCTAGATTTGTGGACTTTCCCACATATAGGATATTTCCAAGAAAGTTGCAGTGTACCTGTTCAATATCTTACACTCATGGTCACCTATTATTACTGTGACATAGTTAATTATAGAACCTAAATGTCGACGCTGTTCTTTGATATTTAAGTCAAGTTGGTTCAAGATACGGAAAAGGTTATGAAGAGCAAAGACTGAACGCTGTTCAGGTTTCTTCTGTGTCAGGTTTATGTTACCATTTTTAAAGAGATTGATTCCCAGATATTTGAAATATGTACATGTTACTACGTTTAAGATAGTAGTGTTTAAAGTGAAGTTGTAAGTTATATATCTGCCTAATTCAAATATCATGGCGTTTGTTTTCTTAGTGTTTAGATTTAAACCCCACGATTCACAATATATCCATAAATCATTGAGTAGTGATTGTAGCACTATGGGTGTATGTGCGAATGGTACCGCGTCGGCTGCAAAGAGGAGTATGTATAGACAGAGATCGTTAAGTTTAAATAACCCATCGATTTTGTCGTTGAAGTAAACAGTAAGGTCATTTATAAAGTAAAGGAAAACAATAGTTGAGCTCGGATCGCCTTGTTTTTCACCGATGTTTGAGTTAAAGAAAGAAGAGGTTTCAGAGTTAAACCTAACAGTTGCTTAAACTGTATTATATATCTTTTTGATAGATTAAACACTTTTAGAGCTGACGTTTATTTGTAACAGTTTCTGGAAGAAAAAATACTCGATTCAATTCATCGAAGCATCTCTCAAAATCTTTGAAAGCAGAATATAACTTGTGACGTGAATGTACAAAATGTGTAGTGATAGATTGTAATAGGAAGATACAGTCAATTGTTGATTTAACACTCTAAAAACCAAACTGGTTTTCAATAATTGCAATATTATTGATTAAAGTTATTCCTCTATAGTTCTTTACTTCATCAATATCTCCAATCTTGAATACAGGTACTATAATACCAGAACACCAGGAACTTGGATATTCTCCTTTCCGGAATATTTTATTTTCATTATCGAAAAGTGTGTCTGTCGTTATCATTGTGTTGTTGTTGGTGTTGTTGGTCATAGCATCGACAGTGTTATATCAACTTTAGCCAAATGTCCTGAAAATTGCCTTATGGACTACGTTGTTAAATATCAAAACTTTGTAAAATAATAAAACTCGTTGGAAGGGTTGGAAAGCTTTCGTAAATTGGTTGACACAACATGGCTAAAATTATGACAAGTTGGTCGATTGTTTACTTTCCTTGCAAAAACACGCATGCATTTAGCTTATCTACGATAAAGGGAGATAATATAGACTCATCAATGTTACTATTCATTTGATCAGGAATAAGATTTTTGCTATTTAATAGTTCATTTGAAAAGGTATCACGCCTATGAAGCTATTGACAATTTAAGGTTGTCTGACATATATGTTGATCATTTAAGGATAGTTCGTTTTAATATGTTTTCAATAAGGAAAGGTTACACATTACAGGACAATGATCAGAGTCATCCGGGTCGTAAAATATTAAACACATTTTACCATGTCTGCGAAATAATACATCCCAACATTCTTCTTGTCATGAAATTCTGGACCTTTAAACAGCAATACAACACAATCTACAACATTTGAGTATATTCGTCTAACTAGGTTTTTCGGATTAAATTCGTTATTGATAAAAACAATGACCCCTCCACTATTTCTTATCAAATTCCCCTTCATTCTCATACAATAACCAAAGGTGGGTGTAGCCACTAAGAAAACTATTAAAGTATTTACTATTTTTACCTCAAGTTTCATATAGCGCTATATTACTAAACTGACTAAAGTAATATTTTATATTTTTATCAAACTGAAATTTATATAAACCTTCAATATTCCATGTTTAAACGTTAATAAGAACATTTTCAAACTGTTGTCCATGGGTTAAGTCTATAGTTGTTTGGCCTCGGTCGATTTCCTATGCACTATGTTCTCCGTCACTAGAAGTCTCTTGCCTTCCGTTATGTCCTGCCCTGTCGTTGTTGTTGGTTTCACCGATAGATGACTCATCGAGTTGAATGTCGTTTGCTTCACCCCCATTGAATGTATCACGTGACTGAAAATCACAGGTAGCACGATTCCCCCAATCGTCTATTACGTTTCCTCATGTACCTTTCCATTCACGGACTTATTTTTGCCATTAATTGACTAATGACAAATGAAACAAATAACACTTCATATTAAAAATACATCTTTAATAATTGCTACAAGCATTTGGACAGACGACTCAGTCGAGTAAATATGAACAGTACGAAAGCATTCTTAATTAATAACATATTTGGATGGTTATACATGTGGCAATTACATATTTGCCATATAACACCCGCACAAGAACATGTGTGCGTTCAACATCTTTTCTACACGCACTTACTATGGAATATACAATTCAATATGATCAGTATAACTGAAACATGACTAATGGATTATATATATATATATATATATACACAATTGCGTGTGTCTATGTGTGTATTTATACATATGCATATAAACTTGATTTTAAACTTATTTAATTTAAACTTAGTTACATGTAAGTACTATTTCTCAACTATTTCATTGTCTTAACCATTTCTGTATGTATATTTGTGAATATCAACCATGAGCTGTTTATGCTTAAGTTGAAAATAAAAGTTCTGTTCTGTTCTGTTCTATATTACTCTTATTACCCGTCGCGGTGATCACTTTAAGGTGAACACGGTGACGGTGTCCGTAGAGAACACAGGGTCTGTACTTTATGATTTAATTCATCATTAATTTAACTTACAACAATTAAGTTCTTTATGACTAACTTGAAGAAAAAAAAATCACCTCAGACATGAGGCCCCATAGGGGTTTAGAAATTTTAAAAATGCTATTTTTTGGAAGCAGACAGTCCAATACAGTTTCCAGTTGTAGTTGTTCAGCTATTGGCTTCATTTCGATGGGGGAAATATATTCACAGAGTTTGCTGCTACCGAGAATTCGCTAAAAACCATGTGCTCATTTTCTATGGAATACTTTTGACATCGTTATCAGTTTTGGTTTTGTCAATGAAGAACAAATATAGTGTTCTGTTCCCAACCGTGTTTTAATTTTTTTTTTTATGTGTTGGATATCGGTATATTTTGCCGTAGACCCGAGCCAGGACAAAATGTTGAAACTTATTTCCAAAATAAGTTCATTTTCTGTTTGACTTTCTGGTGTGTTCCCGAAACGTCGACTAGAACAGATTAACACCTAGCACTAATCTGGGATTAGGGGGTACCTAAAGGGGTATATAACTATAAATGAATTAATTTTATTTTAAGGATAGACGGAATTTAAATGCATTTTAATGAAGAATTCAACATTTAGAATAACATATATATAACAGTGGGTAGAGGGCGATAGACCGATATGAAACCACTTTGGCACACATATACCACACACTACGAACAACATCGAAGGCTGGCACAGCAAACTTAAGAAAATGACCAAGCACTACTACCCGAACTTATTTACAGCCATCCAGATTTTTCAAAGACATTCAGGTCGCAAATGATATTGAAATAATACAGAGAGCTGTCGATGGAAAAACTCGCTCACGTGCAAAGCAGTACCATACTATTGATCGTAGGTTAAGTATCCTGAACGAGATGTATGAAACTAGGCTTATTCTGACTGCATCTCAGCTCATTCACCTAAATTGAAACTAACAGTGACGTTTTAGGTGCAGATGTAAAACGCGAATTAGTGTTTAGGTACTATTGCGGTGTTCGTGTGATTATATGCTGTTTTCTAATATTTTTACAAAGATCAGACTGCATGGTTCGAATAAAAAAAAATGCGATATGTGTAGCAAAAGATCACATTGCACGTATGTGAATGATAATCATCGGTTACACTTTTCTAAAAAATTTAAATTTTGCATTCTCAGGGAAATTCTGCATGTATATTCTTTTTTGTTTATAAATATTTATGCATAAATTAAATTTAAAAAAGTAAAAAGTTTGTCTCACGAATTTTCCGTATGTAACTTGTCGATCAATAAGACTTCTGGATTGTACAGTTTAACCGTTACATTTTATTAGATTGCACTGGGAAGGAATCACTAAAGTTAGCAGAAAACATTAAGGGAAATTAAGAAATCAACTTTCTTAGGTATTTTACGATTTTCTACCGGTCGTATAGTACAAACGCATCAGAAAATCATATATTTATAAACTATTTATGTCTACACAAGACAATGGGTAAACAAATCTTAAAGACATTAAAGAGAATGGGAAATGTATCATGTATGTAAAATATATATATATATATATATATATATATAAAACGTCTCAATAAATCATGAGTCTAAAGCAATAGGTATACATATTTACCTGTCACTTAATTACCTTCTAATGGGTTCCCTTGATCCGCTCGACCAACCAGCTAGGGATTAAATCGAGTCGACGTTACGGGAAAAAAATGTTTGACTGATACAATTATTTCCTTACTGAATTTCAGCATAATAATTAGTTTTATTGTATACCATCATATTGCAGCTTAATAAATGCTTCAATGTTTGGAATATCATAGAAACCTTGTTTGTCCCAATTAATGCCGTGTATTCCGCACCTTCGGGAGATGTCGGGAATATGGCAGTATCGACCGTGATTGGGTGATTTGTTATGAGAGGGATTAGGGATACTGCAGCATTAGACGTGATTGGATGATTGAAAACAACGACACATTCTCCAAGATACATTGTATTTTGTTAATTGAATTATGTTTTGATAAGGCATGTCGGGACAAATAAACGGATGTCAGTAATTAGTTATTCCAAGTAAATGTCAGGTCCGACAAGTGAAAACGGCCTGGCAGTATCCCATTTTTTTTTTATTGAGACTGGATAGTTTGATACACTGGCTAACAGATACCTAGCTCTACATGTAGTATAATTAGTAGATTTTAAACCTAGAAACAAGGGGGACATATCCCCCAAAATTTCATTGCAATGAACATTCATGTTTAGAAGTTAAAAAGTCATTTTTAATATTTGATTGTCAGAATAGATATTTTAGAAAATTTTAAGATCAAAATTTATATGGATTAGCCTATGATTGATCATAACATTTTTGTAAACTGCTCAAATTAACACCTAGGATTTAAACAGGCTTGACCCGATTGGGTTGCTTATTTCACATATACCTATTCTGTAAAAAGCCCGTTAATCTACAGCTAAAACAAAATAAACTCCAGTCCTGTTGGCCAACATTTAATATATTACTGCAATGACTAGTGAAATGATATCATTAGTATAAACTGGCATATATATACAATGTATCTGGTGATAAACGTCACTTGTATATGTAATACAGTAAAGTGACAGCATCAAAAACTGGAAAATACATGTCTTATCTATACTTCTGTCAAACAATGTATGCATTTACCAGATAAGCTGTATTATTATAGAACTGATATACAAATAATCATTAACATATTCTTCTGATCAAATATTAAAACAATATTGATATATAAACCCGACTTTGATATATCGAGCAGACCTATAAACAATATGAGCTTATGTAATGCGATCGACTGGCCTAGGAACAACTAGAGATAAAAACATCTCTTGGATAAATAACTCTGGAAACCTGTGTCCGGACGTCAAATGCCATACCGCGAAGCGCCGGAAATTACTTTACTCTAGACTAATACAATACGTACTCGTTTTAGTATTCAATTTATATAATACCTTTAGTGGTACATGGTTACTTAAACAAATATTTTGTCCTTTTCCATTTTTAAAACATTTCAAATATTGAACATAAACGACTTTCATTCAAAGTAATGTATACAGCAAATCTTAATTAAATTTGGAATGAATCACGTCTAGACTATACGCGACTGATTGAAGACATTGATCTGGACCTTAAACAGTTGGCATAATGGGTGTTGCATGTCATGTTCAGGATATTAACATGATATGACCCAAGGCTCGAGTTCTTTTTAACTTCTTTAACGGGATTTTTCTTTCAAAGTTTATATAGTGCATGAGGAGAAAATGAAACCCATAACAATTGGTGCAGCACCATGACTTATAACAGAGTACACATACAATTGTATGGACTGATAACAGCACAAAGAGAATATAATATGTATGGCTATATAATATCTCAGAAAAGCTCGATTATGGGTCAGATCGGACAAGAGTATCTAGATAGTGCAAAATGCCATTTTTTTTTGCCGATAGCCAATTCTCAAATTTCCACCGAGAAATAGTGTTATGGTCATACATGTACAATCCTACATTTATCGGGTGTCTGTTTAAAAAATCAATTCTGACTATGTGTCAGACTTGGGAGACTTGTCCCCCATATGAAATATCTCTGTTTAGTATGATGTCACATGTGGAGGCAGCCATTTTGAAACACTGTCGGGGATCAAAAGTGATTTGGTTTTACAAAATCATTTAGTTTTTATAATAACGTTACTATGTATGGCTCAGTGGTACAGTACTAAGTACTTATAATATCACATACAGTTACGACCGTTTAGCGCTGAGACATCGAATTACTGTAATACCCTAGTAACATTTAGAAGCAATTTAGACAATGTTTGACGAAACGTGTAGGCCTATATATTGTTGATATCTATTTAGATGCAAGATCAATGAAATTGCATTCGAATGAATATTTAATTGCGAGTTGATTTCTGCACGATAAAAGGTCTTAATTACTGTAATTAGTTTTGATTGATTTCGCGTGATTCTTTGAGGTTTGATTATTAAATTGGTAAGTTTTTCGCTATTATTTTCTGTTTATTTTTGTGTCACCTGCGTAGCATGGTAGGCATTTAGGGATTACTTTTTTTTGTCCGGCGTCTGTCTGTCTGTCTGTCTACTGAAGCCCACCCAACACCCTTATAAAGACACTTAGATAAGTAGATTTTTTTCTATTTTTATAACGGGTATCTCATTTGCATATTAATGTTATTCATTCCGTTAAAGGGGGTTAATTACGGAATGAATGCCATACTTGTGGGGTGCACCCCACAAGTAAACATCAAAGGAAATAACCCTACAAGTACACTTCCATGAGTTCGTCCGTCTGTCCGTCTGTCTGTCGTCACACTTTTTCGTCACGTTTTCAAATAACTTTTTTTCTACTGAAAGGATTACATTGAAACTTCTGAAAAATGTTTATATCAATGTGTGTGATTAGTTTACAAAAGGGGGATAATCCAAACATTTTATATCAGAGTTATTGCCCCTTTTCTATCAAATATTTAAATTTTCAAATTACTTTTTCAAATTACTTTTTTTTCTTCTCAAATGATTGGATTGAAACTTCTGACAAATGTTTATATTAATCTTTGTGATGGGTTCACAAAAGAGGGATAATCCAAATATTTTTATATCAGAGTTATTTCCCCTTTTCTGTCAAAGATTACAATTTTCTGACAAGCCCGGCAGGTGACACACGTGCTCCGGGGAGCACTCCATTCTAGTTATTTAATGCAATTATTTATTTGGGAATAACTATCGCATTCACCTTTAACAAGAATATGTCATAATCAAGCAATTGTATAATTACCAAATTGTTATTTTTGCACGACTTTCGAATTGAACCAAAAGCTATAAATATTTGTGGGAATTTAAGGTCCAATGTATACGGTGTACATATATTTATTATAAAAAAAAAGCCATATTTTAATGAAAATTGATAAATTATATTACAGATAACTGTCAAGGAAACTGTAACTTAAAAAATAGTAATAGATAAACCGTCAATGGATAAAATCAGACGAGTGTCAAGGACCCGCAGGCGGTGCTCTTGCTAATCCAAATATAATATAATATATTTCTGGGGACATTATATGACCGATTTTAAAATAATTTTGTGGTAATATTTCTTGGGTGACGCCCTATCATAATCCTTCAAGTCATATCGATTGGTCAAAAGACATGGCTGCCAGGGGGCATTGCTTTGTTGCCTTAGAAGGCTTTAGCGAAAGAAAATAAAAATCTTCTCCTCCGAAAGTATCAAATTGAATTTCTAGTAACTTTGTAGTAACGACCCTCTGTCAGATTCCCTCAAGACAAATTGATTGGTCAAAAACAAGGGGAAGGGCTGTTTTGCATATTACATATTGATGTTGAGCCCTCTTGCGGTGGGCTGTCATAGTCGAGACGATTCGGTGTATGTATGTGTAAGTGCAAGCATACATTCGTCTGTTTGATTTTATCCGGCTGTATCTTCATCATGCAAAGCTAGGGGAAGGGCTGTTTTGCCTTTATGGCTATAGTGAAAACTTTAAAGGTCTTCTCCTTCGAAAGTATCTGGCAGATTTCCAAATAATCTCTATCAGATTCCTTCTAGCCAAATTGATTGGCTGAAAAACATGGCCTCCAGGGGATGGGGCTTTGTTTCATTATATAGACATAGTGGTTGACTGTGTGCTAGCATGACAAATCACAATAATAATTCAGTTGAGCGATTCCAGGACCATCATGGTCCTCTTGTTTTTCTTATACCATCAAAGCTACTGCTTTGAAACTTGAACCACTTAATTGCCTTCAGAATTAGTTGACTCATGTGTACTGCAAACCCATAACTGTACTTTTGTGCATGAACAATTGGACAGTTGCATGCACACTTCATGTCCCTCAAAATTACACACCAGTGAATACATTCATATTTCTGTTAAGAAATTAAAAAGATAAAGTGGATAATCGTTTGGGTGAAAGATCAAGATTTTACTGAGTGAGCATCAAAAGTATTACTTTCACGAGTCTCCGACACATAAGTGAAAATAACTACTTTTGGTGTTCCGAAAATGAAATATAATTGATCATTCATCAAAATTAACAATTATTATGTTTATTTCATGTTGGAAAGGGTAGTTTATAAATTGAAATGATGCATACAATTGTGCAGGAGGACGTCCATGTTTTACTACATAATATTATTTATGACATCACAAATATATTTTATGCGTGCACAAGCATTTTAAGCTAGCATCGTTGTAGTCCTGCTTTTTTGAAGACTTTAAGAAAGATAACATGACAGTAGGGGACTCACTGGCTGCTGAAGCTAAAGAGTCCATTTGGCCTAAAATTGCTTGATTTAGCCCAATTATGCAAAGAAAAAAAATGATCCTTCAGCTAAAATTCTGGGGGTCAATTTATGAAAAATAGGTAGATTTTGTTGCGCGCTAGCAATTATACTCGAACTCAGATTCCCAAGTTGCAATGACTCTTGTTTAAGAGGAGGGTAAATGGACTCCGGATCAGTATTAAAAATGAAAAGACAATGGACTCAGTTTTATACAATAATAATGATTCTGTATTCTTCACATAAGGTTTCAAGTATTAATTATGATAGTTGTAGTTTTAAAGCCAGAATTGTTCATACCTCTCAAATGAAGTCAACGACGATACAATGTTCAGTGTAGATTCAGTGTAGATTCCGGGTTGAAACCTAGAACGCTCTAAGATCAGCGTTTATATGCTAGCATAACCTACATAATTAGTGTACTTCTACAATCCAATTATGTGGTCTATCTGCCCACAATGTATCACGCTCACATCGACAATCTGTGGGCAACTAAATAGTAGTTATTATTGCATACAAACATGGAAATATGGGAATTGGTGCATGACCTGGCTTCTAAATTACGTTGTTAAACAACTCACAATAGAAAAATACTGAGATACAGCCTAAGTCAAATATATGAATAGGACTAACTTTTGACAGCTCTTTGTTTACACGGGAGAGAGGAGACAACAGACGACCAACCACGTTCACTTATGTTAAGGTTTCTTAGCAACTCTCCCACCATGCATTGCAATCAACTTCCTCAAAATGGCTGACTCAGAAGCAGAGTTTACGCATGTCAAGTTATTTAAACACAATATGGAATCAAAACTAATGATAAGAATAGCAAGAGTGCAGGAATCAATCAGATAACAACTGTACTTACTAGGTATGTACATAATTGTACCTGACACAAAGGAACAGTGGGATAATCAGGGTTGAAAAATAGAAAGTTGATTTCCCGTAACCGATTCACTACAATATAATCTTTCATCATATGTATTTATATGTGTAAGAAGTATGCCAGATGGAAAAAGAGCTTCAAAGTATAACACTTTTAACCAGATGTTTGAAAATCAGCCACGCGGTAGAAGTATCCGTATTGAAAATATTATCTGTTAACTCTACATTTAGGTCAAAGGGAAGCAATTAATTTTACATAGGCGACCATTGTAGCATTATGGGTTATGGTTCTTTCCCAACATCTCAATGAAGCCACAAGCCTGTATTAAATCAAAATCCATTCTTATATCTACCATTACAACACCCTTATCCCGCAGTGAATTTCACTTTAAATTTCAGAAAATACAGGATGTTCTAAAAATCACTCTGAAGGTGTCAATACAGTCAAAAGAAAACCAGGGTTTGGTTACAAATCACACACAGTATAATATAGTTTTCAAAAAAAGAATTCAACTTTCAGCAAAATCATTATTGTCCAATGGGTAACAATTATAGTCTTACATATTCATCTGAAATCCCCTGGACAAAATTGCCTGCCCGGCAAACCCGATCCGATTTACTTCCCTTTCACCTAAACTACAGTATCCCCTACCAACTATGTATCAATATGACTTTGTCTTCTGTATTGTTATTTTATCATATAGCTTTCATTTCTGTGAGTTAATAAAGTTTATTTAGAAATTTAATTTTATTTATAGATTACCTGAGGATAATGCGTTCATATATCCAGCGTCGCATAGAAAAAGGTATGGTAGAAAAGTAAAGAGCTTTATAGTAGTACATTTAGCTACAATTTTGCTCACCTAACCATAAAGTGTTCAGGTGAGTTTTTGTGATCATCATTTTGTCCAATTCAGCTCGATATTGAGGTTATTGAGGATGTTGTCAGTGCATACAAAGTCATGAATCTAAGTTTGAATGTTTAGCTCACCTGAGCAGGAAGCGCTCAAGGTGAGTTACTGTGATCTCCATAAGTCCGGCGTCCGTCAACATCTTCACCTCAGTAACTAGTGGGTCAATTGGGGTAAAACTTCACAGAAAGCATCCTCTTAATGACCTCACCAGAACTCCCTCAAAGTTGTGGGATCAAGACAATACTCTGGTTTCCATGGCAGCAAAACAAAAAACTTTAAACATTCTTCTTCTTCCAAGCTGGTTGGCCGATTTTCAAATAATTTTGTAGAAATATTCCTTGGGTGACCTCTATCAGATTCCTTCAAGCCATGTTCATTGGTAAAAACTTTGTCGCAACTTTTGTCTTCTTAATAATATCTAGGCTAAATTCGAATATGGGTCATGTCCAGACAAAAACAAGGCCACTAAACCAAATTGTAGAAAAATATTGTTAACACTTTAGAGACCGTATGTTTTACCAGAGACATATGAACACAGAGATAAGCGACACGCGATTGCAAATGCCTTACGAAGAACAAAATCCTTTAAACGGCGAGCGGGTCAAGCGTCTATTGATCGAGATTTACAAACCACGTGATCATTACAGTGGATACTGAAAATGACCGCGATATTTATTTTGTTGTGAAAGGAAGCGAGCGGTGGAAAATTGTTTTTACACATCTAGGAAACTAAATAAGGTAAATTGTTTGATAATTAATGTTTTTGATATTTATTAATTCATATTTATAGGAGAAGTATGTTGGAAAACTTGTTTTAAAAAATATCTTGTTTGCAAATATTGTGAAGCCAAGTGCTCCGTATTGTGACAGCTATTTGTTTATGTATATTCACAGCAATAAGAATAATATTTTCATACCTTCGGATTCCTATTTCAGGTCTAATATAGAAAACTTTTGATGGTTGATTTTGTTTATCATTGTTTATCATTTATTTGGAAGTTCTAGCGAATTGTATATGAAAGTGAAAGTACAGATTATACTGATTTGGAATATTGTGATACCACCGTCTACCACTAGAATGAGCGAAAAAACATGTTAATAAATTACATTTTTTCAATTATTCTGTGTCAATTTAAAACATTTCGTCTAGTCGGGAAGACTTATATCTTTCAACGGTGTGCAACTTTTGTTCAAATTGATAATGCAAACCATAGGTGCTTTTTTAAATTATTCAAAATGAGTAATTTCAATTGTTTTTTGTCAATTTGAATTATTCCGTCTCGTCAGGAAGACTTATATCTTTGAAAAGGTGTACAATTTTTTAAAATTGATAATGCGAAACGTAGGTGTTATTACTAAGATTTCTCTGATTTTACTTATCAAATGCACTATTTTTTAGATCGCCTTCTTTTTTAAATTGGTCAAAATGAGTGATTTCAATTGTTTCTTGTCAATTTGAATTAATCCATCTTGTCAGGAAGACTTATATCTTTGAAACGGTGTACAATTTTTTTTTCATTGATAATGCGAAACATATGTGTTATGACTAAGATTTCTCTGATTTTACTTATGAAATGCATTGTTTTTGAGAGCGCCTCCTTTTTTAAAATGGTCAAAATGAGTGATTTCAATTGTTTCTTGTCAATTTGAATTATTCCGTCTTGTCAGGAAGACTTATATCTTTAAAACGGTGTACAATTTTTTAAAATTAATTATGCGAAACAAAGGTGTTATGACTAAGATTTCTCTGATTTTACTTATCAAATGCATTATTTTTGAGAGCGCCTCCTTTGTAAAATTGGTCAAAATGAGTGATTTTAATTGTTTCTTGTTAATTTGAATTAATCCGTCTTGTCAGGAAGACATATTTTTGAAACGGTGTACACTTTTTTTAAATTGATAATGCGAAACATAGGTGTTATGACTAAGATTTCTCTGATTTTACTTATCAAATGCATTCTTTTTGAGAGCGCCTCCTTTTTTAAATTGGTCAAAATGAGTAATTTCTATTGTTTCTTGTCAATTTAAATTAATCAGTCTTGTCAGGAAGACTTATATATTTGACACGCTGTACATATTTTTTAAATTTATAATAGGTTTTATGACTAAGATTTCTCTGATATTCATTATCAAATGCTCTGTCTTTGAGAGCGCCTCCTTTTTTAAATTTAAATTTTGTGAGCGACATTTTTGTTTTGATGTGAACAGACATGTTAATAAATTAGTGAATAGTTTCAGCTCTTCTATGACAATATTATTCTTAAGATATATCTAACTTATTGATAAGTTTCCTGGTTTGGTTAATTACATGAATCAGTGATTTACTTATCATACATTCTTCTTTTTAATGTTGAATGTTTTGTCTCCCGAGTAGCTAAAACATGACAAATCTCTGTAAATAAAAGTATAATAATATAAAATAGTTGAACAGGTTGTGGGTAAAGGACAAATTGTTCATTATAATATGATACGGTTTAATTGCTACAACTTGTTTCCAGATGGTAACCAGGTGTCAGGTGATGACGTACCGACGATAGTACCAGATGTGATGTTTGATTTGACATGTACACAATAACACCAGTATCTTTCAATTAAATTTCAGTTCAAAGGAGTCAAAGTTTACTGCTTTTGATGTTAACTTTCAACTGTTTTTTAAAAACCCTTTACATCTAACCACTCTAATTGACAATTGATGTAACCCTTTCTTACCAAAACGGTAAAGTGTAGACCGGTAAAGTGTAGACCAAATGACACCGGGGTGTAAATTGGTTGTAGACGAAATGGGACAAATTGCAAAAAGTGTAGACGAAATGGGATTAGACGAATTGAGATTAGACGAAATGGGCTTAAACCCCGATATTATTCATTGTTTTAACATATATCTAAATAATTTATTCATAAACCAGTTGTTGAGACATTCATTAAATGGATTAACTTGTATAATATTGTTACATAAAGCAGAATGTCTTGCAATGTTGTCGGAGTGATCTATGGAAATAAATTGATATATATCCCACGAGAAATAGTCTCCTTGTTTGTACTTTTGCCATCATTTACAATCTTTTGTATGTTTATCCGAGAAGAGTTATACTCCAAATGAGAGGTAATTAAAATTCCACAGATGTAAGAAATGTATTGATGACTAATTTGCTAATCACTTAATAACTGTGAATTTTTTTTCACAAGCAATGAGCCCTTTTATAATTGAAAGGTGTGAAAACATTTACTCTCTGTCAACTTCTAATTAACAAATTTATCTCAAACAATTAAACAAAGTATAGGGGTAGTTGGCCACAATCATGTAACTATGTGAAAACACATACTCTCTGTCTGCCAACTTCTAACTATCCTGCCCCACAATCAACGAATCTGCAGCAGACGACTTTGAAAATATCTATAAAAGATAGTATGATTATTGAAATCAGTGTTGCAAAAGGAGAAATTGTTTACTATGAGTTATTTCTCCTTGTGCCACAATTATTTCGAAAGGCGTATGAAAGTGGGAAATTATGTCAAACCGGAAATGTAATAAAAGAAATAGGGCCTTTGAATTGACATAAAAGACATCGACATGTACACCATACAATATTGGTTATTCATTTATTAAAACAAAACCTCGATGAGTCGCATTGATGCTTGCAAAATCCTTGTACTGCCGAGTATGATGGTAATAAAAAACAAAACAGTAGAAGGGTAACATCCCATTTCATCTAATCCCATTTCGTCTACAGTTTTTTGAATTAGCGTGTTAGCACTTATTTAGGGACTGTCTGTCTCATTAATCTAAGTGTAGACGAAATGGCAGCGGGTTAGTAGACGAATTGGGACAAAGGGAAATATGCAACGACCACACACGACCTATACACATTGAGAGCATCATTTCTAAAGTTGGACAAAGTATTTATCGAACACAATATTGTGGCCAAGTTCGATAATCAGACAATACCTCATATATCGAGGGAGTATATTGGCGGTTAAGTCTCCAAGATATGTCATGTATAAATATTCATATAAATAATTCGGTTATTTATGTTACCATGTTTATTAATCTATGTCATTAATAAATGCCCATTTGAATTAAATCTGTTCTTTTTTGTTTTATTCATGACATACAAAGTCCTTTCAAATTATTCCTACTTAAATGAGGCGCTAAAGTGTATATCTTTGCGGTAAGAGTTATGGTTTCTGATTTCAACTCTCGTGTATGGACTGTTTCAATGTGTCATAAAATGTATTTAAATCATTTATCGATTCTGTAATTGAGTCGATTTTCGAATAATACAAGTAAGACCTTTCCGCACATTTTCTGCTGACCCTTCTGACCCTGACTATTTTCTTCATATTTCTCAGAAATATCAACCATTTCCTCATGAGAACTGTGGGTTTGGCTAGTATGGCATTCCTTCTCACATTACCTCGATGCTCATGTGATACTTTTTCTTGTTTCTCGTTTCAGGAATTGTTTATGAAAACGTAAAGCTACTCAGTTAAAAAAGGTAAGACTATTTTACTTCCTAGTTCTACTACAATCCGCATTCCTTGTTTGCTTCAATTAAAACAAACTAATGTGATGACAAGCTAATTCATTCACTTACCAATTTTTCAGACCTTTTTAAAACTGAGATAAAATATAATCTATAACAGTTTCGACCAACAAACCTTTAAAGATATGTTGCACAAGTGATATAATTGTTTCATTAACGAATATGCCGAGATATAGAAGAAGAGCAGAGACGAGAGAGAGAGATGAGAGAGAGAGAGATGAGAGAGAGAGAGAGAGAGAAGAGAAGAGAGAGAAGAGAGAGAGCGAGAGAGAGAGAGAGAGAGGGGAGAGAGAGAGAGAGAGAGATAGAGAGAGAGACACACACACAGAGAGACAGAGAGACAGAGAGACAGAGAGAGAGAGACAGAGAGACAGAGAGACGAGAGAGACAGAGACAGAGAAAGATAATGAGAGAGAGACAGACAGAGAGACTTATTTGTTTGTTTTTGTGTTTTGAGCGGGCCTTCAAGAGTTTTTTTCAATTAAAACCACGGCGTTTCCTGGGTAAATTACCAGTACTTCTGCGTCTTCCCGCATCCCTCAATGCCAAGGAGAGAAACATTTTCTTTTGTGGCGATCTGTATTGC
>JASEVX010000003.1:104599381-104656881 GCA_031761405.1 Serripes groenlandicus
TAGAGAGCGAGACAGAGAGAGACAGAGAGATAGAGAGACAAAGAGATAGAGAGACACAGGGATAAAGAGACACAGAGAGAGACAGAGAGAGAGATAGAGGTAGAGAGAGGTTGTGGTGTGTGATGGTGGGGGGGGGGGGGGACATGGCCGCCAGGGGGCGGGGGCTATATTGCCTTATATGGCTATAGTGAACACTTAAAAACTCTTCTCCTCCTCCGAAAGTGTCAAACAATTTTGTAGAAATATTCCTTGGCTGACCCTGTATCAGATTCCTTCAAGCTATGTTGATTGGTTGAAAAACATGGCCGCCAGAGGGCGCGGCTGTTTGGAGATTGTATTTGCCTTATGGCAGTGGAGCGATACTGGCCCTCTTGGGCCTCTTGTTTACAAAACACATTTAATTTTATGCGTGCTTCTTCTCCCAAACCCCTGGCCAGAATTGAATGACACTTCACAGAAGTGATTGGTACTATTCTAAGCCTAGTTTTGCATGCTCTTGTCTCGTTTCATTCTGATACATTTCTACAGAATTATGGTCCTTTCACTCCTTTGAATATTTTTCAACACAGTAAACATAGTGATTATTGTGAGTGCTTCATCTTCAAAAGCCTGTCCAAAACTGAATGAAACTTCAAAGAAGTGATTTATACCAAGCCTAATTGTGCATGCTCTCTGCAGAATTCATACCGTAATGACATGTGTCAATGTAGTGGTGTTGGTTGACACGAATAAAAACGTTCCGATAGCCACGTTCTAGTCTGACTTATAATGACCAGGAAATGCGATTTAAAACAACAACAACAAAACTCGGAAGCAAGTGAATATTTAATATCTTTGAGTCTATACGGTTAACCGAGTAACCGGTTACAACATTATACGAGTAACGGGTTAGTAATATCGGTAACCGTTGCCATCCCTAGTATTAAGTCAAGTTGTGAACGCCATTCCAAAGTATACAGTATTACATACCGTATTGACATGTGTCTAGGCAGTGTGCAGGGGGTATGCATCACCTTCAGTGATAGTTCACGTTTATGAAAAAATTGTATTCCATTTTGTATTTAACATCACATCATTTTCATATTTATTTTGGGGGACATGGCCATCAACACAATTATCTCTGTCAAGCTGCTACAAAATGACATGGGGGACATCTGTTCATTTACAGTGTGCGTAGTGTTGTGTATGATTCGTCACGAAAACCTCTTGTCAGAATTGAATGAAATCCAACAATAGTGATGATATTAAGTCAAGTTGTGCATGCCATTCCAAAGTATACAATATGACATACCGTAATGACATGTGTCTAGGCAGTGTGCAGGGGGGGGGGGGGGGGGGGGGGGGAAAGGGAGGGGGGGGGGTAGGGAACGGGTATTCATCACATTCAGTGATAGTACTTGTTTATGAACAATTTTTTTCTTCATTTTGTATTTATCCTTATATCATTATTATATATAATTTGGGGAACATGTCCCTCAATAGATTTTTTTCTGCCAAGCCTCTACAAGATGGCATGGTGGACATCTGTTCATTTACAGTGTGCAAAGTCTTGTGTATAGTGTATTGACATGTGTCTAGGCAGTGTGCAGGGGCTATTCATCCCCTTCAGTGATAGTTCTAGTTTATGATAAATTTGCAAGTAAAATTGCTGGTGTTGATGAATTTGGAACCACTAGTCTGGGATCAGACATGCAAGTTGGTACTTACGTAGAGAAAATGTTTTAATCTGCACTCTCCAGCAATATAAGTGTTCAATTGGGACCGCCTGACATCCAAGCCATATGCCTTTACTGCAAGACCCTTGGAAACAAAGTATCAGATAGAGATGTTTTCATTTGAAGATTTCATTTTGAAAAAAAATCACTGTAGTAAGTGTAATGAACAAGGCGCAACACAGTGAATGAACAAGCTGCACATTGTTTTCTACACCCCTGCATACTTATCATAAACTGAATTACGAGTGCAAACATAAAGCAAAAGTCTAATATTTAAAATAAATTCCGCTTATCTTGGTAACCAAATAAAATTACAAGTCTCTGAATGTGTACATATCATATTTAGGTGTTATAAAGGATAAGGATATAACTACGCACCCACCACCCCAGTGACTCTCTAACACTATCGACTATTATATAAGTGTAAGGAACGACAGCTCTGCGAAGGAGAATGCACCCCAGTGTTTACGACCACCTTTGCAAATTGTAACCCTTTGTTTCCTCAAGTAAAATAAAAAGTAATATTCTTTCTGAAAAAGTAGATTTGTTTGTGATATTTGAATAGCATTTTTCCACTTGCAGATACATTTGCGCAGACAACTTTTGAAAGCATTGTGTCAAAAGGAGACATAAAAAGCAATTTCTCCTTTTGCCACAATTTTTTGTATGCTATTCTGAGCTATTCAGAAAAATAAACCTGAAATATCAATCCTGACCTACATACAGACCCTTTGTCTGCAGCAGACGACGTTTGGAAATATTGTGACAAATGAAGAAATGCGTGGCATAATTATATTCTACGGTGAATTTGCTGCGGCATCAGAAAGGGTGAAGTTTGCACATTTCTAAAAAATATTCTACTCTGAATTAGCTTGTATTACAAATATAATGGTGTATAATGTTATCATTAGATAATTCTCTACACATATAATCATACTGATTGGTTGTTAAACACGACAATCAGGCGGTATAAGAAAATGGGCAAAATGACAAAATTTTCCACTACATTCTTATGAAAGTGCTTGTCTGATAGCAAGATAATTTAGCAGAACTGTTCATTCAGTGACCCTCTATATGTTATAAGTCTTATTGATTGGTTGAAAGTCGTAGAGACCAGGTGGCATCTAAAAAGGGGAAATTGAACGTTTAGCTTAAAAACACATATCATCCTTATCCACTGGACACACACTCAAAGATTATTCTTTTCGCTGTCCTTTTCTTAATTATGTTCAAAGATATGTGTAAACTATTGTTTGTGCGGCATCTGAGAAAGGGAATAAAATGCCAAATATTAAAATTTATTATCTGATTCCAGTTATTAAGTATAAATGTTCCTTTAGAGACTCTCTACGAACATTATTCAAGCCATATCAGTTGGTTGATAAAAGAGGAGCGAGGCGGCATCAGAAAAAGGCAAAATGACAACATTTTATAACTATATTCGTATGAAAGTGCTTGTCTTACTTGTTCCCTCGGTGACCATCTTCTTCGTAATTATTTAAGCCATATTAACTTGTTGGAAGAAATAGTTACCATGCGGCATCAGGAAAGGGGTAAATTTAACTTTTAACTTCAAATGATATCTCATCCTAATCCACTGAGAAATTTCAACAAAACTTCACAGAAAGTTCCTTTGATGGTCCTTTTTCAAATGTGTTCAAAGAAATAAATTATAAACACTTCTTTTCTTGCTGCGGCAGAAGGAAGGGAGTAAATTGCATAATTTGTAAAATTCTTCTTCTCTGAAGCAACTTGTTAGATTTCAAGATAATTTAGTACAAATGTTCCTTGTTTAACCCTCTACAAGATTTGCATAAGCTGTATTGATTGGTGGAAAAACGATTGCAGCCAGACGGCATCAGAAAAGGTCCAAAATGACAACACTTAATAGTTCTTTTTCTTTTCAAGATTTTGTCTGATTTCAGAAAAGATTTGTAATTTCTCAAGCCATATTGATTGGTTTAAAAAAATAGCTGTCATGCAGCATCAGTATATTGACAATTGAACTTTTGGCTTTAAACAAAAACTCCATTGACTGATATCAACCAAACGTCATGGGAAGGATACTTTGGTGGTCCTCTTACAAACTGTTCAAAGATTTAATATCATAACAATATCCTTTATTGATAAGTTTCATTTACAGTGTCCACTCCTAGCAGTTTCATTTGCGCTCTTGATTAAATTTTCTCCGATATCAGTAGTTACACATATGCTACATAGCTATCACGGTGGTGATCAATTCAGGGCCACGCTTGCCCTCTGTTTTGGAGATGCAAACATTAGTAGATTGTATTAATAGAGTGCATACTCTGAATGCATCATTTGGTTCAGTACAGTCAATACATAGGAAGACAATGTACTGTCATGAATGTATCTGTTGGGATTTCCATAGTGCTATTGGGTAACATGATAAAAAGTATTATGTGGACCGAATGATATATTCGGAGTTAGATTCAATTAATTTTCACTAGACCAACAAGAATTTATGATCTTGGAAATATTTCATTCTGGCCTGATGCTTCATTAATTGTCTGTCATGGTGGGGATTTGTTTTAGATAAATATTTATATATGCACTTCTGCATCTCCTCTTAACCGATCAAAAATCTACGTCAGTACTTCCAGTACTTTGATTCATCTTTATATCATACAATAAATGATATAATATATTTTTGGGGACATGTCCCTCAATATAATAATCTCTGTTGAGTTGGGGGGGGGGGGGGGGGGGGGGATATCTGTTCATTAACTGGTAGCAACTGCATGAAGTCAAATATTCAGTATCATTTGGATTGTAATCTTACCTGTAATTTTTTTAATTTTAAATATTTCTAAAATAAGCAATTAATAGTGAAAGTACCCACATATATGATAAAACACCCGACCAAGGTGTTCTTTTTTCGAAATGAGTGACCGGCCGCGGTGGTCGAACACGCTAGTGTTTATGCGGTTTCCAAACATATTTAAACCCACAATTTAAATTATTGTGCACAAATATTATTAGACAATTTGTTGAATTCCACTTATTATTTTTCGTCTGTTTATCGCCGAAAACGGTATAGCAACACTAAATAATTATCCAACAATATCAAATAATTATTGAAGTTGATGATACAGTGACATGTATTACTTAAATCATCCAACTAATGTCTTGAGAACTATTTAATTAACATAATTAATACACTTGACCGCGAACCGGTTCTTCTTTTTCATTAAATTGTAGTTGGTAAGTAGAGAGAGGCTGACTTTGATGTGCTGCCGCTGTTTTCCGCAGGTGACAAGCAAGGGAGTAATAGATTAAGTTGAAAACTCCAATTCAAAGACAAAAAACATACATCGTTATGAACGTTTGATCGTGAAGGCAACATTTAATTAAAAGTTTTATCTAATAATTATTGAAGTTGATGCGACACTGACATATATTACTGTAATACCCGTCGCGGTGATCATTTTACGGTGAACACGGTGACGGTGTCCACATATTAGAGTCTGTACTGTATGATAAAACTAATCATTAATTTAACTTACTAACAATTAAGTTCTTTATAACTAACTTGAAGAAGAAAACAATCACCTCAGAGATGAGGCCCCAGTGGGGTGGTGAAATGTTTAAAACACTGACATATGTTACTCGTATTACCCGTCGCGGTGATCATTTTGAGGTGAACACGGTGACGATGTGCATGTATGTAGAGTTCACAGGGTCTGTACTGTATCATAAAACTAATCATTAATTTAACTTACAACAACTTAGTTCTTTATGACTAACTTGAAGAAGAGAACAATCACCTCAGAGATGAGGCCCAAGTGGGTTGATGAAATGTTTAAAACACTGACATATATTACATATAAAACTAATCATTAATTTAACTTACAACAATTAAGTTCTTTATGACAAACTATCGGGATTCATTTCGGCGGGGGATATAAATTAACTGAATTTGCTTTTTTTTCCTAAAATCGATATTGTTTGCAAATGCAGCGGACGCTAGGCAGGCAAAACGCCGCTACCCAGAGTAAGCCAAAACACACGCGATCATTTTCTATGGAATACTTTTGACATCGTTATCAGTTTTAGTTTTGTCAATGAAGAACAAATATAGTTTTCTGTTCCAAACCGTGTGCGTCACATTTTAATAAATTGTTTTATGTGGTGGATATCGGTAAATCTTGCCTTAGACTCGAGCCAGGAAAAAATGTTGAAACTTATTTCCGTCTTAAGTACATTTTCTGTTTGACTTTCTGGTGTGTTCTCGAAACGTCGACTCGTACATATCACTAATTCGGGATAAGGGGGTACCTAAAGGGGTATAGAACTATAAATAAATTAATTTGATTTTAAAGATAGACGGAATTTAAATGCATTTTAATGAAGAATTCAACATTTAGAATAACATATTTTTAACAAGGGGTAAAGGGCGACAAACCGATATAGAACCACTTTGGTTCAAAGACATTCAGAACGCAACTGATATTGAAATAATACAGAGAGCTGTCGATTGAACAACTCGCTCACGTGCAAAGCGATTTCATACTATTGATCGTAGATTAAGTATCCTGAAAAAGAGGTATGAAACTGGTATTCTGGAGTTGATGGCTTATGCTGACTCTCTATCTCAGCTCATTCACTTGAATTGAAGCTAACAGTGACGTTTTAGGTGCAGATATAAAACGTGAATTAGTGTTCAGTTACTATTGCAGTGTTCGTGTGATTATATGCTGTGTTCTAATATTTTACTTAATAGTGATGACAAAGATCAGACTGTATGGTTCGAATAAAATAAAATGCTGTAAGTGCAGCAAAAGATAAACTTACACGTATGTGAAGGCTAATCATCGGTTACACATTTCTCATTTTTTTTAAATTTCGCATTCTCAGAGAAATTCTGCATGTATATATTTTCTTGTTCATAACTGTTTATGCATAAATAAAATTCAAAAAAATAAAGAGTTTGTCTCATGTAATTCCCGTATAGATCTAGTCGATCATAAGACTTCTGGATTGTACAGTTTAACCGTTACATTTTCTTTGACTGCACTGAGGAGGATTCACTAAAATTGGCAGAAAACATTGAAGGAAATTAAGAAATCAACTTTCTTAGGTATTTTACGATTTTCTAACGGTCGTATAGTGCAAACGCATCAGCAAATAGTATATTTAAAAACTAGTTATGTCTACACAAGACAATGGGTAAAAACATCTTAAACACATTAAAGCAAATGGGAACTGTATCATGTATGTAAAATATATATATAAAAAGAAACTGTCTCAATAAATAATGAGTCTAAATCAATAGGTATACATATTTACCTGTCACCTAATTTTGAGTCCCCCCGATCCGCTCGACTAACCATCTAAATTAGACGTTACGGGAACAAACCGTTTGACTGGTACAATTATTTCTTTACTGATTTTCAGCACAATAATTAGTTTTATTGTATACCATTATATTGCAGCCTAATAAATGAGCGCTTCAATGTTTGGAATATTATAGAACCCTAGTTTGTTCCAATTAATGCCGCGTATACCGCACCTTTGGGAGATGTCGGGAATATGGCAGTATCGACCGTGATTGGGTGATTTGTTATGGGAGGGATTACTGCAGCATTAGACGTGATTGGATGATTAAAAACAACGACATATCTTCCAGACGTCATTCTCCAAGATGCATTGTATATTGACAATTGAATTATGTTTTGATAAGGCATGTCAGGACAAATAAACGCATGTCGGTAATTAGCTACTCGAAGTAAATGTCAGGTCCGACAAGTGAAAACGGCCTGGCAGTATCATTTTCTTTTTATTGAAACTGGATATTTTGATACACTGGCTGACAGATACCTAGCTCTACATGTAGTATAATTAGTAGATTTTAAAACTAGAAAAAACGGGGACATTCCCACACAATTTCATTCAAATGAACATTCATGTTTAGAAGTTTAAAAGTCATTTTTAATATTTGATTGTCAGAACAGATTTTTTATGTACTTTAAGATCAAAATTTATTTGGATGTGCCCATGACTGATCATAACATTTTTGTAAACTGCTCAAATTAACCCTTAGGATTTAAACAGGCTTGACCAGCTTGGGTTGCTTATTTCACATATACCTATTCTGTAAAAAGCCAGTTAATCTCCAGCTAAAACAAAATAAACTCCAGTCCTGTTGGCCAACATTTAATATATAACTGCAATGACTAGTGCAATGATATCATTATTATAAACTGGCATATATATACAATGTAACTGGTGATAAACGTCACTTGTATATATAATACAGTAAAGTGACATTATCAAAAACTTGAAAATGTAGATTCTTCTGATCAAATATTAAAACAATATTAGTTATATAAACCTGACCTTCATATGTCGAGCAGACCTATACACAATATGAGATTATGTAATGCGGTCGACTGGCCTAGGAACAACTAGAGATAAAAACATCTCTTGGATGAAATAACTCTGGAAACCTGTGTCCGAACGTAAAATGCCATACCGCGAAGCGCCGGACCTTACTTTGCTCTAGACTAATACACTACGTACTCGTTTTAGTACTCAATATATATAATACCTTTAGTGGAACATGGTTACTTAAACAAATATATTATCCCTCTCAATTTTCAAAACATTTCAAATATTGAAAATAAACGACTTTCATTCAAAGTAATGTATACAGCAATCGTTACTGAACTTGGAATTAAACACGTCCTGTACGCGACTGACTAAAGTCATTGATCTGGACCTTGAGCAGTTGACATAATGGGTGTTGCATGTCATGTTGATGATATGAACCAAGGCCAGAGTTTTTTTAACTTCTTTAGCGGATTTTTTTTTTCAAAGATTATATACTGTAGTGCATGAGGAGGTAATAAAAATGAAACCCATAACAATTGGTGCAGCACCATGACTTATAACAGAGTACACATGAAAGTGTATGGACTGATATAAGCACACACAGAATATAATATTTATGACTATATAAGATCTCAGCAAAGTTCGATTATGGGCCAGATTGGACAAATTCATCTAGAAAGCCAATCCTCAAATTGTCACCGAGAAATAGCAATTACCTCTATGATTATACAATCCTATATATAACGCGTGTCGGTTTAAAAAATCAATACTGACTATGTGAAAAATGTCGGGAATCAAAAGTGTTGGATTTGTTTTTCCAAAATCAGTTAGTGTTAATGACAAAGTTACTATGTATGGCATAGCTGTACAGTAATAAGTACTTCGAAATTCACCGACAGTTACGACCGTTTAGCGCTGAGCCATCGAATTACTGTAATACACTAGTAGAATAAGAAGCAAATTAGACAATGTTTGAAGAAACGTGTAGGCCTATATATTGTTGATATGTATTCAGATGCTTCTAAAGTTATTGAGCTGACAAGACCAATTTAAGGTAATTTCTATAAGTGAAGGGCAATAACTCTTGATTGACTAAAGGGTTATGGCTAGTTATCGAAAGGCTTCTAAAGTTATTGAGCTAACAAGACCAATTTTAGGTAATTTCTATAATTAAAGGGTGATAACTCTCGATTGACTAAAGCGATATGGCTAGTTATCGAACTTATTTGAGATATTATGCCAAAACACATTCTGATTAAGTTTGGGAATGATTTGACAAAGGCTTCTAAAGTTATTGAGCTGACAATACCAATTTTAGGTAATTTCTATAATTAAAGGGCGATAACTCTCGATTGACTAAAGCGATATGGCTAGTTATCGAACTTGTCCGAGATATTATGCCAATACACATTCTGCCCGCCAGCTCGCCTGCCAGCTCGCCCGCCCGTACGCCGCAGGTAAAACTATAATACATTCCGCTTTTTCAAAACGGTTGTATACAAACTAGGGGAGGGGCTGTTTTGGCTTTATGGCAATAGTGAAAACATAAAAAATCTTCACCTGCGAAAGTATCTGGCAGATTTCCAAATAATTTGGGAGAAATGTTCCTTTGGTGACTCTCTATCAGACTCCTTCTAGCCAAATTGATTGGCTGAAAAACATGTCCTGCAGGGGATGGGGCTAGTTTTCGTTATATATTCATAGTGGTTGACTGTGTGGTTAGCATGACAAATCACAATAATAATTCAGTTGAGCGATTCAATGGCCATCATGGCCCTCTTGTTTTTCTTATACCATCAACGCAACTGCTTTGAAACTTGCACCACTTACTTGCCTTCAGAATTAGTTGATTCATGTGTACTGCAAACCCATAACTCTACTTTGTTGCATGCACACTTGGACAGTCGCATGCACACTTCAAGTCCCTCAAAATTACACACCAGTTAATACACTCATATTTTAGTTTAGAAATTAAAAAGATAAAGGGGATAATCGTTTAGGTGAAAGATCAAGATTTGACTGAGTGAGCACCAAAAGTATATGTTGGTGTTCCCAAAATGAAATATCATTGATCGTTCATCAAAATTAACAATTACTATGTTTATTTCATGTTGGAAAGTTAATTTAAGGATAGTTTAAAATTGAAATGATGCATACAATTGTGCGAGAGCACGTCCATGTTTTACTACATAAAATGATATATGACACAGGCATTTATTTATGCGTGCACAAGCATTTTAATCCAGCATCGTTGACGTCCTGCTTCTTTAAAGACTTGAAGAAGGATAAAATGACCTGAAATTGCTTGATTTAGCCAAATTATGCCAAGAAAAAAAAAATGACCCTTCAGCTAAAAATCTGGGGTTCAATTTATAAAAAAATAGGTAGATATTGTTGCGCGCTAGCAATTATACTCAAACTTAGACCCCCACGTTGCAATGACTCTTGTTTAAGAGGAGGGTATAGACTTCGGATCAGTATTCAAAATGAAAAGACAATGGACTCAGTTGTATACAATAATAATGATTCTGTATTCTTCACATAAGGTTTCAAGTATTAATTATGATAGTTTTACTTTAAAAAGCCAGTAGTGTTCATACCTCTCAAATGAAGTCAAAGATGATACAATGTTCAGTGTAGATTCAGTGTAGATTCAGGGTGGAAACCAAAATGTGGAGACCTAAAACGTTCTAAGATCAGCGTTTATATACTGGCAGTAGACTACAGAATGAGTGTGCTTCCACACTCCAATTCTTTGGTCCACCTGCCCACAATGTATCACTCCCACATCAACAATCTGTGGGCAACTAAATAGTAGTAATTACTGCATAAAAACATGGAAATATGGGAATTGGTGGATGACCTTGCTTCTAAATTACGTTGTTAAACAACTCACAATAGAAATACTGAAATACAGCCTAAATCAAATATATGAATAGGACTAACTTTTGACAGCTCTTTGTTTACACGGGATAGAGTAGACAACAGACGACCAATCACGTTAACTTATTCTAAGGTTGCTTAGCAACGCTCCCACCATGCATTGCAATTAACTTCATCAAAATGGCTGACTCAGAAGCAGAGTTGACACATGACAAGTTATTTAAACACAGATGTAGAATCAAAACTAATGATAAGAATAGCAAGAGTGCAAGAATCAATCAGATAACAACGTTTCTTACTAGGTATGTACATAATAGGAACAGTGGAATAATCAGGGTTGAAAGATAGAAAGTTGATCTCCCGTAACCGATTCACTACACTATTTTCTTTCATCATATGTATTTATATGTGTAAGACGTATGCCAGACGGAAGAAGAGCTTCAAATTATGAATACTTTTAACCAGATGTTTGAAAATCGGCTACTCGGTAGAAGTATCCGTATTGAAAATATTATCTGTTAACCCCATACTACAGTATCCCCCACCCAGTATGTATCAATATGACTTTGTCTTCTGTATTGTTATTTTATCATATAACATTCATTATTTGTGACTTAATACAGTTTATTTAGACATTTAATTTTATTTATAGAACGCGGGGACATAGTTGATTCAAGACGAGCGGCACGGAAGGTCATAGCAAAAGGTATAGTAGGAAAGTAAAGAGCTTTATAGTAGTACATTCAGCGACAGTTTTGCTCACCTGATCATAAAGTGTTCAGTTGAGGTTGTTTTTTTGTGATCATCATTTTGTCCAATTCAGCTCGATATTTAGGTTATATGAGTTTGTATTTTTAGCTCACCCGAGCACGAAGTGCTCAAGGTGAGTTACTGTGATCGCCATAAGTCCGGCGTCCGTCAACATCTTCTCCTCAGTAACCAGTGGGTCAATGGTGTAAAACTTCACAGAAACTTCACAGAAAACATCCTCTTAATGACCTCCCCAGAATTCCTTCAATTTGTGGGATCCAGGCAGAACTCTGGTTTCCATGGCAACCATTTAAAAAACCTTTAACATTCTTCTTCACCCAAACTGGTTGGCCAATTTTGTAGAAATGTTCCTTGGGTGACCCTCTGGGTGACCCTCTATCAGATTCCTTCAAGCCATGTTCATTGGTAAATGTATGGCTATAGTGGAAACTTAAAACGTCTTCTCCTCCGAAAGTGTTTGGCTGATTTTCAAATAGTTTTGAAGAAATGTTCCTTGGCTGACCCTCTATCAGATTCCGTCAAGCCATGTTGATTTTGGGGGAAAACATGGCTGTCAGGGGGCGGCGCTGTTTCGCCTTATATGCATATAGTCAAAACTTTAAACAAATTATTAAGGTGGGATCCAGGCAGAACTCTGGTTTCCATGGCAACCATTTAAAAAAACCTTTAACGTTCTTTTTCACCCAAACTGGTTGGCCGATTTTCAAATAATTTTGTAGAAATCTTCAAGCCATGTTCATTGGTAAAAATATGTATGGCTATAGTGGAAACTTAAAAAGTCTTCTCCTCCGAAAGTGTTTGGCTGATTTTAATTTTATTTGAAGAAAAGTTCCTTTGATGACCCTCTATCAGATTCCTTCAAGCCATGTTGATTTTGGGGGGAAACATTGCTGTCAGGGGGCGGCGCTGTTTCGCCTTATATGCATATAGTCAAAACTTTAAAACAAATCTTCAGGTGGGAGATTACAGGGCCATCATGGCCCTCTTGTTTAGTTATTGCTCTTTGTTCATTTTAATACTTTCATTTTGTCCTAATTGTGTACATTGTACAGTGAAGGAATGCAATGAATATAAAGGAACCATTACTTGCAGTTGTTGTTTATTTTTTTTTTATATTTTATTCATGTTTGTACATAAGTTTTAATTGATCATGGTTCCAAAGAGACCATAAGTACTTCATGGAAATCGGTGTGCACCTTATGTGTAATACTCAGAAGTACTATTTATGCTTGTATTCAGCTATGCCTGTATTTTATGTATCCTCTTTCTTAGAACATAAGTACGTCCATAAATCTCATGCACTGATTTTAAGCTCAACATGAGCACATGGTTAGCTTTTAGGATCATTGGTTGTCTGATAAGTGTGTTTACACTCTAGCGTCCACATTTCTAAAGCAATATTAACCAAACTCGCACAATTTTATGGATTAAAATCCACATAGTGCAGTAATAAGTGTTGTTCTAATCCTGGTAAAATACTATATATTTAAATCAAAATATTGCAAAAGTATTCCTTCTTCTGAAAACTTCAAGAATTTTCCAAATGTAAGAATGAAAGGGAAGAGGAGATAGCAATTTCAAATCCCGAGAGGAAAAGTGGAAAATACTCCTTAACTTTTAAACTAAAAGGTATATATATATGAGAAGCCATACGAAATATACTACAAGTTCGATTATGAGTTAGATCTGACCAATACAACTACAGTTATAGGCCGGTTCGATGAGTTACGGCGCTTAGTTTGCAATATTGTTATATTTATTACACATGTTTACATTCATGAATTTTCATTTCTTCTCAATTGTAATCAGTTATACGGAATATGTGTGAGTTACTTACCTTTGAAATGCAAGAAATGCTATGTTCCACATTGTTTACACTCTAACACTGTCATTTCTTTACTGATTGTAATGTTATTACATGCATATAGACATCGTGTGACCCAAAGAGCAGACAATAATTTTCAGTTATCGGCCCTTGATTTGCAGTAATATATTACATATTAATGTTGAGCCCACCTGCGCTTGACTGTCATAGTCGCGACAATGACGAGTCGGTGTATGCGTGTGTAAGTGCAAGCATGCATGCGTCTGTCGGATTTTGTCCGGCTGTATCTTCATCATGCATTGAAAGATTTTGAAATGATTTTATACAATTGTTCACTTCCGTAAGAACATGCGTAACGCAAAGGATATAGGTATGTAGCTCAAAGGTCAAGGTCACACTTGCCGTTTAAAGGTAAACAATGGGCATCTTAGACCTTGTCTGGACTGTAACTTAATAATGCATTGAATGATTTTTAAATAACTTTTTACAATTCTTCACCATGATGAGATGGTGTGTCGCGCAAGAACCAGGTTTTCAGCCTAAAGGTCAAGTTCACACTAAGTATACTCTGCCTACATGGTACTCTTTTAACCACATACCCTCTATTGTTTGACATTTAGTGGGCTGGACATGTTGCAATCAGGTACCTCCTTTTATTTTTAGCTCACCAAAGCACGAAGTGTTGAAGGTGAATTTTTGTGATCGACCTTTGTCCATCGTCAACAATTTGCTTGTTAACACTCTAGAGGCCACTATTACCATCCATCTTCAGTTTGTTTATCTTGCTGATTTCTAGGCCAAGTTCGAATATAGGTAATGTCGGGTCAAAAACTAGGTCACTAAACCAAATTAAAGGAACATCTTGTTAACACTATGGATGACGCCATTTTGGCATGAACATGTTGAAATTTTGTCAAAATAGTTGCCTGGATGATATCTAGGCTAAGTCCGAATATAGGTCATGTCCAATTAAAAACTAGGTAAATATGCCAAATTTTAGAAAGATATTGTAAACACTATTACAAATATATTACAATCGTGTCGATATGCATATCAAATTACTCGTCTAGTCATGAGGATTCAAAAAATGTATAGTTTGTTATACATTCTACCTTAAATGAGGGCGCTATGATCAAAAACGTCGAAAGGTCAACGAAAGGTCAACGCAGTTTTGACTGGCGATCAAATTCACCAACATAGTTGACATTGTCCGATTCTAATCATTTTAGTGTCTAATAATATGTTTTCTGACAATATAAATTCAACTATACAACTTTCAAAAGTCAAAGTGCTTACCTTGACCATGAACATTCAAAATGGCTGCCAAACGGACTACCGAAAGACTTGATTCAGGATCCTTGGCAACACAGTTATTTCTAAGCACATTGTCCAATGATGCTTTTCTTGCTATATTGCACAGTTCATCATCCTACTCAGTGTCATATCCATCAGAATCAGAATAACTGTTACAATCACTAGTATCTGAATCTTTGTCGGAGTCTACAGTGCGGTTTGTTCTGGCATCACTTAGACGTTTAGGTAGTGCCGGCTGTGAATACCGTACTGGCAAACATTTGCCCTCTCTCAAGCTCCAACCATGCTGAAGGGGAGATGATGGGATGATGGAGCATCTGGATTCATAAAGTTTAACATGATGAATGCCTGATAGATGGCCCGTGTTACCTTTAAATTATATGAATCTGTATCAGGAGGAATCCTGAGAGTCGATTTCCTCTTCATCCCCTCCCACTTTTTGCCCCGAGCTTCTGCAAGTGTCTTGCTTGATTTATCCTTGTATATGTATTTGATGGTATACTGCTCTATTTGTTTAAGAGTTTGTGAAGTCACTGGGAGGCATTTCCCAAGCCCTCTAGGTAGCTCTCGTGCCTCTTTTGACTTCATTGAGCTGTCAAAGACTGATGGTTTTCCACGGCCGTAGAAACTTGAAATAGCATCTGCACCAGTGTGGATGTGAAATGGGATAATGATAACGATAATATCCCTATCAAGGAGTGTTGCGCACTCAATTATGCATTTCGTCCTTTTCAATCCTAGCATACCTTCAATTTGATGTGCCACATACGATACTGAAAACTAACACATCTGTGTCTTCTGCATCAATGATAACGGCATATTTTACTCCCGACTTTCTAAGTTGGGAATATATGTACAACAGTATGGTGTCTGCTTCCATATGCTAAAATGTCAACTCAACTACCTCCTCATCAGTGGACAAATCACTACAGCATTCCCTCACAGAGTAAATCAATCTGGTATCTGGATGTTGGAGTAACAGGGTTTTGAACTCAGTCTGCAGAAATTACTGCAGACGATTGATAACTGGTTGTTTGCTGAAACTGTGTCTGCTGTTTCTGTGTATGGTTGCATCAAACTATTTATCACCAGAGAACATGCACTCTTTGAAGAATGATTTCACTAGAGTCTCCCCATCCTCATGTGCTGAGTCAAAGTCTTTGACAAGTGCATCTGATGCGACCATTCCTAAATGTATGGCTATAGTCGAAACTTTTAAAAAACGTCTTCTCCTCCGAAAGTGTTTGGCTGATTTTCAAATAGTTTTGAAGAAATGTTCCTTGGCTGACCCTCTATCAGATTCCGTCAAGCCATGTTGATTTTGGGGAAAAACATGGCTGTCAGGGGGCGGCGCTGTTTCGCCTTATATGCATATAGTCAAAACTTTAAACAAATTCTTAAGGTGGGATTCAGGCAGAACTCTGGTTTCCATGGCAACCATTTAAAAAAACCTTTAACGTTCTTTTTCACCCAAACTGGTTGGCCTATTTTCAAATAATTTTGTAGAAATCTTCAAGCCATGTTCATTGGTAAAAATATGTATGGTTATAGTGGAAACTTAAAAAGTCTTCTCCTCCGAAAGTGTTTGGCTGATTTTAATTTTATTTGAAGAAAAGTTCCTTTGATGACCCTCTATCAGATTCCTTTAAGCCATGTTGATTTTGGGGGGAAACATTGCTGTCAGGGGGCGGCGCTGTTTCGCCTTATATGCATATAGTCAAAACTTTAAAACAAATCTTCAGGTGGGAGATTACAGGGCCATCATGGCCCTCTTGTTTAGTTATTGCTCTTTGTTCATTTTAATACTTTCATTTTGTCCTAATTGTGTACATTGTACAGTGAAGGAATGCAATGAATATAAAGGAACCATTACTTGCAGTTGTTGTTTATTTTTTTTTTATATTTTATTCATGTTTGTACATAAGTTTTAATTGATCATGGTTCCAAAGAGACCATAAGTACTTCATGGAAATCGGTGTGCACCTTATGTGTAATACTCAGAAGTACTATTTATGCTTGTATTCAGCTATGCCTGTATTTTATGTATCCTCTTTCTTAGAACATAAGTACGTCCATAAATCTCATGCACTGATTTTAAGCTCAACATGAGCACATGGTTAGCTTTTAGGATCATTGGTTGTCTGATAAGTGTGTTTACACTCTAGCGTCCACATTTCTAAAGCAATCTTAACCAAACTCGCACAATTTTATGGATTGTAAATCCACATAGTGCAGTAATAAGTGTTGTTCTAATCCTGGTAAAATACTATATATTTAAATCAAAATATTGCAAAAGTATTCCTTCTTCTGAAAACTTCAAGAATTTTCCAAATGTAAGAATGAAAGGGAAGAGGAGATAGCAATTTCAAATCCCGAGAGGAAAAGTGGAAAATACTCCTTAACTTTTAAACTAAAAGGTATATATATATGAGAAGCCATACGAAATATACTACAAGTTCGATTATGAGTTAGATCTGACCAATACAACTACAGTTATAGGCCGGTTCGATGAGTTACGGCGCTTAGTTTGCAATATTGTTATATTTATTACACATGTTTACATTCATGAATTTTCATTTCTTCTCAATTGTAATCAGTTATACGGAATATGTGTGAGTTACTTACCTTTGAAATGCAAGAAATGCTATGTTCCACATTGTTTACACTCTAACACTGTCATTTCTTTACTGATTGTAATGTTATTACATGTATATAGACATCGTGTGACCCAAAGAGCAGACAATAATTTTCAGTTATCGGCCCTTGATTTGCAGTAATATATTACATATTAATGTTGAGCCCACCTGCGCTTGACTGTCATAGTCGCGACAATGACGAGTCGGTGTATGCGTGTGTAAGTGCAAGCATGCATGCGTCTGTCGGATTTTGTCCGGCTGTATCTTCATCATGCATTGAAAGATTTTGAAATGATTTTATACAATTGTTCACTTCCGTAAGAACATGCGTAACGCAAAGGATATAGGTATGTAGCTCAAAGGTCAAGGTCACACTTGCCGTTTAAAGGTAAACAATGGGCATCTTAGACCTTGTCTGGACTGTAACTTAATAATGCATTGAATGATTTTTAAATAACTTTTTACAATTCTTCACCATGATGAGATGGTGTGTCGCGCAAGAACCAGGTTTTCAGCCTAAAGGTCAAGTTCACACTAAGTATACTCTGCCTACATGGTACTCTTTTAACCACATACCCTCTATTGTTTGACATTTAGTGGGCTGGACATGTTGCAATCAGGTACCTCCTTTTATTTTTAGCTCACCAAAGCACGAAGTGTTGAAGGTGAATTTTTGTGATCGACCTTTGTCCATCGTCAACAATTTGCTTGTTAACACTCTAGAGGCCACTATTACCATCCATCTTCAGTTTGTTTATCTTGCTGATTTCTAGGCCAAGTTCGAATATAGGTAATGTCGGGTCAAAAACTAGGTCACTAAACCAAATTAAAGGAACATCTTGTTAACACTATAGATGACGCCATTTTGGCATGAACATGTTGAAATTTTGTCAAAATAGTTGCCTGGATGATATCTAGGCTAAGTACGAATATAGGTCATGTCCGATTAAAAACTAGGTAAATATGCCAAATTTTAGAAAGATATTGTAAACACTATTACAAATATATTACAATCGTGTCGATATGCATATCAAATTACTCGTCTAGTCATGAGGATTCAAAAAATGTCTAGTTTGTTATACATTCTACCTTAAATGAGGGCGCTATGATCAAAAACGTCGAAAGGTCAACGAAAGGTCAACGCAGTTTTGACTGGCGATCAAATTCACCAACATAGTTGACATTGTCCGATTCTAATCATTTTAGTGTCTAATAATATGTTTTCTGACAATATAAATTCAACTATACAACTTTCAAAAGTCAAAGTGCTTACCTTGACCATGAACATTCAAAATGGCTGCCAAACGGACTACCGAAAGACTTGATTCAGGATCCTTGGCAACACAGTTATTTCTAAGCACATTGTCCAATGATGCTTTTCTTGCTATATTGCACAGTTCATCATCCTACTCAGTGTCATATCCATCAGAATCAGAATAACTGTTACAATCACTAGTATCTGAATCTTTGTCGGAGTCTACAGTGCGGTTTGTTCTGGCATCACTTAGACGTTGAGGTAGTGCCGGCTGTGAATACCGTACTGGCAAACATTTGCCCTCTCTCAAGCTCCAACCATGCTGAAGGGGAGATGATGGGATGATGGAGCATCTGGATTCATAAAGTTTAACATGATGAATGCCTGATAGATGGCCCGTGTTACCTTTAAATTATATGAATCTGTATCAGGAGGAATCCTGAGAGTCGATTTCCACTTCATCCCCTCCCACTTTTTGCCCCGAGCTTCTGCAAGTGTCTTGCTTGATTTATCCTTGTATATGTATTTGATGGTATACTGCTCTATTTGTTTAAGAGTTTGTGAAGTCACTGGGAGGCATTTCCCAAGCCCTCTAGGTAGCTCTCGTGCCTCTTTTGACTTCATTGAGCTGTCAAAGACTGATGGTTTTCCACGGCCGTAGAAACTTGAAATAGCATCTGCACCAGTGTGGATGTGAAATGGGATAATGATAACGATAATATCCCTATCAAGGAGTGTTGCGCACTCAATTATGCATTTCGTCCTTTTCAATCCTAGCATACCTTCAATTTGATGTGCCACATACGATACTGAAAACTAACACATCTGTGTCTTCTGCATCAATGATAACGGCATATTTTACTCCCGACTTTCTAAGTTGGGAATATATGTACAACAGTATGGTGTCTGCTTCCATATGCTAAAATGTCAACTCAACTACCTCCTCATCAGTGGACAAATCACTACAGCATTCCCTCACAGAGTAAATCAATCTGGTATCTGGATGTTGGAGTAACAGGGTTTTGAACTCAGTCTGCAGAAATTACTGCAGACGATTGATAACTGGTTGTTTGCTGAAACTGTGTCTGCTGTTTCTGTGTATGGTTGCATCAAACTATTTATCACCAGAGAACATGCACTCTTTGAAGAATGATTTCACTAGAGTCTCCCCATCCTCATGTGCTGAGTCAAAGTCTTTGACAAGTGCATCTGATGCGACCATTCCTGACTGGGGTGACCTCAAGATAGGCTGTGTAAGGTCGAATGAGTCACAATCAGATTCCGTGATGCACTTGTCTAGATCTTGTACAGCGCGCTCATCCAGCAACAACCTCGTTGTAGAGTTCTCTATGTGACCTTCAGATGATTTGGTGAGGTTTGCCAATACATGTAGTGAACTTCTAACTATATTCACAGAGTTGACGGTTCTTGTGTGAGTCAACAACATCTTTTCATTTTTTAAGATGCGCTTCCAACCTGCTTTCTTCTTGGTCCCTTTAGTCATGGTCATTTCTATCCAGATATCCAGGGGTAAGCATGGGTGCGGTTTCCCGGTCATTGATTGCGCAAATAGGCCATCTCGCATATACATCTATTTTTCTTCGGGGAGACTGCTAATCTCAAGCCAGAATATTACAAGCCATCTGCTGTATTTATCATTGTCGTATATCCGCAGCCATGGCATCATCATCATTCGGAGAGATGCTTTGAATGAATCCCAATCCTGTGTCCCCAGGGCGTATATATTAGTGATATACATTCAGAACCTTGCCATAGGACTGTCTGATTTCCCAACAATCTCAAATGCTCTATCTACATAGGACTTGAACTCTGCATCCATCAGCAGATCATCTGCGATGGCCTGTAATTGTTCTTTTGAGATATTGGATGGACTTCTAAGATCTTCAAACTTTGATTTGAGCTCCGATGACAGCTTCAGTCCCTCGCTCGAAAAACAATTCTGCAAATGAGTACCTCATACATAAGTGAAAGGCACATTATACCTCTGTTGTAGTGTTGACCACGAAGTGCTTGGTAAACTGATCCTTCTGAAATTATATCAGCTGCCACAAGAATTTCAGATAAACCTGAGCCATGAAACCGCTTGTTTATCGCCGATATGAAGGAAATGTGAGCGTGGAATGGACCCAAGAATGGAAGGATAAGTTGAAATTTCTCAGGATTCTCATTGTTCAGCTGGACAATAACGGCATAGACTGGTTGATCGCCTACTAGCTGAATAGATGGCATTGACTCGCACTGGGCTGAAGTGACCATGCGACACATAGCCTCGTGAACCACTGACTTCTGAGGTGGCTTTGGAAATATCAAAAAATAGTATGCTGTACTTTTCACCACATTATCATGGATATTAGCCTGGAACCCAGTGAAACTTCCAACTTTCTGTTCATCACCTGGTAAGTTCTTCCCTGTAATATCCAGACGGGCCAACACGTGCATAACACCTCGCATTCTTTGCTCATCACTTGTTTGAAGTGAGACATCGATTTCCTGACGAATTGCCGTCTGGCCGCGTTTGATTGTTTTGTAAAGATGAATCTTGTGTTGTAAAGTACTTAAATCTTTCAAATCTTCATACTTGGTCAATTGAAGTATAGGACGGCCCTCCTCCTAGTCCATTGATGTAATATCATCATCAGGTTGTACAAAAAAAGCATTGGTCCGGTGAGATGTATCGGCCCCTGTCAATGTATTATCTTTGAAGTCATCGTTATCTAGAATACCTGTATTAAGTGTAATGAACAAGATGCAACACAGTGAATGTACACGGTGCAACACAGTGAATGTACAAGCTGCACATTGTTTTCTACACCCTGCGTCTTTATCATTGAGAACATAATACAAATTAATTTAATAATGAGTAAATTCACAAGTCATGTGTACAATTTTATTAGGGTTACCAGGTAAGAACATGTCAAAAGATCTCATGAGTTTCACTGAAGCAGATTGTCTCATGAATTTTCTTTTTATATATATGTGTACAAATATTGAATTATATCTCATTTTTTATGAGTAGATTTGCGCTGGCAAAGATACTATAGTAACAGGTGGGATGACCCCAGTGTATACGACCGCCTAAACAAATTACCCTTTTAAATTGTAACACTTTGTTTCCTCTAGTAAAATAAAAAGTACTATTCCTTCAGAAAAAGTAGATTCGTTTGTGATATTTGAATAGCAATTCTTCCATTTGCAGATACATTTGTTGCAGACAACTTTTGAAAGCATTTTGTCATAAGGAGACATTAAAGCAATATCTCCTTTTGCCACAATTTCTGCAGCAGACGACGTTTGGAAATATTGTGTCAAATGAAGAAATGCGTGGTATATTTATATTCTACGGTGAATTTGCTGCGGCATCAGAAAGGGTGAAATTTGCACATTTTCAAAAAATATTCTTCTCTGAATTAGCTTGTCTTACAAATATAATGGGGTATAATGTTATCATTGGATATTTCTCTACAAATATAATCATATTGATTGGTTGTTGAACACGGCAATCAGGCGGTATAAGAAAATGGGCAAAATGACAAAATGTTAACTACAATCTTATTAAAGTGCTTGTCTGATTTCAAGATAATTTAACAGAACTGTTTATTCAGTGACCCTCTACATGTTTTAATTCTTATTGATTGGTTGAAAGTCGCAGAGACCAAGTGGCATCTAAACATTGAAATTGAACGTTTAGCTTCAAATTACATATCATCCTTATCCAGTGAACACACAATCAAGGATCATTCTTTTGGCTGTCCTTTTCTTAATAATGTTCAAAGATATGTGTAAACTCTTGTTTGTGCGGCATCTGAGAAAGGGAATAAAATGCCCAATATAAACATTTATTGTCTGATTCCAGTTATTTAGTAGAAATGTTCCTTCAGAGACTCTCTACGAAAATTGTTCAAGCCATATCAGTTGGTTGATAAAAGAGGAGCAAGGCAGCATCAGAAAAAGGCAAAATGACAACATTCTAAAACTATATTCTTATGAAAGTACGTTTTATTTGGTCCCTCGGTGACCCTCTTCATAATTATTTAAGCCATATTGACTTGTTGGAAGAAATAGTTACCACGCGGCAGCAGAAAGGGGCTAAATTAAACTTTTAATTAACTGCAAATGATATCTCATCCTAATCCACTGAGAAATTTTAACAAAACTTCACAGACAGTTTATTTGGTGGTCCTCTTTCAAATGTGTTCAAAGATATAAATCATAAACACTAATTTTGTTGCTGCGGTAGAAGGAAGGGAGTTAAATGCCTAATTTGTAAAATTCTTCTTCTCTGGATCCGCTTGTTAGATTCCAAAAAATTTAGTACAAGTGTACCCTGTTTAACCCTCCACACGATTTGTATAAGCTGTATTGATTGGTTGAACAACGATTGCAGCCAGACGGCATCAGGAAAGGTGAAAAATGACAACACTTAATAGTTTCTTTTCTTTTCAAGTTTTTGTCTGATTTCAGAAAACATTTGTAACTTGTTCAAGCCATATTGATTGGTTTAAAAAGATAGCTGTCATGCAGCATCAGTATATGGACAAAATGAGCTTTTAGCTTTAAACAAAAACTCCTCCCAAACCATTGGACTGATATCAAACAAACTTCATGAGAATGATACTTTGGTGGTCCTTTTACAAACTGTTCAAAGATTTAATATCATAACAAATATCCTTTATTGATGAGTTTCATTTACAGTGTCCACTCCTAGCAGTTTCATTCGCTCTCTTGATTACATTTTCTCTGATATTAGTAGTTACACATATGCTACATAGCTATCACTCAGGTGACCGATTCAGTACCACGCTTGCCCTCTGTATTGGAGATGAAAACATCAGTAGATTGTATTAATAGAGTGCATACTCTGAATGCATCAGTTGGCTCAGTACAGTCAATAAATAGGAAGACAATGTACTGTCATGAATGTACCTGTTGGGATTTGTACAAACATAACATTGGTCCGGTGAGATGTATCGGCTCCTGTCAATATATTATCTTTGAAGTCATCGTTATCTGGGATACCTGTTTCTGGAAAACCATCTGCTAACTCGTCAGGACAAGCAACATTTGCTTTGATATCATCCATGGCCCAAGCTTCATACAGAGCAAGAATATCTTTGTAACATATTCCAAGAGTTAATCCATGAATAGTCACTGATAACTTTGTTTGGAAGGATGTGCATTTGCCGGTGATGAACGAAAACAAGAGGGATGCAAAAGCAGCAATTTGTGGATCATGACATGCTTCAGTAAAGTCATTGAAATAAGGATCCTTGAGCCATGTCAAAAGCTCATGGGATTCTTCAATATTTTCAAGCTCATCAACACGGACAGGCCAAGATAAACCCACATATTTTGTTAACTTCTTTCTCAGACGACTTGCAACATTGTTTAGTACCTAATCATCACTTATTCCCCAAGAATAAATGGCTGCTTCAATGCAACTTCCAGCAGCAGACGCAACATAGGCAATTGTGCTCTGGTTCTTGTGGAAACGATCATGGAATCCATTGTTGTCTTTGAATTCATTTTGAAGCATTTGTTTTATAGTGCTGGTTTTCATCACAGTTTCAAAACCAAAGTTTGCACTCATTTGGTTATAATCAACCAGAAGACCCTGTAATGTTCTTGGCTCATTCATCTCCAGCACAACTTTACGAACATGCCTAAAAAACATCTGTCTAACCTCTGTAAGTCGCACGTCCTGTAAGTGCATTTGAACACCAGATGAATCAGAATGTTTGTAGTGAGTCTTCACATACTTCATCCAGCAGGAACGATGATAGCGTATTTCTGACGCAAAGGGATTAGGGGTAGAATCTATGACAGTTAACATTCTTTCTCTCATCTGGTCATCTTCCAAGTGTATTGTATGTGACTTGAAGGTGTTCCACGCACTACACTGTTAGATAATACATAATGTTTTGGAATTGTTCAAGTCTTCTGGTTTCATACATACACTAAATGCACAGATTCTTTTCATAAAGGCGACCTGTGCTACGCGAAGATCGTCCAGCTTGCTGCTGGTCTTTTGCATGCGTTTCTTGTGTGTCCACTGTTTGTTGTTTCTGTTCTTGATCTCTTATCTTAATGGTTGTTGAAGTCCATGTTCAGCTGCCAATGCAGTCCTGCGTGCCTTATGAAAATAGACACCATTCGGTCCTGCATCCCAATTGACTGAATCATAAACAGTTCCACATTTATCATCATGCAACCCTTTCATTAAGGGCCAATACCAGGAATTTTGAAATTCATGATCAAAGTTTTAGGAATTTTTGTCATAATTCTAGTAATTTTTTATTTGTCGTTTAACAAGCAAATAGGGACAATTAGGGGTTTTGTTTCCAATAATAAGAGGTATGCTTATTTATTTATTACTTTTATTCAATACAATAACATTTGGTTTTATACATAGAACATTTTCATGATGAGCAAACTTTAAGTGCATACATTGATTATGATACAGTTACAGACATTTTAAATCTCATCCAGGCCATATGTTTAAGGATCCTTCAGATCCAACTAACCAGGTCATGTTTTCAATTTAATCTAGGTTTTTTGCTTTTGATGAGAGAACCATATCTTCTTCTTTTACATTTGTTCCATTGTTGTACAGCTGGAACAAATGGAAAGGAAGAATTTTCCGGGCCAACACAAATTTTCATAAGTTTTTCCAAACTTTCAGAGGACAGAGATGATCTGGCATTAGTTTTCAGTTTATTCTACGGATGTTACACCCATGCACAGGGCTGCCTCTGAAAGTTTGGCAAAAAAAGGCAAATCATCAGCATGTTTGAAAATAATTGCCTTACATACTTGCATAGGATTGAATTTCCTATATGAACCTAGCAATAAAGAATGCAAAACAGGCCATTCAAGCTTAAGTTTGCCAGGTTCCATATAAGAAGACTCTCCAGAGCAATAGTGCAAATCAACATTTTCAATATGCTGGGACAACTCAGAACGGTCTAGTTCTCTAACAATGGAGGCGTCAAATAGAATACACAAGCCCTCAAGTAAATCCCTGGTTTTGTCTGATGGTGCCAGTCTTTGCAGTAATTTTTCTTTCTATTTTCTCTATAAAACATGACATAAACTTGACAACATCCCGGTCTACATAGCTTAGTTCAGTTCCATTGAAAACAACTTTTTTTCAGTCTCATAGAAACTATGAAGAAAGCTTTTGAAAACCTCACCACCACCACCACCATTCTATCTTAATGCCCCAAGATGTCCAACGGTCAAATCAATGAGACTGGTAATTGTCGTAATATAAACTTTCTCTTCCTGCAATTTTAAACTCAGTATTCTTAACACACCAAGAACAGCATTCAAATAGTGTATACACCAACACGTTTATAATTCTTAAAGTGCTTTAAGATACCTTTTGCTTTAGGGAATTTTCTCAATTCTACCTCTTCTTACAAACAACTAACCAAACTTGGGTAAATCTTACATATTGTAGAAATTGCACTATGAATGGAAAGCCATCTAATGTGTGATGGTTCCTTAAGTTTCAATGAAGGTTCGTCAAAGATGGTTTGAAGTTCCCTTAGTTTGTTATACAGCCGAATACTTGAAATATTTATATACACTGAGCATTACACTCTTCACTTCTTGGAGGTAAGGAAAGTCCACGGCTACATCACTAAGAGCCAATGAAACTCTATGGGCCAAACAATGGATGTGGACAAGAGCTTGTGCATCTGCACTCAACTTTTTGCCAACACCATTTATGCGTCCCATCATTACACTGGTCCCATCACTACCAAGACCTACTAAATCCACAACACTTAGACCAACACTTTTAATGGTACTGATGATATCACTTGTCACAGTGTCAGCCTTTCCATCTCGTACAGAGGCATTACACAATAATTTTGTTTCAATATCTTCAGATTTTCTACTCATAAATCTAAGATAGATTGCCAACGTTTTTTCAACACTTATGTCACAACTCACAACTTTCGTCCACTATAATCCCATAACATGATGTATTTTTTAGTTCCTTGCTTAATAATCCATCTATAACATGTACCAAGCTATCCTGTTCTTGGGTCACACTTGTACTTGATAAATCACGAAAAGGTATATAAACCCCATGATCACGTTGCAAGTCCAACAGGTCATAAACACAATCATTTGGTAGGTGACATTTAGCAGCTTTGTGAACTGTCCTGAACAGTTTGACGGTCCCCGACTCGTTTTTAGTGTCGTCATGGTCAATTTCATCATCAGTGGAGAAGTCGTCTTCCACTCCAGTAATCAGTTGTGTATCTTTATTAGCTCGGAGTTTCATGATGCTTTCTGCAGTCTTGTGTTCTCTACTCTCATTATGTTTATAAAGAGTAGAGAGCTGACAGTTGCTGGCTCCTTCAGTGGCAAATTTGTTATTTAAATTTGGACTTTTGCAAGTTTGACAGAACAATTTGTTCCTTTCATCATTTATCTCGAACCAAGGATACATTTTTAACCATCTGTCCTGAACTAGTTTAGGTTGATTCTTCTGTTTTCGAGAGACAGAGTCTTTGTCCGAAAGGTTTGGTTTTTTTCTGACATGTTTTGTCGGAAGGTACGTTTTCTTTCTGTTTTTGAGAGACCGAGTCTTTGTCCGAAAGATGTTTTTTTTTCTAACATGTTTTACCAGAAGGTACGTTTTCTTTCGTAACGTCGTACGAAGACTTTGACAAAAAATTAAGCAATGTTCGCTGCATATTTTCCGAATAGTTATGAATACTGAATAAAAATTAACTTCAGTTTTATAGTTTCGGAAGTGATAATCGATATTACTCGTCAACAAATATTTTTAACAGATAAAAAAAACATCCCAAGTTTATAGTTTCCAAAGCGATGATCGGTATTACTCGTCAAAAAGTATTTTTAATAGATAAAGAAAACGTCCGACATAATTAATTGTAATTATCTAATAATGATTTGGATGACACCGTTTAACGGTATTTGAAAGAAAGACCGTCGTCGGATTAGGCAAACTGTTAATCCAATTAGCGTAGTCCAGTTAAATTACCTTTCTCTACATTCCCTACACACAAAGCGGTCGTCAAGGTGATGTCTTGTACACACGATAAGAACTCGGGTAAGCGTGTAAGAGTGCGACAATATTATCGATTATCTACACGTCCACCACTGTAGTTTAACCCTTTATACTTCATTTAGGATTATTCTGAAAAAGTTCACGTGTAAATTTACGGACGTTTTTGGGAATTTCTGGAAGTATAATAAACGTCTAGTGCTTAATTTTCGGACGTTTTTTTGATTTTTTTGGACGTATATTACGTCCACGTCCGCTTAATGAAAGCACGGGCTTTCCAATCTTGTGCTTTGCCCTTCATGCTTTCCCATGCTTCAGGAGAAATGTTGCTTTTATCTTCGTCACATTGTTCATTACACAAAATACATAGTCCAGATATTCCCTCTCGTTTTCTTTTTCTGTTTGGTTGAGGCTTCAGTACTGGTGTTGACTTTGGTGCTGACATCTTAAGATCTTAATACTAGCTAGATAAAATATAAAAATATAGAGCAGATATCAGTCTTGATCCTATATAGTGGATCCTAATCATATTTACTTTACATCAATGCACAGAAGAAATGTTTGTAAAAATTACTTGTATGTAGACGTTATGCAACAGAAAAAATGACTACCATCTCAGGACCTGAGTTTAGCAATTCTCCGGTGGATAAAACTCGGTCCAAGTCAGCAGGCTTATGGTGGTAAGAATTAGAAAAGTGCATTCTCTCAACAAGATTTCGTATTACTAGTACTCATGTAATTCCACTGCTTGTTATTACAATAAGAAGTGTGAATTACTTACCATTATAATCCAAGATTAATTTAAGATAGCATCAATTTGCAAGATTGAAGTTGTATCATGTATAACACACTTAACTGAAACACAGGTACTCAGGTAAATAGACTTTTAAAGAAGGACTAATACATGTTTATGCAAATAATTGTTGAAAGATGACTTTTAATTATCATACAGACTCAGCTAATTCCATTAGGAAATGTAAAGAAAAGTTGATCAAGTCCATTCACCTGTTTCACGTTCATCAAGCAAAGGTCAGAAAAGATCAAGTAAATCGACCAATTTTCATCAAGCATGAAATAAGGTCGCAATGATTCAGAGTATTATATGTCCTGTATACTAAATTAATATTACTAGCTTGAGGAATGTAATAATATTGCCATATGGGTTCTGGTCCATTTAAACCTAATTTAAGCCATTAATTGTTTTATAGATATTAACTTTGTGTTGTGTCTTTGGTCCAAACACATATGTAAAAAGGAAGAAAGGTTCAATGAGGTACTTACCAAGCGGAAAATGTCAATTTCATTGCATCCATAGACTTGTACCCAATGAAGGCATGTTCTTGAAGCTATATTGTTGCAGATATTCACAGCTCATCATCATCATTTAACTATACACTTTATATGGTATACTAATATTATATCGAACATGTGCGCTAAAGAAAAAAAAATATATAAATAATCAAAAATCATTATTTGTTTTAAAAATAGATTGTTTCAATTGTTCGTGACGTTTTGGTGACAAACATTTAATAATTTAATATCCATGGGTTTGGGAAAAAATTGTTGTTTTGGGCTAATTTATGTTAAACTTTTGGCAGCCATTTTGAAATTTCAAGGCAATGGAAATCACGTTTATTTTTAAAAGTTACTTAGTTGAATTTGTCATGTAAGAAAACATATTATTAGACACTAAAATCATAAGAATCGGACAATTTCAACTGTTTTGGGGAATTTGACCGCCCGTCAAAACTGCGTTGACCTTTCGTTGTTCATTTAAGGTAGGATGTATAACAAACTATACATTTTAGGAATCCTCATAACTAGACGAGTAATTTGATATACATATCGACACGATTGTAATATATTTGAATTTTGACCCCTGTTTGACCTTTGTTGACCCCTCCCGAAAATGACTGACATTTTCAAGGGGCCATCCCAAGTCAAATTGTTTGGTATTCATCAGGGAACACAAAAACACTTTTAAACCTTTGTTCCCAGAATTTGGTCACGGGACCTCCACATTCCTCCACACAGTACATCCATGCTCATATGATACTTTTTCTTGTTTCTCGTTTCAGAAATTGTTAATCAAAACGAAAAGCATGGCGTTAAAAAAGGTAAGACTATTTTACTTCCTAGTTCTACTACAATCCATATTCCTTGTTTGCTTCAATTAAAACCCCTAATGTGATGAAAATATTCATTCACTTACTTGGTATTGATAACAATTTTCCTAACAATTTTCCTGACCTTTTTAGAGAGAGAGAGAGAAAGAGAGAGAGAGAGAGAGAGAGAGAGAGAGAGAGAGAGAGAGAGAGAGAGAGAGAGAGAGAGAGAGAGAGACACACACACACACACACACACACACACACACACACACACACACACACACACACACACACATAGAGAGTGAGAGAGAGATAGAGACAGAGAGAGACAGGGAGAGAGAGGTAGAGAAGAAGAGAGAAAAATGAAAAGTCAATTATACCCATTATAAATTGTAAGACTATTTTACTTCATAGTTCTACTACAATCCATATTACTTGTTTGCTTCAATCAAAACCCCTAATGTGATGACAATATTCATTCACTTACTTGGTATTGATAACAATTTTCCTAACAATTTTCCTGAACTTTTTTAAGAGAGAGAGAGAGAGAAAGAGAGAGAGACAGAGAGACAGAGAGAGAGACAGAGAGAGACAGAGAGAGAGAGAGAGAGAGAGAGAGAGAGAGAGAGAGAGAGAGAGAGAGAGAGAGACATACAGACAGACAGACAGACACATAGAGAGAGAGAGAGACAGATAGACAGTGAGACAGAGAAACAGATAGAGAGAGACAGAGAGAGTGAGAGAGAGATAGAGACAGAGAGAGACAGAGAGAGAGAGAGAGAGAGAGAGAGAGAGAGAGAGAGAGAGAGAGAGAGAGAGAGAGAGACATAGAGAGAGACATACAGACAGACAGACAGACACATAGAGAGAGAGAGACAGATAGACAGTGAGACAGAGAAACAGATAGAGAGAGACAGAGAGAGTGAGAGAGAGATAGAGACAGAGAGAGACAGGGAGAGAGAGGTAGAGAGGTAGAAAGAAAATGAAAAGTCAAGTATACCCATTATAAATTGTAAGAATATTTTACTTCATAGTTCTATGAATACTACTACTACAATCCACACATCTTGATTTTTCAATTCAAATGAGTAAGATATTCTCGTTCAATTCTTATTGAATTATGAAACGTAAGCTAAGCAAGGTTAGTGCATTTTCCGTCGTCGCAACTTATTTGTTTGTTTTGTGTTTTACGCGAGCTTTCAAGAGTTTTTCAATTAAACCACGGCGTTTCCTGGGTAAATTATCTGTTCTACTGGTCCATTTATCCGGACATCATCGATTCAGTCGTAATGCTAATCCCGCATCTCTTAATGCCAAGGAGGGAAACATTTTCTTTTGTGGCGATTGTATTGCAATAACCACAGTGCCACCAGAACCCAAGCTTTATTATGGATTTTCACCATCTTCAATGACATGTTCAAAGGCTGGTTATCTTTCAAAGTAATTCAAATAGTTCCGGTCCAGTGCTTAGGTCGGTAAAAGAAGCTAAGCACTTTAATATATTGTCACAATTTTCAAAAGCTAGAACTTTTTTTATTTATTTTTTAGTTCTTCCTACCAATAGAAGATTAACATGAAATTACTAACACAAACTAAAATAACGTATAAACACCATCCACACCAAACACATGAATACACGCAAGTATCAAATTATACGAAAGGGAATGTATTCCAACCGGTTGACAGATATAAAATTCAATCTGCCAATTTCAGTGAGGATATTTATATGCGTATGTATGTACATATATGAATGTTTGTATCAACTTTTTGACTTAAATATGACCTTCTTGTGAAAAGTGATTGGTACTATTCTAAGCCTACTTGTGCATGCTCTTGTCTCGTTTCATTCTGATACATTTCTACAGAATTATGGTCCTTTCACTCTTTTGAATATTTTTCAACACAGTATACATAGTGATTATTGTAAGTGCTTCATCTTCAAAAAGCCTGTCCAAAACTGAATGAAACTTCAAAGAAGTGATTGATACCAGGCTAGTTGGTGAATGCTCTCAGCAGAATTCATACCGTAATGACATGTGTCTAGGCAGTGTACAGGGGGTATTCGTTTATGAAAAAAATATGTTTCATTTTGTATTTATCCTTAAATCATGATCATATATATGTTGGGGGACCTGTCCCTCAATAAAATTATCTCTGTCAAGCTGCTACAAAATGACATGGAGAACATCTGTTCATTTACAGTGTGCATAGTCTTGTGTATGCTTCGTCACGAAAACCTCTTGTCATAATTGAATGAAATCCCCCAGGAGTGATGGATATTAAGTCAAGTTGTGCATGCCATTCCAAAGTCTACATTATTACATACCGTAAGCAGTGTGCAGGGGTTATTCATCACCATCTGTTTTCATTTGAGAATTTCATATTGAAATAAAATCACTGTATTAAGTGTAATGAACAAGGTGCAACACAGTGAATGTACAAGCTGCACATTGTTTTCTACACCCTGCGTCTTTATCATTGAGAACATAATACAAATTAATTTAATAAAGAGTAAATTCACAAGTCATGTGTACAATTTTATTAGGGTTACCAGGTAAGAACATGTCAAAAGATCTCATGAGTTTCACTGAAGCAGATTGTCTCATGATTTTTTCTTTTTATATATATATATGTACAAATATTGAATTATATCTCATTTTTTATAAGTAGATTTGCGCTTGCAAAGATACTATAGTAACACCTTGGATGCCCCCCAGTGTATACGACCGCCTAAACAAATTACCCTTTCTAAATTGTAACACTTTGTATCCTCTAGTAAAATAAAAAGTAATATTCCTTCAGAAAAAGTAGATTCGTTTGTGATATTTGAATAGCAATTCTTCCATTTGCAGATACATTTGTTGCAGACAATTTTTGAAAGCATTTTGTCATAAGGAGACATTAAAGCAATATCTCCTTTTGCCACAATTTCTGCAGCAGACGACGTTTGGAAATATTGTGTCAAATGAAGAAATGCGTGGTATATTTATATTCTACGGTGAATTTGCTGCGGCATCAGAAAGGGTGAAATTTGCACATTTTCAAAACATATTCTTCTCTGAATTAGCTTGTCTTACAAATATAATGGGGAATAATGTTATCATTGGATATTTCTCTACAAATATAATCATATTGATTGGTTGTTAAACACGGCAATCAGGCGGTATAAGAAAATGGGCAAAATGACAAAATGTTAACTACAATCTTATTAAAGTGCTTGTCTGATTTCAATATAATTTAACAGAACTGTTTATTCAGTGACCCTCTACATGTTTTAATTCTTATTGATTGGTTGAAAGTCGCAGAGACCAAGTGGCATCTAAACATGGGAAATTGAACGTTTAGCTTCAAATTACATATCATCCTTATCCAGTGAACACACAATCAAGGATCATTCTTTTGGCTGTCCTTTTCTAAATTATGTTCAAAGATATGTGTAAACTCTTGTTTGTGCGGCATCTGAGAAAGGGAATAAAATGCCCAATATAAACATTTATTGTCTGATTCCAGTTATTTAGTAGAAATGTTCCTTCAGAAGACTCTCTACGAAAATTGTTCAAGCCATATCAGTTGGTTGATAAAAGAGGAGCAAGGCAGCATCAGAAAAAGGCAAAATGACAACATTCTAAAACTATATTCTTATGAAAGTACTTGTCTTATTTGGTCCCTCGGTGACCCTCTTCATAATTATTTAAGCCATATTGACTTGTTGGAAGAAATAGTTACCACGCGGCAGCAGAAAAGGGCTAAATTAAACTTTTAATTAACTTCAAATGATATCTCATCCTAATCCACTGAGAAATTTTAACAAAACTTCACAGACAGTTTATTTGGTGGTCCTCTTTCAAATGTGTTCAAAGATATAAATCATAAACACTAATTTTGTTGCTGCGGTAGAAGGAAGGGAGTTAAATGCCTAATTTGTAAAATTCTTCTTCTCTGGATCCGCTTCTAAGATTCCAAAAAATTATCCTTTATTGATGAGTTTCATTTACAGTGTCCACTCCTAGCAGTTTCATTCGCTCTCTTGATTACATTTTCTCTGATATTAGTAGTTACACATATGCTACATAGCTATCACTCAGGTGACCGATTCAGTACCACGCTTGCCCTCTGTTTTGGAGATGAAAACATTAGTAGATTGTATTAATAGAGTGCATACTCTGAATGCATCAGTTGGCTCAGTACAGTCAATAAATAGGAAGACAATGTACTGTCATGAATGTACCTGTTGGGATTTGTACAAACATAACATTGGTCCGGTGAGACGTATCGGCTCCTGTCAATATATTATCTTTGAAGTCATCGTTATCTGGGATACCTGTTTCTGGAAAACCATCTGCTAACTCGTCAGGACAAGCAACATTTGCTTTGATATCATCCATGGCCCAAGCTTCATACAGAGCAAGACTATCTTTGTAACATATTCCAAGAGTTAATCCATGAAGAGTCACTGATAACTTTGTTTGGAAGGATGTGCATTTGCCGGGGATGAACGAAAACAAGAGGGATGCAAAAGCAGCAATTTGTGGATCATGACATGCTTCAGTAAAGTCATTGAAATAAGGATCCTTGAGCCATGTCAAAAGCTCATGGGATTCTTCAATATTTTCAAGCTCATCAACACGGACAGGCCAAGATAAACCCACATATTTTGTTAACTTCTTTCTCAGACGACTTGCAACATTGTTTAGTACCTAATCATCACTTATTCCCCAAGAATAAATGGCTGCTTCAATGCAACTTCCAGCAGCAGACGCAACATAGGCAATTGTGCTCTGGTGCTTGTGGAAACGATCATGGAATCCATTGTTGTCTTTGAATTCATTTTGAAGCATTTGTTTTATAGTGCTGGTTTTCATCACAGTTTCAAAACCAAAGTTTGCACTCATTTGGTTATAATCAACCAGAAGACCCTGTAATGTTCTTGGCTCATTCATCTCCAGCACAACTTTACGAACATGCCTAACAACATCTGTCTAACCTCTGTAAGTCGCACGTCCTGTAAGTGCATTTGAACACCAGATGAATCAGAATGTTTGTAGTGAGTCTTCACATACTTCATCCAGCAGGAACGATGATAGCGTATTTCTGACGCAAAGGGATTAGGGGTAGAATCTATGACAGTTAACATTCTTTCTCTCATCTGGTCATCTTCCAAGTGTATTGTATGTGACTTGAAGGTGTTCCACGCACTACACTGTTAGACAATACATAATGTTTTGGAATTTTTCAAGTCTTCTGGTTTCATACACTAAATGCACATATTCTTTTCATAAAGGCGACCTGTGCTACGCGAAGATCGTCCAGCTTGCTGCTGGTCTTTTACATGCGTTTCTTGTGTGTCCACTGTTTGTTGTTTCTGTTCTTGATCTCTTATCTTAATGGGTGTTGAAGTCCATGTTCAGCTGCCAATGCAGTCCTGCGTGCCTTATGAAAATAGACACCATTCGGTCCTGCATCCCTATTGACTGAATCAAAAACAGTTCCACATTTATCATCATGCAACCCTTTCATTAAGGGCCAATACCAGGAATTTTGAAATTCATGATCAAAGTTTTAGGAATTTTTGTCATAATTTTAGTAATTTTTTATTTGTCGTTTAACAAGCAAATAGGGACAATTAGGGGTTTTGTTTCCAATAATAAGAGGTATGCTTATTTATTTATTACTTTTATTCAATACAATAACATTTGGTTTTATACATAGAACATTTTCATGATGAGCAAACTTTAAGTGCATACATTGATTATGATACAGTTACAGACATTTTAAATCTCATCCAGGCCATATGTTTAAGGATCCTTCAGATCCAACTAACCAGGTCATGTTTTCAATTTAATCTAGGTTTTTTGCTTTTGATGAGAGAACCATATCTTCTTCTTTTACATTTGTTCCATTGTTGTACAGCTGGAACAAATGGAAAGGAAGAATTTTCCGGGCCAACACAAATTTTCATAAGTTTTTCCAAACTTTCAGAGGACAGAGATGATCTGGCATTAGTTTTCAGTTTATTCTACGGATGTTACACCCATGCACAGGGCTGCCTCTGAAAGTTTGGCAAAAAAAGGCAAATCATCAGCATGTTTGAAAATAATTGCCTTACATACTTGCATAGGATTGAATTTCCTATATGAACCTACAATAAAGAATGCAAAACAGGCCATTCAAGCTTAAGTTTGCCAGGTTCGATATAAGAAGACTCTCCAGAGCAATAGTGCAAATCAACATTTTCAATATGCTGGGACAACTCAGAACGGTCTAGTTCTCTTACAATGGAGGCGTCAAATAGAATACACAAGCCCTCAAGTAAATCCCTGGTTTTGTCTGATGGTGCCAGTCTTTGCAGTAATTTTTCTTTCTATTTTCTCTATAAAACATGACATAAACTTGACAACATCCCGGTCTACATAGCTTAGTTCAGTTCCATTGAAAACAACTTTTCTTTCAGTCTCATGGAAACTATGAAGAAAGCTTTTGAAAACCTCACCACCACCACCACCACCACCATTCTATCTTAATGCCCCAAGATGTCCAACGGTCAAATCAATGAGACTGGTAATTGTCGTAATATAAACTTTCTCTTCCTGCAATTTTAAACTCAGTATTCTTAACACACCAAGAACAGCATTCAAATAGTGTATACACCAACACGTTTATAATTCTTAAAGTGCTTTAAGATACCTTTTGCTTTAGGGAATTTTCTCAATTCTACCTCTTCTTACAAACAACTAACCAAACTCGGGTAAAACTTACATATTGTAGAAATTGCACTATGAATGGAAAGCCATCTAATGTGTGATGGTTCCTTAAGTTTCAATGAAGGTCCGTCAAAGATGGTTTGAAGTTCCCTTAGTTTGTTATACAGCCGAATACTTGAAATATTTATATACACTGAGCATTACACTCTTCACTTCTTGGAGGTAAGGAAAGTCCACGGCTACATCACTAAGAGCCAATGAAACTATATGGGCCAAACAATGGATGTGGACAAGAGCTTGTGCATCTGCACTCAACTTTTTGCCAACACCATTTATGCGTCCCATCATTACACTGGTCCCATCACTACCAAGACCTACTAAATCCACAACACTTAGACCAACACTTTTAATGGTACTGATGATTTCACTTGTCTAAGTGTCAGCCTTTCCATCTCGTACAGAGGCATTACACAATAATTTTGTTTCAATATCTTCAGATTTTCTACTCATAAATCTAAGATAGATTGCCAACTTTTTTTCAACACTTATGTCACAACTCACAACTTTCGTCCACTATAATCCCATAACATGATGTAATTTTTAGTTCCTTGCTTAATAATCCATCTATAACATGTACCAAGCTATCCTGTTCTTGGGTCACACTTGTACTTGATAAATCACGAAAAGGTATATCAACCCCATGTTCACGTTGCAAGTCCAACAGGTCATAAACACAATCATTTGGTAGGTGACATTTAGCAGCTTTGTGAACTGTCCTGAACAGTTTGACGGTCCCCGACTCGTTTTTAGTGTCGTCATGGTCAATTTCATCATCAGTGGAGAAGTCGTCTTCCACTCCAGTAATCAGTTGTGTATCTTTATTAGCTCGGAGTTTCATGATGCTTTCTGCAGTCTTGTGTTCTCTACTCTCATTATGTTTATAAAGAGTAGAGAGCTGACAGTTGCTGGCTCCTTCAGTGGCAAATTTGTTATTTAAATTTGCACTTTTGCAAGTTTGACAGAACAATTTGTTCCTTTCATCATTTGTCTCGAACCAAGGATACATTTTTAACCATCTGTCCTGAACTAGTTTAGGTTGATTCTTCTGTTTTCGAGAGACAGAGTCTTTGTCCGAAAGGTTTGTTTTTTTCTGACATGTTTTGTCGGAAGGTACGTTTTCTTTCTGTTTTTGAGAGACCGAGTCTTTGTCCGAAAGATGTTTTTTTTTCTGACATGTTTTACCAGAAGGTACGTTTTCTTTCGTAACGTCGTACGAAGACTTTGACAAAAAATTAAGCAATGTTCGCTGCATATTTTCCGAATAGTTATGAATACTGAATAAAAATTAACTTCAGTTTTATAGTTTCGGAAGTGATAATCGATATTACTCGTCAACAAATATTTTTAACAGATAAAGAAAACATCCCAAGTTTATAGTTTCCAAAGCGATGATCGGTATTACTCGTCAAAAAGTATTTTTAATAGATAAAGAAAACGTCCGACATAATTAATTGTAATTATCTAATAATGATTTGGATGACACCGTTTAACGTTATTTGAAAGAAAGACCGTCGTCGGATTAGGCAAACTGTTAATCCAATTAGCGTAGTCCAGTTAAATTACCTTTCTCTACATTCCCTACACACAAAGCGGTCGTCAAGGTGATGTCTTGTACACACGATAAGAACTCGGGTAAGCGTGTAAGAGTGCGACAATATTATCGATTATCTACACGTCCACCACTGTAGTTTAACCCTTTATACTTCATTTAGGATTATTCTGAAAAAGTTCACGTGTAAATTTACGGACGTTTTTGGGAATTTCTGGAAGTATAATAAACGTCTAGTGCTTAATTTTCGGACGTTTGTTTGATTTTTTTTGGACGTATATTACGTCCACGTCCGCTTAATGAAAGCACGGGCTTTCCAATCTTGTGCTTTGCCCTTCATGCTTTCCCATGCTTCAGGAGAAATGTTGCTTTTATCTTCGTCACATTGTTCATTACACAAAATACATAGTCCAGATATTCCCTCTCGTTTTCTTTTTCTGTTTGGTTGAGGCTTCAGTACTGGTGTTGACTTTGGTGCTGACATCTTAAGATCTTAATACTAGCTAGATAAAATATAAAAATATAGAGCAGATATCAGTCTTGATCCTATATAGTGGATCCTAATCATATTTACTTTACATCAATGCACAGAAGAAATGTTTGTAAAAATTACTTGTATGTGGACGTTATGCAACAGAAAAAATGACTACCATCTCAGGACCTGAGTTTAGCAATTCTCCGGTGGATAAAACTCGGTCCAAGTCAGCAGGCTTATGGTGGTAAGAATTAGAAAAGTGCATTCTCTCAACAAGATTTTGTATTACCAGTACTCATGTAATTCCACTGCTTGTTATTACAATAAGAAGTGTGAATTACTTACCATTATAATCCAAGATTAATTTAAGATAGCATCAATTTGCAAGATTGAAGTTGTATCATGTATAACACACTTAACTGAAACACAGGTACTCAGGTAAATAGACTTTTAAAGAAGGACTAATACATGTTTATGCCAATAATTGTTGAAAGATGACTTTTAATTATCATACAGACTCAGCTTATTCCATTAGGAAATGTAAAGAAAAGTAGATCAAGTCCATTCACCTGTTTCACGTTCATCAAGCAAAGGTCAGAGAAGATCAAGTAAATCGACCAATTTTCATCAAGCATGAAATAAGGTCGCAATGATTCAGAGTATTATATGTCCTGTATACTAAATTAATATTACTAGCTTGAGGAATGTAATAATATTGCCATATGGGTTCTGGTCCATTTAAACCTAATTTAAGCCATTAATTGTTTTATAGATATTAACTTTGTGTTGTGTCTTTGGTCCAAACACATATGTAAAAAGGAAGAAAGGTTCAATGAGGTACTTACCAAGCGGAAAATGTCAATTTCATTGCATCCATAGACTTGTACCCAATGAAGGCATGTTCTTGAAGCTATATTGTTGCAGATATTCACAGCTCATCATCATCATTTAACTATACACTTTATATGGTATACTAATATTATATCGAACATGTGCGCTAAAGAAAAATTATACAAATAATCAAAAATCATTATTTGTTTTAAAAATAGATTGTTTCAATTGTTCGTGACGTTTTGGTGACAAACATTTAATAATTTAATATCCATGGGTTTGGGAAAAAATTGTTGTTTTGGGCTAATTTATGTTAAACTTTTGGCAGCCATTTTGAAATTTCAAGGCAATGGCAATCACGTTTACTTTTAAAAGTTACTTAGTTGAATTTGTCATGTAAGAAAACATATTATTAGACACTAAAATCATTAGAATCGGACAATTTCAACTGTTTTGGGGAATTTGACCGCCAGTCAAAACTGCGTTGACCTTTCGTTGTTCATTTAAGGTAGGATGTATAACAAACTATACATTTTAGGAATCCTCATAACTAGACGAGTAATTTGATATACATATCGACACGATTGTAATATATTTGAATTTTGACCCCTGTTTGAGACCTTTGTTGACCCCTCCCGAAAATGACTGACATTTTCAAGGGGGCATCCCAAGTCAAATTGTTCGGTATTCATCAGGGAACACAAAAACACTTTTAAACCTTTGTTCCCAGAATTTGGTCACGGGACCTCCACATTCCTCCACACAGTACATCCATGCTCATATGATACTTTTTCTTGTTTCTCGTTTCAGAAATTGTAAATCAAAACGAAAAGCATGGCGTTAAAAAAGGTAAGACTTTTTTACTTCCTAGTTCTACTACAATCCATATTCCTTGTTTGCTTCAATTAAAACGCCTAATGTGATGACAATATTCATTCACTTACTTGGTATTGATAACAATTTTCCTAACAATTTTCCTGACCTTTTTAGAGAGAGAGAGAAAGAGAGAGAGAGAGAGAGAGAGAGAGAGAGAGAGAGAGAGAGAGAGAGAGAGAGACACACACACACACACACACACACACACACACACACACACACACACATAGAGAGTGAGAGAGAGATAGAGACAGAGAGAGACAGGGAGAGAGAGGTAGAGAAGTAGAGAGAAAAATGAAAAGTCAATTATACCCATTATAAATTGTAAGACTATTTTACTTCATAGTTCTACTACAATCCATATTACTTGTTTGCTTCAATCAAAACCCCTAATGTGATGACAATATTCATTCACTTACTTGGTATTGATAACAATTTTCCTAACAATTTTCCTGACCTTTTTAGAGAGAGAGAGAGAGAGAAAGAGAGAGAGAGAGAGAGAGAGAGAGAGAGAGAGAGAGAGAGAGAGAGAGAGAGGAAAGAGAGACAGAGAGAGAGACAGAGAGAGAAAGAGAGACATAGAGAGAGACATACAGACAGACAGACAGACAGAGAGAGAGAGAGACAGATAGACAGTGATACAGAGAAACAGATAGAGAGAGACAGAGAGAGTGAGAGAGAGATAGAGACAGAGAGAGACAGGGAGAGAGAGGTAGAGAGGTAGAAAGAAAATGAAAAGTCAAGTATACCCATTATAAATTGTAAGAATATTTTACTTCATAGTTCTATGAATACTACTACTACAATCCACACATCTTGATTTTTCAATTCAAATGAGTAAGATATTCTCGTTCAATTCTTATTGAATTATGAAACGTAAGCTAAGCAAGGTTAGTGCATTTTCCGTCGTCGCAACTTATTTGTTTGTTTTGTGTTTTACGCGAGCTTTCAAGAGTTTTTCAATTAAACCACGGCGTTTCCTGGGTAAATTATCTGTTCTACTGGTCCATTTATCCGGACATCATCGATTCAGTCGTAATGCTAATCCCGCATCTCTTAATGCCAAGGAGGGAAACATTTTCTTTTGTGGCGATTGTATTGCAATAACCACAGTGCCACCAGAACCCAAGCTTTATTATGGATTTTCACCATCTTCAATGACATGTTCAAAGGCTGGTTATCTTTCAAAGTAATTCAAATAGTTCCGGTCCAGTGCTTAGGTCGGTAAAAGAAGCTAAGCACTTTAATATATTGTCACAATTTTCAAAAGCTAGAACTTTTTTTATTTATTTTTTAGTTCTTCCTACCAATAGAAGATTAACATGAAATTACTAACACAAACTAAAATAACGTATAAACACCATCCACACCAAACACATGAATACACGCAAGTATCAAATTATACGAAAGGGAATGTATTCCAACCGGTTGACAGATATAAAATTCAATCTGCCAATTCCAGTGAGGATATTTATATGCGTATGTATGTACATATATGAATGTTTGTATCAACTTTTTGACTTAAATATGACCTTCTTGTGAAAAGTGATTGGTACTATTCTAAGCCTACTTGTGCATGCTCTTGTCTCGTTTCATTCTGATACATTTCTACAGAATTATGGTCCTTTCACTCTTTTGAATATTTTTCAACACAGTATACATAGTGATTATTGTAAGTGCTTCATCTTCAAAAAGCCTGTCCAAAACTGAATGAAACTTCAAAGAAGTGATTGATACCAGGCTAGTTGGTGAATGCTCTCAGCAGAATTCATACCGTAATGACATGTGTCTAGGCAGTGTACAGGGGGTATTCGTTTATGAAAAAAATATGTTTCATTTTGTATTTATCCTTAAATCATGATCATATATATGTTGGGGGACCTGTCCCTCAATAAAATTATCTCTGTCAAGCTGCTACAAAATGACATGGAGAACATCTGTTCATTTACAGTGTGCATAGTCTTGTGTATGCTTCGTCACGAAAACCTCTTGTCATAATTGAATGAAATCCCCCAGGAGTGATGGATATTAAGTCAAGTTGTGCATGCCATTCCAAAGTCTACATTATTACATACCGTAAGCAGTGTGCAGGGGTTATTCATCACCATCTGTTTTCATTTGAGAATTTCATATTGAAATAAAATCACTGTATTAAGTGTAATGAACAAGGTGCAACACAGTGAATGTACAAGCTGCACATTGTTTTCTACACCCTGCGTCTTTATCATTGAGAACATAATACAAATTAATTTAATAAAGAGTAAATTCACAAGTCATGTGTACAATTTTATTAGGGTTACCAGGTAAGAACATGTCAAAAGATCTCATGAGTTTCACTGAAGCAGATTGTCTCATGATTTTTTCTTTTTATATATATATATGTACAAATATTGAATTATATCTCATTTTTTATAAGTAGATTTGCGCTTGCAAAGATACTATAGTAACACCTGGGATGCCCCCCAGTGTATACGACCGCCTAAACAAATTACCCTTTCTAAATTGTAACACTTTGTATCCTCTAGTAAAATAAAAAGTAATATTCCTTCAGAAAAAGTAGATTCGTTTGTGATATTTGAATAGCAATTCTTCCATTTGCAGATACATTTGTTGCAGACAATTTTTGAAAGCATTTTGTCATAAGGAGACATTAAAGCAATATCTCCTTTTGCCACAATTTCTGCAGCAGACGACGTTTGGAAATATTGTGTCAAATGAAGAAATGCGTGGTATATTTATATTCTACGGTGAATTTGCTGCGGCATCAGAAAGGGTGAAATTTGCACATTTTCAAAAAATATTCTTCTCTGAATTAGCTTGTCTTACAAATATAATGGGGAATAATGTTATCATTGGATATTTCTCTACAAATATAATCATATTGATTGGTTGTTAAACACGGCAATCAGGCGGTATAAGAAAATGGGCAAAATGACAAAATGTTAACTACAATCTTATTAAAGTGCTTGTCTGATTTCAATATAATTTAACAGAACTGTTTATTCAGTGACCCTCTACATGTTTTAATTCTTATTGATTGGTTGAAAGTCGCAGAGACCAAGTGGCATCTAAACATGGGAAATTGAACGTTTAGCTTCAAATTACATATCATCCTTATCCAGTGAACACACAATCAAGGATCATTCTTTTGGCTGTCCTTTTCTAAATTATGTTCAAAGATATGTGTAAACTCTTGTTTGTGCGGCATCTGAGAAAGGGAATAAAATGCCCAATATAAACATTTATTGTCTGATTCCAGTTATTTAGTAGAAATGTTCCTTCAGAAGACTCTCTACGAAAATTGTTCAAGCCATATCAGTTGGTTGATAAAAGAGGAGCAAGGCAGCATCAGAAAAAGGCAAAATGACAACATTCTAAAACTATATTCTTATGAAAGTACTTGTCTTATTTGGTCCCTCGGTGACCCTCTTCATAATTATTTAAGCCATATTGACTTGTTGGAAGAAATAGTTACCACGCGGCAGCAGAAAAGGGCTAAATTAAACTTTTAATTAACTTCAAATGATATCTCATCCTAATCCACTGAGAAATTTTAACAAAACTTCACAGACAGTTTATTTGGTGGTCCTCTTTCAAATGTGTTCAAAGATATAAATCATAAACACTAATTTTGTTGCTGCGGTAGAAGGAAGGGAGTTAAATGCCTAATTTGTAAAATTCTTCTTCTCTGGATCCGCTTCTAAGATTCCAAAAAATTTAGTACAAATGTACCCTGTTTAACCCTCCACACGATTTGTATAAGCTGTATTGATTTGTTGAACAACGATTGCAGCCATACGGCATCAGAAAAGGTGCAAAATGACAACACTTAATAGTTTCTTTTCTTTTCAAGTTTTTGTCTGATTTCAGAAAACATTTGTAACTTGTTCAAGCCATATTGATTGGTTTAAAAAGATAGCTGTCATGCAGCATCAGTATATGGACAAAATGAGCTTTTAGCTTTAAACAAAAACTCCTCCCAAACCATTGGACTGATATCAGACAAACTTCATGAGAATGATACTTTGGTGGTCCTTTTACAAACTGTTCAAAGATTTAATATCATAACAAATATCCTTTATTGATGAGTTTCATTTACAGTGTCCACTCCTAGCAGTTTCATTCGCTCTCTTGATTACATTTTCTCTGATATTAGTAGTTACACATATGCTACATAGCTATCACTCAGGTGACCGATTCAGTACCACGCTTGCCCTCTGTTTTGGAGATGAAAACATTAGTAGATTGTATTAATAGAGTGCATACTCTGAATGCATCAGTTGGCTCAGTACAGTCAATAAATAGGAAGACAATGTACTGTCATGAATGTACCTGTTGGGATTTGTACAAACATAACATTGGTCCGGTGAGACGTATCGGCTCCTGTCAATATATTATCTTTGAAGTCATCGTTATCTGGGATACCTGTTTCTGGAAAACCATCTGCTAACTCGTCAGGACAAGCAACATTTGCTTTGATATCATCCATGGCCCAAGCTTCATACAGAGCAAGACTATCTTTGTAACATATTCCAAGAGTTAATCCATGAAGAGTCACTGATAACTTTGTTTGGAAGGATGTGCATTTGCCGGGGATGAACGAAAACAAGAGGGATGCAAAAGCAGCAATTTGTGGATCATGACATGCTTCAGTAAAGTCATTGAAATAAGGATCCTTGAGCCATGTCAAAAGCTCATGGGATTCTTCAATATTTTCAAGCTCATCAACACGGACAGGCCAAGATAAACCCACATATTTTGTTAACTTCTTTCTCAGACGACTTGCAACATTGTTTAGTACCTAATCATCACTTATTCCCCAAGAATAAATGGCTGCTTCAATGCAACTTCCAGCAGCAGACGCAACATAGGCAATTGTGCTCTGGTTCTTGTGGAAACGATCATGGAATCCATTGTTGTCTTTGAATTCATTTTGAAGCATTTGTTTTATAGTGCTGGTTTTCATCACAGTTTCAAAACCAAAGTTTGCACTCATTTGGTTATAATCAACCAGAAGACCCTGTAATGTTCTTGGCTCATTCATCTCCAGCACAACTTTACGAACATGCCTAACAACATCTGTCTAACCTCTGTAAGTCTCACGTCCTGTAAGTGCATTTGAACACCAGATGAATCAGAATGTTTGTAGTGAGTCTTCACATACTTCATCCAGCAGGAACGATGATAGCGTATTTCTGACGCAAAGGGATTAGGGGTAGAATCTATGACAGTTAACATTCTTTCTCTCATCTGGTCATCTTCCAAGTGTATTGTATGTGACTTGAAGGTGTTCCACGCACTACACTGTTAGATAATACATAATGTTTTGGAATTTTTCAAGTCTTCTGGTTTCATACACTAAATGCACATATTCTTTTCATAAAGGCGACCTGTGCTACGCGAAGATCGTCCAGCTTGCTGCTGGTCTTTTACATGCGTTTCTTGTGTGTCCACTGTTTGTTGTTTCTGTTCTTGATCTCTTATCTTAATGGGTGTTGAAGTCCATGTTCAGCTGCCAATGCAGTCCTGCGTGCCTTATGAAAATAGACACCATTCGGTCCTGCATCCCTATTGACTGAATCAAAAACAGTTCCACATTTATCATCATGCAACCCTTTCATTAAGGGCCAATACCAGGAATTTTGAAATTCATGATCAAAGTTTTAGGAATTTTTGTCATAATTTTAGTAATTTTTTATTTGTCGTTTAACAAGCAAATAGGGACAATTAGGGGTTTTGTTTCCAATAATAAGAGGTATGCTTATTTATTTATTACTTTTATTCAATACAATAACATTTGGTTTTATACATAGAACATTTTCATGATGAGCAAACTTTAAGTGCATACATTGATTATGATACAGTTACAGACATTTTAAATCTCATCCAGGCCATATGTTTAAGGATCCTTCAGATCCAACTAACCAGGTCATGTTTTCAATTTAATCTAGGTTTTTTGCTTTTGATGAGAGAACCATATCTTCTTCTTTTACATTTGTTCCATTGTTGTACAGCTGGAACAAATGGAAAGGAAGAATTTTCCGGGCCAACACAAATTTTCATAAGTTTTTCCAAACTTTCAGAGGACAGAGATGATCTGGCATTAGTTTTCAGTTTATTCTACGGATGTTACACCCATGCACAGGGCTGCCTCTGAAAGTTTGGCAAAAAAAGGCAAATCATCAGCATGTTTGAAAATAATTGCCTTACATACTTGCATAGGATTGAATTTCCTATATGAACCTACAATAAAGAATGCAAAACAGGCCATTCAAGCTTAAGTTTGCCAGGTTCGATATAAGAAGACTCTCCAGAGCAATAGTGCAAATCAACATTTTCAATATGCTGGGACAACTCAGAACGGTCTAGTTCTCTTACAATGGAGGCGTCAAATAGAATACACAAGCCCTCAAGTAAATCCCTGGTTTTGTCTGATGGTGCCAGTCTTTGCAGTAATTTTTCTTTCTATTTTCTCTATAAAACATGACATAAACTTGACAACATCCCGGTCTACATAGCTTAGTTCAGTTCCATTGAAAACAACTTTTCTTTCAGTCTCATGGAAACTATGAAGAAAGCTTTTGAAAACCTCACCACCACCACCACCACCACCATTCTATCTTAATGCCCCAAGATGTCCAACGGTCAAATCAATGAGACTGGTAATTGTCGTAATATAAACTTTCTCTTCCTGCAATTTTAAACTCAGTATTCTTAACACACCAAGAACAGCATTCAAATAGTGTATACACCAACACGTTTATAATTCTTAAAGTGCTTTAAGATACCTTTTGCTTTAGGGAATTTTCTCAATTCTACCTCTTCTTACAAACAACTAACCAAACTCGGGTAAAACTTACATATTGTAGAAATTGCACTATGAATGGAAAGCCATCTAATGTGTGATGGTTCCTTAAGTTTCAATGAAGGTCCGTCAAAGATGGTTTGAAGTTCCCTTAGTTTGTTATACAGCCGAATACTTGAAATATTTATATACACTGAGCATTACACTCTTCACTTCTTGGAGGTAAGGAAAGTCCACGGCTACATCACTAAGAGCCAATGAAACTATATGGGCCAAACAATGGATGTGGACAAGAGCTTGTGCATCTGCACTCAACTTTTTGCCAACACCATTTATGCGTCCCATCATTACACTGGTCCCATCACTACCAAGACCTACTAAATCCACAACACTTAGACCAACACTTTTAATGGTACTGATGATTTCACTTGTCTAAGTGTCAGCCTTTCCATCTCGTACAGAGGCATTACACAATAATTTTGTTTCAATATCTTCAGATTTTCTACTCATAAATCTAAGATAGATTGCCAACTTTTTTTCAACACTTATGTCACAACTCACAACTTTCGTCCACTATAATCCCATAACATGATGTAATTTTTAGTTCCTTGCTTAATAATCCATCTATAACATGTACCAAGCTATCCTGTTCTTGGGTCACACTTGTACTTGATAAATCACGAAAAGGTATATCAACCCCATGTTCACGTTGCAAGTCCAACAGGTCATAAACACAATCATTTGGTAGGTGACATTTAGCAGCTTTGTGAACTGTCCTGAACAGTTTGACGGTCCCCGACTCGTTTTTAGTGTCGTCATGGTCAATTTCATCATCAGTGGAGAAGTCGTCTTCCACTCCAGTAATCAGTTGTGTATCTTTATTAGCTCGGAGTTTCATGATGCTTTCTGCAGTCTTGTGTTCTCTACTCTCATTATGTTTATAAAGAGTAGAGAGCTGACAGTTGCTGGCTCCTTCAGTGGCAAATTTGTTATTTAAATTTGCACTTTTGCAAGTTTGACAGAACAATTTGTTCCTTTCATCATTTGTCTCGAACCAAGGATACATTTTTAACCATCTGTCCTGAACTAGTTTAGGTTGATTCTTCTGTTTTCGAGAGACAGAGTCTTTGTCCGAAAGGTTTGTTTTTTTCTGACATGTTTTGTCGGAAGGTACGTTTTCTTTCTGTTTTTGAGAGACCGAGTCTTTGTCCGAAAGATGTTTTTTTTTCTGACATGTTTTACCAGAAGGTACGTTTTCTTTCGTAACGTCGTACGAAGACTTTGACAAAAAATTAAGCAATGTTCGCTGCATATTTTCCGAATAGTTATGAATACTGAATAAAAATTAACTTCAGTTTTATAGTTTCGGAAGTGATAATCGATATTACTCGTCAACAAATATTTTTAACAGATAAAGAAAACATCCCAAGTTTATAGTTTCCAAAGCGATGATCGGTATTACTCGTCAAAAAGTATTTTTAATAGATAAAGAAAACGTCCGACATAATTAATTGTAATTATCTAATAATGATTTGGATGACGCCGTTTAACGTTATTTGAAAGAAAGACCGTCGTCGGATTTGGCAAACTGTTAATCCAATTAGCGTAGTCCAGTTAAATTACCTTTCTCTACATTCCCTACACACAAAGCGGTCGTCAAGGTGATGTCTTGTACACACGATAAGAACTCGGGTAAGCGTGTAAGAGTGCGACAATATTATCGATTATCTACACGTCCACCACTGTAGTTTAACCCTTTATACTTCATTTAGGATTATTCTGAAAAAGTTCACGTGTAAATTTACGGACGTTTTTGGGAATTTCTGGAAGTATAATAAACGTCTAGTGCTTAATTTTCGGACGTTTTTTTGAATTTTTTGGACGTATATTACGTCCACGTCCGCTTAATGGAAGCATGGGCTTTCCAATCTTGTGCTTTGCCCTTCATGCTTTCCAATGCTTCAGGAGAAATGTTGCTTTTATCTTCGTCACATTGTTCATTACACAAAATACATAGTCCAGATATTCCCTCTCGTTTTCCTTTTCTGTTTGGTTGAGGCTTCAGTACTGGTGTTGACTTTGGTGCTGACATCTTAAGATCTTAATACTAGTTAGATAAAATATAAAAATATAGAGCAGATATCAGTCTTGATCCTATATAGTGGATCCTAATCATATTTACTTTACATCAATGCACAGAAGAAATGTTTGTAAAAATTACTTGTATGTGGACGTTATGCAACAGAAAAAATGACTACCATCTCAGGACCTGAGTTTAGCAATTCTCCGGTGGATAAAACTCGGTCCAAGTCAGCAGGCTTATGGTGGTAAGAATTAGAAAAGTACATTCTCTCAACAAGATTTTGTATTACCAGTACTCATGTAATTCCACTGCTTGTTATTACAATAAGAAGTGTGAATTACTTACCATTATAATCCAAGATTAATTTAAGATAGCATCAATTTGCAAGATTGAAGTTGTATCATGTATAACACACTTAACTGAAACACAGGTACTCAGGTAAATAGACTTTTAAAGAAGGACTAATACATGTTTATGCCAATAATTGTTGAAAGATGACTTTTAATTATCATACAGACTCAGCTAATTCCATTAGGAAATGTAAAGAAAAGTAGATCAAGTCCATTCACCTGTTTCACGTTCATCAAGCAAAGGTCAGAGAAGATCAAGTAAATCGACCAATTTTCATCAAGCATGAAATAAGGTCGCAATGATTCAGAGTATTATATGTCCTGTATACTAAATTAATATTACTAGCTTGAGGAATGTAATAATATTGCCATATGGGTTCTGGTCCATTTAAACCTAATTTAAGCCATTAATTGTTTTATAGATATTAACTTTGTGTTGTGTCTTTGGTCCAAACACATATGTAAAAAGGAAGAAAGGTTCAATGAGGTACTTACCAAGCGGAAAATGTCAATTTCATTGCATCCATAGACTTGTACCCAATGAAGGCATGTTCTTGAAGCTATATTGTTGCAGATATTCACAGCTCATCATCATCATTTAACTATACACTTTATATGGTATACTAATATTATATCGAACATGTGCGCTAAAGAAAAATTATACAAATAATCAAAAATCATTATTTGTTTTAAAAATAGATTGTTTCAATTGTTCGTGACGTTTCGGTGACAAACATTTAATAATTTAATATCCATGGGTTTGGGAAAAAATTGTTGTTTTGGGCTAATTTATGTTAAACTTTTGGCAGCCATTTTGAAATTTCAAGGTAATGGCAATCACGTTTACTTTTAAAAGTTACTTAGTTGAATTTGTCATGTCAGAAAACATATTATTAGACACTAAAATCATTAGAATCGGACAATTTCAACTGTTTTGGGGAATTTGACCGCCAGTCAAAACTGCGTTGACCTTTCGTTGTTCATTTAAGGTAGGATGTATAACAAACTATACATTTTAGGAATCCTCATAACTAGACGAGTAATTTGATATACATATCGACACGATTGTAATATATTTGAATTTTGACCCCTGTTTGACCTTTGTTGACCCCTCCCGAAAATGACTGACATTTTCAAGGGGGCATCCCATGTCAAATTGTTCGGTATTCATCAGGGAACACAAAAACATTTTTAAACCTTTGTTCCCAGAATTTGGTCACGGGACCTCCACATTCCTCCACACAGTACATCCATGCTCATATGATACTTTTTCTTGTTTCTCGTTTCAGAAATTGTTAATAAAAACAAAAAGCGTGGCGTTAAAAAAGGTAAGACTATTTTACTTCCTATTTCTACTACAATCCATATTCCTTGTTTGCTTCAATTAAAACCCCTAATGTGATGACAATATTCATTCACTTACTTGGTATTGATAACAATTTTCCTGACCTTTTTAGAGAGAGAGAGAGAGAGAGAGAGAGAGAGAGAGAGAGAGAGAGAGAGAGAGAGAGAGAGAGAGACACACACACACACACACACATAGAGAATGAGAGAGAGATAGAGACAGAGAGAGACAGGGAGAGAGAGGTAGAGAAGTAGAGAGAAAAATGAAAAGTCAATTATACCCATTATAAATTGTAAGACTATTTTACTTCATAGTTCTACTACAATCCATATTACTTGTTTGCTTCAATCAAAACCCCTAATGTGATGACAATATTCATTCACTTACTTGGTATTGATAACAATTTTCCTAACAATTTTCCTGACCTTTTTAGAGAGAGAGAGAGAGAAAGAGAGAGAGAGAGAGAGAGAGAGAGAGAGAGAGAGAGAGAGAGAGAGAGAGAGAGAGAGAGAGTGAGAGAGACAGACAGAGAGACAGAGAGAGACAGACAGAGACAGAGAGAGAGAGACAGAGACAGAGACAGAGACAGAGACTGAGACAGAGAGAGACAGAGAGAGACCGAGAGAGAGACAGAGAGAGATAGAGAGACAGACAGACAGACAGACAGACAGACAGACAGACAGAGAGAGAGATAGACAGAGAAACAGATAGAGAGAGACAGAGAGAGTGAGAGAGAGATAGAGACAGAGAGAGACAGAGAGAGAGAGAGAGGTAGAGAGGTAGAAAAAAAATGAAAAGTCAATTATACCCATTATAAATTGTAAGAATATTTTACTTCATAGTTCTATGAATACTACTACTACAATCCACACATCTTGATTTTTCAATTCAAATGAGTAAGATATTCTCGTTCAATTCTTATTGAATTATGAAACGTAAGCTAAGCAAGGTTAGTGCATTTTCCGTCGTCGCAACTTATTTGTTTGTTTTGTGTTTTACGCGAGCTTTCAAGAGTTTTTCAATTAAACCACGGCGTTTCCTGGGTAAATTATCTGTTCTACTGGTCCATTTATCCGGACATCATCGATTCAGTCGTAATGCTAATCCCACATCTCTTAATGCCAAGGAGGGAAACATTTTCTTTTGTGGCGATTGTATTGCAATAACCACAGTGCCACCAGAACACAAGCTTTATTATGGATTTTCACCATCTTCAATGACATGTTCAAAGGCTGGTTATCTTTCAAAGTAATTCAAATAGTTCCGGTCCAGTGCTTAGGTCGGTAAAAGAAGCTAAGCACTTTAATATATTGTCACAATTTTCAAAAACTAGAATTTTTTTTATTTATTTTTTAGTTCTTCCTACCAATAGAAGATTAACATGAAATTACTAACACAAACTAAAATAACGTATAAACACCATCCACACCAAACACATGAATACACGCAAGTATCAAATTATACGAAAGGGAATGTATTCCAACCGGTTGACAGATATAAAATTCAATTGGCCAAGTTCAGTGAGGATATTTATATGCGTATGTATGTACATATATGAATGTTTGTATCAACTTTTTGACTTAAATATGACCTTCTTGTGAAAAGTGATTGGTACTATTCTAAGCCTACTTGTGCATGCTCTTGTCTCGTTTCGTTCTGATACATTTCTACAGAATTATGGTCCTTTCACTCTTTTGAATATTTTCAACACAGTATACATAGTGATTATTGTAAGTGCTTCATCTTCAAAAAGCCTGTCCAAAACTGAATGAAACTTCAAAGAAGTGATTGATACCAGGCTAGTTGGTGAATACTCTCAGGCAGAATTCATACGTAATGACATGTGTCTAGGCAAGCGTACAGGGGGGTATTCGTTTATGAAAAAAAATATATTTCATTTTGTATTATCCTTTATATCATGATCATTATATATGTTGGGGGACCTGTCCCTCAATAAAATTATCTCTGTCAAGCTGCTACAAAATGACATGGGGAACATCTGTTCATTTACAGTGTGCATAGTCTTGTGTATGCTTCGTCACGAAAACCTGAGAGAGAGAGAGAAGAGAGAGAGAGAGAGAGAGAGAGAGAGCGAGAAGACGAGAGAGAGAGAGAGAGAGAGAGAGAGAGAGAGAGTGAGAGGGAGAGAGAGAGCGAGAGACAGAGACGACAGAGAGAGATAAGAGAGCCAGAGAGACAGAGAGACAGAATATATATATATAGCGAGAGAGACCGACAGAGGGAGATAGACAGAGAGAGAGACAGATAAAGACAGAAATAATTTAACAACTCATATTGTTTGAATATTTTCAGGGGGAAATGATGAAACGAAAGCTAAGCAAGGTTAGTGCATTAGTTTCTCTGATTTCTCCAAACCTCGCACATCAGAAAATGTAGAGAGAGAAAGAAGAGAGAGAAAGAGAGAGTGAGAGTGAGTTGTTGTGTTGTGTTTGAGTGGGGGGGAGGGGGGGGGGGGGGGGGGGGGGGGAGGTGCAGGTTATTCTAATGAAAAGTTAATTACACACCATAATAAATTGTAAGATTATTTTTACTTCATAGTTTCTAATATGAAAAAGGCAAAGCCTCATCACGAGCACAGCGTCTATAATGGGTCTAACCTGTAGGTATGTGACTACCATGATAAAGGAATATGTTTCAAGCTGTCAAGAACTGAGACCGCTTGTGTACACTATTCCTACTTTATCTCTTGGTGCAAAGTCAAAACTTCAACAATTTTAACATTCAATTCATCACATGAACATAAGCAATATAGAAGGTAAAAAAATAATATTGAAAACAAGTTTTTCCTTCAATAAGGCTTAGTGACATAGTTTCTGGGTTTAAAGGCAATGTTCAAAACATCTATTCTGCCAAAGTTTCAACATGCTAACATTAAAGAACAGCTGTCAGAGTGTTAACAAGATTTTCCTTTAATTTGGTCTAGTGACCTTATGTTTGACCCGACTAGACCAATATTTGAACTTGGTCTAGATATCAATAATCATCAGGCGAACATTCTGACAAAGTTTCAAGATGCTGAATCAAACCTTGAGTCAAGCTGTTTACAAGATTTTTCTCAAATGGTTTCTTTGGACCTCATTGTTGTTTTTATCCCAAAATGACCTATAGTTTAGTCTAGATTTCACCAAACACAATTCTGACAAAATTGTCAACATGTTAAAATAAAAAATGCAGCATTCAAAATGTCTGAGTATTAACAAAATGTTACTTCATTTTGGTCTAGTGACCTAGTTTTTGACCCACCATGACCTTATTTCTTACCAGGTCTAGATATTGTCAAGACAAACATTCTTACAAAGCCTCAAGCTGCTCAAAGCAAAGAGTGGTTTCTAGACTAACAAGATTTTCCTTCAATTTGGTGAGTGACTTAGTTTATGACCCAACATGACCTAGTTTATGACCGAATATATTTAAACTTAGTCTAGATATCATCAAACAGTTATTCTGAAAACATTTCAACATGCTTAAGTTTAAAATAAGGCATCCAGGAGTGTTTTCAATATGTTCCTTCAAATTGACATTGAAACCTAGTTTTTCATCTCACAAGACCCAGTCTATAACTTGGCCAAGATTTGATGGAGATGATTTTCTGATAAACTTTCATTCATATTGGATGTTGTAAAATGTTGCCTGTAGATTGTTCACAAGGCAATTGTTGATGGCATGTGACCGAAGGAAATCAGACAAAACCTGATCATAAAAAACACAAACTGTGCAATAAAAAAAACAGGACTTCCTTTATATACTACATTTAATTAGATAAAACAAGCTTGATATGATTTTGATAAACTTATCCATTAACAAAGATTACCTTGTATGATCCATTAGTAATATATGTAATCAGATGGAGTTCCTCTCCTGTCCTCGTCATAGCAGCTGTAATTCCATCAGTAATGGGCTTCTCTCAATATATTCCCTTGTTTGATGTTGATGCAGGAGTTATATCCCACAGTCAAAGATGCATGCAATTTTCATTGTTTTGACAGGCACCAATGACCAATGGGTATATCACTAACTGCCTATATGAACTTCCTCTCCCATTATCGCCATAACAGCTGTGATTCCATGATTGTACAGGTTGATCTCATCCATTTACTGTTTTTGATGTGTATGCAGGAAATAATATTACCCCACAGTCAAAGATGCATGATATTTTCATTGTATAGACAGGTACCAATGACCAAGGGGTATATCACTAACTGCTTATATGAATTTCCTCTCCAGTGATAGCCATCAGAACTGTTATTCCATGATTGTATGGGATGTTCTAAATCCATTCTGTTTTAAAATAAAACTTTTATGCAGAATATGATTGACTGCTGTTATAATAAATGACATCAGACAATAACTGCAAATAAAAGTGGCTTTATATAAAATAAAATGATAAATTAAAGAATGAGATTACAAACACTGTTTATACCTTTTTCCTTTTAAATAGCCTAATATTTAAAAAATAGACCAAAATTGAAAACAATATACATGTATATTAGTTATGTCAAAAAGCAAAGCTTTGGGTTCTGCAACCAGTTTTGTTTTAGACCAGTTTGTACCTCTGTGCAGTCTTATCTGGATTATTCCTTTAAACCAGTGACTTTAAACTTATCTTGTTTACATCAATTGTGAAACAAGCTTTAATCTTATATTAATCACGCTCAATTTTCTGGAGATACAACCAGTTCTCGCCCAATTTGTGCGGAAAAATCCTAATCTTCACTGAATTCTGATTCAGATATTTGGGGCATTTTTTTAAGAATTAGGTAGACTTTGAGGATTCCGGTGTATTTTGGTATTTTTATATTTTTTTCATTTGAGTAAATTTGGCAAAGATGCTTCTATAATTTTTTGAAAAGGGGCCAATTCCCCACTTGTGTTCAGAAAAAGTAGCCATTGATGGGTTTATACAGATATTATTGACAATCAAAGATAAATCAACATTTTAATTGACATATGATTATCATAATTACTGATGATACAGATGTAACTTACATTTGTGTTTATCTTATTAAGATGACATTTGACCTTACAGCATATAATGTTTGAAAGCATTGTGAGAAAAGGTCAAATGTTGACAATATGCAAAATATACTCTCACAATGCTTTTGAATTAAAATCAATTGTGCATTTTCCATTCTTAAGATTTAACTGTTTTGCAAGATGTTTTTTTTACTTACTGAATGATGTTTAGCTGCAGGGTGGATTCTTTTAAAGAATCACAGTGGTCCTGACGGCTTCCAGAATTCTCGACCTAATTTCCTAAGAATAGTTGACCCCAATTTAGACCCCAGTTTATATAGGTGTGAATGGATGATGGTTCTTTTGTTGAATAATCACTACATTTAGATAATGATTAATGGAATAATGATGTATGTTTAACATTGTTATAAATTATCCTATATCATGGTTTTCAAAGTATTCTTAAGATTTGAAGTATTGTTTGATAGAGGACAGTTCCTCCTTTTCTCACAATCTTCCTTATTCTTTAATATAACTATACCTTTAATAGCCAGAAGTCAACCTGTCATGTACATATTCTTCTTTCTCACCAAATGTTTTCAAGTCGTCCGCAGCAGATTAACTATTTAGAACACATCAAGATCATTTAAATAATCAATCAACAGGTAAGTAAGTATCAATAATCAGTCTTTTGTTTATTGACACCTGTTAAACCATCCATTCACACCTATATAAACCGATAATGGGTCGATAATCTTTGGGTCGAGTTTTCTGGGCTACCGTCCTGACATGCAATGTGCCTTGTTAAGATTCATTTTTGACTATCACATCCTTTTATCAATTGTAAATTTTTAAAATTTTGTTCAAAACACACAGCACAAGGCATACCTATATAAATCCGTCTCGGCCACGGATATGTTTCTCCAGTCAAGTCTTTTAGAAAACTTGTTCAAACTTCCTTTTTTGGACACCCGATATGTCTCTTGAATACACTGGGGACGTTTCTTCTTGGGTTCTTTTAGTCTAAAAAGCTGTTAGTTTTAACTGATTAGCCATTAGTCTTAAATATTCCGTCCACATTGCAATGTGTTCACTCACCACTATAAAATGAAGTGGATGCCATGCAGTAGACATGTAAGATATTACGTCATTAATCGTCATTAAATGTGTAAACAATCTGCACTCTGAGAACTTCGAAGAACACTTCTAAAAATAGATTTACTTTCTTATGTGCTATTTTTGTGATATTTATGCATAGGGACTTAGGGTCATATTTATTTCTTACATCATACAGTAAGCGTGGGAGATCCGGATCACTAACGAAACAAATAGTGATAGCTAGAATAAAGGAATTCAGTAATTAAAGAAACTTTTGCAGGTTAATGTCAAAATATCCCCGCCTTTCATCTTATTTCTGTTGTCTGTCACACATATGAACATTGTTTTGGTGTATTTGGTCAGAGACATAAATACATGTCTCTGATTTGGGTGTATGTTCAACCACATTTTTGACAGTCAAAGGAGTT
>JASEVX010000003.1:104658374-104665874 GCA_031761405.1 Serripes groenlandicus
AGCGTAGTGAGACGAGAAGACTGAGTAGAGAGAAAGAGAGAGAGAGAGAAGATGAGAGAGAGAGAGAGAGAGAGAGAGGAGAGATAGAGAAACTAAGAGAGAAAGAGAGAGGGGTTGTGTGTGTTTGTGGTGGGGGAAGATTGCAGGGATTAATTTAATGAAAGGTTATTGACACCCATAATGAATTGTAAGACTATTTTTACTACTACATACCACACATTTTGATTGCATCAATTCAAATGCATATGATACTGACGACAAGATACTAAATTGCGAAGACCTAAAATTATATTAGATTAATGTGCCTTGAGCACATTCTATATTCTATTAAGATTTACATAATTACACTATCAAACGACAAGCTACTACATTCACTAAATCTTGGTAGAGTTTGTATTGTTAACTGTTATTCTCGTTTAATTTTTACTGAATTAAACACACTCATATTGTTTGACTATTTTCAGGGGTAAATGATGAAACGGAAGCTAGGCAAGGATAGTGCATTTTACGTCGTAGCAATTTATTTGTTTGTTTTGTGTTCTAAGCGGGCTTTCAAGAGTTTTTTTAATGGATATTTACGGCGTTTCTGGATAAATAACAAGTACTACTGGTCCATTTTATCCGGATACAACCGATTTAGTCGTAATGCTAATTCCGCAACTCTGAATGCCAAGGAAGGAAACATTTTGTTTTGTGAGAGATGTATTGCAATCACCATAGTGACATAAAAAATAACACAAATTAATCAACAACAACTCACACCTTTTATTAGGGGACTTTTCGGCAGTCCGTTGCATTTTTTTGCTGCAAAACAAATAACGATTAAATAAATCGTTTCCCCAGTGCGGGTAGAAATAGATGTGAAATTTTGAAACACAAACACATTTTAGAATATCTACAATTAGATCAGAGTATGTGCATGTGTGTGTGAGAGAGAGATGAGAGCGAGAGAGAGAGAGAGAAAGAGAGAGGGGTTGTTGTGTGTTTGTGGTGGGGGGAAGGATGCAGGGATTAATTTAATGAAAAGTTAATACACCCATAATGAATTGTAAGACTAATTTTTACTACTTCATCCACACATTTTGATATTTCAATTCAAATGTATATGATATGACGACAAGCTACTACATTCACTAAATCTTGATAGATTTTGAATGTTAAAGTGTGATTCTCGTTTTCAGTTTTTATTGAATTGTACAAACTCATATTGTTTGTCTATTTTCAGGGATAATGACGAATGGAAGCTAAGCAAGGTTAGTGCATTTCCGTCGTAGCTCAATTATTTGTTTGTTTTGTGTTTCTACGCGGGCTTTCAAGAGTTTTTTTAATGGATATTACGGGCGTTTCCTGGATAAATTACAAGTTCTACTGGTCCATTTATCCGGATACAAGCTATTCAGGTCGTAATGCTATTCGGCAACTCCTAATTGCCAAGAATGTAAACATTTTGTTTAGTGGCAGTTGTATGGCAATCGCCACAGTGCCATCAGAACACAACACAAATAATCAACAAACAACACAACATTTTATATAAGAACTTTGAGCAGTCGTTGCATGTTTTTGCAGCAAACCAAATAATGATTAAATAAATATTGTCCCTATTCCGGTTGAAATAGAAGTGAAGTTTTAAACACAAACATATTTTAGAATATCTTAAAATGATATACGATTGTGTGCATGATTACATTTGTATTCATTATTTATTACTTAATTCACTATAAAGACGTATTTGTGTATTAGGTTTTTCTGATTTTTCCATACCTCGTACACGCAGAAATTGTCAGAGTGAGCGGTAGATGGAGAGAGAGAGAGATGAGAGAGAGGGAGGGAGAGAGAGAGAGAGAAAAGAGAGAGAGAGAGAAGAGAGAGAAGAGAGAGAGAGAGAGGGAGAGAGAGGGAGGATAGAGAGACAGAGAGAGAGACAGACATAGTGACAGAGGGAGATATATATAGCGAGAGAGACAGACAGAGGGGAGATGGGAGATAGACGGAGAGAGAGACAGAGAAAAGACAGAATAATTTAAAAACTCGTATTGTTTAAATATTTTCAAAGGGAAATGATGAAACGAAAGCTAAGCAAGGTTGGTGCATTAGGTTTCTCTGATTTCTCCAAACCTCGTACACTCAGATAATGTAGAGAGAGAGAGAGACAGAAAGATTATGTTTACTTCATAGTTTCTATAAGTAATACTACTACATCCACACATTTTTGATTTCTTTCAAAACTTAATCTCGGTAGATTTTGTATGGTAAACTGTTGTTCTCGTTTCACTCTCATTGAATTTAACGAAATCATATTGTTTAAATATTTTCAGGGGAAAATGATGAAATAGAATCTAAGCTAGGTAAGTGCATTTTCTGTCATCGCATTTTATTTGTTTGTTTTGTGTTCTACCCGGGCTTTTATAATTTTTTTAAATAATATCACGGTGTTTCCTTGGTAAGTTACCAATAACTCTGATCCATTAATCCGGACAGTGGCGATTCAGTCGTAATGCTAATCCCGCAGCCCTGAATGCCAAGGAGGGACACATGTTTTTGTGACGATTGTATTGCACTCGCCCCAGTGCCAACAGATCATAACAAAAACTTATCACCAACAACAATACATACATTTTATATAGCGGCTTTTTGGCAGTCCGTGGCATGCTTTTGCAGCAAACCGAATAACGATAACATAAATATTGTCCCCTTTTCGATGAAAATAAAAGTTTTGAAACACAAACAGGGGAAAATGATGAAATGGAAGCTAAGCTAGTTAAGTGCATTTTCTGTCGTCCCAACTTATTTGTTTGTTTTGTGTTCTACCCGGGCTTTCAATAGATTTTCAATAATATCACGGTGTTTCCTTGGTAAGTTACCAATAACTCTGATCCAGCAGCCCTGAATGACAAGGAGGGACACATGTTTTTGTGACGATTGTATTGCACTCGTCCCAGTGCCAACAGATCATAACAAAAACTAATCACCAACAATACATACATTTTATATAGCGGCTTTTCGGCAGTCCATGGCATGCTTTTGCAGCAAACCGAATAACGATAACATAAATAGTGTCCCCATTCCCATGAAAATAAAAGTGAAGTTTTGAAACACAAACACACTGAGAAAACCTAAATTTATATCAGATTATGAGCATGAGCACATTCTTATTCATTATTATTTACATATTTCACTATAAAATGTATGTGTGTATTAGGTTTCTCTAATTTCTCCTAGCCTCTTACACTAGAAAGATAGAGAGAGAAAGAGAGAGAAAGAGAGAGAGAGAGAGAGAGAGAGAGAGAGAGGTGAGAGAGAGAGGAGAGAGAGAGAGATAAAGAGAGAGAGAAAGAGAGAGAGAGAGAGAAAAGAAAGAGTGAGAGAGAGAGAGAGAGAGAGAGAGAGAGAAATAGAGAGAGACAGAGAGAGAGAGAGAGAGAGAGAGAGAGAAAGAGAGAGAGGGGAGACAGAGGGACAGAAGAAAGACATAGAGAGAGAGAGATATATATATATATTGTGTGTATACGTGTATATGTGTGTTTGGATTGTGGGAGGGGCATGGATTTTTCTAATGAAAAGTCAATTTAACCCATAATAAATTGCAAGACTACTTTACTTCATAGTTCTATGAATTGAATTGAATTGAATGTTTGGGTGTTTAACGCCCCTTTCAACACGTTTTCAGTCATATAACGGAGTTCACCTATTCATATGTTTCTTGGCTTCTCACAACAGTACTTCATACAACGTTCCCACCAAGCAACTGGCTGCTTTCCCACATAGACTGATAGTCCGTTGGTGGAAGACGAATGACGCTTTTCAAAGTGACCATTTTGAAACGTCGGAATGAGAGTTGGCCGAGTTGGGGTTTGAACTCACAACTCCTGGATTGACAGCCATCGTCACTACCGGGGCTCGGCTCATAGTTCTATGAAAAATACTACTACAATCCACACATTTTGATTTCTTCAATTCAAATGCGTATGATATGACGACAAGCTACTACATTCACTTAATATTGTATAATTTGTATGTTAAACTGTGATTCTCATTTTTATTGAATTGTACAAACTCATATTGTTTGACTTTTTTCAGGAGTAAATGATGAAACGGAAGCTAAGCAAGGTTAGTGCATTTTCTGTCGTCGCAACTTATTTGTTTGTTGTTATTGCTATTCCCGCAGGAGGGAAACAGTGCCATCAGAACGCAAGGAAAGAAATCAACAACAACAACACACTCATTTTATATATGGACTTTTCGACAGTTCGTAGTATTAGTTTGAAGCAAACCAAATAACGAATTAATATTGTCCTTATTCCCGAAGCAATGGAAATAAAGTTTCGAAACACAAACACATTGAGAAGACCTAAAATGATATCAGATTATGTGCTTGAGCACATTCTTATTCATTTTGATTTTCATAATTAACTATAAAAACGACAAGATACTGCATTCACTAAATATTGGTAGAGTTTGTATATTAAACTGTTATTCTCGATTCATTTTTATTGAATTATACACACTCATATTGTTTGACTATTTTCAGGGGTAAATGATGAAACGGAAGCTAAGCAACGTTCGTGCATTTTACGTCTTAGCAATTTATTTGTTTGTTAAGTCTTCTAAGCGGGCTTTCAAGAGTTTTTTTAAATTTTATAACTTCGTTTCCTGGATAAATAACCAGTACTACTGGTCCATTAATCCGGACACAAGCGATTCAGTCGTAATGCTAATTCCGCAACTCTGAATGCCAAGGAAGGAAACATTTTGTTTTGTGGATAATTGTATTGAAATCACCACAGTGACTTAAAAAAACACACCACAAATTAGTCAACAACAACACACACATGTTACATAGGGACTTTTCGGCAGTCCGTTGCATTTTTTGCTGCACACCAAATAACGATTAAATAAATAGTGTCTCCATTCCGGTAGAAATAGAAGTGAAGTTTTAAAACACAAACACATTTTAGAATATCTAAAATTAGATCAGAGTATGTGCAAGAGCCCATTCTTATTCATTATTATTTACATAATTCACTATAAAGACGTATTTGTGTATTAGTTTTTTCTGATTTATCCATACCTCGTACACGCAGAAAATGTAAAGTGAACGGTAGATGGAAAGAGAGAGAGAGAGAGAGAGAGGGAGAGAGGGAGAGAGAGAGAGAGAGAGACAGACAGAGAGAGAGACAGAGACAGAGACAGAGACAGACAGAGACAGAGAGACAGAGAGAGAAACAGACAGACAGAGAGAGAGACAGAGAGAGACAGAGAGAGAGAGAGAGACAGATAGACAGAGAGACAGAGAGAGACAGAGAGAGACAGAGAGAAAGAGAGAAAGAGATACAGAGAGATAGAGAGACAGAGTGAGAGAGATATATATATATAGCGAGAGAGACAGACAGAGGGAGATAGACAGAGAGAGAGAGAGAGAGACAGAGAAAGACAGAAATAATTTAACAACTCATATTGTTTGAATATTTTCAGGGAGAAATGATGAAACGAAAGCTAAGCAAGGTTAGAGCATTAGGTTTCTCTAATTTCTCCAATCCTCGTACACTCAGAAAATGTAGAGAGAGAGAGAAAAAAAAGAGAGAGAGAGAGAGAGAGAGAGAGAGAGACAGAGACAGAGAGAGAGAGAGAGAGAGAGAGAGAGAGAGAGAGAGAGACAGACAGACAGACAGACAGACAGAGAGAGACAGAGAGACAGAGAAAGAAAGAGTTAGATTGAGTTGTTGTGTGTGTGTAAGGGGGAGGGTTGCAGATTATTCTAATGAAAAGTTACTTACACCCATAATAAATTGTAAGATTATTTTTACTTCATAGTTTCTATAAGTAATACTACTACATCCACACATTTTGATTTCTTCAAAACTTAATCTCTGTAGATTTTGTATGGCAAACTGTTGTTCTCGTTTTATTCTGATTGAATTTAACGAACTCATATTGTTTAAATATTTTCAGGGGAAAATGATGAAATGGAATCTAAGCTAGGTAAGTGCATTTTCTGTCGTCGCAACTTATTTGTTTGGTTTGTGTTCTACCCGGGCTTTCAATAGTTTTTCAATAATATCACGGTGTTTCCTTGGTAAGTTACCAATAACTCTGACCCATTAATCCGGACAGTGGCGATTCAGTCGTAATGCTAATCCCGCAGCCCTGAATGCCAAGGAGGGACACATGTTTTTGTGACGATTGTATTGTTGTCGCCCCAGTGCCAACAGATCATAACACAAACTAATCACCAACAACAATACATAAATTTTATATAGCGGCTTTTCGGCAGTCCGTGGCATGCTTTTGCAGCAAACCGAATAACGATAACATAAATAGTGTCCCCATTCCCATAAAAATAAAAGTGAAGTTTTGAAACACAAACACACTGAGAAAACCTAAATTTAGTTCAGATTATGTGCATGAGCACATTCTTATTCATTATTATTTTACATATTTCACTATAAAATGTATTAGGTTTCTCTGATTTTTCCTAGCCTCTTACACTTAGAAAATATAGAAAGATAAGGAGAGAGAATTGATAGAGAGAAAGAGAGAGAGAGAGAGAGAGAGGAGAGGAGAGAGAGAGAGAGAGGAGAGAGAGAGAGAGAGAGAGAGAGAGAGAGATAGTGAGAGAGAGTGAGAGATAGAAAGTGAGAGAGAAAGAGAGAAAGAGAGAGAGAGAGACAGGGGGGACGCAGAGAGAGACAAAGGGAGAGATATTGCGTCTATATGTGTGTTTGGATTAGGGAGGGGCATGGAACTTTTCTAATGAAAAGTCAATTTATACCCATAATAAATTGCAAGACTACTTTACTTCATAGTTCTATGAATTGAATTGAATTGAATGTTGGGTGTTTAACGCCCCTTTCAACACGTTTTCAGTCATATAACGGAGTTCACCTATTCATATGTTTCTTGGCTTCTCACACCAGTACTTCATACAACATTTCCACCAAGCAACTGGCTGCTTTCCCACATAGTCTGATAGTCCGTTGGAGGAAGACGAATGACGCTCTTCACAGTGTGACCTTTTTGAAACGTCGGAATGAGAGTTGGCCGAGCTGGGGGTTTGAACTCACAACTCCTTGATTGACAGCCATCGTCGCTACCGGGGCTCGGCTCATAGTTCTATGAAAAATACTACTACAATCCACACATTTTGATTTCTTCAATTCAAATGCGTATGATATGACGACAAGCTACTACATTCACTTACTCTTGGTATAATTTGTATGTTAAACTGTGATTCTCTATCCATTTTTATTGAATTGTACAAACTCATATTGTTTGACTTTTTTCAGGAGTAAATGATGAAACGGAAGGTAAGCAAGGTTAGTGCATATTCCGTCGTCGCAACTTATTTGTTTGTTGTTATTGCTATTCCCGCAGGAGGGAAACAGTGCCATCATAACTCAAGAAAAGAAATCAACAACAACAACAACACACTCGTTTTATATATGGACTTTTCGGCAGTTCGTAGTATTAGTTTGAAGCAAAACGAAATAACGATTAAATTAA
>JASEVX010000003.1:104670874-104716289 GCA_031761405.1 Serripes groenlandicus
TTAAATGTGTGGATTTTTGGCCAGAGATAAAAGCTTAGGTTTAAGTAATTGTTTTATAAGATCATAGTATTTTGAACAGGCTAACAGGAAGTGGTATACTTTTTCTATTACACTCATTTTGCATTTCTATCATATTCTGTCATTTATTGCTAGACATTCGTGTCTACCTATTTTTAATTTGGAAATTATGGTCATACTATTTTATATTTATTAATGTATATTTTATGCAAATATGATTCTACCTCAAAATTGTGTTTATATGTACTCTACAAGGATAATCTGTTTGAGTCATTTATGTTGGCGAGCCATGTCTGTTTGTAAACGTCTAAAACTCTTTTTTTAATAATATCTTTTCGAATATCCCATTCATGCTGATGTGCACTTGTTGTTGTCCTAATTAATTTAGTGATACTTTAATCCTACTATATGCCCAATTATTACTGTTGTATGTTTAGTTATCGTTAGCGTCCTGTTTGAGTATATTATACATTATTTTAATAAGAGTTGGATTATAAAGTTTTAATTGTTTTATCCATAGTTTAAACATAGTCAATATTCGTTCATTTAAGTCAAACTGGTTCAAGATACTTAAAAGGTTATGAATAGCAAAGTTTGAAAGCTGTGCAAGTTTCTTCTGTGTCAGGTTTATATCACCATTTTTAATATGAAATATGTAACTACGATTTAGATAGTAGTGTATAGAGTGCAGTTGTACGTTGTATATCTGCCTAGTTCAAATATCATGGTGTTTGTTTGCTTAGTGTTTATATTTAAACCCCACTACTCACAATATATCCGTAAATCATTGAGTAGTGATTGTAGCGCTATGGGTGTATACATGCGCGAATGGTATTGCGTCGTCTGCAAAGAGGAGTAGGTATAGAAAGAGATCGTTAAGTTTAAATAACCCATCGATTTCGTCGTTGAAGTAAACAGTTAGGTCGTTTATAAAGTAAAGGAATACAATAGTTGAGCTTAGATAGCCATGTTTTACACCGATGTTTGAATTAAAGAAAGACGAGGTTGCAGAGTTAAACCTAACAGCTGATTTTACTGTTTTAAATATCCTTTTGATAGATTGAACATTTTTAGAGCTGAAGTTTTCTTGTATTAGTTTCTAGAAGATAAAAACTCGATTCAATTCATCGAAGCCTTTCTCAAACATTTTGAAAGCACAATTTAACTTTGTATGTGAATGTACTGAATGTGTAATGATAGATTGTAATAGCTACATACGGTCAATTGTTGATTTACCACTCTAAAAACCAAACTTCTATTTTTGCAGTATTATTGATTAAAGGTTTTCCTCTATAGTTCTATGATTCATCAATATCTCCAGTCTTGAATAGTGTTACTATAAAACCAAAACACCAGGAACTTGGATATTCTCCGTTCTGGAATATTTTATTAAAATGTAACAGCACTACCGGTGAAATTTCATCGAGGGCATGTTTATAAACTTCAATTATTGTATCTAATCTGCTACTTTTCATACAGATTCATCAATTCTACTATCCATTAGATTGGAGAATATGATTTTTATTAGTTCATTTGAAAAGGTATCACGCCTTTGTAGCTGTTGACAATTTAAAATTGTCTGACATATATGTTGATCATTTAAGGATAGTTCGTTTTCATATGTTTTCAATAAGAAAAGGTTACACATAACAGGACAATGATCAGAGTCATCCGAGTCGTAAAAAATGAAACATATTTTAACATATCTGTGTTCATGATGTAATAATCTACAACATTTCTACCATCATTTGAAAGATATGTATAATTTCTCTCATAATCATCGAAGAGCCTACCGTTCATGATATGCATGTAAACGTGATCTACAAAAGTGTGTTAAAGATTAACGAAAAGTGTCAAACCTGTCACAATCCTTATTGTTTCTTGGCATATTATAAGTATATGCAGTATAATCAACATCGCCATACACATAGAAAATGTCATCATTTGGTATATAATCCACCAGATCTTTTGTTCTAGCATTTAAGTCGATCGCAATGACTACATTCGCTGATGGATACATATACCGTAATTCTTGGAATTGTTCTTGCATATGTAGTATTCTGTTTGGTTCTGATATATTATCATAAATAGTTGACCCTTCTGGTGAGATATAAAAGAAATAGAAATTACATCATTAACATCATACGGAGACGAAACATTACAGTGTAATATAATATAATTGACCTAATCAACACGTATTCGAGTAATCATCTTGAGATCAACTAATCTATAAGATATAACAACATTAACGCCACCACTATTTCTCTTAGCTTACGATTGTTGGACTCGAACTTTTTTTCGAAGTGAGTAAAACCTACCAATGAATCATCGAATTCCTTGGACTGTTTACCTAAGTCTCATATAAGAAGATTATATCTAAATGCGATATTCAATTAAACCTAAATTATTTACATCTTTTTAAGCCTTGTACATTCCATGTGACAATTCTGAAAATATCCTTAGAGCCTCGACCTGAATCCTGCTGTGAAACATTCACATACACGCGCTCGTTTGTCATTGGTGCTTGTTAGTAACGGGGTCGACTGTCCTCGTTCTCGGTATCCATTGGATGCGCTCCAATTCGACCTCTTCTACCCCCACCCTCCTCGCCCGTGGAAGCACGAGAATTTTGGCAATACTACGTTTTCCTATGACTGTGTAGTATCGTCGTATTTGTAAATAGAGTCATTAACTATGAGTTTGGCAAATCGCACTACAGAATAGTTACCCTTCTCTCTCCTGTAACAGAACTTTCATATCTCTTGCCTATCCGTTTTCACACGTTCTGTATAATTTTTATATTTATTACACTGACATTTATTTGACACTTGTCGGTATTTCGAGACTTTACCATGTTGGCGCCTTCAATTTCAACCGATTCTAATTCTGGATAGTCTAAACTGACTTTGATAACGTTTGTGACTTTGCTTTCGCTTACAATCCATTACTCATTTAATGTTCCGTTTATTCCATGAAATCTCAAGTTGTTACGTCTTGATAATTAAACTTCTGTACAATGGATTTAAGCTGATGTCTTATGGATTGTTTTTCTTGTTGCAAAGTGATGTTTTCAACTTTTAATTCCTCAATAGAGGATATAATACTGATCATTTTATCACTGACACCAGCAATATCGCATACTAAACGTTCAATTGGCTTATCCAAGGTCTGCTTTCTTTTTGTTCATAAACGTGAATATGTCTTTATCATTATACCCCCAAAAATCAAAGTTTTGGGGGGGTATATAGGAGTCACTGTGTCGGTCGGTCGGTCAGTAGGTCGGTCGGTCGGTCGGTCGGTCGGTCGGTCGGTCGCAAGCCATATTTTGTCCGGACCATATCTTAACAATGCAACATAGGATTTGAACGAAACTTCATAGGATGATACAACACATTGAGAGGAAGTGCGGTGTACAGGAACCATAACTATATTTAATCGAAATACAGAGTTATTGCCCTTTGTTATTTTTTCTTATTCGTAGAGTCTTGTCCGGAGCATAACTTTAAAACTAATTGTTGAAATTTAATAAAACTTCACAGGATGATACAACACATTAAGAGGAAGTGCAGTGTACAGAAACCATAACTCTATTCAATCTTAATACAGAGTTATTGCCCTTTGTTACTTTTTCTTGTCCGGAGAATTACTTAATAACTAACAAATGGAACCTAATAAAACTGCAAACAATGGTAGAGCATAATCAAAGGAAGTGCAGTGTACAAAAACCATAACTATAATTTACATAATTACAGAGTTATTGCCCTTTGTTACTTTTTCTTATTCGTAGAGTCTTGTCCAGAGCATAACTTTAAAACAAATTGTTGGAATTTAATAAAACTTCATAGGATGATACAACACATTGAGAGAAAGTGCGGTGTACAAAAACCATAACTCTATTTTATCTAAATACAGAGTTATTGCCCTTTGTTACTTTTTCATATTCGTAGAGTCTTGTCCGGAGCATAACTTTAAAACTAATTGTTGGAATTTAATAAAACTTCATAGGATGATACAACACATTGAGAGGAAGTGCAGTGTACAGAAACCATAACTCTATTTAATCTAAATACATAGTTATTGCCCTTTGTTACTTTTTATTGTCCGGAGAATTACTTAATAACTAACAAATGGAATATAATCAAACTGCATACATTGGTAGAGCATAATCAGAGAAAGTTCTGTGTACAAGAACCATAACTCTAATTTACATAATTACAGAGTTATTGCCCTTTGTTACTTTTTCTTGTTTTGCAGAGTTACGGCCCTTTTACTTATTAAGTTGTTGGTCATATTTTGTCCGAAGCCATATTTTGTCCGGCCTATTTCTTACAAACCACTGGGTGGAATTCAATAACATTTTACATGAAGCCTCTATACCAAGAGGAGATGTGCATATCATAAAGATTTTACAATTGCAGAGTTATGGCCCTTTTGTTGGTCAGTCGGAAGCCATATTTTGAGTCAAGGTGCTGTTTTTGGGGTATTTATCACCTTCAGTGATATTTCTAGTTTTTACTGTTTTTAAATGGATTGACTTTGACCTAGATCTTGCTGCTGATCTGTACCCTGTACAATAATACTGAATTATTGGTGCTCGTCTCAGTTATGTTTGTTGGGATCATTGGGAGTGATATGATACAGTTCGTTGTCTCGTTGTAACGTCCGTTAGCTCACTATAACTACCCTTAGGTTTAGATTCTGAATGTTGCTTCCACGTCACCACTCAAAATGGCAAGTAAGTGCTAGGCCAAACACAAAATCAGTATCAATGTCGTGGACAACATTCCTGTCGCCAGACATATATTCTTGAATACGGTTGATGACTTTGGCGGTTGTGAGAAAAGTCAAATTTGTCCAAGCCATGTACTTATATCAATCCCCATGTCGTATTTTGCCCTGCGTCTCTAGCTCTCGGAAGAAATATCCATCAATAACAAGGGACACAAGAAATGTACCTCAAATATGAATGCCTCCCTATACCAATGAGTTTAATCACTTTGAAGAAAACCCAGTTTAATTTGAATATGCCCATGGGTTTTGGAGTTGACTATGTCAACAACATTCAGACCGGATTCAATTATAACCACTGTCAGTTTTGCAATGCTCGCGTGAAGGTAGGGATTGATAATCACACAAGGAAAGTAGCCAGCATGTTATTGTAGATTTAAGTAGTTTTCTTTGAAATTATTAATTAACACGAGGACCATTATGGTCCTTTTTCGCTCACATGTGTAACAGAACTTAGATAGTTGTACATGAACATTTAAGGAAATCAAGCCCCTTTACACTTTGAAAGCAGTTTAATTGCTCTAGTTGACATTCTGTACTTGTAATATTTGTTAAGATACAATTCTGATAAGTGACCCTATAATCCCTGTTACACTCAACCAGAAAGTGTTAATTACACCTTCTTACCTTGCAAGATCTGTTAAATAAACGGTAATTTATGTCTGATCCTAAACAATGAACCTTTTTCTAATACCTTAAGCACAACATAGGTTTTTGGTAGTGAAATTGGATCTTAGCGACATGATATTTTCTGAGACACTCTTAGCCAATGGCTCTAATGGCTTATGACATTGTGAGTCCTGATCTTTGAAGTGTGTCTCAAAGGGACCCATGTGCTAAAGTATTTTTAAATCGGACGTAAACTTTAGGTCGAGAAGCTTTTTTAGTTCTTACAGTACACATGTAAGGGAAACAAGCTCCGACCCCTGGCGGCAATGTTTTTTAATTGATCGGTATAATTTGAACTATATTGGTAGTGAGACACTCAACGAACACTTTTTTCAAATCGGTCCAGTACTTTCAGAAAAGAAGATTTTTAAAGTTCTGGCAAGTGGACCCCTTTAAATGCGGCAGCAACACAAGTTCTACATTGAGTTCAGTTCATTGAACACGATGCCAGACGGTGAGGGATCACAATAGTTCAACCCGCACTTCGTGCTCAGGTGAACTGAAATATAACATCATGGAGACCTTTTTATACGATATGATCCAATTCGATGCATTAAAACATGAATGTTGTAATGATTACTTCAGGTATAGTTGTGCAAGCATAATTCTAGTAAAGGAATAGTGAACTTTGGCATATTCCATTTAAAGATTAAACAGGAAGGGCAATATGGCCCTATTGGCTCTCCTGAGTCATACTTATGATCAAAGGTGACTAAAATTCAACCGTAAGCACATTAGTATTCTGTTTGATCTTGAAAAGACAAACAATTAATAAGACTAATTTACACGATCATTTGCTTTAAAATGTGACTTCTATAGTATCAATAAGGTTTTCATTGTTACTACTATGTTGACCTTGTTTTTTATTTCAAGTAATCCAACCAAAGTCATGACGGTTGGGTATTATATGTGACTCCAGATCGTTAACAAATGTTTCCTTTGATTTTTTCCAGTGACCTAATATTTTACCCCAAGTAACGCAGTTTCTAACCTGACCTAGAAATAATTTGGAAAAACAGTCTGGCCATTGCATGAAGATTTGATATTGAATGTCTTGTTTACAAGGTTAATTTTGACTTGACTGACTGTGTGGCCTAATTTGTTTACCCACACTGACGAAGATTCGATCTTGTCATATAAATCATCGAAACAATATTCTGACCACTTTCCACGAAGATTGGATATCAAATGTATCCTGATCAATATTCATGATAATTGGATAATGAATGTGGCCTCTTTTAAGTGTTAACATTGTTCCTTGATTTGACATTGTGGCCTAGATTTTGACCCATGGTGACCGAGATTCGACATGATTGAACACACATTCTGACGAATTGAGTGGGTTGCAAATGTCACCTTTATGGCATACATAAGGTTATTTTATGATTTTTCTGGGTGACCTAGTTTTAAACCCGAGGTAATGCATATTCGACTTTGACGTAGATTTTATAAAAACATACATTCTGATCAAATTTCATAAAGTTCCATCGAATAGTGCAAACTCCATTGCATACACATGGCTTCTCTATGATTTGACCGGGTGACCTAGTTTTTATTACCTCAGATGACCCATATTCAGATTTGACCAAGGTTTTATGAACAAAATCATTGTGACCATGTTTCATGAGGATCCAATGAAACTGCAACCTTAATTGCATACATAATGTTTTCTGTGCTTTGATCTGGTGACATAGTTTTTTAACCCCAGGTGACCAATATTCGAGCTCGACCTAAATTCCACCCAGCAGTCATTCTGATTATGATGCATGAAGATCCAGTGATAAATGCAGCCTACAATGCATATACAAGCTAAAGGGTGGACATACGTAGGCCACCAGGTGATCACAATAGCAAACCTTGAGCACTTTGTATGAACGTCCTGACTGTGTTACATATAATGCACGGAAATACAACAACAAAGATCAGATAAAAAAAAACAATAAGATGACCGTGATGGTCTTAAATCGATCGCCCGAATGATGGTATAGTAGCAAATGTATAAATGCTTATATAGGTTAAAATTTAATTGAGAATGGAATGAAACTGCAAGGAATGAACACTGTAAATAGTTTATCAGTAAAGGACAATTGTTATAAAGCATTGAATCTTCGAATAATTTGAAAGAGGACCCTCAAAGGAACATTTCTGTGAAGTTAACTTGATATCGGTGCATTGGTTTAGGAGATGTCGTTTGAAGCTAATTGTTTTACCCCTTTTCTTATGTTTCCTACTGGCTATGTTTTTTCAACCGATCAGTATGGCATGAGCGTTGAACAATTATGCAGAGGGACACTGAATTAACAATTCTGCTAAAATTGTCTTGAAATCAGACGAGTACTTTCAGCAAAATGGAATTAAAATGTTTTGTCATCTTGCCCCTTTTCTTTAGTTATTGCCCTTTGTTACTTTTTATTGTCCGGAGAATTACTTAATAACTAACAAATGGAATCTAATCAAACTGCATACATTGGTAGAGCATAATCAGAGAAAGTTCTGTGTACAAGAACCATAACTCTAATTTACATAATTACAGAGTTATTGCCCTTTGTTACCTTTTCTTGTTTTGCAGAGTTACGGCCCTTTTACTTATTAAGTTGTTGGTCATATTTTGTCCGAAGCCATATTTTGTCCGGCCTATTTCTTACAAACCACTGGGTGGAATTCAATAACATTTTACATGAAGCCTCTATACCAAGAGGAGATGTGCATATCATAAAGATTTTACAATTGCAAAGTTATGGCCCTTTTGTTGGTCAGTCGGAAGCCATATTTTGAGTCAAGGTGCTGTTTTTGGGGTATTTATCACCTTCAGTGATATTTCTAGTTTTTACTGTTTTTAAATGGATTGACTTTGACCTAGATCTTGCTGCTGATCTGTACCCTGTACAATAATACTGAATTATTGGTGCTCGTCTCAGTTATGTTTGTTGGGATCATTGGGAGTGATACGATACAGTTCGTTGTCTCGTTGTAACGTCCGTTAGCTCACTATAACTACCCTTAGGTTTAGATTCTGAATGTTGCTTCCACGTCACCACTCAAAATGGCAAGTAAGTGCTAGGCCAAACACAAAATCAGTATCAATGTCGTGGACAACATTCCTGTCGCCAGACATATATTCTTGAATACGGTTGATGACTTTGGCGGTTGTGAGAAAAGTCAAATTTGTCCAAGCCATGTACTTATATCAATCCCCATGTCGTATTTTGCCCTGCGTCTCTAGCTCTCGGAAGAAATATCCATCAATAACAAGGGACACAAGAAATGTACCTCAAATATGAATGCCTCCCTATACCAATGAGTTTAATCACTTTGAAGAAAACCCAGTTTAATTTGAATATGCCCATGGGTTTTGGAGTTGACTATGTCAACAACATTCAGACCGGATTCAATTATAACCACTGTCAGTTTTGCAATGCTCGCGTGAAGGTAGGGATTGATAATCACACAAGGAAAGTAGCCAGCATGTTATTGTAGATTTAAGTAGTTTTCTTTGAAATTATTAATTAACACGAGGACCATTATGGTCCTTTTTCGCTCACATGTGTAACAGAACTTAGATAGTTGTACATGAACATTTAAGGAAATCAAGCCCCTTTACACTTTGAAAGCAGTTTAATTGCTCTAGTTGACATTCTGTACTTGTAATATTTGTTAAGATACAATTCTGATAAGTGACCCTATAATCCCTGTTACACTCAACCAGAAAGTGTTAATTACACCTTCTTACCTTGCAAGATCTGTTAAATAAACGGTAATTTATGTCTGATCCTAAACAATGAACCTTTTTTTTAATACCTTAAGCACAACATAGGTTTTTGGTAGTGAAATTGGATCTTAGCGACATGATATTTTCTGAGACACTCTTAGCCAATGGCTCTAATGGCTTATGACATTGTGAGTCCTGATCTTTGAAGTGTGTCTCAAAGGGACCCATGTGCTAAATTATTTTTAAATCGGACGTAAACTTTAGGTCGAGAAGCTTTTTTAGTTCTTACAGTACACATGTAAGGGAAACAAGCTCCGACCCCTGGCGGCAATGTTTTTTAATTGATCGGTATAATTTGAACTATATTGGTAGGGAGACACTCAACGAACACTTTTTTCAAATCGGTCCAGTACTTTCAGAAAAGAAGATTTTTAAAGTTCTGGCAAGTGGACCCCTTTAAATGCGGCAGCAACACAAGTTCTACATTGAGTTCAGTTCATTGAACACGATGCCAGACGGTGAGGGATCACAATAGTTCAACCCGCACTTCGTGCTCAGGTGAACTGAAATATAACATCATGGAGACCTTTTTATACGATATGATCCAATTCGATGCATTACAACATGAATGTTGTGATGATTACTTCAGGTATAGTTGTGCAAGCATAATTCTAGTAAAGGAATAGTGAACTTTGGCATATTCCATTTAAAGATTAAACAGGAAGGGCAATATGGCCCTATTGGCTCTCCTGAGTCATACTTATGATCAAAGGTAACTAAAATTCAACCGTAAGCACATTAGTATTCTGTTTGATCTTGAAAAGACAAACAATTAATAAGACTAATTTACACGATCATTTGCTTTAAAATGTGACTTCTATAGTATCAATAAGGTTTTCATTGTTACTTCTATGTTGACCTTGATTTTTATTTCAAGTAATCCAACCAAAGTCATGACGGTTGGGTATTATATGTGACTCCAGATCGTTAACAAATGTTTCCTTTGATTTTTTCCAGTGACCTAATATTTTACCCCAAGTAACGCAGTTTCTAACCTGACCTAGAAATAATTTGGAAAAACAGTCTGGCCATTGCATGAAGATTTGATATTGAATGTCTTGTTTACAAGGTTAATTTTGACTTGACTGACTGTGTGGCCTAATTTGTTTACCCACACTGACGAAGATTCGATCTTGTCATATAAGATACAAACAAAAATCAAGTCATGCGTTCTTATGTGGATTTATATGTCTCCACGTATAACGTTTGATTCCTTGATTTATTAGTGTAAAGGGATCGAACAGTTCTCTCTGTGTGATCAAACCATTCAAAAGGATGTGTGACATTTCATTATTCAGATTTTTATAATTGTGATAATCTAGAGATGTCTTTTGTACTAAATTAAAGTCTCAACATAATATATAAGAGTCATGATTTGATCTGTTACCGATATGGAGGTTTCGTGTTCTTTGTCACCTTGTATCCCTGTAATGCGAACGTTATTACGTTTACTGTATTGTTCAATATAGATCGTTATTCGGTTTTCTAGATGTCCATTGTTTCTAAAATTCATTCATCAGCTTTGTATTTTACGCTTTCTGGTTTTCAACTTCTTCACTTAACTAGATTTTTTTCAAGATTTCAATGTTTATTTAAGCAGCCAATTTGGTATAGCGTGGTTGATTGATCTCAACTGGTGTCAAAATTAATTTTCAGCATTCATAGACTAAACACAATGAAACCATGTACACGTATACAATTAACATACGGTCATTGTATCTTAGTAGATACCATCCTGTCAAGTAACGAAAAAGCCATTTGTATGAAAATGCCATTGCAAATAAAAGATTGACTTAGTTGTAAGCTGTTTTCAAACATGATATTTCAAAACATGTACATGTATACGCTATTTTCAAAGTATGCTTTGTTGCAAGGGTCGCCCAGTAAATAATCTGATTAATAGTAGATTTGTTCTGTTATCCTGCCAATGCGGAATTTTTAAAATGGACTAGTCCGGGTTTGCTTTTGCAAGATGATTAAATCGCAAATTCTAGGATAAATAAGATGAGACAGAGCTGAGTTGACAGATGTATAGTGCGTGGGAAGACGGTGGTAATGGGATAGCTGACTATAGCTTCACAGAACTGATTGCCAATTGTCAAAGGTTAAACACACTGAAACCATATATTGGTTCCCAATACAGATAGGTTCCTATTCTTCATCAGTATGACTTTGTTTTTCTACCTTTGTTTTAATATCATAATGTGTAGCCAAACAGCCAATACTATAATTATACCAAGATTAATGAAATATTGACTTCAGGTTTAGTTATTTCCCCACATGCATGTACACTAAAAACATATGTTTCTGTTTTAGGTTGGTATCCAGACCCTGAAGACAATGGAAATCACAAAGGGGAAGCAGAACAAGATAATTTGACAAAAGGTTTGATAAACCTAGTTACAAAAGAAACGATACATATGTGTTTTGACACGTCACATTTGAAAGAGTCAAACGCGCGTTTTAGCCGGGTCAATAGGAGGATCAATATGTCAATGTTTAATTGAGCTTTCAACTGTATAAATCATGGTTAAATAGCGTGTATGCGGCAGGTGGTTCTATATTGGCAGTTTTCTATCCTTATTCTTAAAGATTGACATGTAATGAAGTAACCTTTGCAATATATATATACCATGGTAAATTATTGACTTACTTCCAGTTTAGCTTGTTTCGCAATCGATGTAAAATAAGTAAGTATGAACTTATGCTGTCAATTATATTTTGTAAGTAAGACTTGTTCAGCTTTACATTTAGAATAGTCAATATCCAATTATAGCTTGTCTTAATATTTCAATGTTGATTTAAGCAGCCAATATGATAGCGCCTGGTTGATTGCTCTATACTGGTGCCTGCAGCTTCGAAAGAATTTCCAGCATTCAAAGATTAAAAACATTGAAATCATGTACACGATCACAATTTATATACGGTCATTGCATAATAGTAGATACCAGCCTGACAAGTAACGAAACAGGCATTGATATGAAAATGCCATTGCAAATGAAACATTGACTTAGATTTAAGCTGTTTCCAAACATGATATTTCAAAACGTGCGCATGTATACGCATTTTGTCAACATATGCTAAGTTGCATGGATTGACCAATAAAGAATCTGTTTAAAGGTAGACATGGTCTTTCATCCTGCCAATTCGGAATTTTTTAGATGGACAAGTCCGGCTTTGCTTTTGCAAATTTAAATAGCAAATTATATTATAATGAAGATGAGACTTAGTTGAGCAGACAGCCGTATAACGCATGGGAAGACCCGCGGTAATGGGGTAGCTGACTATACTGGTGGCACTGGCTTCACAAAGCCGATTTCCAAATGTCAAAGTTTAAACACACTGAAGCCATATAAACGTACCCAATTAAGATAGGTTAATTTTCATCATCAGCATACATTTGATTTTCTACCTTTGTTTTAATGTCATTATGAGTAACCAAATAGCCACTACTAAAACAATATCATGATTAATGAAATATCGACTTCAGGTTTAGTTATTTCCCCACATGCATGTTAACCAAAAACATATGTTTTTGTTTTAGGTTTGTATCCAGACCCTGAAGACAATGGAAATCCCGAAGGGGAAGCAGAACAAGGTAATTTGATAAAAGGTTTGATAAACTAAGTTAACAAAGAAACGATACATATGTGTTCTGACACGTCACATTTGAAAGAGTCAAAAGCCCATTTTATCAGGTTCAATAGGAGGATCAATATGTCAATGTTGAATTTAGCATTAAACCGTATATATCCTGGTTAGATGGCATGTATGCGGCGGCTGGTTCTATATTGGTGGCATTTTTCTATCCTTATTCTTAAAAAATGACATGTAACGATGAGGTAACCATTGCAATATATATATATATATATATATAATTACCATGGTAAATGAATGAATGACTTCCGGTATAGTTTGTTTCGCAATCGATGTAAAATAAATAAGTATAAATTTACGCTGTCAATGATATTTTGTAAGTTGGACATGCTCCGCTTTGCATTTAGAATAGTCAATATCCAATTCAAGATTGTTTTAAGAATTCAATGTTGATATAGGCAGCCAATATGATATAACCTATTTGGTTTCTATACTGGTGCCAGCAGCTTCACAAGCATTTAAAGCATTCAAAGATTAAACACATTGAAACCATGTACACGTATACAATTAATATACGGTCATTGTATCATATTAGATACCATAATGCCAAGTAACGAAACAGCCATTTCTATGAAAATGCCATTGCAAATAATAGGTTGACTTAGATGTAAGCTGTTTCCAAACGTGATATTTCAAAGCATGCACATGTATTTTTGGTTTGGTATTTTACTCTTTCAGCTTTTTAATTTATTAACTTTACAAGTTAGTTCTTTTCCTAGTTTTTCGTTTTCCTTACTAATTTCAAATTCATCGCTCTCCAATTTCTCTATTAGATATATAACAGACCCCAGCAGCTTATCCTTGAGACTTTCAACCGTTTGTTGAATGATTCTTCTAACTTTTCTTTGGCTGCTGGTCATAAGAATTCGTTTTATCATTATTAGAGATAATATGCTTATATTTGGACTATAATGGTGTGTACATTTTCTTACTCAATGTAACCAAAACTGTACATCCAGTTTGTAAAATCCCGTACATCAAAGTTGTACTCTTCGTATATCATTGGCTTCATTCCTAACAATAATGGGTGCTATAACTTGTTATTTCGCGTTTCTGTCTGGTATTGAAATAGTAACGTTATCTAATTGGTTTTTATAAATAGATAAACGAGCTTCTATATTTTCAGCCGGATGTATAGCACCTGGAGACGGTCTTGGTATGTACACAGTCTTACATATTGTATATCTAAGTGATACCATCGAATAATAACATGATAGGGGTTTTATTTCAGAAGACGCCAACGCTCATATTCATCATGCTGTTTGTTGATAATTAATAAGTCAATGCATTCGGATAGGATGACGCTGTTCATATACACACTACAGATATTTGAAATTGATACACGTACCCCCTCCATACGATAATTAACGTAAGAACATGTAAGCCCGTTTTACTGTTTTTATTGATTGATAAGGGTTAAACGCCGTTTTGAACATATTTTCTGTCATATCACGGCGGCCACTCATGCGACTCCTGGCTCTCTCATATCAGTACTCAAAACAACATACCTTCCAAGCAACTGGCTTCTTTCCACATAGACTTTTAGCCTATTGGTGTAAGACGAATGACGCATTTCACAGTGACTCTTGTCAAACGTCGGAAAGAATGTTGGCCGAGCTGGCATTCGAACTAACAACCCCTGGATTGACAGCCCGCGTCGCTACCGACTGAGTTACCGGGGCCCATTTTAAAATGTCCACATAACATTACTACTACAGTATAAATACACGGTAATATAGTATAAGCTCCAAACAAAATTCAAGGGTGTTTCCTATTAAACCTATAAACCCTCAGCTGTTTTGCGAAGACATGTGTAATACATTACGATGTGATCACAAACAAACGCTTACCAAATTTTATACAAATCAATGTTCTGAATTCCGATTCACCAATAGTAAGCAAACAGCCCAACTAGAACGCGGCAATAAGATAAAAAGGGATGGGACCCTTATGTACATAAATCAAACATAATGCAAGTAGCACTGTTCAACTAGACTTCCATTACATTTACCGTTATAACTGATAGAATGTCCTGACGATACACTGGATGAAGAAAAGAAGGAAGATCGAAAAGAACAAATATATTTGAAAGAACAGTTGAAAGAAAAGGTATTTGTATTATAAATTAGTGATATGTTTCAATTCTTTTTTTAAGATTATAGGATATCAATTCTGCATTCTTGTCGCGGTAAAATTGTTTTTTTGAAACTTGCCAGTAGACACCTTTTAAAACATCATAGTAAAAGATGAAAACCCCGACTCATTTAACATACTATTTCCTCTGAATCGCTCACCTGAATATTTCATTTGTGACCTTGTACTTGACAACCAATTTGAAAACAGTGACCAAGATTATAAAAGAGGCACTGCTCCGACAACATTATAACAAGAGGGCCATGGTGGCCCTTGATCGGTCACCTGATTTAATATAACTTGGTAAATGGTCACCCAAGGATCATTTGTGCCAAGTTATTTCAAAATCAGGCTTATACTTTTGACAAGATTTCTTTTTTAATTTCTTCAATATATATTCATACAAGGAAATCAAGTCCCACCCGATGGCACCATACTTTTGAACGGATCAGAATAATTTGAACAATCTTGGAAGTGGGTCACTCAAGGAACATCAGTGCCAAAGGACTTTTGGATATGAAGATTTTTTAAATTTCCATTTTACACATATAAATAAACCAAGACCCGTCCTAATTTCTGATGACCCGTGATGGGAAAAGGGCGAACGCATTGACCTCGAAAAAGTATAGTTTCTTATGTAATTGAGTTAATGTCCGACATACATCATATGTTTTCAAGCCCAGTTATAGCGGTACATGTTTGTATCAATCAGAATAAGCAAATCGTCCAAAAGCGATGTGGTTTCTGAGGCGTGGGTATCGACTAAAATATTTTCTTTTCTGTTATTATATTTGATCATCATATTAAATATTGGATATTTGATAATAAAATTAAACATTGGATATTTGATCTTCAAATTAAACATTATATATTTGATAATCAAATTAAACATTGGATATTTGATCATCGAATTAAACATTGGATATTTGATAATCAAATTAAACATTGGATATTTGATAATCAAATTAAACATTGGATATTTGATTATCAAATTAAACATTAAATATTTGATCATCGTATTAAACATTGGATATTTGAGCATCATATTAAACATTGGATATTTGAAATCATTACATTCATGCATAGTGATAAAATATCCCATATTTATTCAGCAATCACCTGGAAATACATTGCCTGCAGAATCAGCAGGTGTTATGGCGAAACTTGAGGTAGTGGGCAAAAAAGAAGAACACGTGCAACAACAAGAAGGCAAAGTTTCTGCCAAACCTCACGACGAAATATTAAGAAAATGCCTCAGAAACATGACTAATGATGTGGAGGTATGTTATACAGGTCTTCACACACACACACATATATATATATATATATATATATTTATTTATTCATTTGAATCAGACTTGTTAGGGACTACCTGCAGAGCTTAAATGATTTAAACAGGAACGTGCAATGTATTGGAAATGTAATATTTTTCGAAACAAAGATACATGTATATACAAACGCACTTGTACCTTATTCAATAGTACACGTTAGCATTCTACAGAATACGTAAAGCATATACCGAGTGTTAACTCGACTTGAAGTTCTTAATCTGACCTATGCAAACTCAACAAATCATATACAGGTTACTGGTAAGGAGGCTCTAAATATACACAAATACAAATGTAACTTACAACCGAGGGGAATTCATCACAGTATTCAATGAATTACTCTGACCTTTGAAAGAAAACGGTTACATATTATAGTGTATTGTTTTGTTATGGGATTTATTGTTGACAATAAGTTCAAATAAACCTACTGATATGCTTATTCTAAAGGCACTTTTTTTTCTCAATAATAAGCAAAGAATTTTGCACAAAGAAATTGTACAGTATGCAGGAATGATAAAAACATATTGGCATGAACTAATATCCTCACTCAAACACAAACAGCACCTTTCACTACAAATTCGGCAGTGAAACTAAATGATTCTATTCACCTATAGAAAAAACAAGCTAACTATGTGTTTATTATAATGTCAGCCCTACTAAAGTCAAAGTAATTTCTTTGAATTGGCATGTTAACTTCCCGAACCCCATCACTTTTGCGAGCCTACTGACAGACAGGAAACTGGTAGCATTATTTAACTAGCTGACGGCTCATCGACCTGCCAAATCATGTACCTTATTGTTACCACCAATAACTTGCTCTCGAAGGGAATATCAATTAATACCATCTGTAACGCTATTGAACTTGAAAGCCTAAGAAAAGAGTTTGCTCCTTATGATTTGACTCAACGCTATTATAAGCAGTATTTCAATTATATCAAAATGACAAGCTATTTACATGACTGTCTTGCACCAGTACTCCATACAACTATTCACATATAAAAGGTTTTATTTCCACAAAGCTTTTTAAAGTCAATGCTAGATACGATTTTTTGAATGAGAACACATGCTCCCTGTCAATAAACATTAACCTTCTTTAATCAATTAATTCAAATCGTTATGGACAGACATACGTACATATTACGAAGAGTAAATCCAAAAGTTAAGCCTGCTACGGCACTTGACACATAGCAATAGACGTTTGTCATAGCGACTTAAGTAAATCGTCAGGAAGAATGTTGGACGAGTTGGTATTTGTATCTACAATCCTGGAGTTAAGACATTTTTGTTTCTAAATCAGACTCCGGATCTCGTTTCTTACTTGTTATGGTTTATTATGAAAAGGGATAGAGATGTAGTAGATGCATGTCACTTCTTAAGTAATTAAATGAACGTATCATTTAATTTATGGGGATGTTCTTGATGACCTGGAAGTATACATTTGGTGTTTTATACGATGAAAACTTTATATAACTTTCGTTCAGGAACTAGAAATATCACGGAATAGTTGTGAGGTTACGGATGATCAGTCAACGGAAGACAGGGTCTGCAAAGTGAAAGAATGCAGATGCCCCTGTCATAGATATAATAAAAACAAGAGCAGTCGCCGAGATTTCAAACATCACCGCACAAATAATTTACCTAAAAACGAGCGTATGAGTGGAAACAGTAGACACAACACGTCAGCAGGTACTGTAATGACTTGTTTTACTGTAAAAAAGATAGTGTTCTTATTCACATATAAATACATATATCAGCAGTGTCAGGTACTGGTATATATGTGTTAGCTAATGTCACATATATCATAAAGTTGTTTAGGGTTATTTTGTTGATTCACACTTGTTTCAAAAAGAGTAGAATAGTGTTTTGTCCCGGAGGTTTGCTCATTCATAAAACACTCGCCTCAAAATCGAAGGTTCACCCGTTTTAGTCTGTTTGGCTTATAAAGGTTGTCAATCGACAATAGCCCTTAAAAGCCGTTTAAATGTTTTAATTATTCAGCAACCTGAAATGATCCAACCTTGCTCGTTCCTTGGAACAAGCCTCTTCGTCTTAAGGCGAAAACTCTTCAAAATCCACATCAATGATAAATACCCTCCTATTATATGAACCATATCATGCGAAAACTTACATTCGGAGGTATTGTCATAACACGTATAAACGACCATACCGTCCATGCGACCCAAAATTCCTGTCCGGGCTGTATTTGCCACATGCTTGAATGGATTTTGATATTACTTCACACAATTATTCTCCATAACAAGATGATGTGTCATGTACATCACCCAGCCAGCTACTCCTAAAAATCAATTTCGTTTCCGTGCTGTATCTTCCACACGCTTGAATGTTTTTTGTTATTACTTCACACAGGTATACCCCATAACAAGATAATTTTGTAACGCTCATCACCCAGCCACCTTCTCCCAAGGTCACGGTCATAGTTAGGACTAAAACGTTTTACAACTGCAATTTCGTGTCCTGGCTGCATCTTTCACTTGCTTGAATGAATTATGATATTACACTCACACAAATATTCTCCATAACAGGATGATGTGTCAAGCACATCACCAAGCCACATGCTCACAAGGTCAATCTCACATTTTGGGCCCAAACATTGTCCGTCAGCAATTTCGTGTCCGGGCTGTTTCTTCCACATTCTCGAATGGATTTTGATATTATTTTACACAACTATTTTCTATACACAATGTGCTGTCTTCGTCCGGTAGGGGACATTTGTATTGCTTGTTATACTTCACTTACTTGTTGTTATGGTTTAGTTCGTTTGTGGTCATAAATCTTCAATGGTGCTTATACGATTTGATGGTGAACAGGGAAGATCCTGTTATGAGTGCATGCAGGCTTATATTCTTGTGACGTGGTCAATATATAATAACTGGCTACATATTTAGGAAGCGAAAATTGGTTCGACAATTAATTTCTTACTTATTAGCTAAACCAAAGTTTAGGGTATTCACTGAGGTTTTAAATACTCACAACAAAGGTCAAGGAGAACAAATTATTATGAATATCTTAGAACATGAATATGCCCCTAATCTTTAGCTTCCTACCACCTTAATTTGAAATTCTTCCTCGAGATAACTGATTTCCATGGACTGAGAATGTTGTAACATTCTTAATGATTGTTCTATTGTGTTTCATGACTTCTTAACATTCCTTAAATATCTTACCTACTCTGACTTCGAGGTCAAAAGTGCAATGCTTCACATCTAACTAAGTAGCAAAGCAGTATAAGTGTCCCTTTTAGTAAACGCATCGCTGCATGAATATATTTCTCATGTGTTTTGCAGAAGAGTTTCACTCCGGGTTATGGCCACATGAACGACTTTCTCAATAATGTTTATATGAATTGGAATAGTTCAGAATGTTTCGAACATAAGCATGCTAGCACTTTCCTGTCTAAAGCATAGTTTGCTATCATCGGGTTGTTGTTGTAGTCTATGAGAGTGGAAAATAAAATAAAAAGATTTACATTCATATGCCACCTTATCAGATATAGCGTTCCTGAATGATTTTCTCATATCCCAATTATTACGTACAGTATTGTACTATAGTGTAATGTAGTGTAGTGAATTTTTATTTCCACATTGTATATGGTGTATTGAATATCTTATGGTATTCTAGTCAAAGGCATATTAACACTTTCATATCTAAAAATAGTGCGACATCAATAGACTTCTGTCTTAGTATATGAGGGTGGGAAATACACAATGAGTGCTTTCATTCAAATGATTGAAAGCATAACATCAGGTAAAGTGTTTGTGAATGTTTTTTCTTTTATTGCAACACTGTTATGTACTGTAATACTTAAGGGTATTCTAGACAAAGGCATGTTAAAACTTTCCTATCTAAAAGATAGTATGACATCAATCATATTCTGTTTCATTTGTCATGATTAATGGCTCGCGTGGAGGCTATACAAACAATCTATTTGTCATTGTACCTTTTTTTTCCCCCTCAATTTCTTCAGTGCCAGCAACGCATATGATTCTGACGGTACATTGTCTTTTCTTAATTTGCGTCAACACATAGTACTAATTATGACGTTGAAGAAATTATTACGTAGACGGTGTCTTTTCTTAATTTGCGTCAACACATAGTACTAATTATGACGTTGAAGAAATTATGACGTAGACGGCGATTTCTATGTAAGCCTTCTATAACACCGTATTTTAGGTAAACAATGCCAAATGTCGGTTAACCCGTAACAGTAATACTAGTTTAACTCGTGTTGAAATGAATAACGAGTGAAATTGCACGCAATAAAACACATATCAGATTCATTGTTTACATGCCTTAACCGAGTAGGTATTATTTTATTTAATAATTTCCTCTAGAAATATTTGTAGCTCACTAGAATATGAAGTGTTCAAGCTGATGTATTTGCGATCGCTCCATCGTTCGTCGTGTGCAGTCTGTCGTCCATCAACATTTTCTCCTCTGCAACCAGTGGGTCTATTTGGATGAAACTTCACATAAAGAATCCTCTGATTCATCTCACTAACACTTCATAGTTTGGTTTATCCATGCAGAATTCTGGTTTCCATGGCAGATGTTCTCCTCCAAGACCGTTTGGCTGATTTTCAAAAGTTCCTATTTATGCAGAAATATTCATTTGGTCACCTTCTATCGAATTCCCTCAAGCCATGTTGATTCGTCGAAAATCGTGGCCACCAGGGGGCGGCTGTTTTTGTTTTATACGGCTATATAGTGGACACTAAAGATCTTCTTCTCTGAAAGTGTATCGCTAAATTCCAAATAATCTTTGTAGAAAATTTCCTAGGGTGTTTCTAGTGTGACCCTTTTCCAGATTAGATAAGGCCATGTTGATTGGTCTAAAATCATGGTTGTCAGGAGCGGGATTGTTCTGCATTATATGGTTAAGAGTGAAAACTTTAAAAAATCTTCATCTCTGATAGTATCTGGCCAATTTTCAATTATTTTTTTTAGAAATGTTATTGATTATTTCAAGCCATTTTGATTAGTAAAAGTAGCTTGGACTTAATGACAACATAGGGTATGGGGAATATCGCTTTGTGGCAGTGGAACTATACTGATCCTCTTGTTTTAGCTTACCTGACCGCAAAATGAGTTTATGTGGTTGGCATTTCAAATCACATTGCATTACTCAGGTGAGCGCTCCAGGGCCATCAATGTTCTTTAAATCCAATTAAAACTTAGGAATATCAATGATTGTTCATTAACCTTTTTTTAACACAATTTTACATACATGGTACAGGAAAGTTCATACACATTTCCTATGGACGGAACAATGCCGTCGATTTATTTACCGTTATCAATCACTGCTTGCGTTAACTAGCTACAACCTAAAGTTGGTATTCTCTCTCTTGTAGGTGGTGCCGGAGGCGGTGGGTCATCAGGTGATGATTCTAGCTCTGGAAGTGATTCCGAGTCTCTTCCCAAGCATGGTAAACCAATTAAATATTCGCAAATCATGTACAACAAGACATAAATCTCTGTGTCAACATTACAGACTGAATACATTTTAAAATGATCTACAAACGACTGGAAGAGTTTCTTGGCATATTAAGTCAATTGAATTCATACTAAAGAAAGAGTGAAAAATAAGGAAGAAATACCTAATTGCAAATGTTAAGGAAAACTACTTTTTCTCATATTTTATTCCGCAAAATACCGCTTTTAAGGATGGCTGTCATCCGTTCCATATTCAACACATTTAATAATTAATAATTAATAAACGGGTTTTCGGAGTTACTACGTTCCTAATAACACCGGCAACTCCGCCGTAACAAATAGTTATAAGCGGAGTAAATTCACGCCAAACGGATGGTCTGACAAAAGCACTCACAGTACTGATGGGACGGTTGTGTTGGTATTCGTAAATGAAGGTCAGACAGGCGATTGCAAGTGTATTTACACACGAGATGTTTGTCAAATATGAATGCCTTCTTTTACCAAGGAGGTTAGTCACTTTGAAAAAGGAGTTTAATTTTAGTATGACCAGATTCCATTATAACCACTGCCAAGTGTGCAATGCTGGTCTGATGGGTGGGTTGATACTCACACAAGGGATGTAGCCAATATGTTATTGTAGATTTAAGTGTTAAGAACTTTCATAACTGAAGGTGTTAATCTCACAGTCTTAACTAGCAATATGTGTGTAATAAACGGTCAGTTATGTCTGATCCTAAACAATGAACCTTTTTTTCTGATAGTTTAAGCACAGATGATTTTTGCAGCGAACTTTTGGAGTGAAGATTTTAACCATATGCATTTCGATCTGAGTCACTTTTAGCCAATGGATAATGAAGTCTAATTAACATGATTACTTGCTTTAAAATGTGACCTCTATAGTATCAAAAAGGTTTTCCTTGGAACTGATCTGTTAACCTTGTATTTAATCAAAGGTGATCCACACACACACTTTGACCACATTTCATGACGATTGGGTATTATATGTGCCACCAGACCGTTAACACAGTTTTCATTTGATTTGTTCCAGTGACCTATTGTGTACATACACATGCAACCGCCTGTCTGACCTTAATTTACGAATACCAACACAACCGTCCCACCAGTACTTTAAATGCTTTGATCTTTCAGGGAAATGAATATCACAGTGGCAAATTCGCAGACTATTATTTTTATAAATATATTTAGAGTTACATGAATAAAATTGCTTAGAGGATTTATAACATCAAACTGTATTGAAATCAGTATTTTAAGTAATATTCGTTGAGACTTATGCAATTCAATTAAACCAATTATTTTTCAGAAAAACGAAAACCAAGTGACAGAAAATTGCATCGTAATAAAAACATTAAGCAATGGGATGATGCAATAAAAAAAAAGGATGAGGATGCCATAAGAGAACTATTGAAAGCAGAGAACTTGCCGAATTCAGGCCAAATAAGAGATGCATTAAAAGTATTTGGTAGAGAATCAGTTGCCATGACACAAATTTGCCGTGACGTGAGTCGCAGGATACTAAATCAAGATGATGAAATTGTTAGAGTGGAACCAGCATATGAATCCCCGGGTTGGCATGATGTAACTTTCATAGTTTACTTGAAACAGCCTCAAACAAATTTAAATTATGCAGATTTAGAATTTAAAGTAGTAGAGAGAGTAATAGGACAATATTCGTCAGAAGGAAAAGACATAGTTGATAGAGAAGTCAAGGAACACTTACAGTTCACTTTAGAGGAATCAAATAGGCTACGAACATGTCTAGAAAAACATTCCGAGACACTGATGGAAAAACATAGCAATTTACAAATGATATCAGCAAGTCATTTTAAATCAAAGAATTATGGAAATGAAGACCTAAAAAAGACTATGTGTGTAGTATTTTATGTAAGAGATAAAGGATATATTCCTTTAACGCAGGAGCGTTTGCCGAACAATTTGGATGGAATACCTACAGATATAAGAGAAGGAGGATTCGAGTTTCTGTCAAATGCTGATGAAAGACATACACACCTTAAGATGGGATGCGAAATTGCAAGTGATAGTCTATGCAGTGGAACCATTGGCCTATTTCTGAAACAAGAAGGCTACACTTATTGTTTGACAGCTGCACACGTGTTGGTTAATCCTCCTAAAGATAATATAACCCCGTCAAGGACATATGGTTGTGAGGATCCCATAAATGTCTATCAACCAAACCCTTCGCGATCAACATCTGAACCGTTTGGTTCTCGTTGTATTTCCAAATACAGAAAGGGAGGAGGTGATGTCCCTGGCATCGATGCAGCTACTATATTAATACAAGACGAGAGCAGATTGCCTAATTCAGGAGAATTTCCAGGATCAGGTAAGTGCTATGTCCACAATTATGCTTTACATGAAATAAATTCGATCTATCTTATGGTTTACAATTTTTTTTTGTCTCGGCCACGATAGTGGAGTCAGTTTTACGGCGACGGGCACATTTACAAATAACTATATCTTAGCAACCCCTGCTGGAATTATTGGTTCTCTCTTCTAGAGACCCTTAAAGTCGGTCTTCGTTTCTGTCCGTTTGTTTGTTTGTTTGTTTGTTTGCGGCAAGCGTAGCGCCAAAACTATTCAACGGATTTCGACCAAACTTGGTATGGATGAACGGTCTAGGCTCTAGTTGTTCCTTTTGTAGAATGGTTTCCCGTACTTTTGCACGAGGAGAAGAAATATTCAATTGAATTTGACGCTGTTCTCGCGACAACTCGATAGCTTGTTTCATTATTCGTGCGGTGTCGTGAGAGTAGAGAAAAGAGAGAACCATCGTCGCAGTATGCTTGTTCTGAATCTTTGTCAGATACATTGTTTGGTCATGGGACATCATTCATCGTCAAATGTTCAAGTTCAAGGTCATTATTTGGCAGAACTTGACCTTGGTTAGGTAACTTAACTTCAAAACTTAACCTTGGTTATATCTCAGCAACCGCTGCTGGAATTTTCTGAAACTTTTTCAGATGTATTGTTGGGTCATGGAACATCATTCAACGTCAAATTTATGAAGGTCGAGGTCATAATTTGACAGCGCTTGATCTTGGTTAGGTAACTTAACCTTAAAACGTAACCTTGGTTATATCTCAGCAACCCCGACTGGCATATTTCTGAAACTTCGTTAGATGTATTGTCGGGTCATGGAACATCATTCAAGGTCAAGGTCATAATTTGGCAGAACTTGACCTTGATTAGGTAACTCAACCTTGGTTATATCTCAGCAACCCATTCTGACATTTTTCTGAAACTTTGTCAGATGTATTGTTGTGCCATGGGACATGATTCAACGTCAAATGTTCAAGGTCATAATTTGGTAGAACTTTACCTTGGTTACGTAACTTAACCTCACAACTTACCCTTGGTTAACTTTGACTATAGAGCCTACATTTTTCATTTAATTTTTATGAACGTTAATCAAACATTTGCTTCCATCATTCAACACCAAACTTACCACGGTCAATCAAGGTCATAGTTTGCCAAAACTTAAACCTGGTTAAATTTGACTGTAGAAGCCAATTGTGTTTTCATTGTTCTTGAAAGTTTATATCACTATCACATCTCGGTGAAGTTCAAAACTAGGTCACGAGGTCAATTGTTAGAATTACCTTGTGAACACTCTATAATTTACTTTTGATATTCAATATTCATGAAATTTAATCACAATTATTATCTCTATCAAATCTCGGTCAAGTTTTAAACTGGGTCATTGGGTTTAAAGAACTAGGTCACTAGTTCAAATGTCGGAATACTCGTCTGAACACTCTAGAAGACTCTTTCTTCATTCAATCTTCACGAAATTTAATCACTATATTACAAATAGGTCATGAGGGGTCAAAATATAGGTCACTATGTCAAATGTTAGAATAACCGTGTGAACACTAAAAAAATCACATTTTTTATTTAAACTTCATGAGGAGTTATAAGATCACATCTAGGTCAAGTGCAAAACTGTGTAATGGAGTAAGTCAAACCATAGGTCACTAGGTCAAATATTCGAATTTCCTTGTGAACACTCTCAAAGTCATGAAAGATTATTAAAACATTTGTTTCCATCATTCAACGGCAATATCACCATGACCAAGGTCATAGTTTTGCAGAACTTGACCTTGGTTTAGTAAGTTAACCTTAAAACTTATCTTTGACTCTAGAGGCCAGATTTTTCATTCATTCTTCATGACAGTTTATAAGAACACTTGTCTCAAACAAATCTTTGTTAAGTTCAAAACTAGGACATGAGAGGTCAAAAACTAGGTCACTAGAATTCATTTTTGATTTCAATCTTCAATCAGGTCTTGTTATTGGATATCAGGTTGAATCGCTTGTTAAAAAAGTATGGTCTCCTGCTTACCACCGGTTGGCGATGCCGAAAAATACTAACGTAAACATACAATCATTAACGATAAAGAAATCAGGAATTTATAAACTAGAGCGTTCCATTGAACATTTTTCGTCGTCTTTGAATAATAGGTGAGAAAGTGTCCAAACAAGAAATACACACAATGCGATTAACATATAGTCGTGCATGAATCATAACTGCTTGTGTACTGCACATCTGCGGATTACGAACTGTCTACATACAAAGTTTGAAGTTGATACATTTCTAATATATAAGACAAGATAAAGAACATGGAGAAAACTAAAATCACTAGCATGCTGCATTTGTTTGGTTCTTTTGTTATACATATTTGCAGGTAACAATCTGCTTACAAAATAAGTTTAAAAATGATATGTTGGAAAATAACTGAGAAAATAACCAAGCAAAAAAATGAAAATTAAAGATAACTCCAAAATTAGGCAGACTAGAGCTGTGTGCCATGTTTGGTTCCATTGTCCTGATCACAAGGTACACAATTCATAATCAATTAATGCCAAACATGACAGACGGCCATCCCTACAGTTTATCCTTTAGGTGGTACATCCATACAAAATAATGACCTCTTAAGAAATAATATAGTTTAGTCGTAACGCAATACATTGATTCGTTTTTTCTGTATTAGGGGAGGTGATCTGTAAATGTATTTCTGTCTGACAGACAGGCGACACATAAATCAACGAGAGGACAATGATGGTCCTATATCGTTCTAATTATTCAATAAAGCTTCAGAATCAACGAATCAGAATAGTTTGAACAATCTTGATAGAGGGTCACCCATGGAATATTTCGATCAATTTATTTTAAAATTGAACCAGTACTCTTTCAAAAGAGGATTTCAAGTGTTTTAATTATATATATAACTGCATATATATTTATATATATATATATAAAGAAAAAGAGCAAGGCACCCTGGTGTTTACGTTTTTGTACTTATCGAAACTATTTGAACAATCTAGGTAGAGTGTCAGACCATGACAATTTGAACCGAATTATTTCAAAACGGCCTCGTACTTTCTATCAAAATTATATGAACTAAGTTAAATACCCATTATGTTTTCGTAGATCATTCCAAATTCGTCTATGATATCCAATACTTTCTGTTTCCCAATTCCGAATCCCATTATGAACAACACTGAAAAATAACATGCTCATTGTCTGCGTGTTTCATTACCGAATATATCAATGTTATGCTATGCAATGATTGCCATACATACCGAGCCAGGTTCTATATTGACATATCTAATTTACCCACTTCATTTGTGTCACAGTGATGACGTAATAGAATAGCGATGTTTATTTGCAATTTGCAATTTTCGAAGCTATCGATATAGAAGATGAAATTTCTTTTTTAAGCTTCCATTAAAGAAGATGACATGGAAGTAGATGTGGATGACAATGCAGTACAGAATTTAAAATATATCTCTGGTGAAGTATGCGATCGTAATTTTTTCGAGAACAATAATGCAGTCGAAGTCTTAAAATATGGCGCAGTTACTGGTGCAACACGTGGGATACTCCATATTGTTGGTACAAGCGTCAGGCTGGCTGATCTTTGTACAGAAAACGGTACTAATTGGGACCTGCATGCGCAAATTGAAATATCGCGCAGCATAAATGACCAAGTTTTCGCGGTTCAAGGGGATTCTGGTGCTGTTGTTCTGGCCGCTTATTGTGGAAGCAGAAATGACCTAAGAGCTCTTGGACTTCTCATTGGTCAGTCAACAAGTGGCAGGATTCTCGCTACGCCGATGTATTCAATTCTCGAAGAGTTTGGTTTTAATAGCAGCCACGTCATGGCCTTTCAGAAAGGAAATGTAGATCCACCAAAAAGTGTAAATTCAGGATTCGGTCAAGCGGCATCATCTACGCATGCAGATATACAAGGACAATCGGAAGAGACCTTTTTAAAGCCAATGTTTGAATCAATTGAAAAGACTATGACTGACAATATAAATGAGACGTCTGCAATACGTTCACAAGTAGATGCGTTAAGCACAACTGTTCATTCTTTAAATTCTTCAGTTGTTCGGCTTGAAACTAGATTTCACGGTATAAACACGAATCTCGAAAGTTTAAACACAAACTTCGAAAAAATGATGCAAATGATGACCAACCATAATAGCAATGCAAGTGATAAGAACCAAAACACTGGTAATTAAATAACAAATTGTAGAAAACAACATAGATCTTATTTTAAGTTTAAGTGTTACATCAAATATAATTAGCATTTCTGATTGGCGCATACTGAACTGGTCACCAGTATAGAATAAGGCTAGCCGCAGCATCAGTTCCGTCTTTACTGTTAGCTGCTCAACTCAATATATGTAACTTGATTTTGCTAGATATGGACATAGATTCTTCCAAAATGCTAAGCTGGATTATATCATTTGAATGGTTAAAAAGTGACGTCAGAGTAACTGTAGTACGCTCCCAGATGTACATACACTATTGATATTGACACAGCATCACTATTATAATTTAAATATATCATTTACGTGTATAAGGATTATATTATTGCTGGTTCCTGTCATAATGATAGCAAAGGTCTTTTTCTTTTGGATCACCGTTCGTAACTTAATGTTTTTCACGCGTCAGGGCCAGGTTAATGTTTTCGGTTTATATCCCCGGTTTCATTTGCTGAATCAGTTATCTGTGTGCATGTGTGTTTTTCAGGTCAACGTATTTTTTCCACACAAATTGAACTATCACAGTCACGTGACTGAAACGGCAGTGAACGCGTTAGATATACAATTTAAAATATAAAAATATCAACATGGTGATTGAAAGTTGTCACTAACCTCAGCGATACTCGATTAAATTGATGTGATTAAGTAAAACATGGCTTAAAATTAATTATATGAAAATGTACTAAAAGTACACAACCCATTGGGATAGTATGTTCTTAAACGTTACTTCATATACTCTTTTTAATCATTTTACTAAGAATATCAAAATAAATATCTCTGATAGAGACAATTTCTAAAACATTGCGAGTAAGGGAAATAATATTAACTTCAAACAATCTCCTTTTCCTCAAATAATTGGTAAACTGTGTATTAATTTATAACGTTTTTTTTTTATATCTTGTCGAATCAGACGACACTACAAGCAAATAAGGTTACGAGTTTAGCCTTCTTTGTAAAAGTCCATTTATAGCATTGAGGAAACTGTTATGTATTGCTGTTATCTAGTATATTTGTGATACAATATTTATAACTGTGTTTATATTGACGGTTTGTATGCCCTTGATATTGTATTAGTCAAGGTGAAGAGCATATGTTTTAAATGCATTAGTTGTCAGTTTAGTGTAAGAAAGTGATTTTGGGCCCTTTGGCTGAAAGCCAGTCGAGCTGATGTCATGGCGAATTGTCTGTTGTGCGTACGTGCGTTTGTCCGTGCTTCAACATTTTCTCCTATGTAACCAGTTGGTCAATTGGGATGAAACTTCACAGCAAGTATTAACTCAATGTCTTCACCAAATTTCCTTCAAATACTTTTGGTCACTGCAAAACAAATCTATAAAAAATGTCTGACCCTCCCCCCCCCCCCCCCCCCCCCCCCCCCCCCACACCCCCCAAACAAAAATAAACGCTAGCCAATTTTCACATAACTTGTAGAAATGATCATTGGGTGATCCTCTTTTAGATTCCTACGAGCCATGTTGATTGGTCGAGAAACATGGCCACCAGGCGGGCGGGGCTGTTTTGCTTTGTATGGATATAGTGAAAACGTTCGTCTTCTTCTCTGGAATAATCCGGCAGATTCCCAAAGTTATTTGCAGAAATATTCCTTGTGTGACCCTCTATCAGATTACATCAAGCCATGTTGTTGGTTGAAATACATGGCCGATAGGGGGCGGTGCTATTCTGCCTTATATAGCTAAAGTGGAAACAAATCTTCTCCTCCGAAAGAATACGACTGATTTGCAAATTCTGTAGAAATGTTCCATGGGTGACCCTCAATCAGATTCCTTCAAGTCATGTTTATTTTTCCAAACATAACTTGGCTGCCAAGGACGGGGATATTTTGCCTTAAATAACTACCGAGGCAACTTTACAAGTATGTTCCTCCGAAAGTGTCTGGCTGATTTGCAAATAATGTTGTAGAAATTGTCCTTGGGTGACCGACCCTCTATTGGATTTCTTCAAGCTTTATTGATTGATCGACAAACATGGCCACAATATGGGGGTGCTGTTTTGCCATATATGGCTAGAGTGGTTTCAGTTGTGTCTAATGCAGTGGAGCGATACTGGATTCTTGTTTATTTTCGATTCATATACTTGAACTATATGTAGAGATTCTAATTAAACTAAGTTTTAATCATAACATTTAAGGGAATGGTATAATGATGACATATTTATATATATATTTTTTTTGATTTCGAATATTGATTAAACCGTCTTGTTCGTCAAGAAATCATTTATGTAAGCTTTGAATATTCCTTGGATTAAATTGTTCATTTTGGTTTGAGGCCCACAACATGGTGGTCAATTATCTGCAATGTTGAAAGTCAGAACAAACAGTGCACGTATTTTCATCACGTCTTTCCCATCATTGTATATATTTAACTTCAACCCATTATACTGCATTATTCAGAATATGAAATCATGTATATATTTATAAATATCTTGCGTTTTGATATTTGAGCGTTACTCCAGGAAAACCAAGTAAACTTAATTATCCATGTGTGGCAAAAAAACAAGCTAAGGATCAAACTTGAATCTACTTAGTTCTAAATAATTTCAGAATCCTTAAATAAAGATGTATGGAATTCAGCTATAAAAGTTTTTGTAGAAACTTTCCGAGAAATTACAAACTCTATATTCTCTAACAACGTAAGGTATACCAATATAAGTAATTTCAAAGAAAGCTGTATGGATTAATAATGTACGCAATAAATCAAAGCAACTGTATAGACACGCATTGCATAACTTTCAGCTATTTTATTATGTCGAAAACAGAGATTTAATGCGTGATCAGAAAGGGCTGTATTGAACTATAATGTAAAAGAAAAGAGCATAATTCCAAAAGAAATAAAATCAATTGAAAATCTTAAACATTAAAATCCTCGAGATTTTTGGAATCTATTTCTTTCGAACAAATATATGCAATGCAATAACATTTCTATTAATTCCTTTTCAATATTTCTCTTATTTCTCAAAAGAGATTCAGCAGGTATCTGATATAAGTGCCGAAGATTGTTTTTTACGAAATTGCTCTTTTGATGATGTTTCAGATTTTGAGGAATTAGATCAGCCTACATGTATTTCAGTACAGGAGGTGGAACATATTATCCGCCATCTTAACAGAAACAAAGTAACATGTTTTGACTGAATTACTTTTTCATTGAGTCATATGACATTATTTCATCGCACTCGATCGATATTTTTAATGCAATATTAATTTCAGGTTGTTACCCTGATCTGTGGGCTAAGGGTATCATTCCCTCTACATTAGAAAAACAGTCCTGTTGATGTAAATAATTACCACGGAATAACCCTTATTAGCTGTTCATTAAAGATTTTGAAGCGTGTTTTAAATCGGACACTGACACTGTTTTCAGAACAAAATGAAATTATTTCCGATGCCCAATTGTGATTTAGATCAGTTACGTTTATAGTGTGCTTCTATCTGCATGACAAATACATTGGTTAGTGTAAGTAAGAAGGGACTTTGGTTTAAATTAAGACAATTAGGAGTAAAGGGTAAGCTGTTGAGCATCTTTCGTGACATATACTCTAAAATTAAGTGCAGTGTTAAGTATAATAATAACTTTTTCGATTTCTTTGAAAGACCGGTCGTTCTTTTGAAAGAGGAGATTACTTCGCCAATTGTATTCTCAATATTTATAGAAGATCTTGAACCGTGTTTAGAAATGAATTCATCTCTATGAATGATTTGACTATCTATTATTATTTGCCTATGATATGGTTTTATTTTGTAATATCCCATATGACGTGCAAAACAGTTTGAACTGTTCACAGGAATATTGTACAAATATGGGTTTAGAGGTGATTACTGAAAACTCCATAATAATCGTTTTTAGAACAAATAGGGCCGCTTAAATAAGTGAGAAATGGGTGTATGATATAAAAAAAAAAAGGTGAAGTTTTGATCAATTTTAGTTCCCTTGGGAGAGTCTTTAATTATACTGGTCAATTTTAACTAAATCAAATCACTTTTGCTGGAAAAGGCAAAAAAGCATTATCTGTTCTACTTGCTTATTTGAAATGGTTTAACTTTAAGGCCAATCTAATTTTCAGTTATCTTATTCTTTAGTTGGGTCAGAGATTTGGGGTCATTCTAAATGTAAAAAATTAAAGGGTTCATCTTAACTGTTGTAACAAGCTATTATGTGTTAAAACTGCAATTAGTACGCTAGGTCGTTATCCTTTATACATTAACAGATTTTCAAGCGTTGTTAAATACTGGTTAAAAAATATTTCGTCGGAAATTCTTCTCTATATCAAAAGTCACTAGAAGATTGTAGACATTGATATGAAAACTGATGCAGTAATGTTATGAAATCGTAAGAAAAAATGAACATTCACTGGAATATAATATGAATATTTTGCCAAATCGACTTAGATTTTTTTTTTCAAGACTAAGATTATCCTTGAACGCATTAAGAATAGAAATTGGAAGATATGTTGTAAAAAGAGTCGAAAGAAACTAACTTCTATGTTTAATTTGTAATGAAAATTAAATAGAAGATGAGGTTTCTTTCCTTTCTTGTGCAACAAAGATGACATATATCTGACCATATCAGACATTTCTATTTAAGGACATTTTTCTATATACGTCCTTTTATGCACACACTGGTGTTACTGTTTTAAAGGAAGAGACAGACATATTGGCTTGCTCCTAACCTTGCCGATATTCTTATATGTTACTTTGCTTATATTTGTTTTTTTAAAGATTACATGTCATGTAAATATATGTTAAATTGTGCTTCATGACTAGAATCTGTATTAGCTTATGTCGATTAAATTGTGTCTTGTCTATACAGTGGCCTTCTTTTAATTTTGATATGACACGCATCAAGGAGTGTGTCAGCTATTCCACGGGCTCTTGGTATTTCCATTTTGCATTTTAGACATTTCTTTTTAAGGACATTTTACTATATACGTCCTTTTATGCACACACTGGTGTTACTGTTTTAAAGGAAGAGCCAGACATATTGGCTTGCTCCTAACCTTGCCGATAGTCTTATATGTAACTTTGCTTATGTTTTTTTTTTTAAAGATTACATGTCATGTAAATATATGTTAAATTGTGCTTTATGACTAGAATCTGTATTAGCTTATGTCAATTAAATTGTGTCTTGTCTATACAGTGGCCTTTTTTTGATTTTGGTATGACAAGCATCAAGGAGTGTGTCAGCTATTCCACGAGCTCTTATTATTTCCATTTTGCATTTTGCAAAATACCGTTCCATTGATTGACCAGGGCACTTTTAATTTCCTGCAGTGGACGCGGAGGATGAGGTAACCCGCTGATCCCGTCCGTCCCAAAGGTGCTCAATCGGATTGATGTCTGGTGATTTCAAGCACCACGGCAAGATAGGAATGTTATGCATCTCTAGTAATCTGCTAGGGGTTACCAGGAGGCGGGTCTGTTTTCCGATCTAAAATTTGATAACTTTATTGAAGTTAGATACAAACAGGTAAGCGATACAATGCGATCATGACCTTCTTGTTAGTCCCCTATCGGTCAGAGACGGTTTGGGGACTATAGGTTTGGTCGATTCAGTCTGTCAGTCCGTCAGTGCCACCTAACCCTGTCCTAACCGGCCCGCATCTTAATCATCAATCATAGGATTCCAAAGAAACTTGGCACAAACGTTCCCCATGATGTTGTGCACAAGACCCCGGCATATACCTCAAATGTCCAGGTCACACTTAGTGGTTAAAATGAGTACTGTTTGACAGGACTGTACCTTGTCAAGTAAGCATCTTAACCATCCATCATAGGATTTCTCGCACTCAAGACGCAGGCAAATACCTCAACTTTCAAGGTCACACTTAGAGGTCAAAGGTCAAAATAAGTACTGTTAGATAGGACTACCTTGTCCGGCTCGCCTCTCAACCATGCAGCATAGGATTCCCAAGTAATTAGGCACACCTGTTCACCTAGATGTGGTTCGTATCGCGCACAAGACCTAAGCCTGTACCTCAAAGGTCAAGGTCACACTTAGAGGTCATATGTCAAAGGAGTACTGTTTGATAGGACTGTACCTTGTCCTGCTCACATCTCAACTATTCATCATAGGATTAAAAAGTTACTGGGCACACATGTTCACCATAGGTCACACTTAGAGGCCAAAGGTCGAAATGAGAAACCACGCATCATATACTTGTCAAGTTACTGGGCATACATGTTCACCATGATGAGGTGACATGTGGCGCACAAGACACAGGCATGTACTTCAAAGGTCAATGTCACACTTAGAGGTCGAAGGTCAACATGAGTACTGTTTGATAGGACGGCTCACATCTTAACCATCCATCATAGGAGTATAAATAAACTTGGCACAAACGTTCACCACGATGAGGCGTCGCGTCGCGCGCAAAGCACAAGCCTATACCTCAAAGGTCAAGGTCACACGTAGAGTTTAAAGGTCAAAATATGGACTGTATGGTAAGACTGTACCTTGTTCGGCTAACACATCAACTATGCATCATAGGAATGTCACATTACTGGGCACACATGTTAACCATGTTGAGTTTCCACGTGACACACAATACACACATGCATGTACCTGAAAGGTCACGGTCACACTTTGAGGTCAAAGGTCGAAATGAGAAAACATGCATCATAGAATTTACAAGTTACTGGGCACCCATTTCAAGGTCACACTTACAGGTCGAAATGAGGACTGTATCCAAAATTTATGCGTGCATTGCTGTTTTTGCGGTCCTCGTCCGGTAGGGGACTTTTGTATTGCTTGCAATACGACAGCACCTTGTTTCAATTATTTCATTATTGTTAATGCATTTTAAGTCTATTTAACTGGAACGGAGCATTGGTCATTTTTGGAAATATAAACATTGGAATTTGAGTTTCTGTTTAAAATACAAAATGTCCAGGAATTTCACAGAAAGAAAACATTACATTTTAAGCTAACACATATAAGAGGCCATACGTTTACCAGTTTTCATTACCGTTTGTAATTGCATTTATTACAGTTAGCTAACGTAAGTTATCCTAGAACGCACCGCTGTTCTATAAACAGTCAGGTTAAGAATAAAAAAGTGACAAGAATAACCAAACAATTGGACAGAATTAAACCACAATGTAAATCAATACCAGCTGGACGACATAATTATACTTCCCCCTGAACGATAATGTTGTATAATTGGCGCTTCAACAATTGCCGCTTCTTCTGTAGTAGCATTTCTCCTGTTGCGTAAAATGTCTTCATACATTATCAACGTTCTTCGGCATTTGCAGGAGTATCATGTTTAGGTAGAAGGAAATATATTGGCATTTTAAAATACCCTGTCTGGGCATTTTCTGTTTGGTTTGGCTCATACTTTTACATCGTTCTAATCTATCTGGTTAACACATTATCTGTTCTGAAAGACCATACACGAATTTCTATTTTTCTTATTTAACAAAAAATCTTGATATTCGTCTGCTTAATTGCCCACAGCATGCATTTTCTAGTTATATACTAGTCTATCGAGTTCAGACTGGTCCCAGACCGTAATGCCATACATCGTACATTCAATTTGAAGACGGATGGTTTTATCTAACATATTTGTATCTTGCATGTCCTTATTGAAGGAAATACGCACGTTGTCGGCTTAACATACTCAGAATAAATGTATTCGTTGATTTTCCAAACACGAAACTTTCAGATCAGATAAACTCTCGTTGCTCATAACAAACACGATGCTCCCAGTGGTATCATACCTCTATTTTGCTCTACAGTTTTGACAAACAAAACGAAACTCGGCATGTATTTACTCTTGGAACCGTCCGGAAAGCAAATTCGTCTCAAAGTCTAAAGACGTAAGTGCTAATGACAAAACTGCAAGTTCCTAAATCGAAGTTATGAGTTTTAATGACATAGGTAGTGTTACGTACATGCTAGATACTTTATAATTTATTTCTAATACAAATGACTGGCAAAAATTCCCGTTCCAAAAACAGCATTTCCTTCTACAGGGAGATCGAACGCAAATCCATTCCAAAGGGACGAGCTAATCCATAAATTCGCAGGAAAATGTCACATCTCTTTATCTTTTGTATCGTTGATTTGTGTTTGACATTGTTTCAACACTTTTTCATCTATATCATGACATATATGAATACATGCAGAAATAATATCAATAGTTATAGTATTGCATTATAAAAACCGTAATCAGAATCGGTAAAAAGCAGGGCTGCGTTCAATAGATACACATGTGTCCTATTATGCTCGAAAAAACGTTCGTTCAATATAAACGAAGTATGTTATAAACTGACTGGGTTTTCGCGTAGCACGTTTTTGTTAAAAGCCAGCCGAAACTGTGTCATTGATCGTTTTTCATTCGTATGTGCGTAAATATAGCTTCACCCGACTTATACCATGTCAGTACTTGACCAATCAAGTGATTTTGATAATTACGTCACAAATGCAGACCGTATCACCAAGTACCGAAACAGAAGCCGCAACGACAAAGTGCTAATTGAAACACATCGCATTGAAGTGGAAGTAGAGTGGTACTCAATGTTTCGTTATTGTTGATAAAGTCGCAATGTTTGTATTTTGGCAAGGACAGTGAATGTTGTTTAATTTGTTAGGGCTAGTCTTTCCAACATTGATTTGGGAAGAACACAAGCGGGTTTGGATGTAAAGCTTCCGTTTCCGAAATGAAATATGTTGAATTCAGGTCACTGCTCCTTCTTAATATAAGAAATAGAGAGCAAAGTGCATACATATATAAATCAAAGCACTGAAAGTACTGATAGGACGGTTTTGTTGGGATTCGTACCTTAAGGTCAGGCAGGCAGTTGTATACGTATGAAAACAAGATATGTTTGTTAAATGTTGATGCCGCCTGGGAACCATGCTTACCAACCAATCAATATGACTTTTTGTAGAGGGTCTCCAAACGAAAAATTATACCAACTTTGAACAGACACATGGTAATAGTATGTACATGTTTCCCAAAAATGTTGAATGGTATTCTTCCTTGTAACTATGGAAACAAAATACTACTAAAAAATGCATAATATAAAAATAATAGAGCCTGTGAAACACAGATAGGCTAATTAGGCCAAGGTATTCTGAGTCAAATTTGATTCATCACTATTGTACGAAAAGGCAAAATTGCTCATGATAAGCAGTTTATCCTATTACAAAATGTTTTCAATGCAGTCACCTGCAAAAGCATCAGACAACTTTTGTATGTTTTAAAGGCTTAATTGAATTGTTGTTTGCTATTTTATTTAATGAAAGCGGATGACAACCGTCCCTACCAAATGTAAAAACTACATAAACGGGTTTTTTCTTTAGTCAAAATTCAGAAGAGGTGTTTTGTAGAATAGTTTGTTATTAAACACTTGAAATAAATTGTCCAACTACCCCTTTTAATCCAATTTAATCCAGAATTAAATTATCCACTTTCAAGAAGATGTGTATCTAAATAAACGTGAAATAGATGAATAGAGTTGAACATATCATAGTAAAGGGATAAGCTGAAGAAATGTCTACTTTTGTCACAAAACCGTTTGCTGCAGAACATGCTTTGCTTCGTGAACATTTGTCTGCAAGCATGTAAGGTCTCCTAATTATAAGTTATGTTTTCCCAAGAAATAAACCACGTCATACAAAAACGACTTTCCAGTCCCTTCAAACCGCCAAGATTTATGTAAGCCTGCGCAGCCTGATTAGGATCGTCCTTGTTCGCCATCTTGTCACAGAAGCATCTGTGACTGAACAGGAGAAAACAATGACGTATAGGACAGTAATAGTATAACATTTGAATGCAACTGTCTTTGATTTAAGGAGGTTGGTTTTCTTTAAACGAGGCAAATCCACCCGGGGATAGCACAATGGAATTACTCCACTTTGAACAACTTGTTTCACTTTGGAACTGTTTGTTTTGGCGGAGCTTTATTTCGGCGAAGCTGCCGGTGTTATTAGGGACGTAGTTACTCCGAAATAGGTTTATTAATTATACTGACTCTGGAACCGTCCCAAAAACGAGTTTACATTGTATTATTTGATAATTTTATAATTTCATTTTTTTATAATAATGCCAGTGGTTTCACTGTTTATTGAACGCGTTGCGTATTTAAAGCAACAATTTTAGTTTTAATTAATACCAGAATCTTCATGCTTATTGGCTGGTTAATCAATCGTCAAAGCCCGTAACTGAATAAATATAACAGGGTCATATTTAGCGTCAATGTCTATAAATAGATACGATTTGCTTTACGGCATCAATTATCTGAATTGAATGAAATACAATACAGTTTGATTGAGATATTTGCTGCTTATTAAAAGGGATGTGCAGGTTCAGAAAATCAAATAAAATTTCTTTTTTTTTACTTTCAAAATGTTGTTTACAAATGACGTAATCAGTTCAAATAGAAATGAATGGCACAGTAGAAGACAATATTAAAAGAAATTTGTTTGTAATCATACTTAAGCCGCGTTAGGCGAAAAGAGTGCGCTGAATCTCCGTTGTTTGCATCACATAAATGTGTGTTGTATCTCCATTATTTGTATCACATAAAGGTGTGTTGGGGTAAAACAACTGGAGCGAGTCCTTTTACCAGGTGATGCAACAAGGCATTTACTCTACATGAACGGACGGGACAGTTTAAGACTATTGGAGAGCTCGGCGTATAGTCTACATTAACGGACAGTTAAAGAATCTTTCAAAACTCAGCGTATGCGTCTTCACTATTCACCTGGACACTATTCATTCGGCTAATACGCTTATTTCTTTATTGGATGTGAAGCGAGCCATTTGATGAAATACATCATGCCCGATGATCTCAAGTATGTTGTTTATTGTAGCTATTTTCCCAATACAACTACTGCAGTAAATGTTTAATACTTTTAACTCTTTCAGTCTGACTCTTCGTGTTGAAGACAAACATAAATACATGAATTAGAAACAGCATTTGGGCCATGTCTCAACGAAGATATAGATGACTATGCACCTCTACCCAGTCTGATAAAGATATTACACGTTCACAATTTATTCATACGAGCATTATTGGCGCCTTTGTCAAACGGGAAAGACTCGCCTTTGACGATACAATTACAGACATTGATATTAGGCATAGTTGTCATTAATTCCAATGCCTACAAATGTTGGTTTTCGAGTGGCGTAGCTCAGCAGGTACGGTAAATATTGACATCCACATTCCCCTAGCGTAAGCATGGCTCCATTAGCATCTCTAAATTCTTGGTGAAAGATCAACGGAAAAAGAAGAGTCCAGTTAGACTACATGGATACACTGATTCACCATGGTCTCAAATAATCTGGCAAGTCATATTTTTGTTTGTCTGTGTTCATTTGATAAGACTGTCTCATTCAGTGTCAATTCAGCAGCTTGTGATAAAATATCACATTTTTTGGTTGTACCAAATAATTCTCCAAAATAGAATCCATTTTTAGCTTCGTAAGGTACGTTTTTATGGTAAACCAGACACTGCAAGAAAGACACTCCAAGAAAGACACGCCAAGAACGGACACTCCAAGAACGGACACTCCAAGAAAGACACTCCAAGAAAGACAAACCAAGAACGGACACATCAGGAAAATCCAAATGCGGACACTCCAAGAAAGACACTCCATGAACGGACTCTCCAAGAAAGGACACTTCAGGAAAGAAAAAACAAGGACGGATGAACCAAGAACGGACACATCAGGAAAATCCAAATGCAGACACTCCAAGAAAGACACTCCAAGAACGGACTCTCCAAGAAAGGACACTTCAGGAAAGAAAAAACAAGGAAGGACAAACCAAGAACGGACACATCAGGAAAATCCAAATGCAGACACTCCAAGAAAGACACTCCAAGAACGGACTGTCCAAGAAAGGACACTTCAAGAAAGAAAAAACAAGGACGGACAAACCAAGAACGGACACATCAGGAAAAACAAGACGATTCCCAAACTAGATTGGGGAAGTTTGGGGAATCGTAAAAATAATAAACAATAGAAAAACAAGACGATTCCCAAACTAGTTTGGGGAATCGTAATAATAAGAAACGGTGCAAAAACAATAATTCCCCGACTACTTCGTGGTCGGGGACTTAATTAATTTATTTATGTAGGTATGTGTATGGGTATGTGAATATATATATATATGCATACATTTGCGTGTGTATGTGTATGTTTTTATATATACATATGCATATAAATTTGAATTTAAGCTTAATTAATTACTATTTTCCAACTGTTTTATTGTGTTAACCATTTCTGTATGTATATTAGTGATTATCAACCATGAGCTGTTTATGCTTAAGTTGAAAATAAAATATCTGTTCTGTTCTGTTCTGTTCTTAATAAGAAGAAGAAACCGTGTAAAAACAATAAGTCCTTCCGACACTTCGTGGTCGGGGACCTAATAATAAAAAAAAGTAGAAAAACAAGACGATTCCCCAACACATCGTAATAATAGCTAGCTCTTATATAAGGCTCTACATCGCTGACGCAATATCAGCTATTATGATCAATTTCATTTCTGAACTATGAGAGAGACGTTTCTAGCAATGTGATTGTTTTCTTCTTGAAAAGTATTGTATATCTTTTCGTGCTATGATTTTGTATATACCGTTTGTGCCCCCTTAGTTGGAGCATACCTTATGCAGCTGTACTTTTGCCGTATGTCGGTGATACTTTTGTCATCATATAACTGCAATGTTCTCTTGTTGAATGCGCAATATATATACACAATACAATATATATAATACAATACAATTGAAACCCCGTAGACGTGTTCTTTTAAATCTACCACTTTAGGTTATCTCCACTTCAGATGCGACACCTCAAACGGGTTGCAAATATTTGTATTGCTCAGGGTGACAGACTTTGCCATCAAAAAGATGCCCGTCACGTCATGAAACCCAAACCTGCAAAACATATAATTTGACGACACCGAGAACGTGTAAACTGGACTCCGCTCAAACCTTCGATTTTTCCCGCCAAAAATTCAGTGCAAAATGATATCAGTTAATAGGTGCGTTTTCATTTCGGAATAAATCTCGATTGATTTCAATTGATTTCAGCTCCATGCGACTCCTGCGCAGAAATCATTGAAAAAGTGTTTTCAAACATTTTCCCCAAGGGTAGAGTGTCCGTTCTTGGAGTGTCCGTATTTGGATTTTCCTGTTGTGTCCGTTCTTGGTTTGTCTTTCTTGAAGTGTCCTTTCTTGGAGTGTCCGTTCTTGGAGCGTCTTTCTTGGAGTGTCCGTATTTGGATTTTCTTCATGTGTCCGTTCTTGGTTTGTCCGTCCTTGTTTTTTCTTTCCTGAAGTGTCCTTTCTTGGACAGTCCGTTCTTGGAGTGTCTTTCTTGGAGTGTCTGCTTTTGGATTTTCCTGATGTGTCCGTTCTTGGTTTGTCCGTCCTTGTTTTTTCTTTCCTGAAGTGTCCTTTCTTGGAGTGTCCATTCTTGGAGTGTCTTTCTTGGAGTGTCTGTATTTGGATTTTCCTGATGTGTCCGTTCTTGGTTTGTCCGCCTAGTTTTTTCTTTCCTGAAGTGTCCTTTCTTGGAGTCTCCCTTCTTAGAGTGTCTTTCTTGGAGTGTCTGTATTTGGATTTTCCTGATGTGTCCGTTCTTGGTTTGTCTTTCTTGGAGTGTCTTTCCTGGAGTGTCCGTTCTCGGAGTGTCCATTCTTGGAGTGTCTTTCTTGGAGTGTTTTTCTTGGAGTGTCTGTGTTCTCGTTTTTATTCTTCAACCGCTCTCAAAGGAATGAAATATTGAGGTTATGTGACGTTAAAAATGATTTATTTTTTTGCCAGTTATGAAATTTCAGAACTGTACAGATCGAATTTGGTGTTGATATCTGTATATCATGAGTCCATTAATTAGGTATGTTAAGTCAGATGCAATGAGTTGGTACATTAAATCCGGTGATAACATGGCTGTTTAAACGTGTTATAAACTCCCGTGAAAACACACACACACACACACACACACACACACACACACACACACACACACACACACACACACACACACACACACACACACACACACACACAAACACACACAATACAGACAGACAGACATACATAAAGACCGAGAGAGAGAGACAAATAGAAATACAGACCGACAGACAAATAGAAATACAGACCGACAGAGACATTACAAATCGAATTTGATTTAAAATGTGGAGAGAGACGAGACAGACAGACAGACATACAGATAGAAAGATAGACATACAGATAGAGAGATACATTACAGAGAAAGATAGAGAGAGAGAGAGAGAGAGAGAGAGAGAGATTGAGAGAGAGAGAGAGAGAGAGAGAGAGAGAAGAGAGAGAGAGAGAGAGAGAGAGAGAGAGAGAGAGAGAGAGAGAGAGAGAGAGAGAATGAGAGAGCGAGGCAGACAGACAGACATAAAGAGATAGAGAAAGATAGACATACAGACAGAGAGAGACATTACATATAAAGAGACAAAGAGAGAGAGACAGACAGACAGATACATTTAGAGAGATAGAGAGACAGACAGAGAGAGACAGACAGACAGACATACATACATACATACATAGATAGATAAAGAATGATAGAGAGGGGTTGGGGGTAGAGGGTGAAATACAGGGAGACAGAAACAGAGGAGAGAGAGAGAGAGAGAGAGAGAGAGAGAGAGAAGACTGAGAGAGATATATATACAAAAAAGAGACATACAGACAGACAGACATAAAGAGAGAGAAAGAATATATATATATATATTTATATATATATAGAGAGGAGAGAGAGAGAGAGAGAGAGAGAGAGAGAGAGAAAGAGAGAGAGAGAGAGAGAGAGAGAGAGAGAGAGAGAGAGAGAGAGAGAGAGAGAGAGAGAGACAGAGACAGACAGACAGAGAGAGAAATAGAGATAGAGAGAATGAGAGCACGAGAGAGAGACAGACAGACACAGACAGACATACATAAAGGTCAAATTACGCTAAATACATCCGCGGGCCCCTTTGATCTACAGCCAAGTAGTGCGTAAACAAAACTTTGTTTGCCTAGAAATGGTTGTACATCTGGCCCAGACTGCATTGGATATGTGACAATGGGTGTAAATTCTTTGTAAATATGTGGAGGATGAACTGGAACTGTTTGATTTGATAATTTTAGGTATTTTGACCTTGTGTGAAAGTGAAAGTAGAGTATGGGTAAACCCATTTTCAGCCTAGCTGGATTGTGGTAAAAAAGGACGGTCCCTATCTTCACAGAGCGAGTTCTTTCTTGCATAATACATGACCCCACATTTTCTATGGATTATTTTAAAGGTAAGAAGTATCTATTTTCAATGATATATGGTGTTCTAACCTGGAAAACGCTTAGAACGTGTGACAAACTAGGGTTGAAGCTGGTTGATTTACATGTACACAAAGAAGGAATTTATTTGGTGTATTGTGACCTAAAAGCACTTCCGGGTCAAATTATGAAAGGTCACTTTTGTATCGTCTGCAATTATGGATACCTTCTGGGATACAGTACAAGACCAACTACACTCACAATGCCTAGCAAATGTAGAAACTGGTTGCCTGGAGTGGACAGGGGGGCTCATGTGGGCATTCTGCTATTAGGTACGGCAGAATTCGTGTTAAATTTCCACATGAGCCCCCAATCAAAGATGTTTTATGTGCACAGGTTGGCTAAAATGCTTCAGTTGAGGGCCATATTGGGTTCGGACCAATCCGTTAGCCACCTGTGTAATAACTCTTTATGCTGTTTTTTTCTGGACATTTGAGCGTTGAGCCGTTGTTGATTAATTGTCAGAGAAAGACATGCCACTCTCAGGGTAGATGTTTGGGAGGTCATTTTAACCATGAAAATATCTACCCTGACTGTGTCATACTGACCTAGATGAAAGGTAAACAAAAGCTGAAGTTTTCTTATGTATAGCACTATCTTTTGACCTATTGATAACTAAATATAACCAAAAATGGTTATTAAACAGTCATATACAAATATAGCTGTAAAATGTGGAAAAATGTGGGGTTGGTTGGTTGGTTGGTTGGTAATTGTTTAAGTATGACCATGCATGACATTGAATCTTTGTTCAATATTTTCACACACACAATATCCTATCAGTGAAATAATACAGTCAATCAATCAATCAGTGCATTATTTATATATAACTATGGTCACTGAGATGGGCTAAGCACTGAGTATTCAACTTTGGGTCAGTCATTCCCTTCCTGTAGTGCACCTTTTTCGTGTAAATTATATTTTCGCAAACGTCCCGCATACCTATATTTGTTATGTTTAGATCTGTATTGTTTACTTTTGGACAAGTTAATAGATCTTTGTGTACTAACCAGCTGCTTTACTACAGAAGAACCCCTGGTTATATCTGCATGAAGGTTACTGCATTTTGTGAGGACAGAATTAGCAAAGCCTTTGTTCAACTTATGAATTTGGCCATGAATGCGACCCCCAAAAATTACGCGCGAATGGTTGCTTTGGGGACCACTGCTTGATAGGACCTGTTTTCGGCCTCACATTTTTGGGTCGATGTTAAAAACCTAGTTTTTCCCCAAGTTCTCAGTACCTAAGAATAAATTAATGCACCTTGTCAGTATTTCTTCATCAAGCTTCGATATTCTAAGTCTCACGTTTTGTGGCAGGAAGTATTTTACTTGAGACTTATGACCGGTACAAACGAAACTTTGCTTAGCACATGTAGAACCGCAGTAATCTTTAAAACATAAGACTATTGTTTCAATGATTTTTGGCATTTTTAATGTTATTTTACACATATCACCATTGTAATATCTATGTGCAGATGTCAGCTCACCCAAACACCTTGCTTTTACTGAGAGTGCAAACCTATTTTTCAAGTTTGACTTGTTACATGGAAACATTGTCTTAGTGAATGGGGCTTTATAAACCTGTCTCTTCATAGAATTAGCAAGATGTCTCAAGTCTTTTAAGCTAATAACAGTGTTCTCTTGACATTTATTTACACCTTTATGACCTTTACTGTCACCGTCACCAGTAAAATGTGTTATTTTTAAATC